>CP136871.1:17890619-18513744 GCA_033000465.1 Sciaenops ocellatus | reverse complement strand
AGTTTTGTGTAGTGCGCATCAGTTTAGCACAGGTGTGCCAGTCGCGTTTGCAGAGCTCGTTATACCGTGCAGACAGCAAATCCGTCACCTGTGAATGTTCACAGCTGGCTGTACTTTCCTTTGCAATGCAAAATGTGTTTGTGTAATCTGTCTATCCTGTCCTGGAGAACACCAGCATGCTCGTCTGAGAGAAATCCCAATTCCAGGGACAAAGGCTCGCTGTCTCTGTAGAGCTCCAGCAGCCTTTTCCTGGAGTCTCTGCGCCTGTGCAGCTCCGCCACGCGCTGCGTGGTCCTTTTTCTGAATAAGCACACGGAGCTCAATACTGTACTGTGATATTTCTCCCACATGTTCAACACCCTAAACCCGTGCACGAGTCCGGCCTCGTTGTCTATGAACACAAGGTCACCGCGGGGTGTTTTGAGGAGGTTGTTGGTGTCCCTCTCCATTACGCGCGAATCCCACTGCAGGCTGAACAGATTGCTGACGAGTCTGTCGAAGTTTGCGGTCAGGTAGTCGAATATGATCAGGTCGGTCCACTGCATCAGCTCCAGCAGCTCCGCCGTCGTCTTGTTCCAGAGCTCCTCGAGTACAGGATGTAGCCCACTGCTCTCCTGTCTGAGCGGCGCAGGTGTAATCACCCCCGTCAGGTTGGAGACCCACTCGGTGAGAGAAACCACGGCCCGATCACTCCACTGTAAACCATCTATCCGCGTCTTCACAGCCGCCCATTGTTCACTATCACCGCTCAACTGGGACAGTATAAGAGGAGGCAGGTTTGTAATGCCTAACAAACTGGCAAGGTAATAAGTCAAAGTTTCTCCTTGCACCTGATCCGCGTTTATCCCGTAACGCACACACGCTTTGGTCCCATCTGCAAAAGTGGCGAGCTGATTAGATATCCTGCCGCATCCAGGCTCCAGCTTCACTACCCGGCGTGTCCTGGCTCTCTCTCGCCATGTCCGAGCATATTCCTCCGTGAAGCCCACAGGGAGGAGATCTTCCAACCATTCACTCCAAAATATCCCATCCTCCACCGGGGAGCGTAACTTGACCGGGCCCTCCCGTTGCGCTGACCTCTTGTTATCCCCATTCACATGGTAATCTCGACTTCCTGCAGAGATGGTTTGATCAGTGAGGTTGTGAGCCTCAAGTCTGCCCCCCAAGTGCGGTCTTTGTGCCGGTGGGACAGCGAGCAAAACCCGGAAAGTTTTTGCAGAGAGATCCACAGGGAGACCTTGGTGAAAAGACCCTCCGCCCGGTACTGAGAACCTCCGTTTGTGTCGCTCTAAACGGGTCTCCAGTGCGCTCCAGACGTAGAAAACACTTGCAAGGGCGCCCAGGAAAAGCAGAGCCAATAAGTTTGCTGAAACAGCCCTCATGGTGAGACCTCCTTCCCTTTAGAGACCCACAGTTGCTCAGTCGGGGTTTATTAAGATACAGAAAAAGAAAAAAAAATCTTCACTCCACAGTTGAGCTGGAGCGGCTGTGAGCTGTGCGCCCCGTGTCCCGTACACCCCCCAAGTCCCACGACTCACAGGCGGACTGTTTGAGATCACAGGAGAAAGAGGGTCTCCGACACAGTGGGAGTCTCATCTCTCGTCCGGCTCACATGCCTTGTCATATTCCTCTGCGGGAAACAGCGAGAACATTTCGGATCACCACGGCGGATACTCGCTATTGAACGTCCTCCAGTATAGCCCACTGGCGTCGTAGGTGCGTGTGCACCTCTCCGTTTCTCATCCTCCGTTCTCTCTCCATCGGGCGCTGGGTGAGTTTTGATTTGTGCTGGTGTCGGCTCGCAGAGAGACACTAGGCGGTGAGACACGTGACTCAGTCGCGAGATGGTGGGCGGATCGTGGGAAGGGGGGTTCAGAGAAGAGCGGAGCAAGTGCACCGCGCTGCGTTTTGTGTGTGTGCGTGTGTGTTGTCAGAGGATTGTGTGGTATTGGCGAGGGCAGCCATTATGATAATTGATACCTAGGGCCGAAATACTTTGGAAATAATGTAATCATTTTAAACAAATTATTTCGTGCCTGTGTACTAAGTAATACATGTCAGTAACACAAGCAGGCAGGACTCAGCCTGTCGGAAACCAGTTTGCCCAAATGTATGCAAAACATTCACCCTCCTTTTTATTCTATTTCTAATTCATGATCACCATGAGGTCATTGCGGATCATAGAAAGAATCAAGTAATATCGGCACATTTCATGTCATTGGTTTGGCTCTGTACTCCAGCACATTTGGATTTGAAATGAAAGCATAACTGTGGGGATAAAATGCCAGATGTTTGCCCATATTGGATGAAAAGTGTGGGGACTCTGACTCTTTTTTTTTTACAACCTCAATTTTAGGAAAATGATCCAAAAGTAAATGTACAGACAAAAGAACCATTTATGCCACAATAAAGGAATGTTCATAAGTTAGTCACCTGATATCTATCCAAACGATCACATGTTTCACTGCTGACAACCAAACTGAAAGAGGAGTGTTGCTGAAACAAGAAAGAAGATATTGACTGTGCAGGCTACAAAACGATTTCTGTGAGTTGAATTTAAAAGCAACAAAATATTAAATGTGATTATTTCAGTGTGAACGCCCTCACATTTAATTGTCTGCACTTTAGTTTCGCTGTCATTGTGTCTTTTAAGCAAATGACAGTGAATGCTCCAATGAGCTGGAGAAGAGCCTAAACAACAAAAATGTGTGACTATCCTAATAATTATAGACTTCAAAATTAGCCTAAACATGAAACTCTGACAGAAAATCTTAACAGAAGGTCCACACACTGACTTTTAACAGAGCTTTCAACCATTATTCGCTGTCTTCGGCAGCATATGGAATTCCCTCACTCACAACACTTGATCCAAATACCTCATTTCAGTATAAAATAGTTCTTCCTTTGTGTTCTTAGATACCAACCTTTATTTAAATTTCTGCTGCTAAATATTTGATAATTTTTTTTATGAGCACATTGGGCACAATAAAGTCAACTGCTTGTTTCATCCTTGTCCAATGCTTTTGTCAAACCAAATGTAACATGCATGCACCCAAACTCCATTATATACATCTCCCTCATTAAATGATTCCCCAATTTGTATTCCCCTACACTCTTTACCATTCGAGTCATGTTTTCACAGACTGTATCTTGAACCTTAGTTTCCTGATCAAATTAATTGGGTCACTTTTATAGCAACATGCTGGCATGCTAAATTGCCCTAGTTGAAAAGAGAGCTGTAGACAAGGATACTCAATTACACCCTGTAAAGATGAGGTCCACTAATGTATGCTTGAAATGCCTGGAGCTCTGAAACTGTTATCTTCATGCTTATATTTGCACTATTTTATATCTTGAAGAGTGATATACTACAACTACATAAAACCCATCCACACTAGTATATCGTTTAATATCAAATGGCATGCAGGAATAGACAGGAGACAACTTCTTATCGGCAGACAGGAGAAATTATTCTGATTTGGTCACATTGCTCACGTAACCTTCACTTCTGTTTTGCCAAGTCTGATATTTCAGTATTTTTTGCCATCAGCAGAATAATTTGTTCAATTCCCAGCCTGTGTTTGATTCTGCAATGCAGATTGACGGTAGTGGCAGTACAATGGCAACGTTAAATCCCCAGGTTGCGCGCAAGTAGAGAAGCATTTACAAATCGTGGAATCTGAAGAAATGGTTTGTGTGGTGGTGCATTGCTGAGCATGTTTTTCCTAACATGGTCGACAAAAGAGTAGGTCCTTGTGGAGGTGTTTTTTTTTTTCATGTAGTGTTTAGAGTGGTTTGAAACAAATTAACTGTGCAAATTACACAGTGTGTCCCAGAAATGCAGATAGTTAGTGGTACTAAATAGGCTTACTAATTACATACAAGTATAAATGTACATAAAAAGGATACTTTAAAGTATTTGACGTTTGAATTAATGTGTAAATAATTAATCCCTTTTTGTTTGTTTTTTTAAGGCATTTTCACCTTAATTGAACAGTACGACTGAGACAGACAGGAAACTGTGGGGGGTGGGGAAATCCCTAGCGACATCATGTTTCTGTGGCGTGCCTGCCACATTCGGCTACCAAGGTGCTCCTTCCCTTAACTTTCACTGAGTAGGAGCTAGATTTCCAAGGTCTAGACAAAGGAAATGAAGAGGGCTTAAGTGCATTGCTGAAATTCTCTCTGATGTCTGTTGCTTTTTAGGAGTGTGGGGTAACTGTATTTGCTGGCTCAGTCAGCAGCAGCATGGCTCACGGTGTCCCTTTTCTCTGAGCACAAGTGCGGGCATGTTCTCATATCAAACCTATCTGTTTCTTGCCATGTGTTATCTGCAGGTCAGCCAACCTCTGAGCCCCCCCTCCTCCTGCCGCATTCCTCACTCCGCTTTCCTCGTAAATCCCACAGCAGTCCCAGGAGGGCTGTAACACAGGGAAAAGCCTTTCTCCACCAGTCATGGCTGTCTGTGGTCAAGCGCTGCAGTGTCACAAGAGAGCCCCAGACCGTCTGTCATTCTGTCTGCAGCCACACACTACACCCATCACCGGCCGTCTGACCACACCACAGCTGTGATACAATCTCGAGTTCTCTGTGTGGTGCCTGTCTGCCTGTTCTGATGGACAGAGGGAGGCAAAGGAGACATAAAGGGATGGGGACCAAAGAGGAGAAAGTGCAGTGGGCTTCTGTCACTTCCCTCGTAGTATAAGGTTAGTCCATGCTGAGCAATAACTCATAGGTCCCATGACACTTTGCAGCACTCTGTTTCCTGGACTGAATAATGAATGTGCAGGGCTTCCATTAGCGTTGAAAGCCCCGATTATTTCACAGGGCCTGACAATTACTCATGCTCAGGGAATCAGTGACAGGGAGGGGGACATCCATGGGGAAGAATTTATCGTCTCCTAGTTTATGAATGATGAAGAGATCTATGTGTTCTTTGGACATGTGTGCGCTCCTATGTATTTATAATAAAAAAAATATAAAAGCGAGTTGAACTGATAGAAGGCTGTATGTTGATTTGATTTAGTATTCTAGTGGTGAGTATGTACGCACACTGAACTGTCAATACCTTCTTTGAATCCAGGAACTGGGATATTGCCATCTGTTCAAGGAGCCCAGCATGTGCTTCTCTCTACTAAGAGGGCTAGAATTTGGCTGCAGTAAACTTGCAGAGGAGCATGTACCATTACAATAAATACCCCAGAGACAGCTAAGACATTTCTTTTAACTACTGGTGACAGAGATGCAATCTTGTCAGCACTTATCTCAGCCCCTATTTCAAGTAATGCTTTGGAATAATGGACAAATTGCACAAAATGGACCTCATAGTCAGCAGACTACTACTTTCTTGGCTTCTTTCAGCAGGCAGATGTTGCTGGTGTTGAATGTGAGAGGTCATGCAGTTTAATTCTCAATCACAGTGTTTCTAGGATGGTGCATTTTTAAAGAGTGACAGCAGTCTCCTCCCTGACTTTACCCACAGAAACTGTGGGTCTCAGAGACAGCATGCAGAAACAAGCAGCCTACGCAGAATCAAACTGAAGTTGTTGCTACATTGAGAGATCCTCTGCACCGCTGGGACCTGAGCATGGCACACAGCCACCAAACTGCTGCCTTTTTTTCCCCCACCATTCACTGCGGTTTCGTTAGCCTGCCTTTGCCAATTTCCTGATGCGCAGGCTCAAGGTTTTTAGCAATGACTGGTCGGTTGCTATTTCCTAATGAATGAGTTATCGTTAATGCATGCTGAATTACTCTCTTAGCCATTGAGGAAAAGCAGGGGAGTTGGCTTATTGATGTGCTGTACTCCCCGTCTCCATCTGGTTTCCATGCAGCAGCAGTTAAAAGAGGGGTTTTTGAACCAGAGGAGGAATGAACCATTGAAATTCAGCGCAACATAAGAGAGACCCTCTCGCAAGAGCGAAATTGTGAGGATAGGAAAGAGATGTACTATAGAACTACTCGATTAAAGAATCAGTGTCCAATCTCCAGGATTACACCCCCTGACCTGCCACACCAAATCCCCTATTAAATAAGTCAAGAATTGAATTCGTTTTACTTTTCCTTCTGCTAACTGGCTTATTGACTCAAGTGTGCTCAGTGCTTTGTGGCAAGGTTCGCCTTAAATTGGCTAAAAGGAGAGCTTAAGAACATCTGATCATTATTAAGTCATGACATTCAAAGCCTTGGTGTATTTTTTTGTTCCAGATGAAATACACTGTGTGATTTGGTTATGTCACAGCACTTGTGTGGGGTCACACGGTCAGTTAAGATTAGAAATGGTGGTTGAATGTCCTCCTAATGTTTCAGTGAAACATTTAGCAGCTTCAAGTTTAATAGGCGAACAGCACGGAGTGCTTACTCTCATCATATCACATTGGAATGAATCGTCTGTACATGTGAGGGAGGAGTGCTGTGGTTTACATGCATCTTCTTTCTCAGCTCCTCCCCGCCCTCTCCAGATTTCAAACCAGTTTCAGCAACCACTAATGAAAAACATTTAGTCTTTTCAGCACATGGCAACAGCTTACACAGAAAGCAGAGGGAATTTAGTCACATTATTTTGAACAGATGTATGGTTCATGCGACGTATGTGCATATAATCTTGATTTATTTTAATCAAATTTACAGATATACATTCTTTCTTCTTTCTGCACTATGCTCAGTTATCGTACAGCGTTCTGTACGTACTACTAGGCTGAATTGACTTGCATTTTGCACTGTAGATCATAAATGGTCTAGGCTAGTGGTAAGAATGAAACCCATGTTTCATATGACTACATTTTCACATAGCAGGCCTGTGCGGTGTCGTATTATTTTCCATATGGGACATACTGTTAACGCCTGACAGCTGATGAGAAACTGTATTCTTTGTGCTTCACTTCACTTCAAGTCTTCACTTCAAAGTCTTAAATGCAGATGTACATTGGACATGTTGAAATATGGAATGCAATATGCCAGCAGAGAGGAGCTCACCACTTGACAGCTCAAGCAATGGTAATTAACGGTAGTTGTAGAGCCATTTATACTGAAATATCTTATAGTAGGTAGACATATCATATAAAATACATTGTTTAAATTTAAAATTTGACAAAAATTTAAATTTCCCTTCAATGTGTGAATCAGGCATGCCTTCTACTCCTTCTTATTCTTCTTCTACACCTTAAATCCCATCTTAATATAAAAAACACCTTGCCCCGGGCAGCTTCTAAAAAAAGGTCCTGTTATTTCACCCCGCGAGATTTCTTCCTGCCGGTTGCACTCCCTTTTTCCAGCTCCTCAGGAGAAGTAGTAATAACAGTGTTGGAGGGTTAACGGAAGGAACAGGCCAGAATCCAGGACAGGACATAAGAAAGACCCCTTGGCATTTTGACCTTTTCCTACCCACGGGGCTGGGGGTGTTGACAGGACTCCAGCGGGGGGAAGGGTAAACAAACGTGCCACATGGAAAAGAACTCCAGGCAACCTCTGCAAGTAAAACAAAAA
Source organism: Sciaenops ocellatus (assembly GCA_033000465.1). NCBI lineage: Eukaryota > Metazoa > Chordata > Actinopteri > Sciaenidae > Sciaenops > Sciaenops ocellatus. The sequence goes on along the minus strand of CP136871.1, from coordinate 18,506,259 downwards.
CTCACTCCGCCTCTCCCTCCAAATTAGCATGCAATATAGACTGTTTGAGTTAGCAGAGTCTTGTTAAATTTAGAAATAGTGCAACTTGAATCAAAGAATTGTCTAGTTTTGCAAAATGTTTCGTGTTCTTGGCACAGCGTGTCTAAATTAGGAATAATCTATTTACTCTTATCCGTTAATTTTTGTTCCCTTTCTCTGAACTGTATTGCATAAATAACAACATCCTTCTTTCTTTCTTGCTAAGCCCTAAAATCAGCACACAAAGTGTATAAGACAGGCTTTTCCATCATTTAAAATCCAAGCCAGTAGGCTGGCCATTGTATACCGGCCCTATTTCACTGGAAGTCGACATAAAGTGCAGGCTTGATCATTTATAGCCGTGGCCTTGTGGAACGAGCTTTTTTCATATAGGCTTTGTTGAGTGTATTTTACTTGCCTATGCTTCACTGGTGCTTGGAAGCTCTAATGTGGCATGTAGAGGCTCACCACTGATAGATTTGTGTCCCTCGGGACAGGTTTGTATCACTGTTGGCTGTTAGCGCATACATTATGCGATTTAAGCAAGAATGATCACTGCTATTAACAACAAAGCGGGCCCAATTGAATAATTTAACGCAGTGGCAGTGGCTCGTTGCCGTTAAAAGAAGGGAGTGGAGAATTGATCAAACAGGCAGCCTTCACCCAGCTGTGGGAATATAAATAATAAAATGAGATCAGAGTGATTAGTTGTGGTGCCCTGTTCCAGTCCAGTGCTTACAACTTACATTCCTTTACTGCTGAGATTTTCGCCATGGACATCTTGATTCCACTTTGTTGCTTGCAATGGAAAATCAATAAGCTCCATAACATAATAAGATGAAAGTGGGAAGTATAGGATGTGCTTCATGTGAAATCCTAGAACGTGTTGTGTGTGTTGCGGTAGTATGTTCTGTCTCTTTTCACCTTGGACAGGTTTTTGTGACTCGTCTGCAGAAGAAAAAGAGAAAAAGACATACCATGTCTTCCATATCAGGCCTGTTTATGAGTCCTCAAAGGCTACTTTAGATTCATCTCATGTTCCCCTTGAAAGATATTTCATGGATTTGTAGGCTCTGACTCCCTCTAGAGGGAGTAAAGATGAAGAACACAGGATAAACAACAACATGCCTCTTCACATAAGTACTCCCACATATCTGTGAATTTCTGATTATAAATTCCTAGCTTACACTAAATTCCACATTTATGATTCAGTTTGCTAGTCTAAGACAAACACTAGTGCCATATGAAATGGTCATGTTTAGAGAGTCTGTGGCGAATTTGTCTATTTCCTCTCACAAGAACATTGGATTCACTGATGGAAAGGCGATATACATCTAAAAGTGAATGTCTTGACAGTCACGCCACATTCAGTGCTACGTACTGTGGCAGGTTCTATCTTCAGCTGCCTGTTCAGTCTGAGAAATGCATGATGTAACAGTTCTGTAAGGGTAGATTTATTAGAGGCTGAAACACATCCTCTGCTATCAGGAGGATTTATCAGTTACTTGAGATCACAGTGTTGTTTCTGACGAATGTCTTTACTATCTGGGAATAACATGTTTTGATTTAAGATTAGATTTTTGTTTTTGCTTATGTTGCTTGAGGATTGATCCTCTCTTTGACAGTCTACTAATTTAGTCCCAGCCTTTCAACATCATGGCTTTTACTCTTTAAAGTTCAGGATGAAAGCCATAGATGTGTGAATAAGATCAAAGGGTTTATGAAATTAACTTCTTTGAGGAAACCTCTTTGAGGAAACAGTGAATTTGCAACAAAAATTACAAGAATACTGATAGTGGGAGTGCGTTTAAATTTGTTAAAAGTTAATTGCTCGCTTGTTCTCTCTCTATGTCTCTGTTTCTCATTCACACATAGTTTCTCTCTCTCACACACACAGCCTCTCTCCTCCCATAATTCAATTTATTTTTAACTTCTTTTCTATTACAAACCCAAAAATAGTGTATCTACATTACATACACCTACAGCGACACCTACATGTCAAATCTAAAGACGGTGTTATTGAACATAACAGATAACAGATTTTACAATTGCAGAATGGCCTGTGTGACATGTCAGTGTTATTTACTGTAATATCTGAAGCGGTCACTTGGATGGATAATGTTGTTACATTGTACAGAATGTACTCGGACTTTCCTTCACCACAAGCAAACCCAAGAGTCTCATAAACATCTTATTTACTGAGACTGCCATTTCATATGCTTTGCTATGTGGTTTGCTGTGTGGTCAGGATCTTTGTCCACTTTCCCAAACACGTGTGCATTTCCATGTTTGACCACAAGAGGATGCTGCGCACACGTCATCTCGCCTGTAGAAGTTTGGCTTGCAGATTACCATACATAACTGGTGGATGAACTCTAGTCTGAGTGAAGAGGGCAAGGCCTAGTGCTGAAAAGACAGACAGGAAGCAAAAGGGAAGACTGATAGTGAATATGTCTGTTTGCACATATTCTAAAGTATATTTTATTATACATTGTTATTATTCAAGTCAAGTCATGTCAATTTTATCGTCAACACTGCCATAGTACATGACATACAGAAAATTAAAATATCATTTCCCTCATATCCCTGGTGCAAACAAGCAATAAACATGGAATATAAAATGAATATAAAGTGTAAAGAGATATTTTAAAAAAAAAAAAAAAAGGTATGGAAAATATAAAAGGATATTAACAGTGTAAATATAGCAATATAAAAAGATATGAACAGCATGAACAGTGTAAACTGTGAATATTGCAAAAATAAAAAGTAAACAGACATTGGGGTCCATAGTGCTTGACAGTGTTTTAAGTTATTGATTGATTAACTATATAGTTTAATAATTTTGGGTCTGCTTCTGGAACAGTAACTTTTGAAAAACGTTGCTTTTATATAAAGGTTGCTTCATATCAATCACTCATCACTGTTGTGTGTGTGAATTAATGTTATGATCTGAAGATTATCACATGGACCCAGTTAGTGCAAAAGTAAAACCCATAGGTAACTTTTCAGTATAAACTTATATTTTTATAAGTCTATACTGTATAGACTTACTGTATAGACAGTGTATTTTTATACCTATGGTTATGAAGATCATGAGTTTACCTCAGAGAATTGTATGGTATTTTATTTACCTGATGTGCTAGCCTAGCTCAGTTACAAAAACACTTGTCATGTCATGATAATAAGATCTGTGTATATCCCATTTAATTGCACTCAGGCTTAGCATTCAGCACGGCAGAAAAGAATACCACCCTGGATCTACTGTTATTATGATGGCTACAGAGCAACAAGCCCTCCCCCAAAACTACATCCAAAATTAATGTGACTATAAATACACCCAGCAGATCAAGTATCGAGAGCTACACACCCTACATCCTGACATGCTGCACAATGAGCAGGATCTCTCTCTTGTTTGTTTTACACGCTAAAGCCTCATTAAGGAGCTCTCCTATAAAACGGTGAATTCCTTCTGTCAAGTGTTCCATTCCTCACACATAATGCCACTTATGTCACTGAAAACAAGCTGAGATAACTGCTCCTGTCTGACGACTCCTCAAGAGCCATAACCAATAGAAACGAATAACAAAACACAGAGAGCTCAGAGGAGAAGCAGAATTGGAGGGCTGAGGTGATGTGCAGTAAAATATTGGGTTTCTGTTAATGGTTTGCTTTTTCCACTTTAAAGTAACTTAGTGGTTCCAGTGCTGGTCTTTCACACTGACCTCACTCAGACAAACTGTTTCTTTCTTTGTCCCACCTCTCTTATATCTCTCTGACCAAATTATTTCCCCCACAATGGCACAGCCTTGGTGTTCCACTGCATACAGTGACAGGAAGCGGATAAAAAAAAAAGATGACCAAAACAAACCTAGTTGCCATGATACACCAAAACAAAGTCTCCCATGTGAGACAATTCTCTGGTTCATTGCCTACGTGGCTATTCTTTAATAGCAGTAACACAACAAGGGTCATGTTGTGATCAACACAGATCAAGGGCAGGAAATGCAACTGTCTAATAAACAACAACAGGGACGGGTCTGGAGGACACTGTGTCTCATGTCAAAGACCTCATGAGACCTCCCTACTGAAACCCAGAGCAGATGGAAAGTCTCCTTATTCCTCCTACATACCATACTTTCCATCTTGGTCTCCTCCATGTCCTTCTGAAGTTTCCATTATAGGAGTGACATTTATTTTTTCTGTTTTTTAAAAAAAATTTTTTATCCCAATGTGCCTCTGTCTTCCAAGTTGGAAGCTTGGTCAGCAATTACTCAAGGAGCTTCCAGTGCAACCGTTACCCAACTCCGGTTATTCTTCCCCTTCACCAACTTGATTTTCACAACTGGAGTCTGTCTCTCCGTAAAAGTGGATGGGCTAGACAAGATTTATGATCTTGATAGCTACTTGGATGATGACATGTGACTATTATGAGACAAATCCCACTCACGGTATTTTAAAGAGAAGGTGACATTGTTGAAATGAGAAAGCCTGTGTTTTATTGGAAAATATTGAAAATGAATAAGAGGATTCTCTGAGTTCAAGCTTTAAAGTCTTGATTAATCAGTTAAATCTCAAAGGAGTATGCGTAATAATGTTTTCTGAAGTTTGCAAATACTGACTTTATATTTGGCTTCGTGTGGATTTCCAGGGAAAGCTGATGTCTGCAGATATTTTGTGTATGTAGTCATTTGGTTGAAGTTGGTTCCTATTTTTTTCTATTTCTGATTAAGAGGGGAAAAAAAAACACATTTCAAAGTTCACAGTTACAGGTTGTCAGAAGTTTTCCATTATAGAGAGACTGACTCGATCAAATGGCATGTTCCTGAAAGTACATATGGAAGAATTCATGCTGCACATTCATGCTATTATATGGGTGTAAAGCTCACCGGGTCACGCATGCATGTGCATATGCTCAGATATACACACCGTATCTCCAGCGTCCTAGGGTACTATAATAAACCTTACTTTACTGCGGTTCCCTGCTGTTGCTATCTCCTGCAGATGGACCTTTTGCTGTGGGATTAACAGGGTGTAATGGGATGTGAAATCCAAGTCTTTGTCATTTCCAGCGTGGGCAGCCATAGCTGCATAGCTTTACTGGGTGGAGACTCAGGGGGACAGATTTAGAGCTTCAAAGTAACAAAGTGACGTGTAAATGTATTTGACCTGACTTATGGGTGGAAGTAAATCAATGCCAGACAGGCACCATTTGGAGTGTAACTTAAAAACAAGGAGTGGGTACATATGAACCAAAACTATGTTAGATGTTTCTGGTTAATTTACTTGACTATATTATGCATTTCAAGAACTGAGAATGCTTTGAAGTATCTGGAATTGGATGGGCAGCAGCAATAATGTGAAACGTAATTCTTGAGGCACTGTTACTTAATCTAGCATGACATACTTATAGGAATATACAATATTCCAAAATTAGGATTATGCGCATGCAGGCAAATGGGCTTCATGTAAACTGGGTCAGTAAGTTTAGGCACATCCTAAAACACACTCAAATGTGCACTATATATCTTCTTCCAGTATATTCAGACTAATCATCGATTCATATTGTGTCACCATCTATCTTACCTCCCTCTGTTCCCTCCTCCACTTTAACTGCAGGTGTGTAATAAAGGAAAAATACTGGGGAGGTAAAAGGACAGGCGGGGTACCATTCCTCTATAGGACAGATAATTGCGAATAAATACAGCGGGTGTGCAGAGAGAGTAGTTAACCTTAAAAGAGTTCATAAAAACAAGCTGTCTTCATAAGTGTAGTGTTCACTTTAGAGCGCAGCACATAAATGAGAACATATTTGGGGACCCGTTTGACACTGTCCTGCACTATTAAGTTTCTAAACTGCACCTCCTTCATGGCACTATGCTCTTGGCAACAGTTGTCACTGGCTTAGCTAAAAAGCCTCTCTTACCTGTGAAGCAGACGGCCTAGTTTCCATCCACCACATCTAATGGAGATGGCAGGTTGTGCCATGATACAGTGAAATCGTTAAATGCTAGGGGAAAAAAGGCACTTGTGTTTACTCTGTGTTCACTGTGTTACCATAGAAATGGCATGAATGGGATGCCATGATTAGAATCTTTCATATTAAAGCCACATGACTCCACACCTTCATTTTGTCTGACCCAGTGAGACTTCTGGGACCTCAAACAGAACACAAAGTAAAACTATTAATAATGAACAGATCAGACAACATTTTGGGGACTGTACTTACTTTTACAAACAGCTTCTGAAAAACCTTCTGTAAATGAATGTGTTGTGGATGCCATTAAGTGTAATGGCTCCCAGGTAATTTGTTGTTCCTCTACTGCACCACTTCCTTCATGTACTTGGTAATGAGATTTTACTGTGCACCGTGGGCAGGGGGCCAATTCTCTTTGACCAACCGCAGTCACTGTGGTGCCAACTGAGAAGCTTCTATAATGCAGCCCAGGATGAGTATGATCTGTGGGGTCATGAGAAAATGTTTTCCATTAGGAGAAAGTCTCAACTACAGTAGTGATGAATGAAGGTATCAGCGGGGCTCTGGGAAAGTGACCAAAATGAAATGACTGTCCTGTAGTCAAGTGAATAAAACAACAACATGACAGAACTACAGTACACATCAATGTATTGTTGAGTTTTATGATGGACCTGTGGCATCAATTGTCATTGACATTATTTTGTTGATATTTTAGTAATTTTGAATTTTTCTGAGAAAATATGTAATACTGCCTTCAGAACCAAAATGAAGAATCAATAGCTTTAAAGTTTAAAATAAAAAGTGACGTTGATCTTACAAAACGGGTATGAACTGTAGTTATGAACTGCAAAAAGAATGTAAAAAATAACAATATAAACTTTCTAACCAAGTTTCTTGACCCCTCTTTGATTTTTTTGGCAATACTTAAGATTTGCATGTAGAAAAACATAACTGTATGACTTTAGAGATGCAGAAAATGATCACAAACACACAAAATATCTCTACTATAAAATCATGGCTATCATAACCTCCATGTTCATCCACTGCTATTCTGTCTATGACAGAACTACATTCTTTGTAGAGGTCAGCATATTACACTTTTGGTGTGTATGTATTCCTTTTTTGGTTGAAAGATTAAAAATATATCTAAAGTTGTACAATATGTGATATAAAAGAGATGTTGCCTACTCTGTATTCTTCTGATGGAGTAGACTGCAGCTGTGGTTTCTCTGAAAACCATAAACCACTGTCCACATTAACCTGAAAGCCTTAGGTTTCACATAATAAACCATTAGGCATCTGGACAAACAGTAGAGAGGTGGTGAAAGGTGGATAGAACAGTGAGGCAGACAATATTTCCTTTCCCCCACTCTCCTCCTTGATTTTCCTTTTATCCTGCTGTCTCCCTCTGTGTCTTCATTCCTCTGATTTATTCATAAACGCTCTTCATTTCAGTCTGTTTTTTCCCTGCTAAACACATACACGGACTGGAATACGGCTCATCTGTTACTTCTATAGTCTAAATCCTGCTGTTTTAGGAAACTGCTCGGGATATTTGATTCTCCTACTCTGAGTCGTTTGATCTGTATTCCCTGTTAGCTCTAGCATGCAGCTTGCAGTCCCAGTGAGCATAGAACAACAAATGAATTCATTCCAGTGCTGTATCCAGCTAAAATAAAACATGCCCAGGAGATCATAAAAAACACCAACTGTTGTAAAAAAAAAAAGTATGTTTTTACTGGCTCCCTTACTGTTCAAATTTGAACGCAGGTTTGCAATCAAGAGTGAAACTATCTCATTTATTTTTCTCTACCATTTAATGTCCAGAATAACATAGTAAAGTAATAGTCTGGCACATAATCACCTGTAAAAAATATTTTTATGGTTTTTGTATGGATAAAAAAACATATAATATGTTAATAATTGAGCTTTAAATGTGCTAGGTGAATTATGTTGCCATTGTGCAGAGCCAGGCCAGCTGTTTTCCCCTGTTTCCAGTTTTTTATGCTAAGCTAAGCTAACAGTCTCCTGGCTGTAGTTTTGTATTTAGCATTTGGACATGAGAGTGGTATCAGTTCTCATCATTTTATTTTTACTCCAATATTCAGTATTTCAATTGACAACAATCTTTATTTTTCACATTTTGCATGCTACCCAAAGGATGCTAATGCCACCTGTAGGGTATTATAAATGACTGTTTCTTTTTAATGCAAAGAAAACATCTTCCACTCATGAAGAATACTCAGAGCTGACCTCCATTGCACAGACAAGGAAAATGTGAACAGAAATATGAAGCCCTTCACAAGACAACTAAAAATCTGAGACACAAAGCAACCATCTCTGAAGAAACTGTCAACAAAGCTGTACAGTGATTCGTTGTACATGGTCTTTCAGCACGTAGGAAAAAGTGGAATTCAAGGACCAAGATGGAGGAAGCTGCAGAATAAATGAAGTAAGGAATAACAGAAGCCATGACATGGAAGACAATGCTACAACCAATGACTGATGGAGTTCAAGAAGATGCAGCTTCATAGGTATTATGGTGCATGAGTCACCCAGATGATTTACAGTGATGCTCTGCATCACTTGCCTGGTGCACATCATGCACTCTGAAATCATGTTGAATCTGCTCACTCAGATGAAACATACAAAAGATAATCTAATCAAGATTGTCCTTCTGCAAACGTCGGGCCTTGTGGAACAAGCCACAGCCACAGAGAGGATTGAAGAGAAATGTAGTTTGCAGTTAATTTGATCAAATGCTACATGACACTTTTTTCTACCCTGATGGGAGTCGAGGGAATCACTGATGAGTTTGATGACTATAAAAAGTATCCACTGTCTGCAAAATATAGATGATTCTTTAATCAAAAGTTTGCTCCATCATAGTTTCAGTCATGCAGAAAAGAATTTTCTTTTTTTTCACAATCTCCTGGTTGATGCTGGTGGATGTGATCGAGCACTTCATGCTCTAAGATCCTTAGCTCATTGTGTTCCCAAGGTTACAACTTCACTTCCTGGACAACAGATGATGCCACCCCTAAACTCGGTTTGTTGACCTACACATTTGCAAGTATATAATACTTTTGTAGGTCTGGACTTCAAAGGAAGGAGTGATCACAGCCTCCAAGCAATTCCAAGTCATTCAAGAAAGAGGATTTCTTCAAGATGTTGAAGTTGTTCCAGGAGTTGCCATTGATGTTCAACGCTCCTCTATCTGCATCTGCTGTTTGTGGGTGGATTTTTAGCACAGCTGGCCTAATTTTAAGCTTGAATGCAAAAACTTAAACAACCAGTTTGTGTTGAAGTTGAGTGAAAAGGATCTCCCCCCTCTGAGACTGTGGGGTACATCAAGCCACAGTAAGTTGAAGCCATTTAATTGAATTTATCCATTTTAATGAAGAGACCTTTTTGAAGGATATTGTTTTGCTTTTCGTAACATTTTCAAGCACTTGAGTGTAATTGGCTTAACTGAGTCTGGTCCTTGTCCCCCCTTTTTAGAGTAAAATGGTTTATTTATATATTAAATGGGTTTATTTTATAATTTCACAAGTGTATTTTATACATGTTTCTCTCCTTCAGAGAGAAAGAAATTAAACATGTGATTGCTCTCCTGACAAATCAGCTTCTTCTTCACGGACATGGCTCTTGTTGGTGTGAAGTATGGTTTTCAGGTACTCTTTTCACATCTCACTACACACAGCTTCTGCTTTATAGCTTAGCAAGTTGTGAACTTGTGAAGATTTTTTAGACATGAACACATAAGCAGTGAAGCAGATATAAATTCTCTCACCGCATGATTGGTCTTGACAGTGTGTCAAGCACATACTGTATAACATAAAGTGGTCATTTCCCCTCATTGTGTGTGTGTGTGACACCATAATGAGTTAAGCATAAAACGCTGGAGCCTGCATTCATTCAAGAGCAGTGATGTCATTCTCTGAGTGGAACGAGAGGAGTTTTTGGGAGACCTCTGCAAGTGGAACTCCTTGCGAGGCTGGACTGTAACCTGAAGCCAAGAGAAGTGAGAGAGAGACTGAGAAAGGAAGAGAGAGAGAGAGCGAAGGAGAAATGGAGGGAGGGGGAGGGAAGGACTGAAGGGCCATGAGAGGGTGATGTCAGCTGAGTTCAGAAAGTAAACAGAGTTCCAGACTGCAGCATGCTGTCTGCGGGACGGGGACTGCAGCTGGGGCAAACCCATAGGGGCACCCACACAATCCCCTGGACCAGCAACTTTATCTCTGGGAAGGAGGGCTGGTTCCTCTTCGTCTCTCTCTTCATCCTTATCTCCTTACCCCAAGGGACAGCCTGGCCTTACGGTAAGACACTGGCAAAAACCTTTACTGCTCTTCTTTCTGTTTCTCTGTTTGGCATAGCCTCTTGGTTTATGTTCTTTGTTCTCAAAAAGTCGGCATCAGCACTCCCTCCATCCACTCACTCTTCCCATCTATGCTTTAAGAGCACAACACCACTCAGCATGGCTTGTAAAAGGAGACCCGTAGAGAGACAGTGATGTAAAATCCAGCCTTTTACAGAGACGGCAAAGAAAAACAGCACTGACAAGTCTGTCCAATCTTTGTCTTTATAACTCTTGTGCTGAAATACAGAATGAAGGATTGTCCTGTGCAGCTTTGTTTATTGTCCCATCAAAAAGGGCTCTGTGGTGTTCATACTTTTTTCTACTCATTGCAGTTGCTCTTTGTGTGAAATAAAAGTGAAATTGTTTTTTGCTCTTAAGTAAGAAAAAAAAAAAAAAAAACTGTTGGATATGGCCACACATTCCTTGAGGTAAAGTGAGGTGGTTGGAGTTCTAATAGGGCTGTTGAATCTTGGCACTCATTCCCCTTTGTGCAAGAGCTTCTCTTTGGCTAAGAGTTTGTTGTGGTAGAGTTCTCACTGAGACTGAGATCATCTCTGCATGTTTACCCTGGGTAATCAGTTGAAATGCTGCAGGAAGGCATGAGTCACATCTGAGTTAATCACGCTGGCTGTGGTAATGTGTATACCATACCTTGTATCCAAGACTACTACCCGAACCTCTGACTTCTGTTTGATTCCTCCTCGCATGGTTACCACACTGTAAAATAATACCTTCAATTTGTAATGTTGTTGAATGTGGCAAATAGCTGGGCAGAGCACAGCTGCCGGTGTTAAGAGAGTTCCTTCTAGCAGATATACCTACTTATGTTGTTGTCACTCTTTGTAAGCAGTTTTCTATTGAGCAACCTAAAATAGTATCCTTTTTTTTCAAACAGAGCAAACATGTTTATATGCATATCCTGACTTCTTTTCTGTTTACGCATGTGTGTGTGTGTGTGTGTGTGTGTGTGGCTGTGTTGTTTCTGCAGAGACCTTTCTGATTTATGTAAGACTTCATGTTCAGGATCCTCCACCCACCTGAATCCTGAGATGTCTTGTCCGTCTGACACACTATCCTTATAGTGTGTTTAAGTAAAGTCCACAGGGATGTTGTCATGGCTACTGGATAGTGTGCTGGTTGGAAACAAAGACCAAGACTAGCATATGTAAAACAGATATTTCATTGGGGAAAGTAAAAACTTGGCACAGGGCATAGTTACAAGAAGAAAAACATGGCCTCTGATTGAGCATTTGGAAAAATAGTGTGTCATGTCGGAGAGTTCATTCCGAGTTTAGGAGCTAAATGTTGAAAACAAATGTGCACATCTCAGACTCCTGTTTGACCCACATATTTGTATATGTGCATACCGTTTCACCAAAGTGGATAACAGTCTGATAGGGTATTTCATTGGGTTTGTGGTTTCCTCGCGGAGGGAAGTTTATTTAAAACAATCTACAGGATGACCACAGGGATCAACGTTTGGGATCAGACTACATTCAGATATGCAATGCCCATAGAACTCCCCTGGGAGTTTCCCTGTTCCATGACAGCAAAATCACTCCAGCCTCAAAATACCAGACAGCTGCTGTGGGCAGTAGGCAAAAGGAATTATACACTCGCACATACATGCGCAGCACGTGCATTCACAGCTGCTGTAAAAACAACTTCTTTTCCATGATACATCAGCATGAAATAAGTATTATTTTGTCAAGAGGAAACTACTCTTTCACAACTATTTATTTAGTAGTTGATATATACCGGAATCTGTCATTCTCTTTACAGGGAACTTTTCCGACACAAGTTCTTTTTTAATTATGGGAGGGAGCAAGTATGACTTAATGATGCTCTGGTGATCTTGATTATAGAAAGCAGCATAGAAACAGTTTGTAAAAATATGACTATTCGCTTTCTTAAATCTTCTCATCTAACTGACCAAGGAAATGAATATTCATTTAACACATCTTAAAGTTCTTACTGGTCTCCGTTCAAACCTTCTCTGCAATGTGCTCTTTGGTTTCAATTGAAATTGAAATTCTTAGCTATGATAACAGTGTGTAGTAAGACAAGACTCAAGCTGATAAGATACAGTTTCTGAGCAGTGAGCAAGAAAAAGACAAACTAGACGATAACTGGACAGAACAGAGAGCAGTGAGCGTAGCTGCATTTCTGATAACATTTGGATATCAAATTAGAGCTTAATTATACAAGTTATTTGAGACTCTGGAGGCATCTCTAAGCTGTGAATGTGAACTGAGGCAAATGTTGATGCTGATGCAAACACAATACATTACAATAAATAGAAAGGCCTGACCTTGGGTTTAATTCTTAGCTGAGTACATAAGAAAATTATACTACAGTTTTGGAGCTGATGCAGACGTTTGAGTCACTTAAGGTAAAATTCAGCGCCTACAACACATTTTGCATGCAGTGTATCCATTTTTAATAATGCTGGTTTTTCCGGGGCTTGTGGAACAGTTGTATGCATCTGTGAGCTTTATATTTGCACATAATGCATTGTTAATGTAAGAAAACATATTCAAAACTGAACAATAACATGAACATTTAATACTTTGTTCTTGGCAGAAGTTAGGATTTGCAGTGGTTCTCCTACAGGTTACTGGGCAAACAAGGCAGGGTCACAGAACTCACATGAATTTCCGTGGTAGCTTCTCTGCCCCTGATAATAATGATGTCAGTCCCTGGATCCACATCAGAGATATGCAGCTGAGCCATGCCGGCTAATAACCTGGGCCTGTAGAGTGTCTGACTGGGTGGGAGTGCTTTATGACACACAGGGGTCTCCACCAGGCGATGGGGGATCTATTATGATTCCTGTGTCACTGCTATTTTCATTTCTATGGCTTCTTGACATTCATATTGGGGAGGTACATCTAGGAGCTGAACATCTGGAATGGAAAAATAGCAGATACCACTTACATAAGACCAGAAAAGCCAAACAACCCACAAAAAATCCTCATGCTTAGTTGCAAGACTGAGGGGAAAACAAACATTTGTGATCTGCTGTTAAATTGTGTTTCTGTTGCTTGGTGCCAGCATCTCCTCACACACACACACACACACACACACACACACACACACACACACACACACACACACACACACTAGTTATATATACACAGGGGAAATATGGTATGTAGACACTTAATAAACCAAAATACATAATATCAGATAGAACAGATGAAAAGGGTGCTAGATAGCCATGAGACACAATAAGGAAGAAAACTTTGTTATTAGATGAATTTCTTTCAAGTTACGGCACCTCTCTGTTAACACTTCTGGCCTGTGTTGAAATATATATTAGCCAGGGGCACACAACACAACCACAACCGGGTTAAATTACAGGTCTGAAGAACAGATCATGACAAATAGAATGAAATTTGCATGTTGATGCCATTTTCACACATGCAAATATATTTTCTTCATGTCTCTGTTTGTAAAATCACCTTCTCTTGTGCACTTCCACACCTGCTCAGACCTTTTCTAAACTGTTGTAAAAGCTCACCTGAAATTGTTACTGTCCAGTCTGTATTTACCTGCAGGTGTTGACCTGGAAGGTTTATAGATGTGTGTTTACAAGACAGTAGGGTTTACTGCTGAAATGAATAAATTTAAATTGCCAGGGCCCAAGCCAAAACACAGTTATGTAAAAACGATCTTCAGTGTTGTAAATCAGTAAACACTTATTAGGCAGGGATGCCAGAAAAATAGAGATGCATTCCAGCAGAAGTCCAGCACTTGGGGGAGAAGCCTTGCAGTCACGCTTCAGAGAAAAAACATAACACTGTTATCAACAGAGCTGGAGGTTAGAAAACTGAATATGTTCAGAGTGAATAAACACTGAAAATGCTGCTGACTGTGTTCCTTTGCCTCAAGGAGGTGCATTAAGAAAACAGCTTGTGGGAATCTGAAAACGAATCCTGTCTAAAATGCATGCTCTCTCATGTCACTGACTGTCTGAGGTGACGCAGATGAATTTCCATCCCTAGCTTAACAAATGAACATCTATTCTCCTGTAAATCACGTGTACTGAGGGAAGTTACAGCCAAAGGTTGTCATTTCTCTATCTAAGAACAAGACACACGGCAGGGATCCATGTAATGGCATTTCCAGTCCAACTCATAAAGTCTTTTGACCTTTCATGTTTATGCCCTATAAATCAGGTTTCACAGTCTCTCCGGCCAGCATCCTTTGAGGAAGCAGAAAAGCTGTCCCATAAGGGGAGGTGATGGTTTCAGCACCTCTCAATCCCCATGTGACAGGCATCACACCTTTTAAATGCTGTTTTCACCCAGCACTGTGAGGCAGCTAATAGCCGTGGTTCATAGACTAAATAGTTAAACTGGACAGAAGCACAGTTGACAATGGCTTTATTCCATCCTCTCTTGTTTAACAATATCCAGCCTCTGACTTGTGTAATTTGTGTCATGGTTGTTTGAAAGGTAGTTGCTTCTAACTGTATGTTAATGTAATGTGATGTGAGTAAAAGCAGAGTTTGGATAGACTTCTAAACAAAGTCAGGCTACTGTAATCAAACAGTTAACAGCTTCAGTACAATAAAAATCATTTATATATATATTTTTTCTTTTCTTTTCCTTGGGTGAAGTGCCAGATTAAAGGGGAACTCCACAGGTGGTGGGGAGTACTTATTCATGTGGGAAAGAAGTTGTTCAAAGCCTTTTGCGTCCCCAGAGAGAGCTCTGTTAGATCTGATAAATTGCCTCCAGCAATGTCTTGGGTCAGCAATGATGACATAAATCTGAAGGTGTGGAGTAGAAATAGACTTGCCCAACCAGCAAACACAATCTCTTGTTTTTATGTATTTGAAATTGATTTAACCCAAACTGCACTGAAGAGAATAACAGTTTTAAGTAAGACTGTGGTAAAACAGGTTTTTACTTGCTGTGCTATTGTCATAATGCATATCTGTACTTGACTCACAGTACTCTGCATAATCCCTCTCTTTGTGCAGTGTCTTCTTCTTGTCTCAACAGACATCTCTGTCTAAATATGGCCATGCCCATGCCATAGATGTTTGTGGTTCTCACACTTGGTTAAAAGAAGTCCACAAAAATGACAATCTGATCCAAAACAATGAGCATCTCTGTTTTTGAATCACGGAGGCCAACAGAGCTAAACAAAAGAAGACAATGCAAGAACGTCAGCTTTGACTCGAAAACAAAGCGTGGGGCTTGAAAGTTTACATTGCGTTTTTACCACAACAAGAGTGACAGCATGTGCATTGTGTAAAGGACTTGTGTGTACTGGCGCCATTGCCCAAAAATGTTTGAGTAACATTAAATCATGGTCTGAGATTATACACCATGCCACAAAGACAACGGACTGACCACATGTTGTCACTAGCTTGCTGAACATACTTGAAGTTTAATATACAAACCCAGCTGAGGCTACATTACCAAAACCCTAAGAACAGACAGGCATCCATACAGCAGCCTGCAATGACTTTAACGGCTTTATGAAGCACAAACTCGTGTCCTTAAACTCGCATTAAAGTTGACCTATTGGTATTGAACTACCTACTTTCTCTTTGATTAATGTCAGTGTGTATGCCATACCTCACTGTGTCTTCTAGGAGAAATGAGGAGAAGGCCAGATTGTAGCTGGACTGAGTTACAATTTATGATATCATTAATGTGGAAGGGCAACAGGGACAACATTCCAGGACATCTGCACTTCTAGTTGACTGAAAAACACTAAGAGATCTCTTCTTTTGTGCGTCAGCACATTTGTCTGTGTCTTAGATTCTTGAATTCAAAACAACAAATTGACGTAGTGTACAACTACAGCTATACAAATAAAACCAGTTGGCAAAGTGTGTGTGTGTTTTTATGTGGGAAAGTAGCAGGAAGACTAAATGGTGGAAGTTTTAGGGCAGAGATGTTATTGTGACTAGAGGGCTGGGAGAAGGGTAAGTACAAAATGCTGCACCGACATTGTTCCAAGTTTAAAGTGCAGCTTCTGTTAGTTCTCCGTCCACATCTGCCACAAGAGAATTTCCACTTGTCTGTTTCGGCTTTTTAAATCCACCGTTACATAACAACTCGGGCTCAAACGTCCTTGAATCACCGATTTCCGACCTAATTAAACATTGCATTTATTGGGTAAAAACGTTTCATAGAATAAGGTCAGTGTTTACACTCTCCTTTATAAGTCACTTGCTGATTAATGATTTTATTATGATTTCACCGTGACTTTACCGTTGTGGCATGTTGTCTGATGTAATATAAGGGAGGAGGTAAACTACTGAGAGATTTGTGGTCTGCTAAAAAAGGAGCGTGAAACCATATGGCAGTGGAAATAACCAGACAGCCAGTGCAGAGCAGCAGCTCGGATAAACACTGAACTCACCAGAATCCTTCCACTGCTACTAAGGCTTTTGCTGACCATAAACGTCTGCTCTCATTTCCCCACAAGGCGGGTCACTACATATTTTTATATTTTCTCCATTGTTTGACTCATCTCCCTCTTTGTTTCAGCATGCATATGAAATGATGATTGCAGAAACAAATTTCCTGCTTGCTTGTTTCGGTGATTTTTCCTGTGTTGCTGACCATAACATATTGTCTTTTTTAGAATACAGGCATCTGTACAACCACTGCCCAGGCCCAGAGTGGAACGTTATGTGCAGAGGCTGCTGCGAGTATGATGTCATCCGCTGTAAATGCCCCCTGCAGGGGACTCCGGTGGGCTACGCTGTGCCCTGCTGCCGCAATGCCATCAATGAGTGTGATCCCTGCATCATCCATCCAGGTACAAGGATGTTGCAACCATCATAACATTGAACAGAATAAAAAGTTGGCAGTACTGCGCATTCTCTTAAAATATACATCTGTTCTAATCCCATAAATCTCCATCCATGAAACTAGTCTTTTTCTAATATCTGTAGTGCAGTTTGTGCAAGACTAAGTGTTCTGCACAGCTGTTTGCATTGTAGCATTACAAACAGTATGACAGAATGCCTGAATATAATTTCTGTGTCATCTAATTTGTTTCCAGGCCAATTTAGCTTTGACTCCTTCTCTTGACTTGCTGGCAGAATCCTAATGAATGAGTGAATGATTAGAACTTTGATTTGTGAATGAAATGGGTGTAAAGCTACCAAATTACAACACAGGCGTGTATATACGTGACAGTATAATCTACACAAACTCATTCATCCATGAGTTGCTTTCTTCGGGTTATTTTCCTACATGCCATCCACTTTGCAAAGTATGACATGTTTTCTTCACAGTTTGAACGTATGCATGTTTTCCTTTATGAGGGAAAGAAGAACCAGCTGTTCAGAATTTAATGGATACCTATACATCACATTTTACTGTAAAAATGTTCCCTACCCCTGATGTGTACATTCAAGCCCATTTTGTTGTAAAATTCTTACCTGTGGCCCCCAACTTCCATGGAGACAGAGCAGTCTCTTAAGTGAAAATCCATCCAATCCATCCCACAGGAAGCCATTTTCTGCAAATTTCTATCTCAGGAAGCAGCAATATGTTTGTACATTCTGTTATACTGAAAGATGAACTCAATGAGTTTAGCAGAGATGATCTAAAGGGAACATAACAGGGGTCTGGTGATCTTAGGTGACACGGCTCAAGACATTCGGGTTCTCAGTTCTGATAGACAGTTTTTTTGAAAGATTCAGTGTCAATAATGTTTATCGTTTGCATTCTGGTCTGTCAGTCTGGCTCCTGCTTTACTGTAATTATTTTCTATTTCTTTTAGGTTGCAGTATATTTGAGAACTGTAAGCGCTGTAACAACGGAACATGGGGCCCCAGAGATGACTTCTTCATTAATGGCAAATACTGTGCTGAGTGTCGGCCTGGCTGGTCTGGTGGAGACTGCATGAGTAAGTCTTTTCATTCTCCTAATTAGCAGATCCTACATGGCTTTACTATAAATTAGGTTTTTTTAATGCATACCATGTACTATATGTTTTTTCCTTTCCTGCTGATTTATCTTCTTGGAAAACTATGCCAGCTTGGAAGGATGCCATATGGCCAGGAGGTTTTCCATGTGTAGCTGAATGACAAGTCAGAAGCAACATTTGTAGCTTTCTCAATATGCAAATATTCTGCCAAGGGGCACAATAAGCATACATTTAATTAAAAGCAGAAACTGGAAAGGCTGCTGAAAGCCTTTGTTCCTCTTGTGCATATTGTGTTTATCCTTCTTTATGTTGTTCAGAACAACATAGAGGTTTTACAGTGGCTTTGAAAACTCAAATGTAATTGCTTTTGGTTCTGAACGGTAACCAAAGCAGCTGAATATAGAAGCCCAAAATAATAATTAAGCTGTAAATAACAGCCTCTGAAACTGAAACTCCGCGATTTTCCAAAAGGAATTCTTCCCAATATGTTTTTCAGAGTGCGGAGGAGTGATCCATAAACGACAGGGCCACTTGGTGCTGGAGAGTTACCCCAACAATGCTCGGTGTGAGTGGACCATCCAGGTGGACCGTCCCTTTACCATAGACCTCAGGTAAGACCAGAAACATTCTGTTTCTGTTGTTGTTCACTGGTCCTCATTTACTTGCTTGTGTCATCAGAGGGACTAGGATACAGCAGGAAGTGTACTAATAATATTTACTGATAGTTTCTTTTCTTTCTTTCTTTTTTTGTTGCATATTACAAAGCATGATGGGTAAAACCACAGGTTAGATTGTTTGTCTTCTCCATCAGCTGCAGATTCAAACAAGACAAAGGGTCAACAACCATGCTAACATCTCTGTGAGGCCTTATTCAGGTACAGTGCTTTAGGCTCAACGCAGAGTTTAGCATGTTAACATGCCCGCAATGGCAATGCTAATACACATTCACAATCATAGTTTAAGATATATATCATTCTAACATTCGCACTGCTGAAGCTGACTGGAATGTCATTAGATTTTAGATATTTTATCATAAACTAAAAAGTGACAGCCATGAATTCCTGCACAAAAGTTCATGGAAATCCAATCGTTGTTGAGATATTTCAGTTTGGACCAAAGTGGTAACAAACTGATATTTCCATCCTTCGAGTCACACCGCTAACGTGGCTTAAAATTATATTTCAAGATTGAACAGCCATGAGGCTGTGCCCTAGGTATTCTGAATAATCACAGACTTCCCCGTCAAAAGTTTTCTTTGGAACTCCTTACAACTGAAGAATCCCAATGAAACTATGCAGAAGTCTGTTAGGTTGCATAACCAACAAGTGAACAAATAATAATTGATGTGTATTATGACCACAGTTTACAAATAATTATGTACCTGTTGGAAACTAAAGAATCGTGCATACTTGTGTCACTAAAGTAAAAATCTCCACAGTTCAGTTTGGCATTAAAGCATCATTTTTTGGGATCTTCATTGTCCATCTGTAATAGTTATTAACGGCTGGCCTGCCTAAGTAAAATTTCCACTCAGTTTAGATATTTCTGCAAGATGTATGTCGTGGACGGATGGCAAGTCTACAGCAAAGTTTGGAAACCACAACATCCCCCTTTTTTCAGGAAAGTTATTACTTTTCAGTGCTTCAGTGTGATAACTTTCTATTTCTGTCATTTTCTCCATTACACATTCAGCACTTTACAGGCGAGCGTTTGTGCGGGGTTTTAGCAGAACAAAAGCTCCATGCACATACATTCAGGCTCAGCATGTAGTTCATACAGTAACATTTTACTGTGTGCATATGAGACATTTAATGACTCCAAATAATTTACTCTGCTATGTATAAAAGCTTTGCATTAAACTTAACAACCGTGAACTGTGAGATGCATAGGTTGCTAGGCTGATTCTGTAACAACAAACATCAACATAGCAATCACTAATATTTGTATGTCATATTTTATGCTCTTTGTGACATAAATCCAACAAAACCACTAAATGAGAAAGAGCTGCTGTGCTCAGAGATAGAGTCATGGAAAGTTACATGTCCACGTGAGAGTGACTGGGGACTCACTGGCAGGGCTTTCCTGTATTTTTCTGTCTTTAACTAAAGTGACTTGCAGTATACTCACATCACAGGGAACATATTTGCCAAATTACAACTGGCATTAATTGTTGGGAGCTGCTGCAGGCTAACATTTACCATTACTGTATATCTCATTAGTCTAAGCTTCCATGACCCAAAGGTCTCACTCACTCTTCATCATATCCATTTCAATGTAAGGCCAAGGAGATTACATCTGAAATCACCAGGAGGAAGAAAGAAGATGGTGTTTTTCCAAATCCAGCTGGCAGTCATCTCAATGTCACACTCTGACTGCAACTCATGAATTGAAAGTGTATGCAAATTTCTCCAAATACTCTCTTAAATTCACATTTAAACGGCCCCTAAAGCTACTCCTTCTGGATGTAACACTAAGAATGTTTTGGAAATGTTAACACATTACTTAAAAATTCATCCCAGTAATCACCAGTGGTGCTACTTGTTTTGGATATAATGTTGGTGCAATCAGCATGTTTATTCAGCATTTACGGATATATTTTATAGACATTTAACAGCAGATGATCTGCAGTAATGAGATGCTTATAGACTAGGATGGGTAATGCTGTTTATCAGTGGGGATTATTGCCATTACATAAATGTTATGGAATTTATATGTGCACTTGAAACTGTGAAATAAGCACATAATGATAACAATAAATCTATCAAATATAGCTCTAAAAAGTCTCAAGATGTTTCTTAAGCCTGACAAAGCCGCAAAGCCGAAGATAGGCATCTTTTTGTTTTTAGTTTCTTTATTTGCTGTCTGCTGTATTGCTGCTTCCAAGTGCCAATTTATTGTTCTTTATCTCACCTATTTCATCTTAACTCATAAAATGTTGGTATAAAATTGCAGCATACAGTAATAATGTCATCTTACATGCCTATACCTGTACTTATGATCTCAGGTTAATCTTTACTGCCGTGCACAACTCCCCTTAATCTTTGTTACACAAAAACAAAAGACAAAACAAAGCAACATCTAAATCTGTAACTGCTGTTGTACTTGGTAACAATGAGACACATTTCACACACCATTAAGAAAAAGTAAGGCATGTAAAAGTGGGGGAAATCACCTTCAGTACCTCTTAATGTATTCAGCAGCTATCATTATTGTTCATTACTTGTTTGCTGGCTTCAGGACCGTGATGCCAGCTGAGGTGGTACTGCCAGGGAACACAGGTGCTCTTATAATCTCGGAAAACAGGAACATAATATACTTCAAACCGTTTTAACACAATTAAGTTTTCCCTCTTTTCTTCATACTCCTTCTCTTACTAATAGGTTCATGATGCTGAGTCTGGAGTTCCATCAGTCTTGCCGCTATGACTACGTGGAGGTGCGAGATGGTGACAGCATCAACTCGCGTGTTATCGGTCGATTCTGTGGGAACAACAGACCTGCCCCACTTCAGAGCTCCGGCAACAGTCTGCACATACTCTTTGTGTCTGATGGTTACAAGAATTTTGATGGATTCTTTGCCACTTTCCAGGAGAGCTCAGGCAGGTCAAATACCAGTGTCATTTAACCACAACAAAAAATGTCTGTTACTACTATTTATATGTATTTACTACTAATACTTATTTACTTCTGCACTTCTGAGGACCCTTGGTGACATAATTCATTCCCTGCCCCAAAACCAACTCATATTTCAATAACAGAACCCCACAATAGTGTGCCCTTGCTTTACACATATTGAAAAGTCATTTGTAAAATCATTCTCAATGAACAACAAGGGACTCTTTAGACTCATGGGGCACAACAAATGCAAACAAGAAAGAAGTTTCCAAGGCACTCGGCGTCCAGTGTATAATAAAAAGCAGTGCATGACTAACACCTACATGTTTTGGCAAAAGCCTTCATCAGGTTGTAGAGCCTGTTGAGAGACCCTGTTGATGAAAGTGAGGACAGACCAAAATGTCTTTACTTTCCAGAAATGTCCTCATTCTCAAGGTCTAAAACCCAGAGGCACACACACGTAATTTACCAGCGGCTAAGCCAGATCTAGTAAAAGTAAACAGAGGCTTTCTGTGTAGAAATGCCCACACACATTCAGAAATGGAAAGAAGCAATGGCATTTAAATTGTGCCAGCTTTGAATATGAGTCCTTTGATGTAGCCTGGTGAGGATAGCCATTCCTTTTAGAATACAGACTGTATCATTATACTGCTAATAAATACAACATTTCTTCTTGTACCCTAATATCACACACTTGTATGTTTACAGCTTGCAGCTCCTCTCCTTGCCTGCATGATGGGACTTGTATCCTGGACAGTTCTTACACTTACCACTGTGCCTGTCTGGCTGGCTACACAGGCAAGAGGTGTGAAAATGGTGAGTCTGTGACAATACTTAAGTCACTACAGTATAATCACTCCTAAAAAAATGCTGATATTTTATGTTTGGAGGGGGGTGATGGGGCAGGGTTGAGTCATTTTTTTCTGGAAACTAACAAACCTAGTTACATGCTTATTAAGAATTGACTTCTTCCTGAGAGCCTTTTTTTTTTCCTGTTGTTGCCCAGAGGCAGGCAGTGATTCACTGTCACAAGGGAGAGGTCTGTGGTTTGGACTAGGTTCAGGCCAGCTGCCTTCCCTGTCCGTGCAGTCCCATCTATGGTTTTGGTCATTGAGCATTTCTATAAAGAAAATAACAGTTTCAGCACATTGCTGCAAATCCAAATGGCCATCTACTGTGACAAATATGTTCACATGAAATTACTGCTGTGGACAAGGTGAAGACAATGAAATTATAGGGGGAAATACTCTAACAAAATATATGGAGAATCAAGAATGCAGAGAAGAAAAAAAAGTTTCTTAGAATTAAGTGATGTCAGATAACTATTTTGGCTTCTGGAGATACCCACTATATGCTACTTTAAAGTCGTGAGGTCATTTTGCACCAACACACAGACAGAGCTCCACTTCGTCATGTGGGGTACTACTCAATCAGGGTGTGGTTGGCCTGCGAGGTCTTTTATTTATGGGTGTCTGGACCCTTACTTGTGTTTTTATAACCAATACACCTCCCTTAAGATCCTGCAAAAACAGACTTCCTGAACCCCACTCACTTTTTTCTTGTCGTGTCATTTTCAGGGCTAAATTTGAGTCTATAAAACTAATGGTGAAACAATTCTACGTCTGTAACACGAGCCAGCTTTTCCATTGGAGGAGACACCCGTAAAAACAGGCAGGAGTTTCATTCCACACAGTGTGCATTCATCTGTATTCCCATGAGGAATCCTCAGCTGTTAATTTTAATGGAAGAGAGTTGGAATAAGGCTAATGTCTGACATTTTGTAGAGGAAATTAAGCCTACATTTCTGCCTCAGAATTTTAAATATGAACCTGACATCAGTCGTTTTTTATGTCTCCAATAATCAACCTGTCATCTGTCATAAACCTGGACTAAAACTCACTCATCAAACTGTATGAGAGAACCGTGACACATTAACATATAGACTAGAAATTATTTATCTCCCCTTTTCTTTTCTATCGAGCACAGTGTAATCTATTCTTGAGTTTAATCTGTTTTGGAGTGCGGTGTTTAACATAGTTTCCAAGGCATTAACTGAAGAAATGATGATTCACTTACAGTATGTGTCGCTATGTATAATGTGTTAGCATTCCACGCTAATAACTCTCATTATGTCTGTAAGAAAATTCTGACAAGGCAGAAGAATCATTTAAGCACAATACAACAATGCCTACAGCACTTCAGGATGATTTAGCTTAAGGAGGAGGTCAGCTACAGTTCACCACTTTTGGGTGGCCAACAGCATTTTCCATCCCCAAAGGGAATTATGGTTGAAAATGCCAAAAGGCAAAAACGCCCAGATTATAGGGAGGGTTCCTTGGTTTTTCAGCTATAAAACCACAGACAGTGCATTTCATGGATCAGACCCACCTTAAAGTCAACACTGCAAAACCTCGCCTGAAGGATCATCTCACAACGAGTGTTGTAAAGGTCTGATAACCTCAGTGTTAACATTTGTGTTTTGGTTTTTGTGAACTCAGTTGTGGGTGGTACGGTCCTTTACCACAGCATTTGTGTGCACATCGAAATGGATCACATCACAAGATGCTCAAAGAATTACACAAGTTCTCCATTTATGACATGGATGCATTTATTTAGCAGTAGATTGTCAGAGTTAAACACAGTACTCAACAACATGTACAATCTTTACTATCCCGCTTTATAAAATCTACTTTTACGACACTGGAAAATTAAACAGTTTCTTTTATTGCATCTATTTCTTCCTCATTTACAAGCCATGCGTTAAAGTCTTGCTGTGAACTGTTCACACTTACCATGATGGGTGAAATCATTCATTAATGAGCCTCTAAGGTAGCAGGCTAAGCTCTGGATATTTTAAAAGAGTAATGAGTAAGATTTCAGTTTGTGGGCTACCTGTCCGACCTGAAAACACCAGAAGGCAATGAACACACTAGTCTATTTTTAAGTTTAAGGAATGCTTGGGATTCTGCCTAAATCCTCTTCACATCTTGATGATTCAGGAAAATGTGTTTATGAATAAAATGTGCTTGCCTGTATTTCCACTCAGTGGTGGGGTGCCACAGGCCTCCAGTACCTGCCCATGGATCCACAGAGGGTTTGTTCCAACACTCGGGGGCTCGCATCACTTTCCGTTGTGACCCCGGCTTTGAGCTACAGGGGTTTCGTTCTGCCATCTGCCTGAGTGATGGCACATGGAGTGCGCCTGCCCCAGAGTGTGGTAAGATAATGATGTGAATTGTTTTTTCCCCTCACAAATAATTAGAATTTGGCATCTGTGTGTCATTTGCTTATATCTGAATGCCGAACATACTGCCCCAGTATGGGGGAAAATGTGTGAAAAATCAGGCAGATTTACTTCTTCGAAAAACCCTTTCCTTCCTTCTCTTCAGTGCCAGTGGAAAGAGTCTGTACCTTACCACCCAAGCCAACACATGGGGACCACTTCTTGGTTTATGGACCCAATGATGTGCTCATTGCTCTACAGTACCTGTGCTACCAGCCCTATGAACTCAGTGGAAATTCCCAGAGGACTTGCCTCCCTAACAATACCTGGAGTGGGACTCCTCCTGTTTGCACTCAAGGTCAGACTAAGTTTCTTAAATTATGGGAATTAGAGATCAATTGGATGAGTCAGTGCAAATAGTGCATTTTACTTAATTTTTTTATAAGGATAATGGATCAGAAAATGAGTCAGAGCCTTTAGCCATTCAATATGACGTGTCTACTTTAAATAAAATGGTTTGCAACAACTGACAATCCAGTAATGATCTTTTTTTGTGTGCTTTATCTACAGTGAATAATACTCTCACTGAAGCAGAAAAGCCAAAAGAGACAGACACAGATGTATACACTGACAAAGATATCAGCAAAACTAAAGAGAAAAGTCAAGAAACCACAGCTGGAGAAAAAGAAAGCGTTGGAGGGAAAGATGTAAACATTGGGCACAAGAATACAACAGCAGTCGACAGAGAAGACAAATATACTGGTACAATTCCAGAGAAAACTGCAGCTGAGGGTAGGAATGAAGGAGAGCCAGAGGAAAGAAATACCGGGTCAGAGAAACCCACTGGAGGCAATAAAGACAAAGTGGATAGTAACAGCCCAGACAATAGCCTGAATACAGTTGAAAAGAATGAACCTGGGGTCGGAAAGTTACCTGAGAAAAAAGAAAGCATCCCAGACACAAACGTGGAGATAGGAAAGACAGACATCACAGAAATAGTTGTGATAAATAACAAGGGACAGGAAGGGGAGGAAAGAAAAGAGAAGCAGGTGAATGGAAAAAGAGATCCAGATAAAGTCGGCCCAAATGACACCAAGCTTGGCACGGTCATAGCTGAGGGTGAAAACACAGTGGAGATATTTGAACCGGAAATGGTGGAGAACAACACAGTAATCTATGATACAAAATACACAAAGAAAGAAAATAATAGCATAGGTTCTCCAGACCTGGAGAGGAAAACCATTCCCACTAGAGTCAACAAGACACAGTACACCATGTACAGAGCAGGAGGTGAGGAAAGTGGGAAGCCAAAGGAAAAACAGGAAAAAACACATGAAGAGGACAAGAAAGAAAAGGAATCTGTTGAGAAAACAAAGGAGGAGTTGGAGAGGGAGAGGGAGGAGAAAGAAAAAGAAAAGGAGAAAGAAACAAACCAAAGCTTCACTGGTAAGAGCCCCATTGAGAAAAAATAAAAATGAATGCTATCCCCTTCCCCTGGTCTTCACCTTCACTGACTGTCTGTTCCACTCCTGCAGAGAAAACCTGCCCACCTCTCCCTCGCCTCTACCATGGCTACCACCAGCAGGTGCCTGGGGTGGATCTGGAAACTGTGGAGTTCTTCTGTAACCACTCATATGGTCTCAGTGGTGATTCCCGGCGTACCTGCCAGCCAGATGGTACATGGAGTGGAAAACAGCCCCTCTGTGTCAGAGGTACCTCTCATCTGTTTGGTCCCTGGTTGTTTAAATGGGTTTAATTACTGACACTGATGTTTGTTGGTTGTTTGTGGAAGCTGTACAACGAGGAGGAAAGGAACGTCTGTAGGCATGAAGCATTTTTATGACTGCATTGTCAAATAGTTAATACCATCTAATTAAGTATACCAACCTAAAGGGGTCTTAAGTACAAATATACAGTACTGAAGACTCCATTACCATAAAATGAGTAAGTAATTAATAAGGGGGTCATGGGTTTCTCATTTTATATCTGGCCATAAAACGGCCAATGCTAAATGTTAATCAAATGCTAATGCTAAATGCTAGTAAAGGTTTCTTGCAGTACAATAATCCACCAGTCTGGAGCTGTGAATGTTAATTAGTTCTTAATGGATTTTAGTCTAAATGCTCTTCAGCTCTTTGCCAAAAGCAAAGTGGTCGAACTTCCATTAGATCGACTTTCCTGATGAATTAAAAGAGACAAAGCAAGTTATGCTGTCGGAGGATATACAGCAGCCAAAGACTTTTTCAACCTGGAATAGTTGGTTCAAACACTTTGGGAAATACTTTTACTCTTTCTTGCTGAGAGTTAGATGAGAAGATTGATACTACTGTCGAGTCTGTCTGTCATATATGACTCTACAGCCAGCAGCCAATCAGGTTACATGTAACAGAAGACTGAAACTGGGCAAAACAGCTAGTCTGGCTCTGTCCAGAGGCAACAAAATACACCTGCACCTCTACAGCACAAATTGTTGTTTTGATGAAGACATGGAGCTTCTTTCAGTTTACAATTCCTCACATTCCAGTCATTTTTCCAGTTACAGTAGCTCCATTGAAATCATAACAGACTTGGGTTTGTATTGTATTGTATGTGTTATGTTTGTGTGTTTGTATCATTGACACATGGTTCTATATGTGTGTGTTTTTTTTAATAGCATGTCGGGAGCCCAAAGTGTCAGAGCTGGTTCGACAAAGAGTCCTGCCACCTCAGGCACCATCCAGGTATGCTAACATTACGCATTATGTTATATAATGAGCATGATTATAAGGGAATGAAATGCTTAACTTCCATAAGCACTGTATGACTCTTATGTCATTCAGTACATTTTTCTTCACTTACATTCAAAAGCATTTACTAAACCTAAGGGGTATGTCTGCATACCGCTGGTCTCTTCTTCAGAAAGACACCTGTGCACAAGCTCTACTCCTCCGGGTTGGGTCGACAGCTCCAGTCTGACGGCCCCACTAAAGGCCCTCCTGTGCTTTCCCAGTTGCCCCAGGGCTTCCACCACCTGTACACGCATATAGAGTATGAGTGTGCCTCTCAGTTCTACCAACACTCTGGCAGTTCTCGACGCACGTGCTTGAAGACTGGGAAATGGAGCGGGCGTCATGTGTCCTGTTCACCAGGTGGGGGCGGCAGAGGACCACTGGAAAAAGAAACACCACACAATCACAGAACAAATATACTGACACACATTTTAATACGGTGATTTACACCCACATAACAATAATGATACGTCATATAAAATGATTATGTGATAACTCAGACATGGTGTCTTCATTTATTTAATGAAGAAATATTATCAAAATACTGTATATCACTGCCTCTGATTAATGACATTGAGAAACACAATGTCAGCTTCTTCAGCCAATAGATGCAACTAGAGTTTAGCTTCTTCACGGCTGTAATCACATGTACAACCTACATACCCAACATGGTCTGCTTTCTTTATCATCAGCAATGTCTGATGTAGTTTGGAGAAAGTCAAAAGTTTCAAAACAGGTGTTGTGACGGATGTATACACATTTCTCACAGATGATGATAGAATAGTAACATGATCATGTCCCAGCAACTTTGTCAGGGCTTCTTAAACAAAGCCAGAGGCAAAGTTTTAGTAACTTGCATGTGATAATGGTACAAACATGCAGAACGTCTCTAAGTGGAACCAGATAGACAGGTTGAGTTTATTTGGAAGTCTGACCAGCCCCCAGAGCAGCAGACTGGCACACTGCAGGCGTCCATTTTGCTAATGAAGAGTAGTGCAGGTCCATTAACGACATACTCCACATTAATGTAATAATGTTGCAAAGGAACATTATGATAACATATTATCAATCTGTGTAAAAGCACTCAGGTTGCCCTTGCCCTTTTACACAGATTGGTCCACATAGAAGTGTTTGTCTTCAGGCCTAATCACTTTAAAAGTCTTCTTCATTTTCTTCATTATATCTTCCATGTGAAAAACTGTCCTCTTAGTCCAGAGTGGAAGGAAATCACACTGGGCCAGCCACTTTAATTACTATTGGTAGCAATTACAAAACTGCCTGCTCCTCTTGGACAGCCTGCCCTCATACCAACCTAGAAAGGTGTTGGGTCTGTGAACTGTGTTCAGCTTTAATAAAAGAGGTCTTCACACATCTCTAACAATATCAATAACACTGGAGGTAGATTCAGTTTTTATGACACTAATCACAATATCGTTGAACAAAGTAGTAAAAGTAGCTCGGAAGTCTAAATTCATATGCCTAAAGTCTGCTTAGTCATTACTTGGTTGATGCCATGAGGAATAAAATGTGTAAATATCCTGTGGTGCATTGTATGAACCTACCCTGCACATGATTTTGTGCAGGGTAGGTAAAACAGATGTCTCTATGTTAATGGACAACATTTTTTTTAGAAAACAGTTCAATGCACTAAGGCATCTTTCACATTTCACAAAACTGTGTGACGTTTGGGGAATTTTATATGTTGCTGCATCAATGGCACTGCTTTGTTTTGGCAAATGATCTGAAAAAGAACAGCAAGCTTATATGCACAGTTAAAATAAGAAGGGAATGGTGATTCAATGACACCACTAAATGTTTACAAAGTCTCCATGTAAGTCTTCCTTTTCCCTCTCCTCTTCTTGATAATGGTATTTCCCTCTCTTGTCCTCTCATCCTGTCACCTCTTCTTTGGCAGTGTGTGGGAAGCATCCAACCTTTGACCCAGAGAGGCCGGCAGAGGCTCACTGGCCTTGGCTGGTGGCCATCTACCGCCGCTCCACCAACGGAGCTGAGACAAAGGTGACTAAGACAGACAGCCAGGCAGGGTCCGTGAAGGGGGACCATGGGGCAGGAGCAAGCAACCACAATTGGGCTTCTGACTGGCAGCTGGTTTGCAGTGGGGCTCTGGTGAACCAAAGGAGCCTGGTGGTTGCAGCCCACTGTGTGACAGAACTGGGCAAGGTATATCCCTTGGATGCAGCCAAGATCAAAGTGGTGGTAGGGAAGCACTACCGTGATGACCACAGGGACACTAAAGGTCTCCAACACTTGAGGGTAAGCTACTGGAGAAATAATTTTCTCATTATCTGTTTTAAACAAACTTGTACAGTAATACTATCTTTTCTCCTCTAGGTGGCCTCCATTGCTATTCATCCGAACTACGACCCACATATTCTCGACTCTGACATAGCTGTGGTTAAGTTACTGGACAAAGCAAGGATTGGGGAGAAGGTTGCGCCCCTCTGCCTCTCAGACAGCCTAGGAGAAGACGTGACCTCTGGACAGGGGCTTGTGACAGGTTGGTCTCCACTGCCTGATTCAAGTTTAGGTCCTGATGAGAAGGCAAGGGTTGGACTCGTTCACCTTGCTGATGTAGTCCCGTGTGAGCACCAGTATGCTCGCAACGGTGTGCCAGTAAGCGTCACAGACAATATGCTCTGTGCCAGCCAGAAGCCTGACTATGAACCCTCTAACATCTGTCCCTCTGACACTGGGGGAATCCTTGTTCTACCTGCCCTCTCTGAGAACCAAGCCAGCAACAATCAGAGGTCCTCTTCCAGGTTTACACAGGTAAAAGGGGAGAGCAAAGAGCTGTGGAGACTTCTGGGATTGGTCAGCTTTGGCTATGACCAAGGGGAGTGTGACCCTGACCTCTATACTGTCTACACACATGTAGCCAACTTCAAAGACTGGATAGAGAGCAATATGAAATAGAAATCCTGCTGTCTGACTTCCCTATGCTTATATTTAAATTCATATCTTAAAGTCCTCTCCCTTACGTTACCTTTTTTATTGGTCTCGTGCACAAGGGCATTTTCTCACTCATTGCAGAAGCACTGGAAACACTGGACAACACAGTGCTCTAACTGAAGGGGGTGCTAACACATTAGATGTGCTTGCAATCAACCTTTCATCAGAAGACTTCAGTATTCAGGTCCCTCAACCTGAGGTTACAGACTTGAAAATGACCAGAAAACCATTTCATGATGGTTTGTATTGTACTCATTTGTATGTATATATGTTGTAATGGACTGAATTATTCTATCATTTCATATGACGAAAGAGATGTACATATTGTATTGAAAGAAAATCACGATGTTTTTAATTAAAGAAAATGTGGGTGTGGTAAACTTGGTCAAGCAATGATTATTTTGCATCACAGTGCAAATTGAAAATGTTCAGAATGCTTGTATCAATATATTCTACTGTCAAAGGACATAATTAAATCATTACATTGAGATGACGTGAAAAGAAACACCTTACATTTGCTCTATGAGGCGTACGGTGGGCTTGTGCAGTGAAGCAAATGAATCCAGGTCAGAGCAGCACCGTTTTCACAACCATAAACGGAGCACGTTATTCACAGATCAATTCCCTCTTCTGTGCTCAAATTAAATCAATTACTTCCATTCTGACCTTCCTCCATTATTCAGACGTGAGTTTACATAGATAGATGAGCTGCAGTTTATATTGACTTCCAAAAGGGGGCAATAAAGAACACATTATTACTCCATGCTGGAGCATCCATAGAGGTGCTAGGCTCTGAGTGTTGGTTCATTTGTGTTTATTATGGTGATTTCAAAATAATAATAAATAATCAAAGTTATAAACTGTGTAATGAGTGAATCAAGGTTGAGCACTAAAAACATAGGACCAGTAAAATCAGGCAATTAGAAGTAATGGGGGCGGGGGTTCAGTTGACTGGCAGTTATCTATGCGTCATAGAGCTGTGTTGTCATTTTTAGACTCAAAGCCCCTCTCTCATGAAAATATTATGTACGTTAAATTGTCCTGTGTGCAAATCATCATCATGCTTTGGTATTTACAGTATACTCACTCTTATTGATCAGACAGGACCTCTGGTTAATATCTTCATTTAGCTGCAAATTATCAGAAGTCGAACTGCCTGTGTAGTAAACATTTATATAGTTAATGGGACCACAGCACCTCTGACATGATGAGGAAATTCTGACAAATCCAAAATAGTTCAGCTAAGATCTCTTTCCCTCTCTTTTATTCCTAGGCTGACTTTATAGTTTAATAACAACTAGTTTCTTTGTTTTCTGAACAAAATGATTCTGCAGGATTCACAGTATTTGAACAATTTGTTTTTTCTTGTAATTATTTTTCACATAATATTACTGTTTGTAGCTACTTGCCAATGAAGAAAAGAAAGCAAAGATCACTGATCACTTCAAAGAACCCTGCCTGAACATTTCAGGCCGCACATTTTTTCAGAATAGATTTTAGTTTATCAGATCATTTTTTACTGACAACCTCCTGCTATTGCTGGAAATAATGTTGATGAGAGAAAAGAGAAGAAAAATGGCCATGCTTGCTTGCAATAATTCTTTTAATTGCTGTTATCTTGAGTTAATTTTGTTATCTCAAGATAACAAATCGTGTTTTTCTCTCTCTTGATGATGAGCTAATTTATCTCAATTTAACAAGAAAACAAAGGGCAGATTTCTTGATAAAATTAGCTAATTTCTTTGTATGAGAAGTCCATGTCTTCCACACACTCTCTGTGCGGTGGTTTTGGGAGTTTCAAAGTAAACCATGTGATTATTATTATTATTATTTGGTGTCTCCCTTGATCTGACATTTTCAGTTTAAATCAGATCCTACAGTTCTATGCATGCTGACATGAGACTCCTGATTTCTGATATACATCACAAGTAAGAAGAGGACATGACCTATTTCTTTATCATGATGCTGATTAACATTTACATGTTCATTATCTGATTATGTTGAAAAAAGTGTGTTTTCTCATAAAGCATTAAATCAAATAATTGCAAGCATGGCCGTTTTCAACTTCTGTACATTTCATATTACATATAGTAATTTAATTTCTTGTTAATAAAACAGATTTAATGTAAATTTGTTGTAAGGAAGGGACATTTTTCAATGAGTACTGATGTTCAGTGGCACACTGCAATTTTTGTGTCACGATTCACTGTTTTGAGTCATCTGCATCTTCAGATCAGGTCAAAAAGTCACTATGCTTCACCCACCAGTATTCTGTGGTATATTATCATGACTGGTAGCTCACTTTGGCCTTTCATTTTCAATCATAAAATATTTCATGAGGCCAACATGTTTGTGTTAAAATCTTTTTAAGTCACCGCAGTTAGTTTTATCTTCTGCAGCCGTACATTTCGTACCACAACCTAATCTTGAGCGCCCAGAAAGGTAGGTAGTAATTTTATGTAAAGAGGGGCTGTGCTTCAACTTCACTTTATCCCACTTTTTATAGTTCACAAATCAAATTCTGTCTGTCAAATCTTGAAAACATTTTTTGCAACATTTATTTAAAGGTGACTCATATAGTGACAGTACTATATATGGAATATAAAGTAAACCAATGTTTTGTTGCCCGATGTCTTTCTTCAGATAAGAACTGTCTTGTATTTCAGTAACAAGGTCACACATTTTGTTTCATTTTGTTTCCTAAACTGAAATTCTTTCCTTTTCTACCCTGCCAGCTGGTTTCTGACATGGCTGCCAGACCTTTGAAACGATGTGCCAAAAAAGGAATCTGTCTGGGCATATTTCATGCTCATAAATATTCAAATCAATTTCAAAAATGTATTTATTACTTTACAACATGCCTTGGACTGAGCCCAGAATAGATTTTCTAAGACCTTATGAATAGCCTGAAGTTGTAAGAACAATTTTGCCTGGGCTATTTTTTCAGGCTTATTTAATTTTCAGGATGGGGTTTTGTAAACTTTTATTTGCTTTTATTTTAATATCTCCATTTAGTCTCGTCATCTATAACAATTCACTATAATAATGTAATGCAATCACAATTGAAATGCAAAACTTCTATCCTGGATTTGTTGCACTTCACAGGAACTACATCTATCAAAGACTTTCTGTCTTTCCCTCCTCACCCATTTACTGAAGTTGAACTGAACAGCTTAGTATTGTCTCATGTTTCCCAGAGAAGAGTGCTGTGCACTTGGTCTGGGAGACTGTCTGTTCACAGGCCCTAGTTAGCTCACAGGGCATCATCCATAGAAACATGGGCAACACTTAACCAAGTCCTGACTGTCCTGGGAACAGAGATGTAACCCTGAGCAAAGTACCTGGATAATGATGAGAAAATGCTACCATGAGAACTCCATAGTTCATGCTGGAGAGGCGGAGGGGCAATTTACTTAACACCAGACTTCCCCATATGTTTAGTTTTCAGTTTAGTTTCAAAGTTAGGTCGATGGGAACTCTGTGCTTTGTTCTTAGTGAGGAAAATAACCTTTTGAACTAAACATTTGGCACTAAAAATCCACACATAGCTCCATTGTAAGTATTCTGGTCTGTGGGACTGCTGAGATGATGTCCTCATACATTTACATTTTGTGTTTTCTTGTCCTTGTCCTTACTGAAAAAAATAAATAAAAAAATGAATTGGTCACAAATGTTTAAGGCAAATTTGGGCACTGTAGTTTATAGCATTACTCAAACAGGAGTAAATAGTGCATTTGTCTAGACCTATTTCCATCTGTGGATTGATATGCATCTGTTGCACTAGTAAGTAATTACAGCCCTAGCATGTTGCATATGATTGACTCAAAATAAACTACAATGTCCACATTCATTGAAATTAAGTAATTTGTCACCCAGTGCAATAGCGAGGCTCATTTATGTGTTTTAATGGAGGTCTGTGACACAGAATATAATATGGAATATTGGAATATAATATATTGTTGCCTACATGGACAATACAGTTCATTGCTGGTTGGAGGTTTTGGTGGTATTTGTTGACTATATGAAAATTATAATGTATTTCTAGCCTTATTTGTTAAGCAGTAATGTGTTTACTGCCCTGTGAAATTATCCCTACCCACATTTTTGAACTAATCTTCTCCTTAGCAACTCATCATGCTTCCCCAAGAACCACTCCTATTCCAGCCGCTTCAGCCCTAAGGAGAGCAGGGTATTATTTGGTCATTACCTGCCACATACTGTATGCCTATATAAAATGGAAGATAGCCATTTATACACTTCTATGCAGCCCTGAATAAATATACAACATGCCCATGTTTCAACACACAAAGCAATTTTCCTGAATTGATGTAAAGCCCCGGCTGTGTTTTCATCCATATGCAGGCCTATGACTGAATCGCACAGCCAGAAGTGATGATTTATTATAGCTTTGATTGTTTGACTCCTGCAGCAGCTGCAAAGCCTTCTGGCTGCTGCTACTGAACTGAGAAAGAGTATGTGAGAGAGCAAGATAGGGAAGCTTAGAACGTGTTACAGAGGTGAGGCAAAATGGAGAAAGACAGAGACCACAGGAAATATGCAGTATTTATATGTATGGGCAGGTGCGGTCCCTTTGTTTGGAGGGGGGTGGGCAAAATCATTCTCTTGGTTTAGCTGTTCTTGTGAGCATTTGTACTAAAGCTAATCTTTCAAACATGTAAACCTTAGCACACAGTTCAATACTTGCATTAACCTCTTCCCCCAATGAAACCTCTTCACCTCCCTGGGGTATTTCCGAAGACTTGCCAGCTTTATTACCCTCAAACATCCTCGTGACACTTCCCCAGGTTTTCTGATTGCTCCTGTGAGGCCGTTAACACTGGCCTACGCCCTTTAGGGTTAGTGTACCCTTTTATAATGGAGCAGGTGTAAATGGTAGCTGTATATCACGTTTTCCTCCCTAAACAGCTTATTAAAATGCACAACGCTGAATTAAAGATGTTAATGAATGAAAGATAAAAGGGTAAATTTGTATCGCTGGACACTATAGGTTCATGATGTGATGTTCAAATGTCCACCATTACTTGTTCCTGTGATAACCGATGCTATATGATTTCGGCAGGGCCAGCCGCTGGCATAAACAGACTATGCGGTTGCTTAGGGCCACAACTTCCACATGCTCTCACGCCCTTTGTCTGTCAGTTATCAAATATTTCTTGACTGACTGGCTCGTCTGACAAAACAACTTCACTCTACAGTTCTTCTGGCACCAGCACAGTGTCTCTTTCTCCCCTCTGGCACTGTAAGTCACTAAGGTGTGGAAACGCCCTGAAACTTTATGATGATTCTTAAGAAAATCATGACTGTAGCCTGACTGTTCCTCGATGCTGAAATCTTGTATTATAACTTAAGTGTCCATGACAAATCTGAAGCCAAATAAAAGGGAAGCCTCAAAGCTCCTCCTTCATGAAAATATTATGTACGTGAAATTATCCTGTGTGCAAATCATCATCATGTTTTTGTCTTATTACACTAGGAGTTTTTTGGGGGCACAAACAAAATCTTGCTTGGGGCCACTAAATGCCGAGGGCCGGCCTTGGATTTTCGAGCTTACAATAACACAGTTCCCAAATGATCAATGATCAATGAGCATCTGCAGGCAGAGAAAGGCTGAGGTTAAACATTAGTAACCTGCAAATTCAAGAAACAAAAGAGTGAAGCTACTTGACCAATGTGCCTCATTTATGATGAAGTGACTTGTTGCTCCATATAAGTTGGACATAGACTTCTCAAGGGAAGCTCACCTACCGGAGTCACAGAGTTCAGGTGCTAAAGCTAAAAGTATTCACTGATTTTTACTTATTTCTTGTTGCAGTTGGCATTGCTGAGGAACTTGAGTGGCAAATGGGTGAGGATTAAATACCCAGCTGGGTTTCCTGCTGCTTTGCATACAGAAGAGAATCCTGACATTCCAATATTGACCATCTTTCACAATGCTGTCTGGTACATGCAACCAACCAAATACTGAAGGCTCAGATAATTGACTTTGTCTCATGGGCAAGCAGACCTAAGGGAAGGTTGGCTATTCCTTGAATTTCCATGAAGGCTTTACTTGTAGTGGCATGGAGACAATGGCCTGGGTCATAGTTTTATTATGTGACCAAGCAAACTGTAGCAATGTGCTAACTAATCATATATAGTTAATAATAAGTAATGTCTCTTTAAAATTAACAATTAAGCATTGCTGTGTTAAGAATCGATTCTATAGGGTGATACTGGCCAAAAGCTGGCCCAAGTGCTAACTGGAGCTGATTCTCATTTCAAATCAGCTCAAGTATACCGTAAGTTTGTCAACCCAGAAAATAAAGCAAATCTGGCAACCATTTCAGAATGGTCCTGGCTCACATTTACTTCTATGGTGCTGAAACACAGCAGAGTGAACCAATATTCAGGTACCAGGCTACCTGATAGTGTGAGGCAACACACAAAGCTGAACAAACAAAGACTGTTTCTTTAAATGTTGTTTGTCTTTTGCCTTGCAAAATAATTGTACTGCCACAATCCACATGCTACTCCTGCAAATCATGTCAGTTATATCTTGAACAAAGATGAAACAGGTTTGTGAGCACTGGAGTATATTCTCTAAACCTACAGAGCTTATGCAGTTATGCAAGACTAGACACTGCCAACATTGTGAATACTTGGTGGACTTTGCACATAGTAATATATGTCATGACATGACAAGACAATAGTATATAACACTGTTTCTCAAACGTTTTATACTGCGTAGGCTCTTCAAGTGTCACTATTATGACAGATGTTAAAATACAGTAACGTAGGCTGACTCAATTATCGACAGTTCACACAGGAGGCGGGTTTATTTCTGATAAGAATATTACATCTTATTGACTGTTGTTGAATCCTGAACACGAGTTCAGGAAACCAGAGCTAATTTGGTGGAAAAGGGGGTACTCCTGATATGCATTTCTCTCCCTATCCATGCCTGTTTAGCGCAATGTCACATTTTAGGAAAAAAACCTAAAACATCACATTAACATTCTTATGCTTGGCTGAGGTGTAAAAATTGGTGTAAAAAGAAAATGCAGCAATGGAGTGCAATGGAAAAAGTCATGATGTGCATGAAGAATGTTACTTAAACATGCACTGATGCTCTAGCTCCACCGATGAGATGAAAATATCAGTTTTTTGTGGAGTGTTGAAAAGATGTTCCTCATACTGTATACATAAATACATGAAACAAACCTCAATGGCATATTTTCATCGTTTTCATAGTTCAACTGGCACTAATGACATCATCTAGTCAGACTCTTTAGCAAACGTTCTGATGACACCCTACCAGACTGTGACAGTAATGGCTGAAAATATGCGTACTACCCTGGGTACCTATACGCCACATACACCCATTTGACTGAACAGATACACTTCATTTTTCAATCAACATAGCTGTCTACACCGGCCTCATAATGGCTCATGCTTCATTCTCACTTGTATGGAACTGCTTTTTCATCTTGAAGTCTATTTTCTCCCCTAAGTTTTGTTTTTATGCTCCTGTGTCCAGAATTGTGGCAAACAACATATCCAGTATTCCATACTTCTAGATATTGTATCACCTTGAAGAGAGAGAATTAACAATAGACAAGGGAGGAGAAGGCAATGGCCTTTTCTGGGATTGCAGGCAATGGATGAGATTTTGGACCAGAAACAAACAGAGGAGCATGAAAGTTGAGAGGAAATGGAGGGGAGAGCTGTATTTATTTGTATTTAAGGATTATATTATTTAAATATTAGGGGGAGAATGGTTTCTGTAAAGTGCTTTGGGTGCCTTGAAAAGCGCTATATAAATCCAAGCCATTATTATTATTATTATTATTATTATTATTATTATTATTATTATTATTATTAGATGTATAAGACACTGTAAAGGGCTGGGGACAATTAGAGCAGAGAAGTCCAACTTTTGTCCAAAAACATCAACCACAGATTAGAAAATCAATAACTGTTGTAATGTCTGGATCTGGATGATTAGGGTTAGGGGTAGGGTAAGGGTGTTTGGGTTCTCAGATGAAGATGTGGGCAACCCGGAGAATTTGGTTCATTTGTCTAACTGCTGCAATGATTAAATACTTTTCTGAGGTGTGTTGATCATCTACTTTTTCAGCACACATGTCAAGCACTCAAACTGATAAATTAAAGAATACATTTCTAAGAACACCACTATTCTGTCATGTTCTGTCCATAACTCCAATTATAGCCTTTCGTTTCTCCTTTTTTTTTTTTTTTTGACGATGGTGGCAAAGCTGCAACTTGAATCAGTCAGGACTCTAATTAGTGCTGCCCACACAAATGCAGTGCAGCTTGGATACATACAGAAACTCACCCAAATGTTAAAATGGTTGGGTCGGTTTCAAAAATGCAAACTTTGCACTTTGAGGAATATCAACTCAAGTGAAGAGGCGCTCCACCACTCACACGGCTTAGTCAGCGTCTGGCTCTTGCTCTATGTCTATGTCTTCTATGCAGTTTTGGGGATTTCCTTTTATTACTCCCCATGCTCTCATTTGCTGCCCAATAAGCTTTAAGGGCATACAGAGCACTGAGTCAAACGTAATTGCAATAACAATTCAGTTTTACCTACTCTCATGAGTAGTCTTACAAGCTTATGAGGATGACCTTGAGTGCACAGCGCCATATGGGGAGGTTTCCCCTCTTAAAAGAGCTCTTTCCTAGCAGATCAGCTTATATACGGTGACAAGTAACAGTGTTATTTCGTAGGAAACAGGATGAGAACATTTCTCTCCTGTGTCACCCTGATGTACTCTCAGTGAGATTTCCCAGCTCTGTAGCCACATGAATGCTTAAAATGAACTGGTTCCTACAAAGTCTCATCTGAATGTGCCTGAAGGTAAAAGTGAAGAAGGGGTGAAAAGCCTGCTGTTATAGAAGGAGGTGATAATAGTTAAAATGGAAACAACAGTGCATGTTTTATGAAATATATATACACACACATAATGTATATGTTGTCACCTCTGAATGCTATATAATGTGGGTGTCATTGCTGGTTGCATAAAGTTAAAAAAAAAACTGTTGGCACTGTTAGGTGGGAGTGGAATTCAGATGCTGTTTGACAAGCTGGTATGGGATGACGCTTACAGAGCATTTAATTCTGCTTTATTGCATAAAAGACAATTGTCATTTTCCACACTGGAGTGTCTTGTCAGATAAGCTTACATCAAAAGATTTAAGGCAGTTGATGACAAATGGCCAGTGCCTTATATGAAGACAGTGTCCATAGTCTGTCTGCAAAGGGGAAATATCTTGTTCAGGCAGTGTCACCCAGTGTCTTTATATAACATTGTCCTGCTATCTAATCTTGTTATGCATTTCAGTGTTTTTCATTAGCTTCTTTGAACTTTAAAATGGTTTTCTGACTAAACATGTCAGTCAACAGAAATCTAATCAGCAACGTTCAATTAAATTAGTGTTTTTCAACCTAATAATAAATAATAATCAACATTAATTAAAACAATAATATGATTTTCACAGCACTTGAATCACAGATAAATTGTAGTAATGTTATTGTTACCAAAGTGTTTCCATTTTCACTGTCTTGATGATGTTCCCAAGCCCGTCTTCTCCATGGTTTTGATTCACACTGACCATATATTTTGTGGTTTTATTCTGTTTTACGGGTATCCACAAAGGCTACAATTAAACGTATTATTCTCAAAGAAATGTGCATGTCACGTTTAGTTGTCTAAAAGATGATGCCATATACGTTAGACCTGCAGTGCTGTAGAAAATTAGACAGATATGGTGCTATTCTCGCCATGAAAATCATCTACTGGGTTTAATGAGTAGCCACTGCAACAAAGTAAAGGTCACAAACATCAAAGACTGGCCAGTAAGGGCAGAGAGGCTCAGAGAACCTGCAGAACCCCTTCTGAATATTAATGC
Source organism: Sciaenops ocellatus (assembly GCA_033000465.1). Taxonomy (NCBI): domain Eukaryota; kingdom Metazoa; phylum Chordata; class Actinopteri; family Sciaenidae; genus Sciaenops; species Sciaenops ocellatus. The sequence goes on along the minus strand of CP136871.1, from coordinate 18,465,491 downwards.
ACAGTTTAATTGGGGTACTTTGTCGGGTTAGGCTGGGTTTTGACGATTTTCATAAAATATAGGAAATCCAGCTCTCTGCACTACAACCTCCTCATGAACAGGTTTTTGCATCAACTTTGACAGTGTTTGCAAATCAGGGTTTGTGTGTGTAAGAAAGAGAGCGTGGGTGAGAGAGAAACACAAGAGGTAGAGAGAGATGAGTACGGTATAGGCTGCATCTTCAACCAACGGGAGTTGGCATTCCCATGCAGAAGAGACAAAGAGGGGGGAAACGGGCGGAGGTAGCTGGGGGAGTAAAGCGCCGAAGAGTGAGGTGAGGCAGAGCTCAGTCAGTGGGATCGTTGAGCTGCGGAGCTCCTAGGATTTTACTGACAGAAAAATCCCTTCGTTTAATCTGTGAAGCGCCCCTGTCCTGGACCGCTGTGCGCTCTGCAGCTCGCTGTGGCTGACCTCTCTCTGAAGCGGATGCGACAAGGAGACACTGCAAGGGGACAAGACCAAAAACTTTTTTCATCGTGGTTTTCAGCAAAGGTAAGATGCTGTTTTTGGTTTTTATTTTAGCTTGCAAACTGGACCAGTCAACGCACAATAGCGGAGATGATGAGAATGTGCATGACTTGTCGTTGATTGTGACTTGTAGCTTAATTTGCCATTTATCAGCACAATTTACAGTTTAATTGAAATAATTGCTTCAATCAAGAAATGAATGACGGTGCACTGGGCGTTCATGGTTGTAGGTAAAGCACAGAAATGCAAGGAAACACCAGTATGCAGATCTCCTTTAAAATAATATTTGATTTTTGTTATTTGTGCAATATTCATACTCCACAGATAGCTACGCATAAATTAACACAGTGACAACCTGCCCGGAAAGCAGAGCGCTCCTGCTGCACATTACAGAACAAAAGAGCCGCATCTCTTGTCGGGATTCACAAGACGTGTATGCACCAAATATAAGTCGAAGTGGTTTGCTGTAAATGAAAGATATGTTAATAAGTTGCAATGCATGCCATTACAGGCACACAGTCTGCACATTTGTTGCGAAATCAGACGTTGGCAACACTTTTGGTGCCAGAGGTGCAGATATTAGAGACAACGATTATTCTTAAATATCTGGATGTAGTGTGTTCGATAGTTAAAGCAGCCTTCTTTAAACTCAACCGAGGGACTCCCATGCCTTACTGCAACCAAACGCGCAACGTTATAAAGAGTTGGACACAATTTAAAGAAAAGAAAGTTGCTTTGAACTGAATTATCCAATAACTTTAAAATCACCCCCCCTTTCTGAAAACACATTTTATAATGACATTTTTAAGAGAGTAATAAATCTTGGTTAGACACAGGGCGCGACTGTTTGGCATTTGCTCAATTGTGTTTTATTAGTCAACAAGTTGTAGTTTGAGTTCATGAAGTAATGTACTTGAATATTAAGTCTTGCTATGACCGATCTGAGAGAGAAAACACATTGTGATTTGCAGTGTATTATGTAGTTTATTAATCCTTGAAAACGTTTTCAGCGTATTTTATCTGCAAAATGACCAGCCGTGTTTTTTTTTCTTTTTATTTATTTTTTCCACATTTAAAGCATTATACGAAGAAAGGTTTTTATATTTACACAGAAACAGGGAATGCTCCTGAAAAAAGAATGATTATTACCTTAGGCTACCACCACCACCACCCACATTTTGAGCCAATCGTAGCAGCTCTTTCCCTCTTTCATATTAAAACGCAGGCACACACGCACACACACACACACACACAGTTTTCCAATAGCACCATCAATGTCACCATGGAAACCAGCTCTCATGGCACAGCTAGTTGATCGCTGTCAGCATTACACTTGGCTTGTCACTTGAAAAAAGGGTACAAGGTGTGGTTGAGGATGCTTCTCTCAACAGCATGATGATAGATGCAAACTGACAATCAGGTGATGCTTGGTCCTGTTGGATTTTTAATTGACATGTAGCGTTCCACTGGTGGCCCTGGTGAAAGGAACCAGCTACACCATGTGCATTGTGAGGCAGGGCTGGGATCTGAAGAGGCCTTGGCCTTCAGTGTAATTGCTGGGAGAATCTGTAAAAGAAAGTGTCCATGCAGCTAATGCGTTTTGTCTTTTTCCCAGAGGCTGCTCTCTAAACTACTGTACTGTGGCATTTCCTGCCTTACATGAATGAACAGGACAGAAATTCAAGGCAAGCTCACACATGCTGAAAGGCAAGATGAGTCATTTAGCATATAAATGCTTTACGTACATGGGTTACAGGCTTTAAATGCAGCCATAACAACCAATACACACAATGAGAATTCACATCCATGCAATCTATTCTTTATAATATTTAAATATTATCTAATCTATTTTACCTGAATTTGTCAGAAAATAATAGAAACAAAAGATTTCCTGGGTGTTTTGCCATGTGCTGTTCTAGGAAATATATTCTATTTAATAATCCTCTTTATTTTATGTTATTGTCACCTCATAGAAATGTGCAAATCAAGATAAATGCATCATTATATTGAATCAGGATTCTATCAGGATTACATGAAATTACTAAACAAGTTTTAACATCTTAAAATAATTGTGTGCTATCAATTTTTCTTTTTTTTTTAAAGTTAATAATGATGAAAGTATCAACACAATAAATCATGCAAGCACACACACACACACACACACACCCCCCCACACACACACAACATACAGAGGCACTCACGCAGCCAGACAAAACCCTGCAGCGTTGCCGATCTCCAAGTCATATTCCTCAGAATCTGTTATGATAACCATCTGTGAAGACATTACTTTAATTAGGGTAGACACCGCTCTGGGTACTCAGGGCACTGTAGATGTTTACATGAACGTGTGTGTTTGTGTGCCTTTGCGTTTAATAAAGGGGGTTCTTCTGTGAGGTACACACACAATAGGGGGAGGGTAGTTGAGATATGCAAGCCAGGGGTAAATAATATGAAAAGGAAGTAACAGCACACTGGTCCAAAAAAGAAAAAAAAAATCAATATCCTGACTAACTGATAGCTTCTTCATTGACTGGGCTTTGCTGTGGAAATTAAATTTTACCAATCAATCTCAACAGTTTTATGGATTGATTGAAGTACTCGCCCTTTGCTTGAGAATTATTAACAGAGGAATCCAGTGTACTCGTAGATGACTGGGAATGGTAGACCAGACAGCAAATTAGCTATCATCAGTAAGTAGGCCTGAACAGATTAAAAGAAAATTGCACTGACATTGCAGAGTAAGCTGAAAGATTAATTGAATCCTGTAGGATGTTCACATGGTAGACTGTGATAATATGCTCTCTTGTTTTTACATTGAGCATTAGAGTTTTAGAGAGATTTTTTTAAACGCCTGACAACATAGAAAGCAAACAGGCGGCAGCAGATAGTGCTGGCCTATTTTCTTTGCTGCCTTTATATTTCATACACTGCTTCATAATGTACTTCCCTGCAGTTTAGTGCCTGAGAAAAAACAATAAAACCCAAGAACAATGAGGAAACACTTCAGCTTTTGCCAGACAAACTGAGATTTTACACTGCCAGAAGTGTTAGATAGAGTGGGAGAGTAGATTTAATATGTGGGAGGGACAGAAAGAGAAAAAAGATGAGGAGGACAGACAGTAAAACATAGCACTCTTTTCTTGGTTTAAAGGAGATATATGGCTAAAGGATGGAGTGAGAGGTCAGGGTAGAAGTAGGGGTAGTTTCTCCTCAGATGTCCTCCTCCATGCATGAGATTGGAAAAGGGCCCACACAAGCAGCCTGAAGATGGGGCATATGTTACCTGTCTGTGGCCTCGCTTCTGCTCGGAAGGACTGCAGAGAAAGTGAGAGAGAAAAAGTGATAAAAATAGAGAGTGAGAAAAGGGAGGCGGGGAACGAGCTGGGAAAAGTGGAGGAATAAAAGACAGAGGAAGAGAAAAGGACAGTAGAACTGGGAGGGGGGAAGAGGGAGGAGAGGAAACAGGTGAAATAGACACCAGTATACGGCAGGCGGACATCCACAGAGATGTGTATGTGTGTTTGAGTTGTGTGTTTCCATTCAGGGAGCTTTTCTGTGGTCTTGCTGGCAGTCTGTGGCATCTAGTGCTTGAGTAATCCTCCTGGGAACACGCTGAAGCTGCCAAAGTGCCATCCAGCTCCTCTTTTCACTCTTTACCACCCTCATGCTCGTCTATCTCTGTCTCTCTTTTTCTCACTTTTTCAATACTCCTTTTTCTCTTCCCTTAGCTGCTCCTCTCATTTCAGCCCTTACTAATTACCTTAATATTATCATTTGTTTCTACTCTTGAGTCTCACTGTATTCCTTCACTCGCTCTTGCTATTCCTGAAGTGAATCTTCCTGATATGTGGGATTCATCTTCTTTCTCTTTTTTTCTCTTGCTCTTGTAGTCTTCCCTATAGAATCAGTGTTTCAGTTCTCAGCGAGCAGAACAGAGTGTGAGACCTTTCCCATGGGTTGACCAAACAAAGAGCCTGGCTCCCTTCGCTTCTGTATGACTGCACAGGAACAGAAACAGAGGCATTCACTAGTGAGTCTGCTGCTGGGCGGCAAAACGATAGATCTCTGCTGGCCATGGTCAAGGCATTTCTACAGTTCCGCTATGAGACAGTAGTGATCATTAAACTGCTCATATAATCTGTGTTGATGTGTAAAGGATGGAGCATAATCTCCAAAAGTGTAACCATGTGTGTTAAATCAATATTTAAACAATTGTTTCCTCAGAATTTGCCTTTTAGTCACTGCTTTTTTGTAAACATTGCATGTAGAAAAGATTAATTCCATTATCTATTTCACATATACTTGTATTTGGTCTGAGGATTATCATGCTGTGGAAATTAAATTTTCTCTAATGTTCCCACAACACAAGTAAAGAAAGCCTGACAGCTATCATGTGGCAAACATACAGTTATACAGATGTAAATTTAGTGGGGTTAAGTTAACTTTATTACCATTACAATAACTTGTAACTTGGAGCTTGTAGTTTTTAGTGGATTGTGTGCACAAAAAAAGTGAAGAGATTACAAATGGATTTGCAGCCAATACAAAGATCATGTGGGAATATTTTTTTTGGTTTCATCTGGTGGACACAGATCAAAAGCCATGGTCAGGGTAGCCTACATGTGTCCACATTGAAGAAATTTCCACTAAAGTTGATAACTAAGATAAGAGGGTTAGGCTGACACATCCTGAAATATATAGTATGCACACTTACAAGTTCCTCTCACAAATGGACAAACTTGATCTGGTTAATCTGTTGGCTCCAATTTAAATGGTTAAATAGTTTTCATCCATTATTTTCAAAAGAATGTACATTCAAGGGAATTAATGTGGCATGTTATCATTTACATACCGGGTGGGGGGCCCCCAGAGAGGATTGAGTCAGTGTTTGCTGCTGTACAGTGAAGGTCTCATCCCATCCACCCCTTCACCACTGCCACTGTCCTCCTCCCTGAAAACCCCAAACCACCCACATCCCATTGGCACCTGCTCCATCGGAATTCAGGTCAGCAGGGGGAGTCACTCTGCTCTAAGAGTGATTGGTAAAGGGAAGGGCGGGGAGGTGTTTTTTTTTTTTCTCTTGGCACCAAAGACCATGCCACTGAGAACAATCATCCCATTATGCAACAACAAAAGAATCATAATTAAAGCACATTAAGTGATTCATTGCAAACAAATAGAAGACTTCATCTGAACAATTGTCACAAGATTCAGTCTGACAGATTCACACTGGTTATCAGAGGAAGCTATGTTTGTTTCTGTCATTGTTCTGTGAACCTTATGCCTCAACACAATAATATCCCAATATCAGACAATAGAGCAGTGCGATCAGTTACTTTTACTTGAATTTAAGAGAGATTTGATATAAGATAGAAGATGTTAGTAAGAATAGTTTTTGGTTACTTTTTTAATGTTCATTTTGTATTTTTTCATCCTGTAGGAGTTGCTCTAGCTGCTTTTCTCCTCATATCCTTCTTTTCCAGAGTAAAGCTTTTCATGTCAGTAAGGATAATGGGAGGATCAGTGAATAGGGAATAAAGAGGAAGAGGATGAATGGGGGAAAAAGGATTTGATGATGCCTAGAGTTTCCATATGGTGATAAAGTGTAGCTAGATATCATTTTCACATTTGATCCTCATGCCGTCAGACAAGGGCTGACCTAACCGAACTAAAAATAATGTAAAAAAAAAAGTTCGAGTTTAAGTAAAACTAGTATCATTGCCCACTTCACCCACTACCCCTCCCCATCTCACCCACCTTCCATTTCCTTTGCCCCCTTTTTACTATTCCACAAATCCTCAATTAAGTGCGTAATGGGCCTCTGAGGCAGGTTTGTGTGCTTCTTTGTTCAGCTCGGGGGGATCGGCCGGCATTAATGTTCCTCTTGAGTATGTAAATAGCCTGAGCTGTGGGAGCGCAGAGCAGAGCTGCCACTTGTCCGCTTAATCGTGGAGAGCTCCATCACTTTCGGACGTTTTAGGGAGCCAAAACGAGACATGCATGAGAACTTCAGCACCAAATACAATGCCCACACTCGGAGGAGTAACCCCAGCACCCATGTCCACCTCCCACTTCTTCCGGAATAAACCCCTTTTTGCTCTCTCACCCACAGGACGCTTTACCCCTCTACCCTCCTCTCCCCCAAAACGTCCCTGACCCCTCCTACTCCACAGACCCTGGACCAATCCACCTTCTGCATGTATGCTGCTCCCCACTGTTCAGCCTATCTGATCCCGACCAGCCCAGCTGATGCAGTCTAGTTCTGTTTACCTCACCGACTTGTCCAGCGGAACACACAACAATCCCCTTCATTGCATGTTTGTCAGCCCCCTTTTCAAAACTAAAAGAGGAGAGAGAGTGAGAGAGAGAGTGAGGAGAGAGGAGGGGGGTTACAAAAACAAAAACGAAGGAAACAATTAAATTGCCCCTCCTCCCCATGAACCCTGTGCTAGCGGTTTCCCAGCTCTAGATTCTGTGAACTAACTTGGAGGCCTGTAAAGTGGCCCATTATTCTAGTAGGGGTGGCGTGTTCCAAGGGCGGCTTGCCTCAATGGCCGATGAACACAGAGAGGGTTTTGTTTGAGGGTTTTGGCTCACCACATTATGCACTGGTTAATTAGGAGCTCTATTTATGTATCTATGCATGTATCTATGCATCTATCTATCTATCTATCTATCTATCTATCTATCTATCTATCTAAGAGAGAAAGAGATCATAAATACTGTACAAGTTGATTGTCAAGTTAAATTCATTTAGATTTATTGAGTATTTTAAAATCCGTCTTACATACTAGAGGATCCAGATGGATCCTGACATTACTGGGAATCCTGGGTCTTCGTTTTGTATGAGGATTACAGTGAACCAGGATTTCGGGGAATTTGTGTTATGTGCCTTAAATCTTGCCTGAAGGGGGTTTACCTTCCTCTGAACGAGCTAACATGAGCGTGCTCTGGGGATTTGGTTATGACTGTGATCAAACAGCGGAAGTGCGCTGGAAATGTTTTTGCCCAGAGGTTCTGATAATGATTGACTGTGACTATAGACAGACTGTCATAATTAGGCGTCAGAAAAAGCCTCAGCCAGCGCATTTACTCTCAATGGCATTCCGGTGCTGCGTGTGACTGAAGAAATATTTACATAGTTTGACAAAGTATGCAGCGAATAATGACATGGAAAGAAAAACAATGAACTGAGGAGCGGGAGAGGAGTCCCACTGTGGCTTTTCCTGTGAAGCAGCTAGTAATAGGAAACAGTTACCTCCTATTTTCAAAGTATTAAAGTGATATGAGAAAATCACTCTTGAGTCGTGTGTAGACATGTGGTTCTGAAAGAACAGTGTCAGTGAAGTGGTCCTGAAAGGAAAGCACTTCATACTTACTGTACAGCTTATAGTGCAGACTTAGGTTTTGCTTTTCTTAAAGGGTAAAATTGTTTAAAGCTATATTCTGTTTTTTCACTTAATGTTTTGGCTAACATTCTGGTTGCTGCACTACAGCAGTTAGACAACACTCAGGCTCACACCAGGTTGTCATACTCCAAAGGTTTTTTAGTAAACAGTGCACTTTGGTGCCTAGAGTGCTTTTCATGTTGAAATGCGTTGTCTGGCAAATGTGCATAACAGATGAAGGCACTCCTTTAGTTGATAGCTGATGTTCGGAAAAAAGAGAGAGAAAGGGGGAAAGATTGAAACAGAGAGTGTAATGAGCAAGAGAGATGCATGCTGTAGATAACACAGAGAGAGAGGCAGAAAGAGTGACAGCTCTGTCACACTTCCCTGCTTTCCTGATATGCTTCCCCACTGTATTCTGGTCATCCTTGATGTGATGTGTCTTCCTCAGTGCAGATACACAGACAAGAAGTGTTTCGATTAGAAAAATAACACTGCATACATGTGGGGGGCAACATCAAAAACATAATTTATGATTATCTAATTGAAAAGATGTTTTTTGCCTGATAACATCACCATAGGTCATGTCTACATACAGTATGTTACAGTAATAAGCATAGCATGACATCCAACCAGTTCATACCATATGGTACATATTCCAAAAGCACAAGAGTCATTTAAACCAAGCATACTGTATGAGACTAGTTGTAATCTATAGTATGTCTATGTATTTCTGTTGGTTGTTTGACAGTATACACCCACAATATTTCTAGTACCTCTGCCTATGGTGGATATGAAGCTGAAAACTCTAAACGGTGGCTTTTTCCGTTCATTTATTCGACTACCCTTAGAGATAAACATTGTCTCATTACTACATTTTAAGTTCCATTAAGCTTATTAGCATTTTCATTATATAACCGTATGAGCTTTTTCTGTTTAGATCCCCTGAACAATTTTGAATATTGGTCTTTAGGATTCATTGAGTCCAGTGCTAGAAATGCATTTATGTGTGTGTGTTCGTGGTTGTACGACCTAGCTGGCTGATAATAAGCTATGGGTGTGTGTGTGTGTGTGTGTGTGTGTGTGTATGTGTGTGTGTGCAGGAATGCCCTTTCTGTCAACACTGCGGGGTGGTGTGAGGAGAGCAGGGCATGGCCACTGCTGCAGGCTGTGCTCAGTCCCTGCAGACTCCAGTGTTTAATTAGTGAGAGAACATCCATCCTCCTTAGTCCTCTTATTGGCAAATCCTGAGTGAGACTGTAACCCCCCTCACCCTGCCTCCCATACCATGAGACTGGATCAACTGATTTATGACCGTAGACAACAGTACAACAGTGTATTTTGTGTGTGTGTGTACATGCTTGCCTTAACATATAGGCACACAAATGTAAGCGAAGGATCATTTGTGCATGTATCGTCTACATATATTTAAATTTAAAGTGTGGCAGGTGAGTCCAGTGATGTATGAAACGTGATTTGTGCATTAATCCCGTTTCATAGGGCCAGCTGCCCAACACAGATGTCAGCTCTTTATGTATCCCACAGATAACCTGATAACTCAGAAGCCCTTCATATTCTGTATATTATGTAGCGGCATCTCATTCTCCACTTCAGTTGATTGTTTTAATCTGCCCTTCGCCCAACCCTTTCTCTCCACCTTCACTCATTTTCTCGTCTGTTTGCCATTCCATTCCTTTGTCTCCATCCTCACCTTCATCAGCCACACCTTCCTTTTTCCATCCTCCCCCCTTTTCCTACACCCTTCCCCCATACATTGTTACACATCTATCTTTATATGGCATTCTTGCCATTTCACCCCTCCCACCCTTCCCTCTGTCTGCCATACGCCTCTCTCTCTCTCTCTCTCTCTCTCTCTCTCTCTCTCTCTCTCTCTCTCTCTCTCTCTCTGTCATCCCCCTCTCAGCAATGTAGCGGGTATACCATAGCGATGGTTGTAGTGGGGGGTGGGGTGGTCCTGCCTTACTGGCAGATTTAATGAGCTCCTGTGGGGATCGGACCAAAGCCATCAAAAGCTGCATGCTGCTATATAGCCAGCTCTGTTAAACAGATGCGCCTTTGCCAATGATAGTAGCATTGCTTCATATGCAGCCAGCATGAACACAGCTATAGGAGGAAAGAGATGAGAGATGACTGTGTCTGTAGTACGTGTGTGACCCCTCATTTGATACAGGAGATTGTGGGGAGGTATAGCAGGAAAATCTCACACAACTATGGGAGATCTTCTTTTCTCCAGTGACCTTTCATCTGTGCAGCTTTGGATAGGGGATACTAGACAGGCAGAAATAAAACCCTTTTGGTTGCAGCTTTGAAGGACCTCACTGAAAACATAGCATCACAGTTAAGTCACTGATGAGTGAAAGTTACAAAAGCTGAGACACGCAATATGAATGCCAGAGAGTTTCTTCACTTGGAATGCAATAGAAATAGAAAGCAAATTAAAAAATGTGTGGACGAGGATTTAATCTGAGTGACAACAACTGTTTTTTTTCCTGGCTGTGAAGTGGGTTGTCTCTGTGCAGATATTATCCAGATGAATGGGAAATCACCCAATTCATTCCTATAACAACCACTCCACTGCGTAATAGGCTATTAGCACAAAATTGCAGTGGGATTGGTCACATCTGAGAGACCTATGCACACTACAACACTAGCCACAGGATTCCCAGAGGCTCTCTCTAATGACTGCCTCATTATAGACACAAAGAGTTGTGCCAAACAAAGGGAAACCTTAGAGGATAAGCTGAGGGACAGGCACGTACAGTATGGTTCAATCATGCGTTGGATGCTGATGCACCCTGATTGTAAAATAGAGTGATAAAAATGGAAGAGTGAGGAAAGTACAAAAATCAGGAGTTACAGCTGTTCTTCAATAGAACTGTCAAAGAAAAACACACAGACATAAAATATCAGCCAAACAGGGGTTTGTGGGTGAATTCCTTGTGGAGCAGTGCTAGATGCTAATCATTTGACAGTGGTATGTTTGACTAGTGAGAGCTCTTTAACACTGGAATGCTAACTATAGGACCAACTTGGACCAGTTGTGGTGAAAGCAGCTCCTTCAGCACTACAGCTCAGGTCAACGTGAGCTAAGGACTGAAGCTGTGTCACTGACCATGGTACTGAATGCTTGCCCTGCTACCCCATATCTGTTTGGATGGGTTAACCCTTCAAGACCAGACAGCCCAAACACAGTGAAGGTAGCCTTTAATAATCAAAATATGTGCAAGTGTTAAACAGGTCAATAGTAGACAATACATAGTGTGAATAAAGTATTACTAAAAAGTGATTAAATGAAAAGACACATGTAAGCATCTTTATTTTTATGGTGGCTTTAAGTGGCCTGTTGTACACATATCATGTAAAAGAGAGAAGCTCCAACAGTATATCACGAACAACATGCTTTTGTAACTGCTAATATTTCCTTTTGTTCTGTTCCATTAAAGCAAAAATCTGATCTACACTAGAACTATATAAAACAGTATAAACATACTCCTCTTCTTGTTTTCGTATTGCAGATCCGCGTTCTTTAAAATTTGCCACTGTCTCTCCATTTATTGATTAGCTGTTTCATTCTGTCCAAATTCAATGAGTGACAGCATGAAACTGTGTAAATATGAGCAAATATTTGTTTCATTCAATGTGCAATTTCCTTGACTCTAGATTGTATTCTCACTGCAGAGTTAACTTGGTAGTGGTTCAAGGCAGCTTTCAAGGGGACCACTGAGTGACCCTGCACACCTAAATTTAACTTGGGTGACTCTTTTAAGAAAGGTTTGGTTAATCTGAACTGATATTACCTGTATTAGGTGATATAGTAGCACCAAGGGTTGACAAAGTGCGTTGTGCGCTTTGGATGATTGAGAACCGACTGAGATGCATGAATATATGCCCACAGTGGACACACACAAAATCTTAAAGGACTCTTTAGCAGATAAGAGGAAGGTATGAACCTAATGTAAGGACAGATTTTTCTTTAAATTTTTCTATATCTTTTCTTTAAATATTAGTATCTGACAAAGAAAGATATTTGGATAGTATGAGAGAAAGAGAAATGTATACTAAAACGGCGGTTTTAAGGCAACTTCTACCCGATGGGAAAGTTGTTCTCTCTGCGCATAGGAGATATTGTTTCTTCACAGGCAGCGCTCCTAGAGGGTCTTCTCTGTTTCATCAAGCTCCAGAAAAACAGTATGTTACACTGCTGACGGAATAATCCAGATTTGCATGAAACTCTACACATCTCTCTATCACTATCCATCACTAAATGCATTCATTCTGACAACCATCTAGGAAAACATAATTGAGAGGCATAGAGTGACAAAGCTTCCCTTTCTTCAGATGCTGGAATTTATCTCCCACTTCCTATGCACAGCACAACCTGAAGTGTTTGCTGAGAGCTTCATTTGGGGGGGCTGTAGAGGTTTGGGGGGGGGCTTTTTCACAGCTCCTAGGCAGCCAGTATGTGTGAGTCCATTTCTTCCCACTGCATGGCAAGTGGCTGTGAGGCCCAGAGGGGCCAGATATATCCGGAGCCTGGCCCAGCTCCAGTTGTCTTTACCTCACAGTATATTGTGATGCTCCAGTCATGAGAACGGGCATCGGGCCCCTCCAGAGACCAGTGGGAAACTTGTATTCTCATTTACATCTTCCTCTATGCTATGACATAGATCCCAACAAGCTGAATTGAAGTATATCCTTGCAACCGGTCACTAATGCAAACGTGCTTATTACTATGTAAGCACATGTTATTGATGAGTGACATTGTTTAGCAAAGCATGTGACAGTAGCTCATTAATTATGCATGGGCACAAAAGAAGCTCTAATGTCCTGTAAAGTTGTCCTGTAAGTGTTTGAATGCTTCATTACTTCTTTGTCTGTGAAATGAAATTTTCTTTGGCGAGGTAAAGATGTAATGTGTTTATCCTTTTGCTAATCTTCCAAGCTGTACCCCATCTTTATGTGGTGTATGTGTGTGTAGTCTATGTGTTTGTATGCTGGGTGTGTGTGTGTGTGGCTGTGAGCTTCCTCTTTCCCCTTCATCCCCTTCTCTCTAAGCCGAAGAGTGTTGCTAGGACAACCCCTCGTGGTCCTTGCTGCATCGCAGCGGTCCTCAATACCAAGCACTCAGGGAACCTCCTCGCACTGGGAAGGCAGCATAAAATCGGGATAATCGCCGTCGATTATGGGACACAATGGGCTGCAGCTTCTGAAAGATTCATTCATTCTGGAAAAAGAGACTGTGGAGGGGGAAAGAGAAAGGGGCGCCTTGGTCCCTCCGCTGCTCTCCCACGGTGGGCACAGGCATGACATCAGTGGCCTGAAAGAACTGGCATTCTGGACATGCCCACTGCACCCCCCCCCCTCCTTGCTATACCCTTATACCCTATCCCAATCGAACCCCCTCCCTTCTTTTCTCGCCCCTGCCAGTTTGGATGCAGCGCTTGGCCGGGCGAGTTGGGGCCACTGCCACTGTTTGCGTGTGAAACAAAGCCCCTCAGAAGGAAGAGAGAGGAAGCAGAGAGCTTCACATGGTACCAGCCAAGAGTAGAGATGGCTGCCTCAGCCTTCCCCTTACAGGCCCCTCTTTTGGCTGAGAGGTGCTGGTGTGACCCCAGTACCCCTTTCTCCCCTAGTGTCCCTCTTACTCCCCCATGTAACCCCTTCTTCTCTGTCCTGCTCTCTCGCTCCCATCCCATAAATGCTCGCTATTCCCTGAGAGCGCCCTTTGAATCAGTATGACATGTCAAGGGATTTAGGATGAGTGATTTCTCATGACACAACCTTTCCCGGCAGAGATGGGATTCCTCTGGCTTTTGTTGTGCAGTTGGTCATTTGTTTGAAGAGGAAATAGCTTTCCAACACATTTCCCTAATTAGAATAATGTGATACTGCTCAATACGATGTGAAGTCCCATGCTGCTGGGAGACTAGAGGGAAACCAGCGTGACACCATCCTCACATGAATCACGTCGGCCATTTGTGCTTTGGAGGTCAGCGCTTTGGAGTTTTACTGAATAGTGGACAAACGTAAATCTATATGTTGGAGTGTGTGTGACTTGAATGTGTTCAATCATGTGCCTATCTTCCTTTTTAGGTTATGGAGGAGATTATATGCAGTATATGTCTATTATATCCTTCAATTGCAGTGGTCTTGACATAACCATTTACAGAGTAAAGCACAGAGTATAGGCCTACCTCATGTGCTCCTGGACCACTGTGGCTTATAGTGACATAATATGCTGTAGTGTAACTACATTAACCTCTCATCTGCTGTCCATCAGGATGACCCAAAACGTCAACGTTATGGATATTAAATCTGCCATTCGTCATCCCCTTGTGTTTTATTCCACTCTCAGCAAAAGGGCTACTTACAAAGCACTCCTGTCTGCATTGTGGCATTAGTAGGCTTCATCATGCTCATCTCCAGCAGGCCTGGCCTATGCTTCACTATCACTGGATGAGTCTGGGAGCATGCTTTCTAGGGGGATTACTGTATTCAGGGAATGGAGGGTCTCTGAGGGATTTGACTCCCTAAGCTCATATATTGACTCCTCCCTCTACTTCTTCTTCTTTTAGTTATTTATTTATTTCTACGTTTGTTGTATGCGCGTGTGTGTGCTCTGCATGTGTGCGTGTGTGTGTCTATGTGTGTTAGTTGTGGGTGGTGGTGGTAGTGGTCAGGGGGTGGGGGCGTGGGGGGAGTAGAGGAGTGTGTGTGTGTGGGGGGGGTATGCAGACATCAAGATGGGGCATTTCAGGTTGCTGTGACTGGGGCGGTTGTCTGGGCTGTGTTGACCCGCTCCTCTCTGGATGCTTTGGAAAAGCCGGTGGACAGCTGAGAGCTGTTAGCTGTCAGCCGAGCTCGAGTGATTTTCAGCCACCGGCTGTTCCTGGGACCGTATCTGCTGACGTGTGGCGACATTTTTGGATGGAGCAGTCGGGATCCTACTAACGATTTCTTTTGCTGATTCACTCTTAAATACCAAAGGCTGGAGATTTGACCCTGGTCAATGTATATAGCACTTACCTCAACTCCAACAGAAATGAAGTAAGTACTCTGAATGTGGGCATAATATAGTTTTACTCTTAGTTACTTTAATAATGAAATAATAATCAAGCAACTCAAGTTAAAGGTAATTTTTTAGTGCATCAGCAGAAAATATGCGGGAACCTCTTGAGCTTCTTCAGACTGTGAGTGAATATGGATTTATAATTGGAAAGAATTTAAGCATCTTTCAGTTGGGTTGACACCAGGTGTTGTTTTATTAAGACCTTCATTAATTCTTTATGGCTTCACAGTCCTGTAATGCAATTAATCTGACTAAGCCCTCGGCAAAGATTAACCGGTTCATAAGATGATCCCATTAGAGACTGCGCAGAAGAAACTGTGCATGAATGTGTGTGTGTGTGTGTGTGTGTGTGTGTCTGTCTGTATGTGAATGTAATGATTTTAAATTATGAGGTTCTGTTGGGGTTTTTAGTTACCTAAACCTCTAAACATCTCAGTGACTTCTCTCGTATTTGCAGTTTCTAAAAGAAGCAGCTCATATCCATTTGATTAAACATGTGTTGAAAACCAAATAGAATTAATCTGTATGGCAGAGAGAATTAATCCATATGACATGATAACATACAATAACATAATTAAGCTCATGTCACATCAATAAAGGCTAATTTATGTACAGCAGGGAGAATTTGCCATCCAGTAGAATTATTCTGTAATAAAAAAACAAAGCTATTTCCTGTTGATAGTTCTCTGCTGCAGTTGATTACTCTTGGCTATACATTTTCATTTTTATCACTGGGTCGCACAAGCCCACTCTCTCATCTGTCTTGGTGAGTCAGTGAGAGAAGCGCTAATGAGAGGATCGTGACAGAATAATATCCGACCTCTGTGACGTCCAACATCTGCTTCCTCTTTCTCTCAGTGCTAAAAATAAAGAAAGTGAGAGAAAAGGGTGAGAATTCAATTAGCAGCACTCATCACTCTTATCGAATGGGATTACATGGTAATGCAATTTTTTTTGGCGTTTTATTTCCGGGGGTTTTACTAATTCATTCAGCTTTTATCTTAGGGATGAAAGAAGTCAGAGGTTTTAGGTTAGAGTTTCTTGCTGTTTGCAGCTATTTTCTGTATTTCACACTTCACTTTGAAATTAATAAGAAGAGATAGGACTGGTCCATCTGTTTGTTCCAATAGCCAAGCTCACAACACAGCAATACACAGAGCTGGGGGAGGTGTGTGTAAATGTGTGAGTCTGTGTATGTGTGTGTTCAAGTGGAATTATTAGTGACTATTTTCACAACAATACCACCATAAAAAGCCTTTTGTTTGGGAGGAAGTTTCCTATTGATCTCCCCATCTTGTCTTTGATCAAGTTTCAGCTTTTAAGAAAAGCTTGACAGCCAACATGATTAATATCTATAAAGTGTTCTGACTTCATCATGGACTATGGGGGGAGGGTATGAGGACAAAAAAACAAAACCGCAACAACCCACTACTGAGGCTTCCATTTGTGAGTTTTAAGCCATGAACCCCAGGGGTGAGGTGAAAGGTCAAAGTGGCATTATTTCTTTTTTGCTTTTCTTTGCAATTCATCTCAGCAGACATTTTCATGGGCTTATTGGTGATGAAAAGCGACACAGACACTTCTGTTTCCCCATAGACAAAAAAGATGTCAAGTCAAGCGAAGACAATTTGATAGATTATTCCTGCAACTTGTTGAAGAGATGATAAATATAAAGCTACTGCGCCTCTTTTTCTTTCTATTTCTCACTTTCCCCGAAAGAGCTATTGAACACTTGTCTAACTGGCATGTGACAGACACAGCTGGCTCTCTTCTCCCTAACAAACTCATTCATATCTCGACGGGACCTCAGGAAACTGTTCTGTGCTGCATATAATAGGAAATCACATTTCATTTAATTAATTAGGCTCCGTGACTGAGTCCTCTCTTCCTCCAATTGTATTTGTGGTTTTGTGTGCTTCTAAATTTACTGTCACACAATCAACATAACTGCAAAAGAGAATCTGCAAGTGTGTATAAGTCCGTTCTCACTATACTTCATCAAACTTTTGTCACGTTGGCTTTTATTTCACTTTTTCATTGCCGTTGCAAATAGATATCTCTAGACAATCACCAGAGGATTTTTGCCTCTGATTGTGTAGACTGTGAACAACCTCATACAGCAATTAATTAAAAAAAACATACAAATGGCGTAATGTGAAATTTTGATTTTTGTCTGTAATTTAATTGTGTGTGGTTTGCTTCACTGTTTGTCAAATTACATAATCTAGACATGTCTGTACTGTCAGTGTAATCAAAATGCAGAGCAAATTCTTTACTGCTTAAGATACGCACAGTTTTTAATAAACTGACTTGTGATGCTTCATGTCTGAAGTATTTCCCCTAAGAACTAAAACTTTTACAAGCAGCAGCTTGTAGTCAGATGCAATAGTAACCATGAACAGTGTTGGAGTGACAGCTTGGCAACACACTTGAATGCATGCAACATTTCATTGCACTGCTTTGTTTTTAACTATGTCATGGTTTTCAGAGACATCAAGCACATCCAAAAGTTCTGATTTCTATTTTATGTGTTTTATTGTACGGTCTTGTTCTCACATTGACTACATGTGACAGAACATATACATCTGATATACACTCAGTGAATAATAATGCTGCATGGTGTTTCTGAAGGGCTTCAGCTGCATGGTTTTGCATTAGTGTTAGTGCAATAAGTGTTTCATGTGTTCCTCTTTCTCTCTCTTTGTCACAGTGCCAACAGTATGCCTAAACAAGTTGAGGTGAGGATGCACGAGAGTCACCTGGAGCCCATTGAGGCCAGGCCTCAGTCCAAATGTGCCAAAATCTGCTCCAAGATGTTCAAGAACCTTCTGCTCACACTCACTGTCCTCGGTAAGTAACCCTGTGGCCACTCTATTTTTGTATCTTTCTTTATTTCTTCCCTAAAGACCTAGGGGAATGCTAAACATGGGCACTAGCCACCACTGTGCTCATCGTTCTGTTAACTCAGAGCTCGATTATACAGCTTGCTTGTAATATGAGGAGGAGATGCCATCTGTGCCTGCTCAGTGTACCAGACACTAAGATGACTGGGTGTTCCGACCTTACCCAGCTCTGTGCCACCTGTTGCTATCAAAAGCTCTCTGCAGCACTGGGCACCCAAACAGCCTTTGGTGGTGCATGGAAAATATCACAATTACAGCAGTGGCTTGCTCCTCCACAGGGGGAGATTTAATGAAAAGAAGAAAAGGAATGTGGCAGTAGTGATGCAGTTTCTGGTTATTGGTCTTAAATCCGATTTGTGGTTTAACCAGCACAGCATATCATTTATATTGTGTAGTGTATGACAGCTATGTGGTTCCCTGTATTCGTACCATTTTATAAGCATAGACTATGAACCGTTTAAAACTGTATAAATGCTTATATATGTGCGTGTATAGGTCACACATGTGTGTGGGTGTGTACGTCTATCTGTATCCTGCTTGCACGAATGTGTGTTTGTGTGAGCATGTGTAATGTGTACATCTCACCCCACTTGGCAGGACGCTCAAAAGCAAGTGAGCCAGCATGATCATTGATCATCTGTCACTTGGCAGATAAGAGCCTGAATGAGAACTTGCAAATGGGCCAAAGAGAAGGCACAGGAAATCAAGTGCCATCCAAAACCATTGGGTGTGCAGAATCCACAGGATGCTGCTAGACTGGAGCATAGATTGAAGCACAGAGGACAGCTTACATTTTTTTTTTTTTTTTTAATAAAAGCTGGAGAGCTTTTGATTCCAGTGTGTGTTATTAAACAATGTCTCGGGCTGTGTGTGATCTTTGGCAGTGGTGTGGTAGCATAGGAAGTGCAGCCATGGGGGTGGGGGATGAGGGGCGGAGGGGGGGTGTTGGAGTTTTGTCTAGCGTGAGACGGACAGACACAGAGGCCGACTACTGGGCCTGGTCGGCAGAGCTTCAAGGGGGTTAGAGCACATAGAGGTCATCTGAAGAGCGGCCTTTAATTTTGGGGGAGAAACAATGTGTGGCAAGAAAAGAACTGCTAGTTGGAAGAGACGTATTTTAAAGGCAAACAGTGGCTTTGGTTGGGAGGGAATGATGTTTCAAATGTCACTGTTTTTAGGCTTTTAGAGAGTGAATGGAGAACAGAGGATATGTAAGGTAGCAAAAGATCCCAGAAGCATCCCAGTGTGTTACAAGGTGAACCTGAGATTAGGGACAAGATCTTTTTTATCACCCTTATATTGAATCCCAGTATTAGACTCTTTTACATGACCTGACACAAGGTGAAAACATTTGGGTTTGCAGAGATTGCAGACGCTTCACCAGGAAATCTGACATGCTGCCTCCTCCCTACTGCTTCAAAGAGATCAGATCTTAATCCGCCATGAGCTTTACCATCTCATACCTGTCTTATCCTTTCAACCTACCTCGTAAAGTAACAGACAGCCTGTTGTGCAGCACCAAACAGCTGAATTAATATGACCTGGGTCAGTTATAAAGGCATCCTTAAGGAGAAAATCATTGATCATTTGTTATAATAATTAATAAATAATAAATGGCTAAAAACTGAAATCAAATGTAATATCTGATTTTATTTTCTTTGACTTCTCAATATCTGATTTCAGTCTTGATTCTTTTCTGTTTTGTCATCATACACTCCTGTAGTTTTATTCACTCACACTCCTCCTTACACTTCAGGTGTGATCTTGGGAGCTGTGGCAGGGATGCTGCTTCGTGTTGCCTCCCCGATCCACCCAGATATTGTCATGGTGATTGCTTTTCCTGGAGATATCCTGATGAGGATGCTGAAGATGTTGATCCTGCCACTTATCATCTCCAGTTTAATCACAGGTACAGTGCGACTTATCACTTGATATTATAATAAGGATATTGCATACATTTTATCATTACACACATACATACATAGTCATACTACAAGTGGGTGGCTGATATACACCTGAATTTGATTACAAGGACAAATACATTTGTCTACACCATTCTGTGATACTGCTGATAGACACGAAGAAACAGCATTGTTTTTTATTACAATCTTGATTCTGAAATTTCATGTAATACATCATGGCATGGATCATGCACGTGATCAAACACCATTATGTAATCCCATAATTGTTTCTGCATCCAGCCTTCATGGCCTGCAGTATTAAGTCAACGTTTCCAATGAATTCAAGTCCAAGTAATTACCAGGTAAACATAATCTTGCTTGTTTTGGCTGCAGGTCTCGCTGGTTTGGATGCCAAATCTAGTGGTCGCCTGGGCACCAGGGCTATGGTCTACTACATGTCCACCACTATTATTGCTGCTGTCCTGGGAGTCATCCTGGTGTTAGTCATTCACCCTGGCAACCCCAAGCTGAAGGAAAATCTGGGCGAGGGCGAGAAGAATGATGAGGTGTCCAGCTTGGATGCCTTCTTTGATCTGATCAGGAACCTGTTCCCAGAGAACCTGGTGCAGGCTTGTTTCCAACAGGTAAACGAGATGATACGAATGGCTTAATGCTGAAGTCTCATAGATGCTTAATCTGTCTGTAATATATGAAAGTGTCTGAAGTCTTGTTTTAATGGCCTTATTAACAGAGGACTCCAAATGCATACTGGATTATAAAGACCCACTAAAGAAGAAGCAGATTTCCGAAAAAAATTATTGATAAGATGTATGGCACAAGTATCATACATCATATCTGATTCCAGTATTGGTCATCACACTCATCACCGGTGTCTTTCTCTCCTTTAACTTCAGATCCAGACAGTCACAAAGAAGGTAGAGGTGATTGTTGAGGAGGATGTCAATGCCACCACCACCATAGAGGGTCTGGTGGCTAACATTACCAAGGAGCCTCAGTATATCATCAAAAAGTCGCTGCAGTTCAAAAGTGGCATGAATGTTCTGGGTATGTAACCAACTGAAAACACTCACAAAGTATGGACAATTGACATTAAACAAGACCAAGAGTCTACAACCATGCTAGCACCTCTATGAGGTGCTAAATTATAATACCAGCATGTTTCATTTTGAGCATGTGCACTATCTTAGTTTAGCATGTTAGCTTGCTAACATTAGTGTTAGCTTGAAGGTACAGCTGACACTGATGGGAATGTTATTAATTTTGCAGGTTTTTACTCATAGACAAATATAATAAAAAGTTTTTTACTTAATAATTTTGACCAACACCCTGAAGGGGAGTCAAAATGTCTTGGCAATACATTAGATAGTTGTTGAGACATTTCACTCAAAACCTTACAAGAGACAACTTGTGAGTCACACAAAAAAAAACAAAGTTGGATATATCATCTGGGAACCATGAATGTCTGTCTCCAATCCATTAAAACTGGAAACTTTGACTTTTCAGGTCACAAGAGGAAAAGTCAGAGAGTCACCTAAGTCATTATGATTCATTCTCGGGGCATCATGAGTATCTCAACCAAATTTCATGGCAATCCATGAAATCAAATAGTTGTTGAGATATTTCAGTCTGGGTCAAAATGGTAAACTTAACCAACTGACACTGCCATCCCTATGCCTGTGCTGCTAGCATGGCTAAAAATAAAAGCAATCTTTACAATCTTACATTTACAGAATTTGAAACATATGGACACATCTCGTGTGTTTTGGCTGTAAATGTAAAAGTTCTTATCTCTGAATAATAATAATAATAATAATAACCCTGATATGGGAGCCATCTCACCTGTGCACACTGGTAGCCTATTCAAATGATACATGATCAATCTGATACATTTATGATTTTCTGTCACAGGTCTGATTGGTTTCTTTATTGCATTTGGCATCTGCATGGGCAAGATGGGAGAGAAGGCCAGACTCATGATTGATTTCTTCAGCATCCTCAATGAGATTGTGATGAAACTTGTCATCATGATCATGTGGTTAGTATCTCATAAGGATCTCATTGACTCATTTTGAAACTCATTTAATAATTTAAGTAAGAAATAACTGTTATTGCCTAGTTATTTCTCAGTTCATTCCAATATTTCACAGGATTACAGCTGAGTGAAATAGAATTTGTGTCCAGACAAATGATTTTTCTTGTGCGTTAAATTTAAAGAAATAACAAAAGCATGGTCATCTTGTCAGGTACTCTCCCTTCGGTATTGCCTGTCTCATCTGTGGTAAGATCATCTCCATCAAGGATCTGGAGGTGGTGGGCAGGCAGCTGGGCATGTATATGATCACTGTGATTATTGGCCTCATCATCCACGGAGCAATCTTCCTGCCCAGCATCTACTTTGTTATCGTCAGGAAAAACCCCTTCACCTTCTTCCTGGGCATCTTCCAGGCCTGGATCACTGCCCTGGGGAC
The DNA here is from genome assembly GCA_033000465.1 of Sciaenops ocellatus. Classification (NCBI taxonomy): domain Eukaryota; kingdom Metazoa; phylum Chordata; class Actinopteri; family Sciaenidae; genus Sciaenops; species Sciaenops ocellatus. Next base: position 18,443,213 of record CP136871.1, on the reverse strand, counting down.
AGCCTCCAGGTCAGCATCAAATTAAATTGATAGTTCTGTCTTGATATTAATACAGTTTGTACAAAGCATAACCTATTTTCCTTTTGCTTTTCCCTGTAGTGCTGGTACACTGCCTGTCACCTTCCGTTGTCTGGAGGAGAACTTGGGTATTGACAAAAGAGTCACTCGTTTCGTGCTCCCGGTCGGTGCCACCATCAACATGGATGGAACTGCTCTGTATGAGGCTGTTGCAGCCATCTTCATTGCCCAGATGAACGGCATCCACCTCGACCCTGGTCAGATTGTCACTGTCAGGTCAGGAGGCACTCATGATAATTAAAACATATCAGATTTTATTATTATATTATATAACTTTTATTTATTACATTTACACTGTTAAAAACTTGTGTTTACAGTTTGATCTAATTTAAATTTATGTGGGGAAACTGCACACATGTACTATTGTCTCTGGACAGATAAAAGACCTGCATTCTCTGACTGAAGTAAACATCTGTTCCATAATATTTCAGCAATCCCTGTATAAAAATAGGCTTTTTAAATGGACTGGAATTGGACACACAGTAGTCAGACTGTGGTTCAATAAAAGCAATTCTTAGTTAACAGTAAGAATTGTGATTTTCACTATTTAGGATACAGTTTTGCAGACACAGGTAGCTCTTAATAAATGAGGACATATATTGCAATAGAACAAAAAATAAAACCTCTGTGGCTCAAAGCAGCAACTTTAGAAAAGAAATTTACTGTGGAGGTAATAAACCACCAGGAGGAAGCAACATGTGCCAGCGCTGTGTCTCACACTAAGCAGCAAGACAAACACCAGCCAACTATCCGTAACTATCTTTCCCAAATGCTCTTCTGTTAATGGAGTGAGTCAAGGATGTGCAGCCTTCAGCCTGACATTTTTATGGCATATCAATCCACAAACCCTCAAATTAAACATCCCATCTCTCACATTTAGAACTCACTTCATGTGCGATGGAGGACCCGCTCTGGTGTTCTTCAGCTGCTGCTCTTTATACAAGCACCATAGAGATTGAAGGTCTATATCTATATATGTGGAGTGTAGCCATTTTACGTTAATTGGTGTCTGCGTTCTCAGAGTCAGTTGTGGAGGATGTTGTTAGGTGTAGTGGGGTTTGGAGAATGTGATTGAGTGCTGTTTTGCTGTGTTTTTTACCTAGTCTGACAGCCACCCTGGCTAGTGTTGGAGCAGCCAGTATTCCCAGTGCCGGCCTGGTGACTATGCTTTTGATCCTGACTGCTGTAGGCCTACCAACCCAAGACATCAGTCTGCTGGTTGCTGTTGACTGGCTGCTGTGAGTTTTATATGACAAAAATGTGTATTGTCGTTGCATAGTGATTCTCATCATTTATTCCTCATTTAATGAGACATTAAAGCATATTATGAAAGAAGTTATGAAAGGAATCTTTTTCTTTCTGGTGTCTCTTCTCAGCGATCGATTCAGGACCTCGGTGAACGTGGTGGGTGATTCCTACGGTGCAGGCATCGTGTACCACATGTCCAAGGCAGAGCTTGATGAGCTGGACGCGCACGCGGCTAAATCAGACGACATTGAAATGATGACGAAGACCCAGTCTTATTACGATGACATGAAGAACCACCACGAAAACAATTCCAACCAGTGCGTCTTAACCGCTACCGCGAGCACAACTGCTACCACTTCTGCTAACAATTCTGTCGTAGTAGATGAATGCAAGGTACAATTAACGCTTACGGACATAGAGACTTGTATTTAATCCTCTTTGTTGTTGCATGCTCACCCTGCACCTTTGCTTGACTCTGTTTGTTTTATTCATTGCATCTTTGCACATATTAATGTCAGTTCACCCACTGATATTTTATGACAGAAGTATAGGAAGAGAACAACAGATGCATGTGTATGTATTTATTTCATTCTTCTGGAATAGCAGCTTTTATGTTGAATGAATGTCCAAAAATGTAAAGCACTCTCGCCTAAAGGTTTCCAAAATTAAACCAACTGAAAAATGATTAAAGTTCAGTGCATGTCAAAGAGGCATAAATCAGCTTTATAGTCAGCCTAATCTGATTGTAACCTGTTGGGGATTGGCTCCAAATCAAAAGGCAGAGCTACATAATCCTCATTATGACCTTCAGGAATTGTTTATTAGCCCTCGTATCTATCTAAAGTTCACACTACATCCATTTTCCCACAAGGGGTCTAGATTGAATACTGTTTTCCCTTTTCATTTCATTCATTTTGGTTAGCATTTAGCTTTATCATAAAATGTAGATGACTTCAGTTGTTTAACAGGTTTATTTCCAAAGCATCATTTAAAATGCAAAGATGGAAAGTGTTACAGTTAATTAACAGTTCATATATTTCCTACACATACACATCTACCACGCTAGCACTGAGTCATTCCCAGGCGCGGTTTTTGCATTTTGACACCAGCTATTTCTGCACACCGTGAGAACCGTGTTGAAAGCTGTGAAGTAGCTCCCGTCATGTAAAACATGCACTTTGAATCTGGTCTTTAAATGTATTTCAGGCTTTTAGAATAATATATGAGAGAGCTTGTTCCCTGACACACACACACACACACACACACACACACACACACACACCAGCGGAAAAGGTCTACTGATGAGCCTATTCATTTATTAAAGGATGAAAGGTGTTGCCTAGCAACACTGGCAACCTGTCACAAAAGTAATCTGTCCATAGTAAAAAGTTATATCCTCCTTTCTGGGTCTCTATTTATTAACTGACATTTTTTGTGGCACAAAGGCTTGCTATTGCCAGTATCCACCATGACTAATTATTATTTTATTTTTCTGTTTTCTGGTCTGTTATGTCTGTAAATAATGTGACTCACATTTCTAACCCCTTTTCAAAGATGCAAACTGCTGTAGAGTGCTTGCAAAATAACTATAACATAAAATGCATTCATTCTGTAGTGTTTGTACCTTGTTTTCGATAATAATCTGTCTGTTTTATTCATAATTTATTCATGTGTATTTTTTTCCTGCCTGTTGAGTGTTTTTCATACATTTATGGTCTGTTCTCAGGTCGGTAAGAGAAACCTACTAGGACTACCATAAGCATGATCATCAGTGGTCGTTCAGGATTCCTCCATATTTTGCATGTTGCAAAATAGCTATGATACCTAAGAGGCTGTGTTTTAATTGCCAACGTTACCATCGCTACATCACCCAGAAATACATCAAATAATGCCTGATATGGTATTCTGGTTTTAAAGTTGTAAAATGTTTAGAGTCATGTGTATTACCTAAAAAGTTTACCTCGACGTATAACGAGGACATAGCAAGTAGGTAGGCTATTGATAAAATTGATTTTTTGATGGCATGCAAGCAATAAATCACGGTCAACCATGCTTTATAAGCTTTGTAATGATTGACCAATCACATTGCTGACTGAAACTAAAAGTAAGTAACTAAATAATATCATGTCATATGTGGGAGCACTGAATCGATAACGCTGTGTTATTATAAGCTGTTTGAACTGTGTTTTTGACTGTGCCTTGGATCCACTGTTTAGATTTTCCTGCTAACTGCTTACAGGTAACCTCAGCCACTAACGGCTCTGCTGCGGAGTGCACGCTTGTTGAGGAGGAACCATGGAAACATGAATAATGGCAGCACAGAGATCCCCTGCTCCTGGGCTCCACAAGCTTTCCTATCTGGTGATAAAAAAGAGTGAATGACAAAAAAAAGTCACACGAACAGAACTACTAATTGTTTTTTTATGTAGTTAGTTTTCTTTTTTTTATTAGTCCCTTTAAAAGTTTTTGTAACTGTCTATCTGACTGATATATAATACTAATTCACTTAACCGTGAAATTATAACAGAGGTATACCTTTACCTGTTAGAGCACAAATATGTCCTATATAGCAGATACTTGCACAACATACTTCAAGGCTTGGGGAGGGAAGGAAGAGAAAAAAGTTAGATAAGCTATTCCTAGCAATACATATTACATTTATAAGATGAGAGGAGAAGTGGCTGTATAGCAAGGAATGCACTGAGATCATCTTCGAAGTTTCATACATATATAAATACTGGTGATTCATTATTCTAATGCCAGAAGATGAGTGGGAGTTAGAGCATTAATCATGACAACCAATGTAATGTTTGTACTGAACTTCCTCGCTTTACATCCCTGTCAGTACCATCACAATGTGTGCATGAGGCCACTGTTTTTCCTCCTCAGCTCAGTCTCTATTCTAAGAATGATTCTTGAACTGTCAGAGCCACTAAGGTGCATCTGACTACACAATATTACCCACTATCCCTGAGGTCCAGTAAACTGATGAATGGGTAGAAGGCAGGGAGAACAACAGAGAACAGGAAAACCTACAAGCACAGTCACCGTGTGATTATAAAGCACAAATCATACCATGAAGCCCATTTTTATTCCTCCTTTTTGTTTTCTTTTTTCTTTTCTTTTTTTTGTCTACTGTTAAAAAAAAAGGTGGCTTTTTATGAGTGTCACCTATTGAGTGAAATATAAAACTTGTTTGTGTGTATCTGTGTGTGTGATAGAGAGAGAGAGAGAAAGCTGAGGTTAAGAACATGACCAAGTCAATTATAGGGACCAAACAGGCAGGAAATCAATCAGCTCACAGAGGCCTTTGAACTGCCTCCATATCGTCACTCGCACACATTTTTCTTACAATGATGTCCATTTAAAAAGGCCTCAAAACTTAGCAAAGAAAAACACTGCCCTAAATATGAAATTTCATTCAGTATATCCCCTTCCAAAAAATATATTGTCATGCCAATGAAATTAAAATTAAAATTAAAATAGCATCAAAATGATTCTAATGAATAATTGACATATCTGAATAAATTGTAGCACAAAAAAGAGATTGTATAGAGCACAAAAAAGAGTGATAGAGCACAAATAAAGCCAAAATGTCAATAAGGATAATTTTCAGTCAGTGACAAAGTCATGCACATACTGTTCCATGTCCACACTTATCGTATTTCAAATTAAAAAAAAAAAAAGACACAATAAGGGAACAACAAAATTTACTCAGGCTTGTATTTTTACTCTTTTACAGGGAGAAAAGTGTTATAATCCTAAAATGTTTACTCGCTCACTAGAGCTTCAAGGAAATGCCCTCTTAACAGCACAACTTTTGAAAGCTTTGACTCAGAAATCGATGACAGTTTACTGCAAAGGTTTTTGTTGAAAGACAATTTTCTATGATAGCAGGAAGCACACAAATATGTATTTCAAACAACATTCCAGTGGTTGAATTATCTTCAACCTGTATATCTGAAAGCAGACATGGTTAGTACTGAACACTGACAGAATACACAAGTGAACCACCAGAAAAAAATGTAAAAAAAAAAAAAAAAAAAGAAACAAAGGATGAAATAGTGCACCGCTCAGGCTGTCAGATGGATTCTTGGCTTGCACAAACAGAGATGGATCATTGATATAACACTTTTGCTTGCCAGCTTCTTGTTTAGGCAGACCTAAAGAAAAAAAACAAAAAACAAAACATAAACAACAATATACTTTAGCCACCAGAGCTCAAGACTGTTTCTACAAACCCTAGATGCTGCAGCTGTGTGTCCATATTGGTGCAAAGATGTACTCAGAACAGAACAATGGACACTTCACAAGCATTATGCCAGAATGTTGCCAACTATCAGGTAATAATTCCTCTCATAGAACCAAATGGCTTAAAAATATCTGCATTCACATAAACAAAGCTCAGACTACTGGCTGTTAATCTTTTTATTTTTTAGCTTTTGTGAGTGAGAGGTGAGACTTCTGTGATGTGACTGTGGATTTCTTTACTGTGTCCTTCTCTTGTCTTGTTTCTTTTACATTTGTGCTTAATGACAACCTTGCCTTGGAGATGTTCACTTCAAACAAATGCCAATTAAAGTAACACTAGGAAACTTAACAAACCACTTAGCACAGCACTCTGTCCTTTTAGTTCCTGAAACACACTCTCAGAAGACGTCTTTTGCTTTGCTTTTACTTTAATGCTCGGCTAACAAAAGTGTGCTTTGATACAACACGGAGCACACTTGGTGTTCTGCTGTACACACTGCACAGACTGATGTACACCATACACACAAATGCAAGCATGCACACTCACACGCACGCGTTCACCGTTTCTTTTCTTTCTTTTTTTTTTTTTCTGTTTCAAATGCACAGATACAAACACACATGCAAACACTCTTAAACCTCGAAGGTCACTACATTTATAATTGTAATCAGCGAGCTGCAGAGCACAGCACTGACACCCTAACAGGCCCCCTTGAGTCTGACCTTTTGACCTTGTGATCTTCAGGAAAAATAAAAAAATGAAAAAAATCTCTCCAGTAAGGAGACAATGCAGACCATAGTGTCATCAGTGGGGATTGAGTGTTGGACCACTATTATGTTCAAACTCACGGTTTTAGAAGCATGAATAAAATAAAATGATAATTATTTTTTTGCACCACTATCTTAAAAGCATGATATTTTGAAGTGCCTCCTTGCACTTTGTGTATATATTGTAGGTAACATGTTTTTTTGTTGGTTTGTTTGTTTTGTTCCTTTTGTTTTCTTTTGGGGGGCGTTGAAATGGTATGTAGGAATATAGTTTCATTGCTGTGACATTTTTAATGTAATCCTCTAGAAGAAAAATATATCATCTGTCCTGAGTAAAACTAGATTAGACAAAATGTATAGAGAGGAAATTGTGTAATAAATTGTTTGTTTTTTTTATTCTCTAATAGCTGTTAACTAGTTGTTTTACTTACCTGTCACACACCAATATATAAATATCTTTTTTTTTTTAATCTAATGTAAGCGTTCTGAATGTTTGTTCCATGAAGATGAAGATGAAGATGAAGATAAGAAGTGTGCATTCACTTTCATTGTACATAAATAAATATATAATTGTTCTGTTCAGTGGCAATGCAGAATTTTACGGAAATTACAGTGATCCTGAAGCAAACGTGGTTTGCATGAAGACGAGAAAGAAAGAGAGTAAGAAAGAGAGATAGAGAAAGTTTCAGGCTTGACAAGGTGGGCCAACACGAGTTATTTTGGTGGAAATTACAGTGATTAAGGTTAACGAAAAGAGAGACTAATAAAGGAAATGGTCAAATTTGCCCTGTATGTAGGATAGAGCGAGGAATCAAACACAGCCTAGTAGTTGATTTGAGTGAAAGAACAAACTTTCAGTATAGAGCAACATTCCTCAGGTGACACATCTGAACCATTTTGTTTTTTCATGGAGAAAACTGGCTTTAGTCTCAGGCATCTTTGTTTACCTGGTGCATGTGCATTTAAAGCTGCAAGACATGAACATCTAGCTCTTTTAGATTCTGCGTTACCCTTTCTACATGCCACATCTTCACGTATTTGACCTCTGACCTGCAACCAACATTATGGAGGTTTGTAGAACTCCTGCTCGGTAAACTGCCTTTACTCCACTTGCCTTTTTTGCTTTCTATACAGAAACTTTATGCACGTACAAACACCTGGAACTTGCTAAGCTAAATGGTTAAATGGAAGTTGATTGACACAGTATTTGAACAAAGAGCCAGTATATCTTGTCCTTTTCTACTGAAATGTGTCTTTTTGAAAAACCCCCTAAACAGAGCTGATAACCTGTCTCACTCCTGCCTACAACTTGCTTTCCTGATCTTACTTTTCTAGGCCTTCCCTCTTTGTAAAGCTGTTGTAATTTTGATGTAAAGGCAGAGCGTATGTGTGGGGGAGATACACTATCAAGAAAAAAAGACAAAAAAATACATGAATTCTTTCCTCGGTCTATGGTATACATAAAAAATCTGTTTCTACATATCAATAAGTGTTGTACCTTTGGTGTACATATACAAATATAACTAATAAATGTTGATTCATAACTAAATATTGACTGCTCTTTTGGTTTTTTGACTGCATTCATTTCTTTAAACATCTTGCCACACACACAGAAATTCATTTTTTTATGTCTGTGTCTGTCATTCAATAAGCGTAATTATGCTCCCAGACAGTCTCCTTTTTACTGGTGAATTCTAAAAACAGTCCTAAATGCAAAGCATTCAAAGATGCATATTGGAACATAATGTTATCTACAATCACTTTGATTACTAAATTAGTGTCTAAATCTGTGGACAAAGAACTGTTTATTGGCTATGTTTAAACATCTCCAGCCTGCGTTGTCATATCTCCAAAGCCACTGAGGAAATGAGTAATCATTAGCCATTTAAAAGATGATGCACAGGAAAAAGAAAGAGAAAGCTTTGCTGAATCCAGACTTGTGTCATGTATGAACTGTATGTATGTATCCAACAGCAACTAAGAGATCACTGGGCTGCACTGCAGAGGTGGGGTCCAGGTGAACATAAGCAAGAGTTAGCATGATACTGTATCATCACCATGATGAAAAAAGTGAAATTGAATATCAAACAGAAAGAAATGGCAAAAACGGGAGTGAACAAAAATGTGTATACTTATGTTTTAACGTAATATTTAAATGAAATTTAATTTAGCTGCAAACAGTTAGAATGCATGTTCTTCTCGAGATTGAAATAATTTATGATGGCAGTATTATGTCTGAGGAGCTTTTGAACAGTATTTAACGAGCACACTACGAGCATAGTAAAGCATGCTAAATCAGAAAGAGTTGTTCTGTATGGAAAGATGACATCAAAATGGCTGTCTTTATCTCAGTCTTCCTTTCCGTGTTAACATATTCTCACATCATGACCTCGGTGCCATGGAAACCTTATGTGGGGGCAATGTAACCACTTGCATTCCCTGTCATGCCATTCACTCTCTTTCTTTTGTCTTCGCACATACAGGGTAATCAGCGAGTGAAGGGAACACCACATTCCTGCACATCTCGGTCTATACACATTTATTTTGTTCATGACTTTACAAATCTTTTCAGTGATGTATTTGGTTAATTTGTCATAAAAACTGCCTACACAAGCACATTTTGCTACTTTTCCTTGAAATGAATCATATAAGAGCAAAAGCAGAAAAAAACAGAACATCAGAAATGAAAAATCAGTTTGCAAACGTTGTATATAATTCAGCGTTACGCTGAAAACCGGGAGAAATTTGCCGTCACACAGGGAATAATCTTGATTTGACACAATGTATGATATTACATTTCACCAATGAGAAGGTCGGTAGAAAAAAAAGCAGCAATTTGCTTATGTGTGTGCATGTACAGATTGACCGGCACATTGAGGCCTATAGGCGAAGCACACAAGCTTCATTCATTACACCCCTCCCCCTCAGGAGCACACAACGTTGTCACAGCCTCTTTCTTATGAAAAAAACGTTACATTGCTATGTGTTTACAGCACATGGGCCCCCCATTATCATATGTGCCATGTAGCATCTAAAGCCAGGCCGCTGTCATTCACTGCCTCGACTGAGCTTAAAGCTTGCATTTAAAAAATGGTTAATGTGCTTTGTCCAATTCTTTCTTTTGCTCTTGATTTCCTCAATCAATGTACACACTGTGTATATAGTATGTATACATTATCTTCATCATTCTACTTATCCTCAGGATAACATCGGGGACTATTCACAACTTAATATAAACGCATACCATATTAACTGACTTCAATGTTGCATCAATTGTGCAGTTTTATACATCAATTTGATTCATACTATATTCACTCCACTTTGACTATTGCAAAATTCATTCACAATTATTGATCTTGGACATACTGTTTCTTATTAAATAACTTTCAGACACATTCCTTTATTTCAAAGGGATACAAAGCCCTGTTCTACCAAACAACAAAAAGCACTGGCAGCTATTGCTAAGGCATTTCCAAAACATATATACTTTATATACAAAGACCAAGAAAAAAAGGAATCAGGGCTGCATAAATAAAGGTAGTGACATCCCAAGTTTTCTTGAAAATGGAAAAAACCAAACTCTAGTCCACAGGCAATGTCTGAAATATACACAAAGTTACAACAATAGGCGAACAAAACAAAGAAATGACACTGAAAACATGGGTTGATTTGATCAAAATGATATTTTTCTATCAGCAGTATTTCTAATAAAATAACCCAGTCCTCGTTGGACTCACATTATTTCCCATTTAGACTGAAAGACTCTACAATTTAAAATCCACCAATTCTATTAAAAAAAAAAAAAAAAAAAAAAAAAAGACACTAATTTGTCATCTTCACAAATTAGACCCTAACCACCCCCTCACTTTAAAGCCCATGTCCATCCAGCCCATCATTAACAAAGCATACAGCATACAAACACATAGAACAGACTCAAAACACATTCACACCCTGCTATGCACCAATGCATGATATCACCACCTTGTATTCAGTCCTAACTAACCTGGTATATCACATAAACAAAATGCTGTACACGTTGAAAGACCTGGTCCCACAGAGATATTTGGTACCTCAGTAAGACAGTCTTTCCAGATAACACACACATAACCTTTACTCAGTGTCCGTTCAGTGCTGGCCACCAATGCAGTTTTTACCTCCCATTGTTTGAAGCCCCATCCCATTCACAGACCTACCTGTCCAAATTCCCAACCACTCTATCCCTCCTATCCTTTCCTACTCTTTCCTGTCTGCCTCTACACTCCTCTCTCACGCCAGCTGTTCTTTATCTGGCGACTCCTCTAGCGTGATGACGGTGAACTCCTCTGTGTTGCCATTCTCCTGGATCTTCTCCTTATTCATGAGGGTCACCATTTCTTGCTCTCTCTCCTGGGCATGGGAACTGGATGCTGCTGCCCCATTCCCCTCACCATCTTTTGGTGTGATCATCAGGGTCTGATGTTTGCCGCACCAGCTGCAAGAGCAAGCACCATATGCATTTATTTATCATTTATTTTTTTGTCATCCCACAGTCTGCGGCAAAATATGTGAGAACACAGTCTTTTGACAACTGTGCACAGAGAGAAACAAGGGATAATGTTTATGTCTAAAACATGTCATACCTGTTTCTTCTGGCAACAGCTACACACACGAGGAGAATAACAGCAACTGCCACAATCACTAAAATGATTACCAGCCAGTCTGGAGGGAGAAATAACAAGAGTCGTCAAAATTGGAACTGAGTCAGTCAGAAATAAAAATCAGTCTGGGTGCTGTGTTAGAGTGTTATGTGAAATAACATGAGTGCTCACTTGTTGAATTGCTTGTCTGCTCATCATGCTCAACTGGTTCAGCTTGTTGTCGTGGTGTTGGAGCTGCATGCCAATAAAACAAAAGGTAAACTTTTGGATACAGGTAATCCACTGACACATCAAACTCAGAAGTAACCATTCTTGCAAAATAAGGCATATTTAAAACATAACAAGGATGTCTTTCACTTTAAATGCAATCATTTATACATGTTCATCTCTTTGTGAGGCTGCAGGCTTTGTGGTACCAGATACTACAAGATAAATAATAAGAAAGTTGCTTTTTTTTTAAATTTACCAGTACAGCAAAATGTGCTTTTTATATGTTTCAACGCTTTCATTATACCATTTTGTGCATTTTCTTTTAGGCTTGGGAGACAGAATCACTGTTTATAACAAATCCACTCCACAGCTCAACCCAACACAAGGGGGCGTCTTGTGCACTTAAAGTTACTTCAGTCCTCTCTAAACCTGTTGTATCCAGTTACTACAAAAACATTATTATCACCAGCGCCTTCTATTGAAAGGCATTACATGGTCAGGCGTCATTATTGCACCAAAATCTAGAATACTTTAGGGAGGTGTGATCTTACACACAACTTTGTTTCTGCATTTCTGTGTTGATTGACGTTGGATAAGATTTTCTTACACTCTGTTCTGCCTTCCTCTTCTGTTGTCTTGCTCTGTTGCTCATTTTCAGGGGTGGCCTGTGGTTCCTCTGGTTCTCCAATAGGGGCCCTTGGAGTTGTTCCTTCCTCCTCAAATGGCAGCATCCCTGAACCAGTGGCCTGGTCAAACTTCCCGGGAGTGAAAGGGACAGTGCTAATCTCACTCTCTCCAGTGTTTTCTTTTTCACCCACAGTGTAAGTGTCTGGACTCACTTCTGTGGTCATTATTGTGGCAGATGGGGTCAGTATTACACCTTCCCTAGGGGCGACGGTGATCTCACTTGTTGCATCTGCAGGGGTCTCTGTCTCGCCTTGTTCTGTTGTTGGGGGTTGATGCTTGTCAGCTGATTGGAGATAGAGAGGATTGAATGGTTACAGTCACATGTAACTTTTGATGTGTTTTGTAATGTTACCTAGCAATATCAGTATCTATCTACAGCAAGAAGTTGGTGTTGACATCCTTCCTGACATAACTAGACCGAGATGTTGTCTCAGACATTTCAAGTTGTTTTCTTTGGTTACACTTGTTGATTTAATTATGCAGAGGGTTCATGGATTCTGCAATACAAGCTTGAATTTCTAAATGTATTTATTGATTTGTTTTCATCACAGATGCCAAATGTCAATACTGAGATCCATAAAAAAAAAGAAATTTGGTTTCAGTTTACTACATATTAGTGTTTAAACTTTAGATATATGGTTACACATGTGCACAACAATATTTTGAGGGAGAATGGGCATATTGTACTAACCTGGTGAATCTGTGGGTGAAGCTTCAGCCGTTGTAAAGGCTTTGGTACAGTTCTTTCCAGGCCCATCTAGCACATGGGTGACATAGAAAGTAGATGTTACCAAAATGTAGAAGCAAACTGACACTTTGAGTATCAGCTTTGGACTTCACTGATAAAGTGTAACTCTCTTTTTTCTGTATATAATCACCTTCTTGATCATAGCAGTACGCATCAAAGGGCTCCTCAACTTTTACATTTGGATTAATAATTAACCCAGTCATGTTCTTTGAACAGTTTTCATGTTCCTTGTGTCTGAGAATGGCAGTGGTCTTATTGCTGATCCAGCCGTTCCTGAGTGAACACAACAATATTATTGTTAGAAGACATATTTTGACACAATTTGAAGAATATTTTGAGATATTTGTTGATACAGAAAGTGGTCTGTCTCCAGGTAACCAGATCTAAACACATTACATCATACTGTTCAGAGAGACAAATGCAACAGATGTCTTCTATCGTATGACAATGTCTGTGTCGTACAACTGGAAGACTTTCTTCCTCTTTTCTGGTTTTACATCTCTTGATCAAGTGGAATGACGGTGACCAAGTGCATTAAAAGTTGAAGTTCAATTGTGGGATTTTGGGGATTTCTGTCTATGAGTAAGAGCATTTCCTGTGACATTTAAGAACTGAAAAATGTTATGTTGAAAAGTTATGTTGAAACATGTGAGAGGGCCTAACCTTTTATGGCAAGATCTTGAGATTTAGGAGTCCATAAATGTTGTTTAATATGTGCATTTTATTTAACAAGCATTAAAATGGTTTTTAAAGAGTCTTTGATAAACGCAAAAAATCTTATTTACAACAATTAATACAAATGATTAATAAAACAAAGGCTTGTAGTTTTACCTGCATGTTTGCATGTTTGCTTTATAGGCCTCCTGAACTTGTTCATGACTTGCCAAGGTGCTCTCCAGCTGCTCACACACCATTTGAGCCTTGTCAAAACTCAGGGAGTGACGGTGTGCTCCCTCAACCAGGAATACCCCGGCAAAGCTGCAACTGCGAGAATTCACTGCAGGGAAAGAGAAGAGGGAAAAATACAGGTTCAAGTGACCGACAGGATTCATCACCACTTAGATACAGTATATGTGGGCGGGAGTAGCCTGCAGGTTACAGGCTCTGTCACTGCTTATGTATTTTTACAGTAGCACTTGGAATGTTTTTATTTCTAGCCAGTACCAGGAGACTACAATGCAGTGCTGAAGTGAACATTAGATTTTAGAGGACAGTGGCTATGGAGGGAATACAATATTTTTGGATGAGATGAGGAATTGTTGCATCATTATCAAACTGAATGACACTGGTTTAAATACATGTAATATCAACATGTCATTTATGTTGTGAAAACTTAAAACCATATTCACAGCAAGCAGATCAGTACAGTGTGACAGAGCACGGCTTTAAGACCAGTGTTTCTTTTGAAATAATATGCTACAATAGGGTCCAGATGCTGTGACTTACATAACGTGAATGTATTATTCAATTTTGATTTATATATGAGGCACAGTATGAGAGAAATAATACACCAGCTGAGGATTCATTCAATAGTTTAGAAAGAGCAGCTCTTCACTGCTGATTGATATTTTCTTTCTGATATTTTTGGGATCCACAGTGTTTTGTTGGCATTTCTGTGGCAGGAAACACGGATATTCACTCATTTCAGCGACCATACTTTCCATTCAGAAGTTCCAGTAATTCTTTTTATAATGTTGTGTGAGATGATACACATCCATAAAGTGATTTACACGTGTGCGTTATGTTTTGCGTCAGCACTCAAGTATGAGTCATGAGTTGACTGCTTTGTTAAGATGAGTTGTCTGGGAGAGATGCACAAAAGCATCATGAGACAGGCAGCACATTCATCTACAGTGTTTAGCCCCCAGGCCTCACTAAGAGTCCGTTTTGTTCTAAACAAAGTGTGCAAACAAGTCTATACATAACACTACATATGGCCAGACAAAGGTACACACATACACATAAATGAGATGCCCAGCAAATAAATACTAAAGTTTCACAACAATTTTCACCACACTTCTTTCTCAGAACAATGGAAGTTTAGCTCTCATTCTCGCTTTTTATCAAGTGTGTCGTACTAGAAGATGGTACCCAAACGTTCATTGTAATTAGCATTCAGAAAAGCATTCAATAGTCAATATTACTCCCAGAGGATCCCAAGAATAGATGGGCTTCAGATGGTAATCCTCAAAACCGACTCCTTGTAAAAGTAAAATCAGTCACTTCACGTAAGTGAAAGTTTGTTCAGTAAAATCTGGCCCCTGGTGCACGTTGTGTCTCGTGTATGATTCTCAGCCTATTTTCTTAAGTTTGCTTGACTAAAGGAGAAACCTCCGGAAAAAGGCTTTAACCCATTGAGATGAAAACAAAAATGCAAACTAGGCCTCACAAATGAGAAGATGAATAGGCAGCACGTGTATGTGTACTCATAGTGATCACTCCAAAATTCAAATAGCCACGTGTTCATTACGAAAAGAATGTAATGGTTGTAAGTGGCAAGAAATAGATTTCAGGGGGGAGGAGGCTTTCCTGATATGAGCAGGTGATCATTTGCATTAAAAATAAAAGAGAGAAACATGACCTGGGAAGAGCTTTGCAATATAACTACGGACACACAGCCCACACCATAAACTTTGCATGGTCCCATCTAGCACATAGAAAAAATTGAAATCTTATATTGACATACTGAAGCTATTCTGTTGCATGTGTAAAATGAGATAAAATTCGTTATCAATTTTGTGCACCCTGTAAATGTGATCAGGAAACTCATTCTGTCAGATGGTTACTTTTGGGGGGATGGGGTTTCACGTGTCTTTATTTTTGACGGTGACAGCTGGACACAAAACTCACTTTGCACAACAGAGAGCAAAAGCAGGACACTTTACCGCAAATGCAGATGTCACATGAAGATATACTAGAATCATTCTGTGCATTCTGTGCATGTAAAGAGGAAACCCATGTCTGTTTGGTGCTTGTTTAAATGTGCTACCATGGCGACGGACACACAAGTTGAAGATGAAACACCAGAGGTGAAAAACGGAAAACACCACATATAACGCCTCAATCGTGCAGTGAAGCTCAGTAAATAAAGGTTTTTCACATAGATGATGTTGCTCACAGTTTCAGTAGAAAATACAAATTGGAAGTTGGAAGGAAACTAAAGTTAGTAGAAGAAATCATGCTGTGGTGCTGAAATTTAAAAAAAAAAAAAAAAAAGAAGATAAAGAACTGTGGAATCATCTTGTAAACCAGCTACAATGTAATCATATACAATTGTCCTGTAATATATACTTCATCTGTGAAGCTTTACTGAGAGTGCTTCAGAGACAAAATAAATCAACTTTATGGTCATAATTGCAGTAGTTTTGTGATGTTCTTGGTATTAGATTGCACTATATTGTACAGTATATGGTCACATTGTAATCACAAGATGCTGCATCTTGCATTAAGGCATGCATGAGAAAGGAAATAAATGCTAATATATTGGGATGACACAAGGCACTATATTGGCTTCGCCTGAATGAAAAGTCCCATATGTTGCTTTTATCCCAGCTACTAGATATTTATAACCCAGCTTAAGATGCTAGACATTCCTCAACTTTAAGTAAAGAATTTATGAAATGTGCAAAATTGCCATTTATTTTCTGACCATCGGTCTTCTGTGGAGACAGCTGACTTCTGAGCGACTAGATATGCTAAATATGTCCCACCGTTTTTTCCACTGGCGGTTATGAGTAAACAGAGCAGCAGCATGAAGCTGAGCTCTTTGCTGTTAGCGGCAGTTGGGCAACAAGAGTTAGTGCCAACGCTTGTTTTGCAAGGCAGTTTATGTTCCTTGCTACCCACTTTCTCTCTCTCTTTCACACACACACACACACACACACTCACACCTTAAAAAAAAAAACCTCAACACATGATGCCACATGGCACAGTGTCCCTGAAAGTAAAGGGCCCTGGCCTTGCAAACCTGCCCAGAGAGATCAAAGGGAGCACAGCTTACCATCAGTGAGCTGAAAAGGAGCACTGACATGAATCAGAGGCGTTAATCATTAGTATGCAGAGGGAACGGTCATGGGTGTCTTTATACAGTCGAGAAGCCTGCTATGCCAAGGTACTGACTCTCCCAAAGGCCCCATTGTCACCTAATGGAGTTGAAACCAAGGAGACTGCAAAGTCTGGGTGTACAGAATCTGAGAGAAAGGGAGCTTTAACACAGCGCCTTGCCAAAACCTCCAGCTGCTCTAGAAGTAATAGACAAGCCCGACTCTCCGCTACCACTTCAACCCCCCCCACCCTCCGTCCCCGCTCTCTCCTTCTCTCTTGTTTTCTCTCATTACACTCTGTTTGTCTTTTCTATGCCAGCAATAAAGTACAAATTACCCCCTGCATGCAGGTGCGCAAACACACAGGCAGATCACAGATGCACACAAACAGTATTTCTTAAAGTCATAACCTTTGTATAGTCATGACACAGCATGGTGCTCAACGAGATATGCCAGTATGCTCAGGATCTTGATGTCAAGATTAATTAAACACAAAACACTGGCTTATTTTTGAACCGCCTATGTGCATTTTTTCCTCTTTCCTCTTGACACGGGAAATGTTCTCACTGAAACATTCTCATAAGATCACGTGTGCAGGGATCCCATGCTTGAACAGAGAATCTACTGTATACGAGCCACTATGACATCCTTTTAGACACAGTTCATCAGCTGGTTTGGAGAGATGCCTTTTTTACCATCACCCCCACAATGCTCCAGTGTCCTGCATTATCACACTTGAGTGTTGTGAGTGAAGTTGCCCTGTCAGCAGACACGTCTTTCCCTCCACTGGTCACAGGTCCACCGGGCCAGTGGGACAGATGAAACATGAGATCCGGTGCAAATATATTTGTGCGCACAAACACCAACACACACACACAGAGCATTACCTGAAGGTCACAAGAAGGACTCTCACTACCTGTTTTTCGCTCTACCGTGCTGTTTCTTTTCACACCTCCTGTCTACATACACCTCCACCCATTACTTTTGAAAGCAGCCCAGCTTTCTTTCAAACCTAAAAGGCTGAGGCACTTTTTTTTCCTTTCGCCTTTTAATAAACGTCAGCCGTACAGCTCACCTCTAAATTAAAAAGGAGGTTTCATTAAATCCAAACAGATGATCTGTGATAAGACACTTGACCTCCAACAGTTTTTTCAAACAATCAGACTGGAATAGAAAGGCCCTTCGATGGCAATGACACATTTTAAAATATTCCTGGCACAGCAGAAGTCTTTTAGCAGCTTTGTTTTTGTCTGCACTGTCAAACAGTGATAGTTTTGTTTGGACATATTTTATCCATTTATGAATATCTGTCTTCCATGTTGTTATTGTAATGCATGCTTTTTTGGGGGGAGAAAACACTTTCTGAGAACTTGGAAGCAGATAGCCTATCTTAGCACTCAGACTGGAAACATCTTCTCTAGCAGTAAACAGCATATCTGAGGCTAACTATTAACACTTATCTTCTTTGTTTCATCTATATACAACAGAAATTTGGACTGTTTCCACCTGCTTCCAGTCTTTATGCTGGGGCTAATTTAAGCTAATTTAGCCTTTCTTCGCCAAACTATGGATAAGGAACTTCTTCCTTTTTGTCCCAACATGCACATTTCCTCCAGTGTAATCTGCTGTTATGCCTGTTGATGCAGTGAGTTAGGAAATCACTGCCTCATGCAGGAGGATGTGTGTACATTACAGAGCTCTTTCTGAGCAGTTTTCCCAAGGACACAAAGACTTTAGTGTACATGAGAAGGGAAAGCAGACAGGGAAGGGTTTGGGTAAGGAGCCTGGAACTCACAAAAAGGTTTAAAAAAGTAATTAGAAGCTTTAAGAGCACACAAAGAGATGATGAAACCTGGAATATCAGGATTCCTACACCATTTAAGACCCATTCAATCACTGTCAAAGGCACTGGGTAAAGAAGAGAAAATTAAAAGAGGAGAGGCGTTATACAAGATATTGACACAGGGCCATTTGGTTTCAGGGTGGTTGATTTGTAGAGGATGGTACATTGGTAGAGAACACGTGTCTGAGAGTCTCAGGTGGCAGGAGATGGTACTCAGAGTCTGTACGGGCACAAGCCCTCTTTGTCAGGGCCCAGTCCACAGGGCCTCTGACCACCCCTCACCTTGAAATATAACACGGGTGCATGCAGGCGGGGTCATTATGCCAAGGAGGCAAATGTTAACAGGAAGTCCAGCGGTCAGGATGGCCTGAGTGCTTGCATTACTAATCCCTCTGCATAGAAGAAGTAGCAGGCAGAATTATGGTTAGTTTGTGGACAATCTGCACTCAGAGGAAACTCAAAAGATACCAGAGCACCAAATTTACAGATCAGTTAAAGTTACTGAGAGGTTTAGACGTCACGATAGCTCTGCATATTTTTCAATTTTGATTTGACTTACTTGCTGTTAGAGAGAGAGGGAGAGAGAGAGAGAGAAACAAAAGAACAAATTATCACATTTAGAAGGTCTTGCATATAACAGACTTTGAAGTCCCATGATTCTGAATTTCTGAAGTGCATCAATACATTTGAAACGTCCTAAATTTGAGTTTTTATTACATTCCTTGTCTCAGTAATAGTACATGTTCTATAATCATTGTAATGGTCCTACAGTGGATGAAACTAATTCAATTAACTACTGAAAAAATAATAAATTGGATGATTAGGAATTTTTTTTCCCCAGAAATGTTTTGCAGAATCATACATACTCATAGATGCTATTAATGGACATCATCAAAAACACTCCACAAATCTAGTCTTCCACAAGTCCACGAGTCCTGCTTTTAATGATATGCTTCAGGCGAAACACAGTCACAGGTTTAAGGTTCAACAACAACATCGAGCTATAACAACCACAGGACGCTTCTTGCCTGACACCAATTACTCTCTCTGAAAGATGGAGATGTATGTACAAACACACACACATGCACACACACAAAAAGCACACAAGGAGCCTTGAGGAGGCAAAACACATGCGGGGGTGTGTGTGTATGTGTGTGTGTGTGTGGAGGGGGGGGTCCTCCCCCCTTCCTTCCCTCTTCCACATACAGTGCACATACAGGCTGTCTAGGTAGTCTTGTGTTTGTTTAAATACTGGTCAAATGATACTGATTGTTCTTTGGCGCAGTGCCAGAGGGAGTCTTTGTGAACAACCCCAACATCACCTCCACAGGGAACAAGCCAGACGAACCCAGACCTGTTTGATTCAGTACCAACTTCACCTCCAGAGATGTATTGCTCCGAGCAACAAATCCAATCAAAACCTCACATGTGAGAAAGAGACAAAGAGATAAGAGGGAGTCATTGTGGAGGGAGACAGCTACAACGATTGCTGAACATCCTTTGTGTCATAGAATAAAGCATTAAGCGTGGCAGCACAGACTCCAGCTGCAGAAAAAAAAACATAAAGAAAAAAAACCCTCTATATTTCTGCTTCTACCTGAAAATACCGACAGCCTGTGAAAGCTACACTGATCATCTAAATCTCCGATAAATAAGGTTCACTTGCCAGCGTGTAAATGTGTGTGAGACAGAGAGTGAGCAAGAGTCTCCTTTGTGTCTATCAGGAGTCTCAGACTGCCAGACGTAAGCCTGTCTGTGCTGGTGTAGCACACGCTCTCTTGCCGGCATCCACTCATCCGTTCTACAAGCAGCAGCAACAGTAGCAGAGTGCAGCCTCTTTCTTTCTCTGTCTCCTCTTTATATGAACGCTCACTCAAATTCTCAACAAGGCTCAAGAGGAGGAAAAATCACAATACTGTCTGTCCCTAAAAAAAGGGGCAACAAAGGAGTGTTGCCAGACGGGCAACCAGCCAGCCAGACAGCCAGGTACAATTTAGGCAGAATAAGGTAAAATCCCCAAACAAAGAGCCGGGTGAAGGCACAGTCCCCTCACCTTGAAGTTGTTGCGACCTGGACGAGGCCAGTAATCCAAAGGTGACCCCCAAGAGAAGCATCCACATCCTGGGCAAATCGTCTGCCGATGGCTGGGTAAGTAGCTAGGAGTAAAGGTGTGTAACAGTTCTCCTGTGGTCCTGTCTTCTCACTGCCAGGAGTGACGAGTGGTTTGTGTGTGTGTGTGTGTGTGTGTGAAAGAGAGAGAATGTGAATGAGTGAGAGAGCAGTATAAAAAGAAGAGAGAGAAGAAACCTGTCACTGTGGAGGGAGTTGCTGTGAGTGTCTGTGAGCTGCTGGAGCTGAATCAGACTTTGCCCCCAACTTTTCTATTCCCTGCCCGAAAGACACAGAGCTTAGTGGCAAAAAAGGGGAAGAGTGGTTCATGTGAGCACACACCCTTCTGCCTCTCCCACACTTGCCCCACCTCCCCTCCCGCCCCACTACGTACAGACTCTCTTTTTCTCTCTTGCTCTTTCTCTCTCCTCTTCCTGCCTCTACAGTTTGTAACGGATAAGAAGAAGGTGATCTTTCCGTCTGTCTGGCTGCTTATCCTTGTCTCCTTTCTTCCCTAAACCCCCCACCCCCCACCCTCTTCCTCTTTTTATGTTCCTGACAGCAACAGTTTCTGAGAGCCCATCTGGTCTTTTGTTCAGTCCTCACTCCATTTTCAATTCATCCGATTTTCTTGTCTCTGCTCCCTTACGCTCTCTGTCTTTCTTTCTTGCTGTATATCTCAGTGTGATCGTGCACCGCCAATTGAAAGAGGTCACATCCATCTCACAGAGACACAACTCATCTTCAAATTTTTGTAGATCCAGATCATTGATTGAAAATACTGAAGGGTTGCACGCTTCCCTCAGTGTCTGACATCTGTTTTTATCGACCTTGATCTCATTGAACTGATTTGCCAACAAATTTGCGAGAAGAAAAGCTGTTTAAGATGCACCATGAGAGCTTCTTATTTAAACCTCTTCCTGCTGTACATAGGAATGACAAAAATGGCCATGAAAATCTGTTCCAGTTATGCTTCTAATGCTAAATGCTATCTATAATATCTCAACAACAACTTCCATATTTTCAAGTCCCATCATGAGAAACTTATTTTTTACCTCCGGTTTAACATTTCACCTCACCGGGTGACGGATGGAGTCATCTCAGGTTTCTGGAATCTCCCCAGCGACAACACATCTTGTGCGTGATAATAACGCGTGGCTGGTCTGTAAATCTGTGACTTCCTTACCAACCATAAAGCCTCAACACGGACAGTAACTCTGTAGTCATGACACCAGACTAGCACTTCAGTTGAACACATTTGTTAAACACCAACTTATGGTGCTTAAACCACAACCTGTATCAGGGTGGGGAAATGAGTAAAACTAAAAACCACATGAACACAAATATGCAGAGAAAGCACAAATACTTATATAAACTTTTCAACCAGAAACTTCTTACATGCTTCAGCTATGAACACAGAAAGTAAAATTAAACAACACTAAGAGACTACAGCCAAGCTTATGTAAGGTTGTACATTGATACAAAAGTGCCTTAAGCTAAGTGATGACATCAACATGCTAAAATATTGAAAATGACAAAATTAACAGACCAGTCTTAAGTAGGTGTAATGTTAACCATGTCCATCATCTTTGTTTAGTATATGTTTGCTTCTTTACAGATGGGAACTAGTTTTGCAGGTATTTCCTTATAATGTCTAGTACAAACTGGCAAACAATAAGCAACCCCACTCACTGAAACTAAACTGAACTGAATCTGGTCTAAACCACATTTTATGGCATTGTAGTAGTAGTCAGTTGATCACCAGTTTCATTAGGATTCATCTTCTGGGGACCATGAATGCATAAAACTTCACATTTCTATGATCGTTGTTGAGATATACCAAAATGGTAGACCAACCAATGAACCAACAGACTGACATGGTTATACTCAAAGCCATGGTGGCATGGCTAAAATACCAGTACAATACAATACAATACACCTGGTATTTTCCTGATACTTACCATTAAGAACAATGGACTCAGAGACAAGCTCCTCAACTTCCATTAGCTTGTACTGACCTCCAGTTTGGAAGTTTGGGTTTCACACACAAGCAGCCATGAAAAACAGAGAAATTAATGGTATTTGATAATGGTCGTGAAGCAAACACTAAGATTTAATTGGAGAATGCCTAGAGTAAATTTAGACAAACAGATGTGGTTAATAACTTCACACTGGGTGGTGAAGGTCCCATGATTTCATACAGATTCAAACATTTATGTTTTCTGATGACTGAATTCACACCCACCCACACCAAAAAATCAAAGGTAAAAAAACAAACAAAAAAAACTATGTGGTTTGTATCTGCCTGCTTCTTAGCAGGCAGATACACTTCTCCTTCCTGTTTAGCTGTTGCCAAAGTGACATTAAAAAAACATGTTTACAACAAACATAAATATGAATGTTGTATTCAGTTTAAGGTTCAAGATTGTTTTGGCAAGACTGAATAATAATAATAATAATAATAATAAACAAACAAACAAACAATAAACAGCGAGTAACCCTGGCAACACTGCAGCACGAAGGAATGCACAAAACACTTAATCACTGCCATTCTGTAGAAGTAAAATAAACTTGTTCACCAACTCATGTTTAAAAGCCTGTGTGAACATGAATGTGGCCTAATGGCTAAGTGGATCATATTTCCCATTTAAATGTGAAGTGGCTTCACAGGATGTAAAACACACAAGAACATACAGCTTATTCGTAGCCCTACCAGCCAGATAATAACCAAACAGTTAGCCAAGGCTCTGAGGGTTATTATCTGGCTGGCTTTGCTGTATGACGTCACAGCAGCCCAAAAACACCGGTGAACAGCTGTATACTAGGCCTGGCTGCACCCTAAATTAAACATCAGACTGCTGAGTCAGTCAAGGCGCATCCAGCAAAGAAAACATTTCCATGATGGTTACTCATTGAGGACACACACATGCACCCTCATCAGACGTTCTGGCGGTTGGGAATCCTTGTGGTAACGGCTGACTAATGGCACCTCCTCAGCATTCCTGTCAGGCAACGTGCCTTTTCCCCTCCAACCAGCACAGTCACTGGAATGCAACAGATTGTAAGATGTCCATATACGTACAGAGCAGCGAGTTGAAATGTACCATTCACTTTCTAAACAACCAGTGAATGTGATTGTTTGCACAGATGTGGTGTAATGATGAATGGAGAACTACATGATTTACTGTTACTGGTGCAGAATATTTGTGTGCAATATCAGCTTGTGAAAAAGCATTTTCTCACATTTTTATCTGTAACATGTAATCAGTTGGGTTTTATTCGGCAGATATTTATGTCTTCATCGCACAGTATAACTTTCTGTTATTACATCCTGTTCACTGAAAGATGTAATCAGAAATCCATTGACGTCTCTGCCTGGGGGCCTCTGAGGGGGTTAGAGAGGTTGTCAGGAGTGTGGCCTTGTTGTGTATCTTTTGCCAGTAGATGAGCTCTCTCCCACCCTGCAGTGTCTCAGTCTGAATGAGCTATCCTGGCGTCATGGGAGCATGACTGGAGTGCTTCAAAAGGCCGGGCTTTGTGCAACAACAACAAAGCAAGGGGCTCGCTTGTGTTTGGGTGCTGGGACAGCAGAGCAGGCGTGTTTGGACAGTCAGTGTCACAGAGTACTGTATAGCCATCTGGAATGTCCTGTGTCATCCCCAGTTTGAGTCGTCCTCTCTGTCAGCAGGGTGTAATCAAATGAATACTCTCAGGCATTTCTGCTTTTTTGCATGTGCTCACTTTCAAACAGGATGCCTTAAGTTGAGCTGCAGTGGGAGCTGTGACATTTCTGAGAAATGACGTAAAGATCTAAGTATATAACTGAGACAAAAGAAGGAAGTGGAAGTATGAGGTGATAAGTTGCAGCAGGTTCTGTGAGCAACATCTGCATCCCAGTTAAAAGATGACTGAACAGAGAAGTGCTGGTGGTAAGGGGAAACAGGGAGACCAGAGGAAATCCTGTCAACAATGGTTGAACAAACTTGAGCGTGAGATAATGTGGATGAGAGCAAGCCTCTCACCAACCCTGGTGATCATTCACAAAGCCTATTCACACAGGGAAATATGTGTCTCTGTGTGTATGTGTGAGACCAGAGAAAGAGACAGGGAGGGACCTCTGAAAGACAAAACAGACTAAAATGGTTATTGAATGATACAACCATTAAGTTCCTTATAGAAGTGGGCAAATTATTCATCACTGATTCTTATTTTATCCCCCAAAACACCCCCTTCCTTGAGAAGACAGAGAAATCCATTAAAAATCCATTTGATTTTAATTTAAAAGCCTTAGGACTGTTAATACATAAATGATTCCATAATTTGATACAGCTCAACAGGACTGGGAGGGGCTGGATGGAGGCTTAGAAAAAGGGTTGGGTGCAGACTGGGAGACTGCAACACACACCCCCTCCCTGTGTTATTTTTTCTCAATCAAGAGGTGCTTCCAGCCCGTCATTGGATCGGTAGTCAAAATCCCCTCAGACACAGAATGTAGTCATTTGGACCACTTCTGCTGTTTGGACCAACACATTCATCATGAGACGTATCTGAAGGACGTCCAAATATCAGCACAACAGAAGCGTACACTTGCCCACTTTGGTCTCCATAGCAACTGCCTCCATCACTCTGCTCCATGCTGTGTGTCCATGAGTCTGACCTACACACCAGCCAGATCCCCCGCACTGTCTTCAAGACCCCGCGCACAGTTCATCAAAACCTCTGTGGGAGCAAATCTGATTCCTTCTGTCTGGCGGCTCCCTTATCCAGCTGTTACACATAGCAAGATTTCTGGGAAGAGATTGGTGGGCGACAGTCAGGGGAGTAAATGTCAGACTGTGACAGGAAAGCCAAGGAAATGTCAGAATCTGTTTTGGTGCATTTTGCAGAGCTGATATTTGGAAGGGTATTGTTCACCTGCTCTGTTAAACAGTCTCAGCAGTTGTCAAGCAGATAGCCAAATGTGATAAAGCAGGAAGTTCACCATTGTGACATACTGCATTGACCATGGGCGTATTAGAACAGAAAAACAACAACAACTGAACAACATCAATAATAGTCTACTTGGTCATAAATATTAGGCCTGAAGGATAGTGCATAGCAATAACACAAGGAGGCCTTATCTCATTAGGCCAGGGAGAACTAACCAATCAACATTCCTAAGAAAATGAACATCACTTCCTGCCTTTTTAATATGTGATGTTTTTTTAAATGATTTTTAATATGTGCTTTGATGGCAGCTTACAATTTAAATTTCTGCATTTGAACTGATCTCAGGTTGATCCTTCAAGCTACTGTATCTCTTCGCTGCAGCTGGCGAAGTTGTGCACACAGATAAATACTTGCACAATACAGCGGTTGGATTATCAGCACGGCTCACCAACCATAACACATTTATATTCAATAGGAGAAGGGATAAGGGTAAGAGTAAGGGATAAGTCTAGCTGAGGCGATGAGAGGAGATGTCACATAAAGGAATATGGCACCTGATGCACTGTAATAGCAAACATAACTTACAAAACTGAATGTTGTACACATTTTTAAAAAAAGTGAATATCAGCGAAAGATGCAAAAAAAAGGTACGAATGATGAAAAACATAATGTTCATATTATAGTAACATTTTTATGCAATGACATGACAAAATGCATGTGCTCATGACTGACTCACTGCTATGTATTAAAGGTCCTCTCCTCAGTTTTTATTTGAGTGAACCTTCCATAACGGTGGCAACTAGGACTGTGGAAGGCGTGTGTGTGTCTGCTCAAATAGCCAGCTGATCAGTGGGTATACTGTAGAAAACAGCTGGGTTGTGCCAACTGCCTGCACACCCCTTTCTCATGCCTGTATGTTGCCTTCCTCAATGCACACATCTCGAGCTAATATCACAGCAACCACAGAACAAAACATCCTTGCTGAAGGGTGGTTAAAGCGTGCGAAGAACTGCAGTAAAAACAAAGAATGGCAGAAGGAAATCAGACGGTGATTTTCACTACAGCTCTGGCTGTAATAGTATAAAATGCAGTTCCTGTACCTCTATGCTACCTGCATAAGCCACAACTCACCTTAGGTAATTTACATTTTGAATTAAAAATGTAGAAAACCCAGTTACTGTAGCATATAAAGAAGAGCCATGAATTCAAAAATGTCTTAGAACTTTGCCTAGTCAAAGTGCATTAACAGCACCCATATCCAGATGCTGCCCTTGTTACAATGTGTGGTGTGTAAAATGGAAATCTAAGCTAGAGACTAGAAAGTCTGAGATCACAACTTTCCTCATTTCAGTGCTGCCTTCCTTCATCTCAAAAAGAAACGATACCAAACCCTGCTTATGCATATCTAGGATAAGCTCTACCCGTCTGCTCTCTGATACAAATGTAAACAGATGTTCTGCCCACGCTTACAGCAAAGATAAACATCTGCCAGCAGAGGCTGACCTGTATACTCAGCCCAGCAAATTATCCTAATTGGCTTCTATGAAATAATTATTATGTAATCTCTTTAGATCCTAATTAAATAGAAACACACACACATACACATCTGTGTTATCCCTGGTAGCTGTACATCATCACAGAGGTGGAGAGAAACATGTTTTAATGAGGCGCACAGACATTTCAACGTTGAACAATGTATTTTATTGGCATCTAAGGAAACCAAAACTTAAATGATTTTATTTAGCCTATTTTGTATACACATTTACTTCCAAGATTAGTTTTCAGGGAGGTCACAACATTTGTTTTAAATAAGTTAAAACATATTAACATGAACAACTGTTTAAGTTTTCAACTCCTGGGAATGGTTCTTGTTATTACAAACCACATTGTCACTGATGTTCAGTAAATAAATATCTTTTACAAATGATAATTGGGATTTTTTACAGCACCATTTGCATGTGTATTAATGGGGACGCAGAACAGATGTACTGGGACTGAAAAATAGAACTAGAGTAACCACTTTATATATACAACACTGGTATTATAGAACAACCCACCCCTTTTAGCGTGACGGGATGCACCCTGCTGTGCAACTTTTATCTTCGTAATATTTGGCGCCACTGCTAGAATCCTCTACAACTCTAGCAAAGCCCAGTTTAACTCCTCCATCACAAAGCCTGGTGATTATCTGTCAGAAGCAAGCCACAACAGAAGTGTATACTACGTACAAGCCTACTTTGTAAGCCTTAATCCAAGCGTGAACAGGAATCAAGCGCTCTGCTTATAAAAGCACAAGACAAGCTTTGTCATGCAGGGGTTTCTTGCTTTATTTTTCCAATCACTTTCACACAGCTATCTCACTTTGTTTCAGGCTAGAGCCATGCGTTGTGGTTGTTCTAGGTTGGCACGGAATTTATCAAGAAACTGTGAGGCTAATCCGTCATCCACCAGCCGTCCGTCACTGGACAGTGTAACTGTCATCATCTGCTGGGTGCGCAGCGTCTGGTCATCCTCACACAGTCGCAGCTCAGCCCTGGAGGTCCCGACGGCAAGGATGCATGCCTGAGGAGGGTTGATCACAGCGCTGAAGCCACTGATACCGAACATCCCCAGGTTAGATATACTGCCACCAAGAGAAACAAAAGAAGGAGAGGGGAAGGGATGGGATGGGAGGAGAGAAGAGACAGTACACATATGAGACTGTTACGCTCAGCAGTGGAGAAAATGCATAAAAATGAACAAAGCATACATAATTTTGGTAAAAACCAGCTCCTTGATGCAAAAAAAAGAACATTATCGGGTGTCGTTTAGCTCAGTTGGTAGAGCATCCGCCTCATGTATAAAGGCTCAGTCCTTGCCGCAGCGGCCCAGGGTTCGAATCCGACCTGTGGCCATTTGCTGCATGTCATTCCTCATCTCTCTCTCCCCACATTCCTGTCACTCTTCAGCTGTCTCTATACAATAAAAGCTTGAAAAGGCCAAAAAAAAAATCTTCAAAAAAAGACAAAAACTGATCATAATACAGTCAGTAATACAACAGCACCAGCCTGCAAAACTCTCCTTAAATGTTGTGTATGGTGAGCAAGGCTGACCTGAGGGCAGTTTGCAGTTTGTCTTAATGAGAATTCTAGCTCAGGGGGATGGAAAAACGAATAGAGGAAGGGTGTACATATATATCCTCAGGAGGACAAAGAGGGCTGCATCTCCATAGGAATCCATCGCTCCTGCCTGACACAGAAACCCCATTTATGTCTAAATGACACCATTAATTCTAATGAGCTGAAAAGCCTCCCTTTCACTTTTCTGCAATTGATGGCACAGTAACTGATGGTACTTGTCGCCCAGAACCACATTCAGTTCAGGCCCATATGAAATGTAGAATATGCATAATATATTGACTATCTCTGAAACCCGATTTAAGTTATAATACCGGAAATTTATGATAGCTATCTATTTGCTGAGCTACAAAGAAAATTGTGAAATAGAATTAGGTATTAGAAATAAAAGGGCCACTGTTCCCACACATAAAAAAATAAAGTTTATTGAATTGTGAAAATTTATGGCACTGAAGAGGAAAGACTGAAAAATAACATTAAGTTTTATGATGTTACGACTCTCTACACTCTTTATTACCCAAAAGATGATGTGTGTCTTAGGCTTACCTGAATGAGCCTCCCTGGTACTCCTCGGGTAGAAGTTTCCCATCTCGAGCTTTCTGGGCCAGTGCCTATGGAAACATTACACGTCAATCAAACTCTGAAGCTTAACATCAGAGAAGAAAGGATCTCAGCAGGTTTTTACACAAGACACGTACATAGAGTGACAAACGAATGCACACATGCTATGTGATATACAGTATAAGACCCCATATTGGGGCAGCTGTGGCTCAGGAGGTATAACGGGTCATCCACTAATCAGATGATCGGCGCCTCAATCCCCGGCTCCTCCAGTCTGCATGTCTCTTGGGCAAGAAACTGAACCCCAAAGTGTGAATGTGTGTGAATGGGTGAATGAGATATGTAGTGTAAAAGTGCGTTGAGTTGTCGGAAGACTAGAAAAGCGCTATACAAGTACAGTCCATTTACCATTTACCATATTGGCTCTTCAGTACCTCTGAACCCCTTCAGGGAAGCAGTAATAAAAAAAATACAACTGCAATTTGATTAAGAGTATACAGCCACGCTAGCTATGCTAAATGCTAACATTTGCTAATTAGCACTACAACACAAAGTACAGCTGAGACAGATGAGAATGTCATTAGTTTTAAAGATTTTGTAAGGATTCATCCTCTTGGTCCCACGAATGCCTCTACAAAACCATCCATCCATCCATCCATCCATCCGTCTGTCTGTCCATCCATCAAGCAGATGTTGAGATATTTCACGGGATAACTAAAAAACTGTGACCTGCTGGTGGCACGAACAGTGACAGGAAAAATTAGGGGATGAACCAAATATAATTCATCTTCAGGGGCCTATGAATATCTGTACAGTATTTCATGGAAATATGGAAGGAGAATGGGCATATTTTCCTAGTAAAGCTATACATCACTAAATATTCTAATAGTTGAGTAGTTCTGCTGTACAGGTACCAAACTTTTTATATTCTTGTCAATAAACTTGTCAACTAGCCACAACAGATGTCTATTTTAGACAAACTTCTTATGCAGAGCCATTCTTCCAAAATGTTGAAATCCTTTCAGTTACAGTTTTATACTATTCAGACCTTTTGGTGAAAGGCCACAGGGGTCGATTTTCAAATATCATTTCAAGAAAATGATTAAATGTCCAAAAGCTGGCACTGAGATAAATGGAAACTATCAGACTGTGCATTGCTAAAATGAAGAAAGGGAATTGACAACACCCAGAAGAGAAGATGAGACATCTGGCGAGGAAAACTAACACATTACTGCAGCCAGGTTCTATGAATTCATGTTCTATCAGAGCATGAATGAGAGTGACAACCTTGGAGAAAACACAGCATATCCATCAATAAAGAATTAAGTAAATTGATGGTCTCTGGTGTAAGAAAGTGGGTATGCACATGATCAACTAGACCTCCATTAAGAAGCACTCCTGTTATTCTCCAAACATACGATGTTGTACCACAAATAAAGTCCAGGCTACATTATACTACAAACCTTGCTAAATAAATGAGTAGACTACTGTTGAAAAGCTATTGCTCTCAGTCAGGATGAGACCGCTGGGCCGCCACCACATCTTTATTCAAAATAGACTTTATTGAAATGGAAATGTACTTAAAGGTTAACACAGGGACTCAACCAACACAGAAAGCTGAATGAGACACAGTAGGATATGGTGGGCACATTTGAGATAAGCGCTTTAAGTACCAAAGCAGTCTAATCCACTCCATCACATCTATTGCCAGCAGCAACCTCTCGACGCTTCATTCAAACCACATGTTGATTTTAATTTGAGACCAATAAGGACTTGCAAGTGTATATTTAATTCAAGGCTGCAGCATATGAATATCAGTGGGTGGCAAAGTACATTTTGATGGCTTAAGTGGGCTAAAATGTCCCAGCGTTCAGTGTCCAGTGCATTCCATGTAATACTTTCATGCAGTGATTTGATTGTCCCGATATCAGAATTTATAATTCTCAATAATACTTGATACCTTTTTGATATCACGGCAAAAAAAGTCATAGATACACAAAATAGGGTAATTCTTTTTCTGTTTTTTAAAATACAGAAAAATTCATTGAGCACATATTGAGAAGCAGTTGCAGCATTTTCATTTTCCACAGTGTAACTGGGGTGGTTTTTACATTTTATTTAAATGCATTAGCATATTTCCAGTAGGTTATTTCTTATATCACCCTTTTAAGTCTCCACCTTACTACTTTTATGTTTACTCACTCAGAAAAATGTATGAAAAATGTTTTAAGCAGTGTTTTTTTTTTCCACAAAATAACTTGATTCACTGATTGCTGCTAGTAAACAACAAAAGTGGTTACCATTACAAGACGTGTACTTAAAAATGAAACATTGATATCCTGTTTATAATACAGATAAAATAATATTGCGTAAATGATACTACACCTCATTAATAATTTCCATGTCTTTTTATCCCCACTTTGTGGTTCACATTCCAACATAGTAGTAAATCACCTTAAGGTTGGTTGTCAGTGTTACAGTTAAGTTTAATTCATTGGCCAAAAACAGACAAGACACGCAATGAAAGTTATGACTGATTACATCATTGTTTTCACTATTTAAAAAAAGATATTGTTATTGTGAATTCTTTTGGACATGACAATGTATTGTGAAAATCTGATATTGCGACAATTCTATATCCAATGTAAAACATATAATTTCTTAATTTACTTAAGAGTAATACTATACTACTATGATGTTTACGTCAGGAATTTCCCTGTATTTAGCGGCATCCATAATTCATTCGATTCTGACCAGTTTCCCAGTTCCTGCTGATGGACAACATCTCCACAGTGAAGCATGGTGGTGGCAGCATCATGCTGTGGGGACGTTTTTCATGGTGTTCTCGGGTTTATGAGAGGTGTTGGACTTAGCGTTACCAGACATAGCGTTTTCCTTGATGATCAAAAAGCTCAATTTTAGTCTCATGGACAGATACTCCAACAGAGGTTGTGAAGCTTTGCAGTTCCACCAGGGTTATCTTTGGTCTCTTTGTTGTCTCTGATTAATGCCCTCCTTGTCGAGTGCGTCAGTTTTGGTGGGTGGCCCTCTCTTGCCAGGTTTGTTATGGTGCCATATTCTTTCCTTTTTTTTTTTAAATAATGGCTTTAATGGTGCTCCGTGGGCTGTGCAAAGTTGTGGATATTTTTCTATAACCCAACCCTAATCTGTACTTCTCCAAAACTTCTTCTTCATGGTGCCACCTGCTTGGTGGTGACCATTGCTTAGTGGGGTTTCAGACTCAGACAGTTGTGTATATATACTGAGAGACTTTATCTAACTATGTGACTTCTGAAAGTAAGTATCCCTAATCTACACAACCACATACTGAGGCAAAACATTTTCATCAGTACTAAAGCACCACGTTCACAGCTAAGAGTATAGCATTAGTGTGCGATGTCTGTCGTGACAAACGGACAACACCTAATGGAGTCACAAACGCATATATCGCAAGATCTACTTGCAGGAATTATGCAGTTACAGCACACAGTCGTCATACATGCTGGAATCTGAGCAGAATTACCACCACGCATATTCTCACTCCTGCCAAGCTCAAATTGGTACTGTCACTGCTACAAATACTACCATACTAATATCACTTCAGCCACTGTCATTTCAATGAGTAAAACAGCTGCTACTGTTACTATAACTGCTGCCTGTTTTATGGAAACAGTCATAAGTCTTCCATGTCCATTGCTAATAGCTGTTAAATCAGACATCATATCTTCCCTGAGACATATGGGCCCTGGACGTTTAAGTATATTACACCAGGTCACTGCTGCTGAGAGACATTACGTTCATTACCGTCATCTTGAGAAATTAATCTATTTGATCTGTGTGTCTCTCTGTGTGTCTTTGATGAGAAAAAGAGTGAGACTCATTATCAATTACGCCTCTGTACATGCATATCAGATTTTGAAAGCACATTTATGCATTTGTGATTAAATGCCTGTCCCCAGCTGCTGACAGCGAGCAGGAGAAAGATCTGACCATTGTTGCTTTGTACTCCATCTGTGGCCAGTGACAGCTGAGACCTGTAAGCTAACAATCCCCCCCTCAAAAAATAATCACGAATCTACAGTTATAAACTGATCAGAGACTGTTATTTCTAATATGCATGAACTGATGGACAACAGAGGGGCAAAAAACACCACTTTGTATGCAAAACAGTTCCAGCCAGAAAGTGAACTCTACAGATGCCCACAGACTTTGTCTTCCCATACAGCTGGGCTGCAGTCTCAACTCCCTTATCTATTCCCACGTCCATATAAACTCCATGTCTTCTTCTGAAGTGATACACTGAACGCCCCCACAGCTTCCAGTTATAATCTACCAACAGCAAAGAAAGCATGAGAAAAATGCCCCTTTGCACGAATGCTTTAAGAGACAACTCACAACAAGATTACCTCCTAACATGTTAGAAAATAATGTTATTTAATATTTGTGATATATTTACCTTAGCATTAGCTGAAATCTCCTGGACCCCTTTGTTTGCAGCGTCTTTGATGATAGGGGTAATGAGGCCTTTGTCAGTCGCCACTGCGATTGAAATGTGGATTGAATCAAGTGCGATGGGGCCATCACCAGACCAGGTCACATTCACTTCTGGCATCTCCTACGATAAAAAGTCAGAGGTGAGTCCAGGTTATGACAAATATTAACAGGGAAAAATAAGAAGTCAAAGACAAATATATATATATATATATATTTTTTTTTTTTTTTTTTTTTTAAAAGGAAAACATCTGTGTCAGACTTGTGGGCTATAAAAACAGAATTTCAATCTGTGTACAAAATGTACAGGAGACCACCAGTTTGTTAAAAATGTGAACCCAAACTGGCCTCAGAGGCCACTTCTGATGTACTTAGGTAAACCCGGGGGAAAGTACATTGCCTTTTGCCAATTTTCTGATGTTACAGTGTTATGCAAGTGAAGCGGATATCTCAGTTTAGTGCAGGAGCCAATCCAAAGAGGTATTTTGGCCATGTGAGACACTCTAACTAACAGTAAAACATAGTGTCTGCAGTATGAACGCTGTGTGGTGCTTTGGCATTTTACACTCATATTAACTGAGAAATATGCACTTTTTTGTTCCACATTCCACACATTTACTGTGAGACATGCACCAAAGAGCCAGGTTTCTCAGCTGCTGCTTGATGTTGATTCCTGGCTAGAATAGCATTACTCAAGGGCTGCATCTATGTGATGCTATTTGATGGTTAGGAGATGCACGAACAAAGATAAATAGACATTTGTTTTAATTAAAACAAAATACGTAATTCTCGACAATACTTACTTTAAGTGTAACAGCAGCTGCCTTAATAATGAAATCATTTACAGACACTTTGATTTGTTCTGAAAAGACAAAGAAGAAACAGTCTGTGAGTTCAATTTAAGTTCTAGTTATCAACACAAGCAATGCTTGTAAGTATGAGACAACAAGAAATGGACATATAGGCATGTATTCTGTACAAGACCTGTGAGTGATACCACACAGTCCCTTAAGGGGGACAAAAATTTAATGTATCTACTATATCTTGCTGACCTGGACTTCAGCAGATCAGAATCAGTCCCTCTCTAGATGCCTCAGTCACTCTCTGTGACACCAGTGGACCAGGCAGGCTAGGCTTGGCATCACTGACAACTTTTACTAGTGTCCATTATTGCAGTACCAGACGGTTATGAATGCTGTGAGCGGGATGATTAACGAGCTAACCGTGAAATTGTGCTGCTCCTGAACAATGAGGGTCCGCAAAAACAACCCAGGGAGAGAGAGAGAGAGAGTCCCTCGGCAAATACACAACCTTGCTAATAGGTCTGGAATGGCCGTCCCATTTCCTCCTTCACAGAGACAGGACCCGACGTGATTTACTGTTTGTTTGACAGCTAGGCAATGTTAGGCTAAGTAAAGCCAATTACGTGATGGCATGTTGAGCTAAATGTTTAAAAATAGGAAACTGACAAAGTTCTACTGCTATCAACATGAAAAATGGCCCAAGTAAGCAGATGTTATTTTTTTAGGAATCCATGAAAAAAAAAGCCGTTATGAATAAATATTTTTGTGGCTGAATAAATGACTGTTATGACACATGCACAACGTTCCCTTTCCCTAAATCTCCTTTCTACTTTGACACCCACGTCCTGATGGGTGTTATACAAGAAGTTGCGGTTAGTAGACAGTTAACTAGGGAAGTTGCTAGGGAAGGCTGTGAGGTTGAGAAAGTAAAACAGCAGCTTGAAGAGACAAAGGAAACACACTGCTAGAGTTCTGTATTTATCATTCAAGCTCTACCAGGCTCAATCCATCCACAGAGTACCTACTTACTAGCTATTTTCCTCAAGCTTACATTGCTCTTACACCTATCTTTTTGTGGCCTTTAATCCTTTCCCAGAGTCTTTTAATACTTTTCTTTATCTTGAATATTATAATTTATTACTGAAGGTGTACCAAAGAGCCTGCACTCTCAAGAAACCCATTCGAACCAGTGGGAAAGGAGAAACTACATGAATGAATCCTCACTACTGATGAATGAAAACAGCTTCCATGTCTACCAAATGTTGTCACTGATAGAGTTTTCTTTCTGGAATGGGATGACCAGTTTCAAAGTAGTGGACCCAGTAGTGCTCTGTTTATTACAAACTGTGGGTGTCTTCTAAAGATCTGATCAGAGCTTTGAGCCTTGTGTTGTAGGCTGATCATATCTTGATAAGACACCCACAGTTTGAGGAAAGAGCAGATCTGATCACCGTCAGACATGCATATTTCCATGATACCATAACGAATAATAATGATTCAGCCATTTACTCACCATTTATACCCACATAATAAAAACAACATGTTGAAATCTCACCCACCCACACCATGCTCAGTCATTCTTAGACACAGAGGATATATGTCTATTTATATTTGTCCTTATCAGAAAAAGAAATAATCTCTGTGGAATGGTAGAGGTGTGTGTGCATGTTGACTTACATGACTACCCTGACTGAGAGGACATGTACCATGACTGTGCTATTGACTGTCAAATGAACAGTCATGTGAAAACCTTGAAATTCACATCTTCATGGAAAAGCTTCCTTGCAAGTTACCATCAGACAGTCACAAAAGGACACGATACCAACATGTATGCATGCATACACGTATGTGTTTCACATTTTTACCTTTGGCCAAGTCTTTGCGGAGGTGCATGACTGCAGCCATGTCACAGTCCACCGAGGCATACGCATGGGGGATGGTGGTCTTCGATTGCGTTAGTCTTTGAGCAATCACGCGGCGGACATTTGAGGCCGGGATCTCTGTGAAAGTGCCCTGAGGACAACAAGTGGAGGGGAGGGGAGGTAAATAATTAAATAAGAGGGTGAAAGGGCATTTTGACAGAGACAACAGGGAAAGGACAGGAAGACAAGAAAAAGAGTGATCAACATATCTCAGCTGCCATCAATCACTCAATAAATGTATGGTGTTATTGACAAGTTGACTTCATTCTGTGTGCTCACATGCAAGACGCCAACTACTTAAGGTGAGCATTCATCAACTCCATCTGGGATTTGACAACAAGCCCAAAGCTGGAAGATGGGTTGTTATTAAGTGTTTGTGTCTTAGCAATACCACAAAACAGACATTGTGGTGTGTAAGTGTGTTTGCGTGAGAGACAGAAATAGTGTGAGGAGTGCTTACTGGTGCTCCTGGTTTCCCTGGTACAGAGAGAGGAGGTATGTTGGGTCTGCTTCCTGGAGGCGGTGGGGCAGTCACCGGGGTGGGGACAGGAGTTGGGGCAGCCGGGGCAGCCGGGGCTGCCGTGGCTGGGGTTGCTTTGGGGGCAGGAGACATCTTCAAGAGATTCAATGCATCTCTGTTAAAAAAAAAAAAAAAAAAGAGATACAGACATTAATTTATATAAAGATTATTTCTATACAATAACAGGTTATATCATAATGACAAAATATTATTATCCTCTGACAAGACTAACCAGAAACTCAACCATAACTGCAAATTTTCTGATGACCTGCATTGGTGATGACCAGAAGAATAGGAATTTCTGTGTATAGGTTTCAATCTTAATCTGTATTATTGTATAACTAGGTCTGCATACTTTCTAGACTGTTTGATCCCAAAGTAAACACGAGTAACAAGAGTTTCACTTGCGAGTAGGCCACTTGATATTTTCCATTATGGAGACAGAGGAGGAGGAGGGTCTGTGTTTGTGGAAATAAAGGCTCAACAAGTTGTAAACATACCTGAGTCGATATGGCGGTCAACACAAACCGGACATGCTTGAGCATTAAACACATTGGCGAATTGGCTCAGACAGGACAAATATTATATCTGGATCACACTGCACGTTAATCATGTTTATACATGTTCAAGCACAAACATTTATATGGGGACAAACGCTTCCCTGCTTCTTCCAAAATATCTTGTAGAAAGCAATAATTATTTTGTGTCAATTTTATTTGGGTTCATCTTTGATTCTCTGATTCTTTGATTATCAAGCATGCCCTTGATAAACAGATGAACTTTGCTTTTCCAAGTCACTGGAAAACTTCTTTTCCTCATGCTTTCCTTCATTTCTCAAATGTATTAATGATAGCCTGATTTTTTACTGTGAAAAACTAAATCAAACAACTTCCATCTG
Source organism: Sciaenops ocellatus (assembly GCA_033000465.1). NCBI lineage: Eukaryota > Metazoa > Chordata > Actinopteri > Sciaenidae > Sciaenops > Sciaenops ocellatus. Next base: position 18,405,354 of record CP136871.1, on the reverse strand, counting down.
CATTAAAAGTGCTATCATTTCTTGACTTTGCTGTGACTATTATAAATGCAACTACAAGGGTATGAAACAACACCGGCACGGCTTATGTTGGTACAATAATGCATTATTCACCCCTATGCTCCCACTTGGCAAGCTTATGGCAGACACTATGCTGATTTTAGCTGGTTTGTATTTGTGTCAGGCTTGTAGAGAGAGGTAACTTTCGGTTATCTTTCAGTGAAAGCGTGTCATGAGAATCATTTGCTAGTCACAAACAAACCCCATCAGGGTAAGGGCAGGTAGGATCAGGTGTCAGCTGCAGGACGGGACAAGCTTATTCAAAACCTTGGCTTCATTATCATTCCCACTGGCATGGACATCCCCACTTTTCATACGGAAACCTTTTTACTAAGGCACTACAATACACTACAAACTACAGCACAGACTAATTAAGTTTTGTTAGAGACACCTAGTGTTATGTTGCATAGTTAAAAGACAGACTTTATAAGTTCCTACTTGCAGATCATCCAACAGCCAACTTGAGGGATTCTTTCTACCCCAATCAATTCAATATCAATTTAATCATACTTTATGATGTCTCTTCATATTATTTATTTACATTTCTAATACATCAAATTACTGTTGTTTCACAGAGGTAGTAGAGGAAGTGTCTGCTCCATTGAGCATTGATAGACAGGGAAAAGAGAAAGGTAAAGAAGGAGGGAATTACCATTTACTGAGAGATCTGCCTGGGATTTTTTTTTTTTTTTTTCACGCATTAATTTTGGTCTTAGCATCAAAAAAAAAGGAAAAGGGAGCAGGTATCAGGTGTGCCTGCTTGAAGCTCTCTGGTTCCAGTTCAGTAAACTCGAGTCTTCCTCCCCACATGCATCCAGTCTTTTGTCTGGACCAGCTACCTCTGACCTCACCAGTAGCTGGGGACAGTCTGGGCCCCACAGCTATTTTCTCATCATCTCTCTCTGAGCTTCATCTTTTTATTTCCTCTTGCACACCGGCCCCCTCCCCTTCCTCTCACTGAGTACTTATTTGTGTAGGGACTTAGGCAACTTGGAAATCCCCCAACTTAACATGAGAGGACCACATTGAGGGTTTAATGATTACAAATCACCACACAAAAACAGAAAAAGAAAACACAGCATAGAGTGTGTATCTGGGACTTAAAATGTAAATGCTTGACAGAGCAAGCACATCAAGAAAAATATGATAGAGATACTGCAAGTAGGTAAACATGAAAAGAGATCCAAAATGCTGAGTTGTGCAATACCCATCCCTTTCTCCAGTGACAATGTATTAAAAATATCCCATATAAACTCGAAGTCAAGTCAACAGCAGTCTACAGTGGCCACTTCATGATGATGCCATAGATACCTTTTGTGTGGCTGGATGGCATGTGCTATTCACACTGACCATTTACACCCCTACTGAAAACCGAAGCAAAGAAGCCTCTGAAAGACTGGGAGAGGGTGAGTAGAATATTAAAAAGGGAATGAGGCAGTTCTCACATACACATCGGTACACACACACACATACATACACACACACACACACATATAAAATGGGCACCAAATGTTCACATATGAATAAACTGTCTTCTACTGCCACCTAGGACAGGCTAAGATGAGAGAGACCACTGGACTGATGGGCAGATTATTTTTTCATCCACATTTAAAACAACCTATTATGGATGAAACTGAGTAACTGAGTGTAAAAGAGGACTAATCTGTCTGACTGGTCATTTTCTAAGAACATTAAGAGAAGGCGAAAACACCTACAACACATTTGAATTGCAAAAACAAACAAACAAAAGAAAAGTGGGTCTAAATCACCACTTTACCCTTGAGGAAGTTTGCAACGGTAGTTTCACAGGCCATGTGTTGCAACACTAAGATGTGCCTTTGAAACAACGGAAGACTCACAAAATATATCAACAATGAGTTTTATGTTCAGATAAAGAGCAGCTCTGGTACTGTACGTACTAGAGAGCCAGGGATCAAGAAAACCTCTCTGTGGTGAAGTATATCTGTGTCAATCAAAGTCAGACATGTCAAAAAAATAGTCTTTTGAGCCAGCCCCTATTGCAATTCAATCCTTTTTTGTTTTGCCACTCACAGTACTATGCAGTCTGAAGCAGAATGTGAAATAAACAGAAAAGTCACAATTCATACAGAACTTTGATACGCTACTACAGAATACATACACTGAAGCTAAACGGATTTCAAAGTAACAAGCACAACCAAACGGCTGCTTGTGGCTGCACGAGTCTTACAGCTTAAATGGGCTTCCTTGTTGAAGTTTCGAAATGTGCTTCCTTCTTCAACTAATGTAATAGTTCATGCTTAATAAGTGCAAACAAAAAATAAGTAGCTTTTTAAGCAATCAAATGTAATGTCCCATTGTGGATTTCATTTACATGGTAGTATCCCCCCTGCATTTACACAGGGTACAGTCATACATTCATTCTGTCTATAGGAAAATACAAACAAACACTAGTGGTATGGCCCATGGGGAGCTATATCTCACTGAAACCCAAACCTGTCACTGTGTTAACCTTGCCTCTTGGCTAATATTGCTATTTATAACAATGATGAAAGATAAAGGGAGAAAAAAAAATAACACAGTAAGGCGAACGTGTTTCTTTGTGCCCAATCTGTATTTAAACCTTGGTATGGATTATGTAACATGCTATGATCTCATCCCTGGGTTGCGTGACCTCTTGCTATTCATGCCCAGCATAGATGGGCCTCACTAGAGCAGAGGGTGGAGTGGGAGGGGTACAGTTCCCTGGTTTCAACCTTATCTGATGTGCCAAAGGACAAAGGAAGGGAAATCGGGTCCATTCTATTCTACCCTCTATTGGGGAAGCTAACCCTATATGAAACTATTCTCCACAAAGAGATTTGGTTTCCAACAAGAACACAGCATACATTCTATACCCTATATAACAGGGTTCAACTACACTGTTGCCCATAAAGTTGGAATAAAATATTTTCACCTCTTCTCATGAAATGATTGTGACAATGTGATTTATTCTTGATAGATAAAGTGTATCTTCTCAAAACTTTATTGATCAAATCTCTTCCAAACATATCACAGGGAAAATTAAACCCCAATTAATTAAAATCAACTGGCTATGTCATAAATTTGAACATTTCACTAAAACCATGCTAAATAGACAACTTACCTTTAGCAAAATTAGCACAATAGTTCAGTCAGAGGTAAACAGTAAGGGTGTTTCTGTTTTGCAGTCATAGTGGAAACACATTACTGATGTGTTTGCAGGTTTTTAAAACTAATTTTGAACTTTGTATTCATCAGTGTCTATTCCTGATGTGATGTAAACCTACAAAAAAACCCAAAAAAAACAAAACAAAACAAAAATAAACACACCTTTCACAAACTAAGTAGTGCCTTCAACACAAAGCTTTGAATAATTCGTTTTGTCTTACCTTGGCCAGCAAACTGTTTGCAGCACATCATTTAATTCAGAAGGACTCTTAGCAAAGATACACAGTGGTATTTCTTAAACCTATTTGCATTCAAAGTCTTTTATCTCCTGCAGACCCCTTCTTAGCTTTCTTTCAGCATCAACCTTCCTTTCTGAAGCCTTTCTGAGCTAATTAGCTAGCCAATGTGTCAGTAAGTAAACTGGCAAGGCATTCATAAAAATCTCAAGTTCAACACATCCTTTAAAGGGGTGTAACTGAGCAATCACTGCAAATCAAAACCACTGGGATATAATTAAAACTGCATAACTAATTGAACAATTTAAACTTCAAAACCTAGAAATAACGTTGACACCCACACAGCACGCAGCATGCTCGTGTGTGTATTAACCCAGACAATTAATTACAGCTTTATACCAAAGGAATGAGGGACAAAACAATCGGAAGCTGCTTTTTGCCAACAGTGTTTCCTTCTTCTTTGTATCATAAGTTGTGGTTTGCCATTTTCTGTTGGCAGCAAGGGATACATAGCTGGCACCAGAAGAAAAAAATTCTAAATTCAATAAATAAGAAACCCTCTATCAACTGTAAACACGCCTTTTATAGGGACTGATAAGTCTGGTGTTTGTCCACACATAAATTCTAGTGGTATTACTCCACATCTGGCTGTGAATCAGTCTTTTTTTGCTACATTTACAACAAGGTGTGCATTAAGAGACGGCTTCACTGAAGTCATTATTTTTTTACAGTGTTTGGTTCATGAAGCTTAAATTTTTCTCTTTTAAGACACACCTCCCTGAAAACATACGGTCTGCGTTTCTATGGTGACCGATGGGTCCTGGAGACTGGGTTGCTATGGTGACCGAAGTTACTTAATGAGATTCCCCAGCAGGGTGTTAGGTGGGTAACGAGAGCATTCAGTCAGGTCCCTACTGACAGCAGGTGGCCATTAGAGCTGTGTGTGTGTGTGTGTTCACAGGTTTCTTTAGTGTGACTTCACCACAAAACAGGATTAAAACACCTGGAATCTGAACCACCACATTTTTTCACTCATCCAGTGTCATTTTCATTCACACTCCCTACACAGTGGCTATGACCTGTCTCGCTCTGGTCGTCCTTCAGAGATACTGCAGTGTTATTGTGGCCACGAGGGGATCCCTTCCAATCTGTGGCCTCAGGCCTGTTGTTATGCTGAACAATCACCTACTGCTGACACATCACTTCCTGTGTAAACAAATAAAGTAAAAACCTGCAAGACTAATTTCTCTATCTTGACTTCTTGACTGGTTTTTACTTATCTGCACGGCTTATCAAAACTATTTTTGCAGCAGCAGAAAATTTTGTAAATAGAATCATCTCACACACTGCATCATAATAAATTATGATAAGCTTATGATAAGCCTCAAACTTCTAAAATTCTATTTTATTTGTATAATTATATTACTACTACTAATAATAAAAAGTATGTTGTCAAAACATTTCAACCACAATCAAACCAAACAGCATTGTTTCTGCTTTTTATAACCTCAGTCTGGACCAATGAAAGCGATGTCTGCACGTTTGTTATGTAAGCAGGGAGGTTTCGCATCATACACGCTTGCATTAAGCAGGCTGCAACCCACATGGAGTATATATAACGGGCCTTAGAGCTAACACATTTATTTATACTCACTCCTTGGTGATAAGTCCTCTTGGTCCAGTAGGCGTGGCCAGTCTGTGGTCAATACCGTGCGTGTCCAGGATATGTCTTGCAGCTGGACTCAGACGTAAACTACACAAGGAAGTGAGAGCAAGAAACGATTTCACAATAGTTCTAGTTCAGCTTAATACTTGTGCTTTAAAAGGCAGAACATGAATCCTGATAGTTTTAACTACAGAAAGATGTAAATTATTTATTTCTGAAGTGTTAGAAAGAAGAGTAGATACACAATAAACCAAATCCTGTTCCAGCAAAAGGTTATTTAAAACATTTCAGCCTAGCACTAGAATATCATAACATTCAGAAAACATGGCAGATGACCTTCTGTGTAGCTCAGATATCATCTTTTCTTTTTAGTTCTACGTGACTTAATAACCTTAATATAGCCCTTTCCTGTGTGTATTGCCTAATAATCATGCTTACTGCACAACACGTCCGCGTTTCATCTTTCAACCCCTGTCAGGCTGATGCAACCAAGGTGCAAATCTGAATATGTGGACGGGCTCAGCGTAAAATGTTTGCATAACAAATAGGCCCTGTTTGTTCCATGGCAACTCTTTTGCTTTTCACCAGAGTATTTATTGTGTAAACAGAGGTAAGGTAAGCTCTCACACATTTTGGAATGTGAACAGAGAAAGTTGGTCTTGTTCAGCGTGTTAGATGGTGGTAGATACTGGAAAACCTGAAATCAGCATGGCTGTATACAGCACAGAAAAGGGATTTCATTAGTTGTTTGTTAATTGGACAGGACAGTGCGTGGCTTCTTAGCTGTACCAGAGTTAGCTATAAGCTAATTTACGTCAAAGTCCCTGGGCAGAAAATTGAGAATAACATCTCTATCAATTAACAAAGGGATGAGCATCAGTTCATCCTTTGTGCATCTTTGCATGTTACTGAACCTTGTTATCCACTTCTGCCAGTCTTTTTTTGGCTTTGCAGTTCCATCATACAACTCGATGACATCACAATATATATCAGAATAGAGGATTGGAAATGTCTTCTGCTGTTGTCCCTTATTCCAAAGTACTATGGGTAACAATGGTAAGCTCTGTAAAATTGAACAGAGTTCCATAACAGCGAACTAACTTCCCAAAAGCATAATTTAGGAACTATTTTTTTAATAATAAGTTAATGTTGCTATTGCATTATTAAACCAGAAGTTTTAAAAACACTATGACAATAAGCTGACAGAATTAAGCTCATTTAAGGACAAAATTAACCATTTTTTGGGCTTGAATCAAAGATCTGTTACACTGGCAAAATTGTATGTTTAGATGTTCACAACCACTGTGGCCCAGAAGATGTGATGCCCCATTAGGGACACATTAGGCATTGTATTCACTCTAGAGGTTGTAGTCGCCCCACTCACTTTTGATCAATGTACACAGTAGACAGTAGGTATGATTTCAGCTGCTAGAAGGATGGAAGACACTCACTGTCCTGACGTGGCTGGTTTTGCTGGAGGAGATGGAGAGGGAGTAGCAGGGGACAAGACTGGGGCAGCAGCTGCATGTGTAGCAGGTGGAGATGCAGATGGAGCTGCAGCCTCTGGAGGGGGGATCTCAACCTGCTTCCAGTCCTGCCCTTCCTCCACCATGAGGGCAATGAGAGTGCCCAGGCGCACGTTGCGACTGCCCTCCTCCATCTGGAAAGAGAGTGAGAGAGGCACTTATACAGTGAGAAGAAGATATTAGCCAAACTGGTTCAATCACTTCACAAGTGCAACTGAGATTGCTAGAATGAAGGTTAAAATCTCCTGCTGTTAAGTTAATCAGCTAACCAGTGGCAATTTAACAACCATTATTAGGGCACTTGTTCTGAAAAATGCCCTTTCATTTATATCACTTTCATTTGCTTCCTCTGTTGAGAAAAACATACCAACACCCTGACTGTGCAGAAACAGATTCCTGCAGTGCAATGGATACTGTTCAATCATGTCAACTATTGATTCATTATCTTGTTACAGAGTGATCCAAATCCAATTCAAGCCTTTTGCTACTCTCCCCAAGCTGTGCAAGGTGTTGTTTCTCAGTCAATATTGATCAGTCTAAATGAAAGGCCAGGCACAACACAAAAGGGCTAGGCTGCTGCACTTCATCTCTTCTCAAAAGGTATCCACTTAGTGAGCTGAAACGTAAAGGCATAGCTCAATATAGAGGAGGAGAAGAAGAAGTAGCAGGAGGAGACAGAAGTAAGAGAGAAAGGCATAACGATAACAGATCCTGTCTGTGCTGTTGTATGTTTGCAACATCCAACAGCATCTGCATTTTTTAACAATTAACAAAAAACATCACACAACAGTGTAAATTGAAAGCACCATTCATGTATCCAGTTATCAACATACTCCACCCCCGCCCACACCCTCCCTCTTGCAGGCTTGCAAAATCAAAAGCAGCACACCAATGATCATATCCAGCTAAGTGGAAAGAACAGAAGAATATATGAACACCTGCGCTCACTGGTAGATTGAGCTGCACTTCCACGCTTATTCTGAGCGTTTAGTTTACCTTCATAACCTTTCTGCGGGACAGTTTGAAGACACAAAGATGGACATGCAAATCGACTTGCAGGTTGTGCAATGCAAATAATTGTTGTATCAGGGGTATACTGACATTGACCTAGTTTAATAAATACAATAACTATGTAAGGCATTCCTGTGGAGCTCTTCTATTAAAAAACTAAATTATGGCAGTAAGCACAACGCTATATCAATGTATGGATGCAACATACTGGCTAATGCCCTAGGTTGCAATTACAAAACATGTAGTATACGTGTACACGAAGTATAAGCCTTGAACAATAGGCCTGCTGTGTGATTAACACAGAACTACCATGGAAAGTGATTGATGAGAGTAACCGTAAGAGCCTCTCAGGGAAATCCAGACTTCTGTAAATTTCCACTGAGATACCTCTCTTCAGTCTCAAAGGGATTTTTCCACAAGGCAGAGACTAGAGAGGCAATATGTTTCCCACAATAACTGTGGTATCATGACACAAGCAACACTGCGATACGCGATATGTTGTTAGACAGCCATACAGATATCTGTGTGTAACTGAAGAGGAAAACATATCCCTAAAGAGACCAAATGGCTAATTGACAGGATCCATAAATATACTAACAGCCACCAAATGGCAAAAGGTCTGCCAGAAAGCAGAAAAAGCTCCAGTGTATAAATGCTAGTCATAAGAGAATGTGTCATTGTTGCTTCGCAACATATTTTATCAACTAATAACACATCACATTACACAGAACATGGACTTTATTTGGACAACCCAACCGCATAGATTTGCACCCACCCAAAAATGTTTTTTGTATCTGTGTAAATGTATTTTCTCACAGATTTTACAGAGTGACTGGCGGCCTAATACAAAGGTGCACTCACTCAAGTTAGCCTGTGAATTTAATGCTGACTCTGTGTGTTCACACCCAAACCACAAAAAACAAACAAAAAAAAAAAAAACGGAAACTGTGGGAAATGCTTTTCAATATTAATCCTACCCCTCCTGTACTCAATCAGTGTAAAGTTAGACAGTCTGATTCGAAGTATTTGTCAAAAGCATAGAACTACATTTCCTAAAAACAAATTGTGTTGAAGATGAGTGTTACTGATGGAATGTGCTGGTTGAGCAACATAAGAAAACTGAAAAGTGGAAGTTTTGCAAACCCTGACAAAATACAGAAAGACCAAGAGCAGTTTCGTGTTGAGACTCGCCACCTCAGCAGTAGTCATAGACAAAAACACAACACTGTTACCATAGCAATTGGGTGGATTCTCACTGTAAACTCACCTGCACTGTGTACAGTACGCATGGTGGGTAGTTGCGCAAACAGATTCTGAGGACACTGTAGTGGTGTGGGGCTCAACACTGCCATCAAATGGTCATAGAACACACTGAAACCTATGGGAAGTATAGATGATGCTTACACCTCAGCTTTTCTTATAGCCTCTGTGTCTGTTTGGATTTATGCTCAAAGAGGTGCTGCTAAAAAAAAGTGAATAGTAAAACCCCATCTTCACCCTGAGCACAATGGTACCATATAAACTTAGAAACATATAAACTTTCTGCAATCACAGAAAGCATGGCATAACACCAAACAGCACACTTCTTTTTCAAAAATGCTTTACATGAATGGATTACCACCTCTGAATACAATAATTGGGTAATGTGAGATCACTGATCTTAAGGTCATGTCCTCACACAGCCATCCTTTCTCTGGTGCTCAGCGAAAATGGTTTCATGACTGTGAAGAAAGACAGTCTGCCAGGCTGATCCAGTTTTTTCAATGGTAACAATCTCAGCGTGAAATGTCTAACAGATCTTAGATAGGGCTCTTTAGGGACCTCTCTGGAGCCCATCAGCAGCTAGGCTAATGATATTACAAAGTCAGACTAGACCATTTATGAGGTTCAACCTACTTATCACCAAACTGTTATCATACAGCCATATAATCCCCCTGAGAGTCTAAACTGTTCGGTTACAAAAAGCTTAGCCCCGACAGTTATCAACGTCCTTCATACTTTATTACAATGCTATTTGCTGTAACTGTAAAGCTTGTGATGTAGACTCTATAAAACTCAATCACTTCAGGTTTATCAGCCAGTTGTCAAAGGCCTAAGCACCTCTGATTGTAAAGTGTGTGAGTCTATTTGTAAAAAGAAAATCAGATTTAAAGCAGAAATGCTGCATATAAACAGAAACAATCAGAGAGAGAGATCTTGTTTTGGGAGTCAGACAAGATTTGTATCTGATCAAAAGAGCATGACGGATATCGTACAAAGAGGATTGCACCCACATCCTTTGTCAGAGCAATAACAGTTTGCCACTCTGACGTGATCTCACAAAAAACAACACACAATTCAAGCTGCCACTCCCAAGTCGACTCATTCCTTCTGAGCATCATGTTTGTTAGCTTTCTAACCATATAACGGCTTTCTAACCATATAACGACATTCTGTTTTTTTTCTTTACTCTCCACTCTCTTTTTTTCCGTGAAGGCTATGTTACGACCAACGTAAGGGGTACAGGGAAGTAACATAAAACCAGGTGGTAAGGTTAATAAACAAAGGTATTTATTAAATGAAAAGTCAAATTGTTTTAACAAAAGGAGGTGAGGAGCGAAGGGAACAAAGGGCGAGCGGATGCTGTTCAACAAAACAAAGAAATATAACATAAAGAGAACTCTAAACAGAGCCTATACTATTCTTATGGGTTAAACAAAACGAGAAACAAAAAAAAACCTCACTATCTAAACTCACTTAGCAATAACAAAAAACACATCAATAAACAGCACCCCTAAAACTAGTGAATCTAACAGAAATATTCTACGTGTACGATCAGTAACTATAATAAACTAAACCCTTTGCCCAGTCCCAGTAAACAAACAGAACAAACCTCCACAATCAAAGATCAAGTTAACCACTGTTAACATATACGGTTTACAACAACGAGGCGAGCTCACACACAAAACACAAGCCGCCCGGATGCTTTGGCGCTCCCGGTTTAAATGCCCGTGATGCTGGCAATTGGGCCCCGCTGATTGGCCGGTCCACCGAGGCTGCTGTCCAATCCCAGTCCTGAACGTCCTTGGGGACGCCGCCAAGCGCGCCCCAGCCTCTGACAGCCGGGCCAACCGGGAACTGGCATCCTCACACCTGTATTTACATACAGGGAATTCGACACATACACAGATATGCTGGGCGAGACGGCGGTGGCCGTAACACCCCTCCCCTTAAAACAAAAACATCTTTTTTGTTAAACAACAAATCACTTTTTTTTTGATATGATTTCTCTTTGTTTACATAATACCTGTCGACACATTTTCTAAACCTGAACAACGAATTAGCCCTCAGATATAGGCAACACTTAAACAAAGAGAGTGATTAGGAATGACAACGGGTGACTAATCTGAATAGAGTTGCGAATCAAGTCACATTTAACGAAGCTCATCCTATCTAACATGGGTGATGTCCTTGCCAGAAATAGCGCAGTGAAGTCGGGAACAGGGCTAAGGCAAGGCTCGAGGCTGTCAAACCCTTCTCTAGATTTGTACAGCCAGAACAAGTTTATCACAAACCCGCATATGAATAAACATCGGATTGTAATGCCTAACATTCGAGTAATTATCTGCGCAACGCGCCTACCAGCTACCGGTAGGGGTACCTTCTCAGTGTCAGCTCCCTGGGGAGACTCGGCATCACTCACACTCCCTACCCCAGTGCCAGCTCCCACCAAACGAGTGTTTTCCGTGCGCTGGGGAGTATTCAGCTCTTCCGGCGCAGGAGTTACCCTAGCTCCTGCTACATCGTTGCCCATCAAAAAGGCAATACCTCTAACGGGTAGCTCATTACACACAGCGACAGGGAAGAAACCAGTAACAAGTTCTGACCTGAGGTGCACACGGTGCACAGGTTGGCGCATGCGACCCATCTCAATGCCGCGTAAATCGGTGCCATATCCACACGCTGACTCCTTTGAGAACGGCAGGGTGGAGGCGAGGATGACCGACTGGGAAGCACCAGTGTCTCTCAAAATACGCACCGGGCGCTGGTCTGCTGGTTCACCAGTTAACGATACAAGACCATTAAACATGAACGGCTTAAAACCGTCATCACCAATTTTATTACCACCTATAGTGCTGGTGCCCGACTCTGTTTTAATCAGGCCGACGCCTTGAGGCTGCGGCTCACATTGGGACTGCAGTTGCTCTTTTCTTTTTAAAGCTAAACAGTTAGCAATAATATGACCGGGCTTGTGGCAGTAAAAACACTCGCGGTCCTCCTTCTTGAGGCTCTGCAACTTGGGCACACCGCTTGGCCGTGTCGGCGCAGAGTAATGCTGCTCAATAGGGAGTGACGAGAATGCAGTCCTATGGGTCAATACAAACTCGTCGGCTAGCACAGCCGCGGAAGACAGTGACATTACTTTCTGTTCATTCAAATATATCACTATGCGCTCAGGCAGACATTTCTTAAATTCCTCTAACAGAATTAATTCCCGCAGGGAATTAAAATCGCTAGCCTTGCAGGCCGAACACCATTTATCAAATAGAGTGTTTTTTTCACGGGCAAACTCTACAAACGTTTGATTCGCGACTTTTTGATGATTTCTAAATTTTTGCCGATAAGCTTCCGGGACCAACTCATACGCTCTTAATATTGCCAACTTCACTGATTCATATTTTAGGCTCTCCTCTAAAGGGAGCGCTGACACAACCTCCTGGGCTTTGCCATGAATTTTACACTGCAACAGCAGTGGCCACACATCACCGGGCCACTGCAGAGCCAGGGCGATGCGCTCAAAGGCGCTGAAGTACGAATCCACTTCAGTCTCTCTGAATATAGGCACTAAAGCAATGTGCTTACTAATATCAAAACACTGGCTAGGTGAACTGATGGAGGGAGTAGACATACCTGTGGCACCGGCGGATTCACGCAGGGCGTGCGTTTCAAGCTCAAGCTGTCGCAGCCTCACGGCTTTGTCAGCCTCGATCTCGAGTTTTTTCACTTCCAGCTGGTACTGTAGCTGGGCCTGGGCCTGCCTCTCCTGGGACTCACATTGGAGACGGGCAATGCGGACTTTAACCCTTGCCTCGGCTCTAGAGTCAGTGCTACCAGTTGAAAGGGGATCATACCGAGGCAGGGTGAATGGCGTCTTCAGCCGCTCACCTGCCATTGTCTCCCCCTCACCAGCCGCCACAGCACCCTGAGGTTCACCCTCAGGTCTCAAGCTGCTGTCCTCGCCCTTGCTAAGGGCGCCATCTTCCGAAGAAGCACCCTCAACCGGCCCTGTCGCCACCAAAACTCCCATCTCCATCAACTTACTAACAAGAAGAGCTTTTAGCTCCTTCTTACGTAGCTGTCTTGAATATGTGAGACCGAAGTAGACCGCGATTTTTCCTAAATCACTTTTACGGCAATTATCAATTTGGTCGAGCGTTGGCTTGGTCACAAAAGCTTCTAACTCAAATGTCGCCATTTTTCTATCAACACAAAACAATCTGAAAATTCAAATAATATTCGCCTTTGTTCTCGGGTTTAAAAGGATCCCGGACGAGCCCCCATTTATGTTACGACCAACGTAAGGGGTACAGGGAAGTAACATAAAACCAGGTGGTAAGGTTAATAAACAAAGGTATTTATTAAATGAAAAGTCAAATTGTTTTAACAAAAGGAGGTGAGGAGCGAAGGGAACAAAGGGCGAGCGGATGCTGTTCAACAAAACAAAGAAATATAACATAAAGAGAACTCTAAACAGAGCCTATACTATTCTTATGGGTTAAACAAAACGAGAAACAAAAAAAAACCTCACTATCTAAACTCACTTAGCAATAACAAAAAACACATCAATAAACAGCACCCCTAAAACTAGTGAATCTAACAGAAATATTCTACGTGTACGATCAGTAACTATAATAAACTAAACCCTTTGCCCAGTCCCAGTAAACAAACAGAACAAACCTCCACAATCAAAGATCAAGTTAACCACTGTTAACATATACGGTTTACAACAACGAGGCGAGCTCACACACAAAACACAAGCCGCCCGGATGCTTTGGCGCTCCCGGTTTAAATGCCCGTGATGCTGGCAATTGGGCCCCGCTGATTGGCCGGTCCACCGAGGCTGCTGTCCAATCCCAGTCCTGAACGTCCTTGGGGACGCCGCCAAGCGCGCCCCAGCCTCTGACAGCCGGGCCAACCGGGAACTGGCATCCTCACACCTGTATTTACATACAGGGAATTCGACACATACACAGATATGCTGGGCGAGACGGCGGTGGCCGTAACAGGCTAAATGCCATAAAAAATAATGCACTCCATCCCAGCTACTTCCCCACCCCAATGTGCTGATGGTCTTTTTTGAAGGAAAATATGGAGTGTATACGAATTCAATTCCACTTTCTGGCCAAAAGCCTGCAGGCTATGCACTTTCATTTTAAAATGATTGTGTTAGAAATTCCAGTGTGGACAAAAGACACAGGCTTTTCACACTATTTTGACCCGAGAATGCTGCGTGGTTAGAGAGTGATTTATACTAACATCGATAAATTGATCCCTTGGATGACAGTGTGCAGAGATGAAGAGAGTAGTGGAAAGGGAATGATGAATGGGAAACTGACAGGTTAGCACTGCAAAATGTGTTGAATATCTTAATCAATTTCTCCATCTATTTATACATCTGTCTATCAGTCCTATCTGCCATGTAATTCCTTATATCACTCACCAGCTCATCCACTTTCAACTACCTTCTGATGTATATTTTTAGATCAGTATTCTCGATTCCAAGCACAGTAGCATTTGCATTTTTAATATATCATCTGAACACAGAGGAGCTCTGTTAATCTACAGTATGTATCTGCAAACACATGCTTGTCATTTCCTACAGGCTATGATTGATTATACCCAGGGCAGATTTTCAGATTGAAGCCCTCGGGTCAGGGCAGAGCAGAGCAATAAGAGTACGATGAGATGCAGTAATCTGTGTTCATGGTGCTGGTGCACCTTCCCCCCTTCCCCAGTCTCCACATCCAGAAATGAGAAGGACCTATCCCCTGTTCTCTCAACCCCCTCTGGAAGCTGTGAAAGCTGCTTGGAAATTGGTAGAGGGCCATAGCAGTACTTGACCCCCATAAATAACCCCTGTGGATCAGAGGATGTCCCGCGTCTTCTGCTGCCTGTCCAGGCGTTTGGCCACAGGCAGGTAATTACGCTAGCCTCTAAATTACAAACCGACTGGGTGCTTGGAGAGTCACAATTACACCACTAAAGGGTAATGCACTCTGACCCAGACAAAGTAGATGCCACATTGACCATGCCATGTAAAGGGAGTGTACAAATCTCTGAAAACTGCCACTAGCTGCCGTTTTTCTTATTAACTATAAACACACTCTATCACAGAAAGAGACAGGGAGAGAGAGCTGGGGGGCTTATCTTATGCAGACCATCTTTCTCTGCCAGCTTCAGCTCTAAAGCCCCTACCCCCAATTCTTGGATGGTTGCTATGGAAACTACCTCATCCCCACAGTGGCAAAGACAAGGATTGAGTAAGGGAATGTGGTTAAGAATGGAAGCAAGTGTAGTGAAAGGCAAGAAAAAGATATAAGCCTGTGGTTGCTAATTGACATTCATCCCTCTGATAATTAATTAATTCATTTTTTTTTAGATTAGTATCTATGATTGTGGCCCCACGTGTAAGAAGAGAGGGTGTGTTGTTCATGAAAAACATATCTGTGTGCTCATTTGTGATGGGCATTTGCTGGCTGTGTATTTCTTTTTGTTACGGTTGCACAGACAGACATGTCACCTAATTAAAGTTCTTGCTCCAGTCGGGCTTCACCAGAATATGAGCATGTCCAAAATTACATGGCCAGGGAACATGGTGTCTTATTAGATAAGGCACTCCCTGTGGCATGGAATGAGAGTTTGTGCTTCTGTGCATGCGCAGGAACAAACACAGCAGCACCTCGACCATCACCCCTCAGTTTTTAAAATAGGGAAGCTAAAAAAAGTGAATTTAAATCTTGCTTAGGATTCCATGTAAAAAGAAACAACCTTAATTCCCTCCCACTTTACATACTATATTCAGATCTCTTGCAGATCAGACAAAAAGCAAAAGAAGATTTAACGTCTTCATTTTCCTGTTCACTGGGGATGAACATGTGGTGAAGCACTGATGAAAGACAAGTGATCGCACCGTCTTTGGCAGCCTATTAAAAAATTCAAACAACAAAAAGCACAATGTGGGGGGATGGAAAGAGAGAAATATCTGTCACTGAAGACACCTCGTCAACGCTTTGCTGTCACTATATAGAAGGAGCAGATTTAACAAGCGTAGCCAATTAGCACAGGCAACCAAGGATAAGTAATTAAAACTAAATATTAACGGGGCTATAGTCTATGTGAGAAAACATGACCAGAGATACTACAAATTCCTGACTTTACATGTTTTCAAGGCATAATAACAGAAAAGGTGAGCACATTTAAAATCCTGGTGCGGACACACACGTAAAACCACACAGCATTTAAATACTCCCTACACCCACCACTTTTACAGGTTACACACCAAAGCCACACTCAAGGCTTAAGTACACCTGTTATTTGCAGATAAATTCCCTTATCCAATCATCTCCTGCGCTCACTGTGTTTTTGCTCACTCACCAATATTTTTGCCATGATACCGTCGTCATTTGATTCCAAGGTAACAACAGCCTTGTCGGTCTCAATCTCACAAAGGGCATCGCCTGCTGCCACTGCCTCACCTGTAAAAGTAAAGAAACAAGTTCAAGAACCTTCAACGTCTTATAAATGTTTATTTGCTTTGTTTTAAGGACCTAATTCTCAAACAACGTTTTCATTATGAATGGGTTTCTGACCTAAATTACAGTGCAAATGATTAATTTCATGATTGGAAAAAAAAAAAAGAAATCATCATGATCATCAGCACCATGCTCAAAACAACTGCTCTTTTACTGGGGCTGAGAACAAATCAGTCGCCATAAAAATGAAAGCATCCCACTGAAGGGACAAAAAGGTTATGTGAAAAAAATCTGCTAGGGCTTTAGCCTACATATCAAGTGAGGAGCCTAATCAATGTTTCATGGGAAAGAATGTGAGATACGGAAACAGTGTATCTGATAGAAGGGGAGATCTTTGCCTATCCTTAGAATCCCAGTAAATTCCCACTGGTCCACCACATGAGAGAGCTTGAATATATTAGCATCTGTTTAGCAGTGAAAGAGGATGGCAATTAGGAGCCACTGGTTCGGTTTTTCCATGTTCATTTATCCATTCTGAGCTACACCTGTTTGTGTAATAACTCAAATGGGTTTCCAATGAAAAAAAATAAACAGACCTTGGACAAAGCACCAGAAGGTAGAAGACAGTCTACAGAGAGTAGAAGAAAAACTACTGTTGTCATTTGTACAGCTCATCTACACAGAAAATCAATATAGTTTAATGTATGTATGTAATGTAGGAATTTAAAGAATGATTTGGTTTAGCCCACAGCACTTTCTAATTATTTGGCCTTTAGCACTTGCAGTAAATCGAATCCATGCAGAGAGTAAAGAAGAAGCACAGGATGATTGAATCGCCTTTGTGACATATGTCTATGTGTTAAAATGCAGGGAGGAAAGCAAGGTATATACGATGAGGGTCAAGGGTTATACAGATCTGACATCTGGTCACATCTCTATCTGCGGTCAGAAAAAAAGCAAAAGAAGAAAAGAGTAGGAAAATCAAGGACCCTATGTGACAAAGACAAAAAAGGCACCTTGTAAAATTAACTTGTAAATTAATACCTTAACTGAAAAAGACAGGAGTTAGTAGGCTGCATTTAAGGTAGAGAGCTGTATGGGAAGAAAAAAAAGGAGGAACATGGTGGGTCAAGGGAAGGAGTAGATGAGGATGGGTGAGGGGAAGGTTGAAAGAGCAGAAGGTGTATTGACGTTGGAAGCCCCTGAGAGCGTGGACTAGTAGAGTCAAGATTGGATTTGTATGAGGCTTTAACACCATATGACCCCAGGGGTTAGATGTGATGTGCAATATTAAAGATTAAACAGGTGACCCTAAGGCTTTTCTCCTCTGCTCTAGCAAAAAGCCAATGGACATAACAACAAAAAAATTAGACTACATAGATGTAGACCAGTGCTGTGTTAACATACAAACATATTTTGAAGGAAACTCAAAATGGGTAACAACATTTTATCATTCCGTGGGAATGTTTAATTCAGAAAGCTAAAAAAATAATTGTTTTTTCAAAAGATATCAAACAATTAATCACATTACCCTCAAACATAATAAATGCTTTCTGTAAGTTGCATGATGAATCTAGGAGTATGAAGTAGCATCCCGGATGTGTTTTTCTTGTCACTGAGAATTTATCTTTCCCCACTTTCCCTTTCTCACATGCACACACATGTACATATCTCAACCCAAGTCACAGAAGCACATGGCAACACAGCAGAGCAGCCAATCAGAATTCGGTATGCTGCCTCCTGATAAATGAGAGTGCGGCTGAGGCGCCTGGCTGAGCAGAGTTGCTAAGCAGTGATGAATAGTGAGTGCCGTGTTGCCTTGAGCCAGATAACCACCAGAGGCCCTCAGGTGCTCCGGTGCTCAGGCCTCTGCCTTACAGAGCAAAGTGACATCATCAAGTAAATCATTAGTACTACTGTTGGTCTATCATTGTGGGAGAAAGACATGAGCACAGATGTCGAGGGTGTTACTGTGAGGATTACATATATTTGGACTATTTGCAACAATTCTTCTACACAACCTCCTCAACAGTAGTTTTAGCATGTTAATTAAAAGGAATCAAGTAGTAAAGTGTGTTAATGAGAGCTGGCAAATGAAGTACTGTGTCATGTATTTCTTTTACCTTCCTTCTTCAGCCATTTGACTATGTTTCCCTCCTCCATGGTGGGAGAGAGAGCAGGCATTTGCACTTGGAGTGGGCTGACACCTACAGGATAGAAAGAGAATCATACAAATGACATCAGGGGCCACCAGGCTCGAAACTTTTTTACATGCTACCAACAGAATTAAGAAATCGGTCTCTTCCTTGTACATTGTCTTCAGAGAAATTACAAAATAAATAAAGTACCATGCAATTCATCGTATCCTAGTATCTTCTGTAATGATATGTGCAGCATTTTCCAGAACATTACAATTTTTTGACAGTTCCAGAATATATGAGAATGATCTGCCCTGGAAACTCTACATTCTCTCCATCATGGTCGATTTCTATTCATACATTTACCCTTGACTTTGGGCATGATAAAAAACCAGATCAGATTTTTCCGTGTGAATTCCCTCCACATCCGTGAATTGGTAGATGTTTGATGTATTTTCCACCATCAGGCTTGAAACTTCCATAAAAATCATATTCAGGGTTTTCCTAAAGTCAGGACTGTCAATTGGGATAGTGGTCCTCAAAATGTGGGACAGGTCCCTCTGGTGGGGCATATAACCACTGCCAAGGGATGTGGATGACCAGGTAAATACGATTTATGAAGGGAAAATAAACAAACAAAAGTTGGCAGATGCAATCGAGCTGATGTTTATTTAACTAAAAGGTCAAACCTTTTTTTATTATTATTAATTATTTCCAAATTAATTCTTAATGACTGAAAAATTGTAGGGTGGGGGGCTTTTTGGCTTCTGAAGGCGAGCATGCCAGAAGAAGTTTGAGAACCACTAAACTAGGGTATGTGAATGTAAAAATAAATCAAGCAACACGCCCAGAAGCAAGAGTGCTTGGCTGCAGCAAGGCCTAGCGGATGGTGCAACACATTCAACTTGTCAGCAGGGTGCAGGATGAGACAGTGCTGCTATGACAGAAGAAGGCTGGTAGGTCACTTTTGTAATTGTGATCCTGGCTGACACTGCACCAGAGGCTGCAGAGGCACTTGTACTCTCACAGGCCTTTCAGCTACCATCACGGCCCCCCACTGTCACCAGCTGCAGCCACTCAGAAGGCCAGGGGTCGAATGGCTCACAGCTCTGTGCTGGACACTGGCTACGCAGAGGAAATCTCAAATCTAAGCTGCAGGGGCATCACTGCTTTACTGCGACTATCCTGCAGTGCTGCAGATAAGAGAACGGTGAAGCTTATTGCTCAGATGTGGCAGAACTCAAAAAGAACATCCCTTTGTTCAGTGTATTCTATATGCTCAGTGAACTACTGACATACTGCAGACATTTATGATGTACAGAAAGACGAAGTGATATAGATACAATGAGACAGAACAATGAAACGGATGATTGGATGTGACCCAGATAGTTCAAATAAAGCTCTTAAGAACATGTCCTTTAGTTAATAAGACTGCTTGTAGAGTCAAAGACTAAATAAAACCACTTGGAGATAAAATTAAAGGAAACTATCTTTATATTTCCTCCAAGTACAAATAATTATTAATTCAATGAAGAATAAAAGAATCCTGAAATGTGGCCTTCTAAGTTATTTGAATGTCAGATGTTTTTAATGAAGAAGTGTTTCAGAGGCCATGTCAGGTTTTCTGCTTTTGCCTCATGTCAGTAAATCCATCTTTACATCAAATTGCAATGTGCAAATTCTATGCAGTCTCTGGCCTTGTTGTCTGCTGCTGCCATCTGCTGGACATTTGGCAAAGTCACAAAACTTGTGTGTGTAAAGAAGACTAGTATATTCCAATAGCATCAACAGGATTTGTTTAGTTACTTCACTTTTTTTTTTTTACATTTTCCTTCAGTATCTGAAAAAAAATGAAGAATATCATTGTTAAGCACGTTTTTTTCTGCCTGTTGATTTTGTCTGTGTGCGTCTGTGTATAAACAACAATCAACATATTAACTGCTGCTTTCAAGTGTAATTTTGCCTGCAGCCCTGGAACACAGTCACAACACTTAATTAAGAACATGAATGATGGCTGTATTCCATTTAGGTGTGCCAATTCCAGGTCGCTGCTATTCCGCATGCTTGCATAGATGGGAATGGAGCCACCATTAATGTGATTTAATTACACTGGTGGTTTTTCTTCTGTGCCATGCCAAACTGCCTGCAGTAAAGAAGATCTGTTAACTTTTGAAACCATGACTGGCACATTATCAGTCCAATAGTTATAAATAAATGTTATATTTAAAAGAAGACCAATTAAACATTCATATAGCTCTTTACTGTCGACATTCCCCTCACATTATTCTTTAGTTTCTTCCAATGACCAATTATCTCTGCCCTGAACTCTCCCATTACTGGTGGTGAAGTTGTTCCTGACTGATCCCCAAACAAATCTGCCGAGCTCATGTTTAATTTGAATTTGCAAATTACTCTGGTAAACCCAGGCCAACTTCCCCAAAACTGCTAAATAGCGATTTCAACATTTTTCCAACTTTTTTATGGAACTGTTACTTCCCAACCCAGAATGTAACCATTTACCAACATAACCCTGCTAGTAGTGGAACACAGCCTGGGCAAAATCCACATAAAACAGCTAAAATAGCTAAAAAAGTACGCTGGATGTCGGTGGGCGAGTCATTTAACGTTACCTGACACACAAAGCATGTCTGGGATGACTGGAATAGTATGTGGCTCCCCACCACTTATGGACCTCCTAATCTGAGGCCAATGGATGTTTTCTTCCCCGAGCCACTTAGGTACCACTTTTGCCTTATGGCAAGGTGCTCCATCATGCTGGAAAAAGGCATCATTTGTCACCAAATTGTTGGATGGTTGAGAGAAGTTGCTCTCAGAGGATGTTTTGGTACCATTCTTTATTCATGGCTGTGTTCTGAAGCAAAATTGTGAGTGAGCCCACTCGCTTGGCTGAGAAGCAACCCCACACATGAATAGTTTCAGGATATTTTTACTGTTGGCATGACACAGGACTGATGGTAACGCTCATCTTTTTTTCTCCGGGCAAGCTTTTTTCCGGATGCCCCAAACAATCGGAAAGAGGATTCATTAGAGAAAATGACTTCACCCCAGTCCTCAGCAGTCCAGTCCCTGTACTTTTTGCAAAATCAGTCTGTCCCTGATGTTTTTCCTGGAGAGAAGTGGCTTCTTTGCTGCCCTTCTTTACACCAGCTCATCCTCAAAAAGTCTTCGCCTCACTGTGCGTGCAGATGCACTCACACCTGCTTTCTGCCATTCCTAAGCAAGCTCTGCACTGGTGGTGCCCCGATCCTGCAGCTGAATCAACTTTAGGAGACGGTCCTGGCACTTGCTGGACTTTCTTGGGCGCCCTGAAGCCTTCTCCCCAACAACTGAACCTCTCTCCTTGAAGTTCTTGATGATCCAATAAATGGTTGATTTAGGTGCAGTCTTACTAGCAGCAGTATCCTTGCCTGTGAAAACCTTTTTGTGCAAAGCAATGATGGCTGCACGTGTTTCCTTGCAGGTAACCTTAATCAGCATGACTGAGTGATCTCTGGCCTTGTCCTCACCAACACTCTCAACTGTGTTAACGAAAGAATCGCTGACATGATGTCAGCTGGTCCTTTTGTGGCAGGGCTGAAATGCAGTGGAAATGTTTCTTTTGGGATTGAGTTCATTTTCATGGCAAAGATGGACTTTGAAAGTAATTGTAATCCATCGGATCACTCCTCATAACATTCTGGAGTATATACAAATTGCCATCATAACAACCGAGGCAGCAGATTTTGTGAAAATTAATATTTGTGTCATTCTCAAAACTTCTGGCTACGGCTGTACTGTTGATGTGCTATCTCTGCCTAAAGAGCACCTACTCCCCCTAAAAGAGACCAAAATATGTTTATAATAGGAAGAGATTAAAAGGTCAAATGTGACAGCAACTTCAGTCTCCTGGTATTGTGAATGCTGTTAAAGATTGTGTGCGTACACTTGAATAGAGCAGTACCACCTACCGTTTTTTTTTTCTGATTTCCTACTATAAATTGTCTGCTGTGAAAAATATACATTTTCAGGTCAATACTGGAGAAATCACCGAAACGTGACATAGACAGAGCCATCACAACTAGCTGCAGGCACAACTCTGTTGCTCACAACTCTCCTACTGCTATATCTAACATCACAACACATCTTGGCACATAGAAAGTACGCTGAATGTCCGCGGGCGAGTCATTTAACGCTACCTGACACACAAATCATGTCTGGGATGACTGGAATAGTCTGTGGCTCCCCACCACTTTCTTCTAATCGGAGGCCAATTAAGACTGTTCACTGTTCAGGCTGAAACGCGACATAACAGTCCTTTTATTTAACATGTTTACGAGTTATCATGCTGTGAAAAATGATAACGGACTACATTAAACATTAAAGGAAATAGCAAATGTCAGCGGCAGCCCGCGCAGACAAGGACAAGAGCTGCCCTCATATTAAACTGTCAACACTCACCGAGGAACCATGGCGACTGAAAGAAGTGTCTGACACGCTCCTGCCGTGGATGCGCGGCCCGTAAACATTTATTAACGTTAGATAATCTGAGGACAAATAAAATCCCCTGGCGACCCAGGCGCAAGGAGGCCGCCATGTTGTCGTCCTCCGTCGGTGAGAGGTGTCCAGACAAATTCCTGACGGTAAAACAGCGTGGTTGGGAACGATAGCATGATTTTAAAATTAGAATTAGTCTTGTGAGATGTATCAAGTCGAGAAAGCTTTTTACAAAAAATATATCCTGTTATTTTTGGCCCATTTAATTTGCACACAAAATTCAGTGTTGATTTATGCATATGTCGTAATAAACGAGCAGGCTAAAAACAAGGAACTCTTTTGGGTCCTCAGACGTCCTTTTGACTGTTGTTCTGTTGTGTTGAATCTCCTCAGCTCAGTGATGCACTGCCCTCTGCTGGAAACAATGTCAAAGATCAGCTATGCGTTTAAAACTTGTACATCACAATTATTTTCTGGTGGTATGATGTGTTGTATGTGAACAAATAGCTAATGCGCATAATTAAACTACCATTTCTCAGTGCTTAATGTTTATATGCATGTTCTCGATTGTCAGAACCATGTCGGTACAATCTTACATATTTTATATATAGTATGCAGATGACAATAAAACTGAAATTAGAAATATAAAGATCAAAGTCTGTAATGTATATACTGTATACAATGTTCATAAATGTATATTCACATTCATATATTCCCAAGTATTATAGCACTGATGTCCTTCTGTTGATTTCCTAGAGCAAATAAGCCCTGTCTTGTGGTAGCTTGACTTTCTAAATTTATTGTCGTTGTTGTGTCAGAATGAAAACATATGAGGGGAAAATATATTTTGAAAGGCACACACAGCCTTACAAATAATTATGTGATTAAATTTCATTTCTTAAATACATGCTGGTTTATCAAAGGTGATGCAAAAATCATTTCTCACATACAACAGAACCACATGCACAAGGCACATAGATACAGGTTAATGTATGTTTATATGTGTATGTTTTGTGACAGTGTAAACAAACCAGGAAATTATGGTGAATTACTGGTCAAGTACGTAAAGTAAGGAAACAAACATTTATGGAAAGTCCAAAATTCTGAGCAGGAAACTGGCTTCATAAAAAAGCTGGTATGACGAGATATCTCTGCATTGTTATGAATACTTCCTCGTGTTTGTGTCTCATCAAAAATACAGAAAAGACCTGGCTGTAAATCACACCTCATTATTAGTAGTTTACATGAGCATGAACAGTGACTTCTGGGTTGGTTTATGTATCATATAAATGCACTGTGTCTCAAATGCCATTTCATTCTTGACACGTTCATGGCCTGTGTATCTTTGGTAATGTTGTTAATTAGGTCTTCACTTATATTTCTAAATGGGCAGTGAACTGTGACGCTCTCCACCTTAAAAGTACACCTGCATTAGTGGCGTGGTTCTAATCTGTCCACAGTTTGGACTGAATGCCTCTCAGGTCTATTTGAGTGTGAAGAGAAAATGATAAGAGAGCCTGATAAGCTGGGGCTGTGTATCTGCTGAGAGAACACAATAGCCCCACTGAGCAGGTATAGGACAGACTAAATCCCAGCTGGTTGTCTTTATGCCCATGCTCAAGCTATCTTTCATCACTTCCCTGTTCTTCCTCCAGCACCTATCTGATTGAATTAATGTAGCACCCTTTTAAATAATAAAATAGCCCCTGTGTGGCTCATTCAAATCTGAAAATAATTTTCAGACAACAAAAGATAAAGGCACTTCTGGACAGATATTGCATTATTGTTTTTGGCCAAAAAGACAGCCATTGTTCCATTTCTGCATCCAAGTGTAACACACAGTGCAGGAGGCAGATAGGTTTTTATCTGTAGCCTCCATGTTGTTGTCATCTCCCTAGACAGTACTGTTTTTTATCATAATAGTTGATACAACAGAAACATTCCCGTCCAAAGTGAGACTCGTGGATTAAATATCTCTTCTCAGTACCACTGTGTATTTTTGTTCCTTCTCAGATCTATTACAACCGGTTTGGGCGCATGTTTGCCATCGTGCCATCTGTGCCAACCACGCGCGCCTCACAACCAAGTACTTGTTGCGCTGGTTTAACGGTGCTTTCCCAAATTTTTGAGAACAATACCCAATCTTCTCTCACTTACAGTTGATTCTCAAGAACCACTGAAGTCACATGCCCCAGTGAATCACACGCAGAACACGCACATATAAAATATGCATATTAATGGCTGATGATATCTGATTTGAATCAGATGTCAGTGGCCGTCATGGACACATCGTGACACACTCAGAGTATGTAAAGGCTGTGTTTGCATTCACAGGGCAGTGATCAGTTAGGGAAATCAAGCTCCTGTCTCTTTGTGCTGCGGAGGTTAGATTTGCCTAACTGTTCACTTATCTTTACTTAGTTCCATCAAACAAGTCCCCATATCACAGCTCACAGCACATTATTCATAAGTTAAACTGAGGCCACATTACAGATGTTTTTCTGTGCCTCTGGTGATTATATGGAAACTATCGTTAATTTCCAAGTTCATCTTTGTGCTTTATTAGTGTTAATTGCACTGCATAAAGTCCTAATCATATCGCGATCAAACGCGATGACACATCTGAGGTAAAGGTTAATAATACACAAATCCATAATTCTTTACCTCATTTGTTTGTGGCTGTTCAACAGCTTGCACTTTGCTTCAGGGCTATCAAACACTACTCCCTGTCAACATTTAAGGATTTATGGATAATGATCACTTATTTTAGTGAAACGTTTATCACAGCCGTTTGATTTTGCATACATTCCAAATTTAAGGTGTATGACATGGGTCATGACAAATGCTGCTCTAAACTACAAAGTGTGATTGCTCCATATGAATAATGCCACATCACAGAAGCTTAACGATGAAATATGACGGCACTTCAGTTTGAATTGCGCTTGCTTATTTTCATGTAATATAACAATGTTGCAATCAGTAGCGATTATCTCAATCCAATCAGGAGCAGTCACTGGTTATCATCTTTCTGTAGTTCATCCAATCGTCAATGGAAAACAAAATTATAGCAAACTCCTCTAATCAGAGATGGTTTCCTGCTACCAGGAAGAAATGGTCTGTTTATCGTTTACTAACTCCATCAGTTCTGATTCTAGAAGACTGTTCTTGATTTAACTCTTGATAATGACATGTGGTGTCATTTCCTTCAGCTCGCATAATGACAGAGTTGGTTTGTGACACTGATGTGTGTGAGGCTAGAGAGACAAAACTGAAAGGGATGCAGCAGTGCAGTGGGCAAATTTTGGAAGTGATCGGGAAAGATAACAGCAGAATGTGGTGTTAATCCATGTCATGTATGTAAAGAAGGGTTATAATGGGCAGATAAAGTGGAGTGGAGATTAGACCCGGATTTGCTTGTGAGCACAGGCAAAAGAAAGGAGCTATTTATTGACATCACTTTTATCTGGTAGGTTATCTAGGCCCAATCATCCGACAGGTGCCTGCAGGTGCCTGCAGGAGCCAGCGTGGCAGCTATGGCACGCAGTGGAGAGGAGTTAACTGTGTGGCATTTTACACTGTCGTGATAAAACAGAAATGACCTGCACTATCTCTCTAAGTGCATGCAAGTCAAGCTTGTAACAGATTCAGTGGTAGCAAGGTTTACAGCTGTGGATCTGAGGCCCACACTATGGATAGACAATATTGATCACATCTGGGCAAGAGGAGCTGCAATTTGGGTTGTAGATTAGACTGAAAATGCTGATTGATTTGCTTGAGCAGTCTTATATTCCTTTGTTTAACAATCACAGGGATTGTTCTTGTCTTGATTTACACAATGACACCCAAATTATACGCATGCAGATCTGAAAAATGACTTTCATGAAATAAAAACAATGACAAACTTTATTTGTATTAAACATCAACAAACATTTACACACTTTCTTTACAGCTCAATGAATGCAAAGTAAATATACATATATATATATATATATTTTATCACTCGTTCTTGCACTTCATTGCCGCACTGTGCTTATGGAATGCTATTTTATTATTGTTTAGTTTCTCTGCAGTGATCAAGCATCCTTCCCAAAGGACACTTCACAGTATAAATGTCAAAACACTCAACATACATATACATCTGTTTGCCACATGTGTTTTGAATGCTATCAACATGTGGTCCTTTGGGACAGTGAAAAATGTAAGAGAAGCAATCACAATGGTTTATATTAGCTTTTGCAATTTTTGATATTCCTTTTTTCAGTAGGTTCTTATGTAAACACAGGTTTGACTCCTGTCATGTGGGCATAATAAGAAGGCACAGTAAAGAACATCTCAGTGCAGTGCCACAACAAAAGGATGAATTTAAAGAAAAATAACAGATAATTATCAACAACGTGTAAACAGTTCAAACAAATGTTTAGCAAAAAACAGTCAATCGAAAACTACAATAAAACGTCACATTTGAATACAGCAATGAAAGAAAACATAAATTAATGAAATTGTCACTTCTCTGACTCCCTCCATCCTCTTGCATTCCTTCCAAACTTGTAAACGAGTCTGCGTCCGTCTACTCGTTCTAGGATTTCTCTTTTGTAGTAATATCTGTAACAGAGGACATATGACATCAAACTAAATTCAAAATGACTTTATTTCAGATCATATAAAATATTGCATGAAACTGCAGTTATTGTAATACTTACTGCAACAATTAATTGAATTACTTGTGGTCACGATCTTTTTTTAGTACTTGCACAGCTAAAAATAGTCCCTAACAAATACACGTTTGCAAAAAACTACAGTTGCCAGCTGTTTTAAAAGGATTAAAGTATAGATTTTTAAAGGTTTATGTAAAGCTTCTGTAAGAACCAATGGACTTTGTGCTGAGGGCCACAAGAAGGTACTGAGAGACGGACAAATGCATATCTGGGCTGTATCGTATTTTGTCAGTCTAATATGTAATGGAAGTACGAGGATGGATCAATTGCTCCTTTTTCATTCAATGTCTCCATAAATTGGATGATAGATAACTTTGCCAGTAGAGTTAGAACTTCCCTCAGTGTCTCTGTTGTTTAGCAAATATATTTTCTCTCAAAGTATGTTTCAAAGTTCAACCCCAATATTTCAAATGAGAGCACCAATCTGTTTGGCGATGCCATCAAGCAGCAAATCCTTCTCCTGCACCCCAGTACAAAGAAAATCAGCTTTGCGGTCACAGTGACAATACCTGCAGGCACATTTTGTAGTTTCCAGTGGTTTCCACTACAATGAAATTAAGCTCATTAGATTAGCTCATTTGAATGTAAAGCTGTGACTATTGCAGGAGCCAGGAAGATTTTCTGTGCGGAAGGCCATTTCAGTTCATTTGAGAGTAAAGTGAAAATATTTAGTGGTTCATTCCAGGTAAACAGCAATGGGAAATGGTAAATATGTGTTTTAAACGGTTGAATTCACTTGTTCTAGACACATAACTTGTAATGATGTCACCTCTAAGTATCTGAAGTTGTTTCAAAGTGCATTTTTTAGTCATTACAGTATGTTCTTTTCAGTAGCAAGTGCATTATAAGCTGCTTAAGTAAATTGGATTAGGAACAATGCAGTGTGAAATTTCTTCCTCATCGCAGATTTTACAAGCTAATGCCAAACTAAATAACACCCCTGTGTACATGTAGGATGTTGACCGTGTTGAATGTGTAAGAACCTTATTTCTGCAGACAAGTTTCACTCCCTCTGAGGGTAAAGTTAAATGAAGAAAAAGTTAGGTACCAACCTACATGATACTATTTAGTGGCCCCCATCTCAACTGAACACATTAAACAGCATTCAAATCATTTGGACTCAAATGTCATCACTTTCTTAGTTCTCAGGTCTTCAGTAATTCTAAATAAGTACCTCCACTGACTGACAACTTTCTGTCTGGTTTTGTATTCATGCAACTGCATGTATGATAGCTGTGCAGGTGTACCTCATTGCCCGACTTAGTTTCTCGTAGGTCATGCTACTGTTATTCTTCTTCTTGCCCCATAACTGTGCCACCGCCTCTGACTTAAGGAAACGAAAAACCCCCTCTGTTCGATCCTCCCACTTGATCAGTCCTGGGTTTCGCTCTGGGTTCAGCAGAATGTCCCTGATGAATTCCCACAAGTGGGTCCCTCTTGGGTCTATGTAGAAAGAAAGTAGGTTAAATTGCAGGAACAAACATAGCTGTATATTCCGATTCCATATATGAAGAGGTGTTGATATTACTTACTGTGCTTTTTGACCTGATGAGGACGGCTGAAAGACCTTTTGATATCTGAGAGAAGTAAATCAAATTATTGTTGAATCCTTTTATCTGTTTTGTTTTTATTTTTTACGTGTTTTGGAGTTCCATTAGGAAACATAAAACGAAAATGTGAATGAGAATGTGAATTCCTCACCAGGGCTAGACGGGGTTGGAGAGGCAACAGGTGCGAGGGGGTGAATTGAGGGATCATAGATTTCTAAGTTAACAGAGAAAAAAGTTGACATTTCATTTTTTTGTTCCATGGTCCATTTTAAATGAAGCATTAGTAGAAAAAAATGCAGCAGACTGACATATTTACTTTACCTCCAGGTGGATAGCTAACATCTGGAAATGGACAGGAGAAGTCTACTGTAAAAGGGAAAAAAAGGATATTAGGACAAAATGATTCATTTGATTTATCTGAACAACCGTGAGCAAGAAAGCAAGTGGGCAATCTGTGTTGACATTGTTTGCCTTTCTTGACAAATAACTTGAAAGGCTCTTACATTCTGGTTTGAGTTCCAGTTGCCCTATTTCCACATGGTACTGACCTGTACAGGTAGGAGAAGGAAAAAGGAAGTGAATTATCAGCACAAACCTGTGAAGTGTGTAAGATTTGAAGATTGTTTAATCATGTTTGCATACATAGTAAGACATCAAATACTGTAGCTATGAATCAAATCCTTGCATAGAGTTCTGGAAAGCTTCTTCAGGGCTCTAAAGTGCATGTTACACTGAGATTTTTTTTTTAGCAGATTTGCTCTGTTTATCAGTCAAAAACCTCTTCTATTTTCATAATAGTAGGTGGTAAAAGGACTGCAAGAGTGCTTTAGAAATTAGATACACTCTCTTTTGTTGTTGTTAAAAAAAATAGGAGCAACAAACAGTTTTCAACAGGAAGCATCAAAGGACATCTAATCAGCATTTTGATAACCACTGACATTCCTACAGTGTCACCCCTTGTGGCCTCTTGTTTTTGTAGTAATTATACCCAGGTATCACAAACAGTTTGAAATATTTGATATATTAAAGTGTAACACCTGTCCTGAGCTGGTTTCTTACAGCCAGCAAGAACAATGGCAGCATTGTGCACTGGTTTGGTTTAGCTGGTCTTTAGAGTGTTGAATGGAGGTTAAACCTGTTGTGCCTGGTCTCCTGTCATTAGCATTGTTTTGAAATGCTATTAACCACATAATGTTACACAAGTATTTGCATCACTTCATTGCTTAAATTTCCTCTAAGACATATTCGTCACATAATAGTAATTGTTAAAAGCCCAAAGGGGAAGCCTCAGGCCTATGAAGGCCAGTTTCTTTACAATAACCCTCAAACTCTAATTAAAAACGGTGTTTTAGCCAATTCCCAGCTTGTTTTTCAGCTTCACATCCCCTCTGTGCTTTGTTAAGAGACCAATTCTAGCAAGAGCAAACAACAAATCCATCATCTCCCTCGCTCTAAGCAGTCCTTCACCGCTCTACAGTACCATGTAGTGCGACCCCTGACTGCCTCTGTGATCCCTTTGCAACAACACTTCAGCAAGACTCTGTTCCAGACCTGACTCAAATCACCCAGCTTGTCTTTTTATTGGGACTAATCATCTTCCTTGTTTCCCCCCTTTAGCTCCCCTTTCAGACTTTCAGACGCACCGCCCCACTTGAGTTCTGTGATGCTGTGGAAGAGAATGGGTCCCACGCTGCCTGCAGCACGGATGAAGTCCTGGTAGCTCAGACTGCAGAGCTGATGGCCATCCATATCAAAGTTTTGGAAGGGAATGTTGGAGGCATCAATCTGGTGCATGTCCATGACCTGTTGCAGCCACTCCCACACCTGGTACTTTGTCCAGAACTGAGGCTGGGAGTCACGAGGCCACAGGCGACTTGTGTATCCAGACATCACCATCGAAACTGAGGATAGACATCAATGGTTGTGTATGAAAACATCATAAAACCTGCATTTGTCTATATCAGTAATTAAATTGCGAATTAATATGCATCTGATGAGGGAAACATGAATTCCTCTACTGGAGGTATTTGTCAATAATTAATCTGAAGAATGGTTTACTCGAAGAGCTGTTGAGCTCTTTCTCAGTTGGGAATCCTTAATTCATGCCTTGTTTTTCAGAGCTCTGAGCTCACCAGGTGAGCAATACATCAGTCACTAATTGTTGAATGATTTTCATTTTGCATTGCAGTTTCATAGTGAGAAAGAGGGTGAGAGAGAACCAGACTGTTGAACAGAGAGCAATTAGAATCCTTCAGCAGAAAAAAAGCTTGGCATATTTTCTTGAGGCAGACAATTTAATTAACTGATTTACGTCAGTAAAGACTGCACACATAATGGCAGGAAGCCATATAATAAGGGCTCATTAAGAGTGTGTTAGTGTGGTTCATGGGGCTTACCATCAGGGTAGGAGTTAGGTGGGCCCCAGGTAGTGTTCACCTGGCTGTCCAGTGCGGTGGATGGAGTTATGCTCATATTGTAGCTGCTACACTCTGATGTACCATGGCCCAGGGGCTGAGGCAGGAGAGGAGTAATTTACTATATGGATAGATACAAAAGGAAACAATGATTGTTACTTAAATGTGATTTACATAGTAATTTTCCTACTAAACATATCAACATGAAATATTCAGATTATATATATATATATATATATATATATATATATATATATATATATAGTTTGTTAACTGAATGTTTATGTACATTATTAAGATTCTTATGCAATCAAATCCCATATTTCTTTAATAGCCATTCAACATATTTACACTCAGTAATGTTCTCTCTATATAGTGGTTAACTAGTAGTGGAGTCTGCCACTCCTGCACTGCGAACGATGCATCACAGTTTTATCTCAATGCTACACTGTTTACTGTTCGCTGTCTTTACACCGTATCAAAGCTGTATTCAGTTTCAGCTAATGCAAATACTGAACATCCTACAGCTGCTGCTTCATACTAATGCTTCATATTATGAAGCAGCCACTGTAGTACGTGCTAACTGTGATCTGTGAGTCACAATGAGTGTTTTCTGTACTATTACACCTTTCTTGCTGTTACACAGTAACCATGGCTGTCACCAGATCACCCAAGTCTGAAATTTTTCAACTTCCAACTGCGTACATAACTTGATTTATTAAATATATTTATCCAAACATTCATAAGCCAACACAAAGGAATTCTATGTCAGCACAGTTTATGGGTTGTGTAAGCTGTTCATTGACATGGGTCAGTTGGGTTTTATGTTTTTAATGGAGGCTTATTTGCCTGTTACACAGTGTAAGCTTCCATTTAATCTGTTTGTCTGTTCAGTATTCATGTTTGTTTTGGACTGCTTGTAGTGTCTTCAGATCAGCAAATGCTCAAAATGCCAAAGTAACACACTTGCATCCTACTGCTGTTCGAGTTACTGATGTTATTTTATTTTCCACACTCATTTTGCTCATATTTTCTTCTTCTCTTTTACTTATTTTCAGTTACCATTTTAGGGTTTTAAGCGTTCTATATATGTAGAGGTTAATAAAGACAGGTTTCAGACCTAACCACAAGTATATTTGCATCCCATGTAAATAAAACTTGACAGCATTTCAGCAGCTCTACTGTTTTAACGCAGCAGGAGGTGTAGAAGTGTTGCACAAGCACAATAGCTGAGTCATGTCTGACACTATTCACTGCCAATATCCAGATCTATGTTATGGTATGTAAGTAACATTAAAATTTATACTGAGTGAGACACAAAATACTGCACTGTTAATTATTTTAGTGATTGTTCTGCTATGACATTATTACCATTTACACGATTCATGCTTTTTTTAAGTAACAACATTTAAACAGAGTGTCATGGCTTTGGAAAGAGAACTTAATCTGTTTTAAAATGGGCTGTGGACTGAACATTAATTCTCTGTCTGAGATACGATATGAAAAAAAAGGTGTTTGCGACAGTTAACACTGGTTTTGTAAATGTTGTTGAGTTATACATCACAATCAAGCTGTCAAAGGTCAACATAATAAGCAACACCTGTTTTAGATGGCTAAACTATGAATCAAATTATTTCCCGCATGTCATTTATTCCCTGGAGGAATTTGGTCACACCTTTATGGTAGGTTATAAACAAATTATGCCAAGCCCTGTAACTTATTTCAACTGTAAATAGGCACCTGGTAAACCAAATTTCCTTAAAGATCTGGTCAAGATCCCTGAAGAGAATTTTCCAGCAGATAGGTGACACTTGTCATGCCAGGATAGGTCAGCTCTTAACTTGACAATGTGCAACCTTCTACTACTGCCAAGCAGATATCTTATCAACAACGCAGAAAGTAGTTTGTGTCAGTGCAGAAACCATGTAGCTTAAGAAACTAGGCCGAGACATAATTATAGTTATGGATCAATATTCTATTAGCTTAGAGTCATAAAGGGAAAAATCACTCCGCTCCATAATGCCTGAGATAAGCAACTCTTATCTTAAGAAGTTCACAAAGCAGTGTTTCAACTGTCTTCTGACTTTCGGTTTCATTTCAATCATAATGGCCTTATGGTCATTGAATTGATACATTCAACTGATGATTGATACATTGATGAGTTTTTCACTTTTTCTGTTTTTTTTTTTTTTTTTTTCCTGTTTTATCTACAGTAAATATCGTGTTTGAAACTAGCCTGTAATGGAAACAGTTTAGTGGCATTAGATATGCAACATTTCTGTGACACACCAAGAGTTTAAACAGAGAGGAGATGCAGTGTTGACAGTGTGCTGAAATACTGTATTACTGAGTACAATCGAACGTATGAAAAAAAAATCTAAATTAAAATTAAAATAAATACTTGTAGAGGCATCCCAAACAGAACATGTCTATGAAGGCAAGTTTAATAATTTCATAATTAAATGACATTAAAACACACTATTTGACCAGCATCAATATGGCAGCCTACCAGAGCAGTAGAATGGAGTCCAACCAGGTCTGATAGACGTCTCACGTGGATCCACTCAAAACACGGCTGAATTGGAATCAATACAGTTTCTGGAGTTTCCAATACACTAAAGGACTTGTGTTTACAGTGAGATGAGGTGAGTCCTTTCGCTTCTCAAATTTTTGAATTAACAGACGAAAGCGTGCAGACACACTAGGTGCTGCCCCACCACAATGGGTGTTTTATGCTCCAAACTTCCTTATGCTGCTCCAATTGGCTACCTGTCTGAGCCCATACCAGGTAGGTATTTGCATAATGCACACCCACACACCAACAACACCTAACATAACTTTTATACTCTCTATTGGCACTGTTCCCTCTCACTTGCTCTCTCAAACACACGCTCACTCAAGCAGAAAAGCATATACTTGTGAGGAGATACAGGCATGAATTCAAACGCACTCACAAGCCCATAGAGAGAATGTTAAATTGCTTAAAGTTATTGTTCGTATAGTTGCTTAAAATAGCGTTTAACCTTTAAAGAAAATTTCCCATGTGTTGTTATGTTGCACAACATTTGTTTTCCACATTTCATCATGATGAATGAGGTGCTGACAGTTTAGGTAAAAGGCCCTGAGAGACTTTGTTTCCTTTGCCTTTCTGAAAGTCGCTGGAACCACGTGAAAGAAAAACATTAGTGACTGTGTGCTTGAAGAGACTTCACCAGGGTTACACATTTACAAATGCCTTAAATATTCTTTGCACAATGGCCTCGTTCAACTTTGAATTTGCATGGTCATTATTTAGGCCAAGCATTTTTTAGCCTCGTCTACAACTAAAGATCACTTCACCTCATTACAATTCCGGCAAACTTTGATCAGCTCTTAAAATAGCTTCTGATCCACAGGTGCCTGACTGACAGGTGACAATTAGCTTGGTATGCCTCCCACAAATCCCCGTAAACATCACACACCAATGACAGGAATGGAGAATCAAAAGCAACTTGTGTTCATATATGCTGAACTGTTTCCCTGTCAGGTGTCATGTATCTCCCCCTGTGACATTCACAAGATGTGCTGTCTCTGAAGAGGATTTCAACTTCACTGTAAATGACATGTTACATGAGGTACAAACGGTAAAATCGAGCCTCTGTTCAGATCAGCCATTGTGCGCTACAAACCTGTAGCGATAAAGAAAGACGTCGAATGAACATGATGATTTTTGGTTTCCTAATTCCTCAAAACATGTTTGTCCTGTTTTGTTGTTTTTTTTTTTTTTTCCAGTTCACCAGCCAAATGCAGAACATGTCTTTCCAAATCAAAACCAGATAGATTAAACAAACAATATACAGTACATGCAGAAGTAACTATGTCAAAAACAGATTTTTTTACTGAACTTTGATACCCTTTATATCCGCTGTTGCCCTATACTGACAATGATCAGAGGGAGTTCAAACATTCTATTTTTGCTTGACGCCAATTAGAGTTTAGGCAAAATGTAACATCTTTGATGTGAGATCTAAATCTGATCTGTAGCCTTGTACCACTACAATACCTCTTGGGACCAGAGGCACTAACAGTATCATGTTGATAATTGAAGTGACTTTGAGCAGGGCTGAACTGTATAATATGCTGAAGCAGGGAGAAGTCTGTCAGAAAGTGTGTCATGTTTCTTTCGTAGCAGAGTTATGTGGAGGGAAACAAGAGGTGAGGCTGAACAAATAAACTTGAGCTTTTCTTATATACTGCATACGTTTATATGTATTTATCAAGCTATGTAACCATATAAAGTCATCATTAAGAGGATGACATTAATGACCTTTCCTCATTCTATAGATCCATGTCATCAACCTATCTGTCTTGTCCTCACTTGCACTCTGAACATGTGTATGTGTGACTTGGACTTGTGCCCACAGCTCTGCCTCAGAGGTAATGAGGGAGTTCAGTGTTAGCATGATTATCTCTGAGAGCTCACCTCATCTCCTCACACACACCAGATCACTACATTCCTAATGGTAAAAACCACCACTACTGATCTCCCTGCAACTCCCTACCACCTTCCTACCTGTATGGGTTATGGGTAAGTCGCCTCTGGCCCTCCGGCAGCCTGCATGCTGCCTATTTGTAATACAGGTGCTAGGCGTCCTCTTTTCAAAGGGTAAAAGCCCTCCAGGGTGTAATTTGGGACCTAAGCCGTGTTTGGTGCCATCCCACTGTGAATGCCTGACCAGATTTTATTGCAGTAAGATTAATACGCCTATTCAACTGAAGCCACACACTTCTCATTATGGCCAATGGTTTGGCCTGCTTCTCAACTTCATTTTTTTGTTCATTCTCTGTCACAGTTTTTTTTTTTTTTTTTTTGCCGTGTCACAAGGAGAGCAGTATCTGGCATCTCATTTCATGGATCTTCGTTCTGCTTTTTCAGGGTGGATGTGGGTCGACATATGCAGAGGTCCACTGGGGGAATAGCAAAAGGGAGAGACAGAGTGGGAGAGATCAAAGTCTGTCATATCAACCTCACTCTGTGTGAGTCAGCCTCCCAACATCGTGAGAAGCAGTGAAGACATCCTCCTAGACACAAGAAAATGTCATCAAAATGCTGGCATTATAGACAGTGTCATCTATTTTTAAATGCAGAGTCAAGCAGAGGCTTATGTCACCCTCCAATAATAGTACACTACTGATCCATCTATAAAGAGGCTTATAACTTGCTTAGTCGTACTGTGAAATATTAATGCTTTATTTGAGGATGCGGTCAGAAGTTTCCCTTTGACAGGAAAGGCTGTCAAAGCTGTCAGTCAGAAGAAACAACCAAGACAGGAGGAGGGTACAGTTTGCATGCTCTAATGAACAGGAACTTATTAGCTGGAGTATGTCTATTACTGTCCCACTTGCCTCCCCTCTTTCATTAGCTACTTATCACGCCCGTTAGTGTCTTCTTTAATACTTCACATTTTGATTAGCATACGATCCAAGGGGAAAGAAGGAAAAATCATTTTATTAGTGTCAATTACTGCTACAAATGACAATTTCACTGCCTAAATTGTAATTTTACGTTTCCTCCCTGTCAAAGAACAATGGCTGTGTAATTACAGTAATGAGAAGTGCAACAGAAAAATGAATTATTCACAATCCTCTTCCTTTCTTGTTCTTTTGAACTCCATCATGTCGATTTTGGCTGGCTGTATTTATCACTCAGCTTGGAGAACATATGTACTATATGACTCACAAGTGACACATTCAGGTGCAGGAGTGCTAAAAGCATGGCATGAATGTTGTAAAAATACCTTTTCACCTGCATAGTGGCCACAAGCATGACTGGACTTGATGAGTGTAGATCTCTTCTCTGCCCATAGGTGACACTGTTGTCTCATATACTGCGGGGGAAGTCTAAAAGCAAGGTGATGTGATGAGTGAGCAGCAAGGATGTGACATGATGTGTAGGCGATGAAACAAACTGACAGTTACTGACTACGATGCCTATGGATGTGCCACTAATATAGGTTACAATAACCTACATATCTCTACCTTTTCCCGGGGGAAATATCACAGAGGTGTAAGAAGGATACATGAGAGACAAGAAGCAGGGACAGATCAGCACTGGACCTGTTTGTTGTGCCATAGTGTACTATGAGTTTACCACACATTCCAGTTCCTCCAAGGCATCAGTGATTGCTCACCTCCCAGTTTCCTAAAAACTGCATGTACTATACATCAATGAAACAGCCTGTCTTTTAATACAAGACACTGAAACCTACACTGAGGATGTAACCTGGATCATGGCCGTCTTTCTACAGGAACATCCAGTAGAGTCCGGTCATAACTAAAATCATTTATTTGTTAAGAATGTATTCTTGTTAATAGGGAAAAACTCTTTGATAAGTTGCAAGTTAATACTTTAAGCAACATTGTGTAGATCTAGTATTTTTTGTGATTCGGCGACCCAGGTTTCATAGTGGTACAAATACACCACTGTTGTAAATGGATATATGGACATTTGTAATTTGTGGTAATTTGTGCTTTTGTTATGATGGCATTATCAAACATCAAGCAAATGCAACAACACAAGACATAGCAGTCAGCTAATACTAGACTAACAAGAAGCCTAGCAAGAAGGTGAGTTCTGTATCCATCTTCAAGTTATTTATTTCATGAAGTACTCATCAACAACTTAAAGCCAGTCCGAGATTTACTTTTGACCGATGCCCTCTTGCTAAGTTACTCGCTTGCTCTTCTGAGCTTCCTCTATCTCCGCCATGTGCACAGAGGCTGCTGAGTCCAGTTACGTTACCCACTCACCCGGCTCTGGTTCTGGCATGACACCCTGCCAGTGTTCTCCACCAGCTCAGCCTCACCGTGGGCCTGAAAACCTTCTCCTCCTCATCTTTGCTAACAATTGATATTCCGGCACCAGATTGGTGCTTTGAGCTAGTACATGCAACAGAGACTAACCTAGCTAGTTTAGTGGTTAATTTTATCATTAAGCCTGATTCATAGTTGTATGTAGACTTTACACAGAGAAAAGGTGCTGTTGCCAACAGTAACAGTAACAGTATTACTGTTGGTAGGGAGTAATAAGTAAAGGTTTAATGATACATATTTTGAGTGAGGAGCCCATCACTGTTGGCCAGTCATGAAACCTGACTCCAAATGAATGCTGAGGTTGATTTGCTGGATGTCTAAATAAGTAATTGTTTGCTAACAAATACAGTCAGCATACTAGTTTAACTTAGCATAAGATGGGAAACAGGGCAAAACAGCCAGCCTCGCTCTAACAAAATCCACCTACCAGAACCTCTACAGCTTACTACAAACTGACTATAACACATTATATTTTTTGTTTAAACAGTAACTAAAATAAATAAAAACCAAAGTGTATA
Organism: Sciaenops ocellatus; assembly: GCA_033000465.1. NCBI lineage: Eukaryota > Metazoa > Chordata > Actinopteri > Sciaenidae > Sciaenops > Sciaenops ocellatus. The sequence continues at coordinate 18,366,277 of CP136871.1, read as the reverse complement.
ATCAGGTCATGGTTTATTAGGAGGTGCTATGATGGACTATGTCTTTGCCAGCTGGATATGAGAGTGGTAACCTTGACATACCTTCAGAAAGAAAGTGAATAAGCATTGTCATAAAATCTTAAATTATAACTTAAAAGTGTTATAATTAGTACTGCATTAGCTCCGAGTGATTATTGTAGCGTAGCCATTATACAGGATAGAAAATTCTAACATGGCCAAAGGATTGGCCACACACATATACCCAGATACACATGCAAGTCAATTTGCATTGAGGCCAATAGCAGAAAAACAGCAGTGGAACAATTCTAAACTAGAAATAAATATGTCTTTTTAAATCGCTGAACTTTTGAAAGAGCATCTTAGAACATTGTATTTTACTGTCTGAGCACAGAGACCGAAACCCGAGCAGTGCATGCTTTATAATGAATATATTACTATGTTAGGAAGTGGCTGACAACTACTTGCTCTCATCCTCAATTAGCATTTCATTGTTAGGCCTAAAACTTCAGTGGCTGAAATGGTTTAGCTGAAAAAAAGAAGAAAAAAAAGTGTTCTGAACCAATTTGTATCTCAGGAGAATCAAAGATAAAAGATAAAAGATACATCAAATGGCTCAATACAATTTGAAAAAAATGATTACATTTACATAAGAAACAGGTATTTTGATTAGTATTAATTGTTAATAAAACTGACTGGACTACTAATACTAGATATTATGTCAATCAATATGTATAGTGGTGTTCACTCTGGCTGAATTTTTCATTTTAATTCAAAAAGGTCACTTATTGTAGTAATGCTTTTATATAATCAACATCAAAGAGATTTTGTTGACTAAAATCAAAAATCCTTTGATATAAGCCTTTCTTTGTACAACCAACAATTTCTAAATATGTCATTATGGTTTCACTATTAAAGAGACATTGCGGAAAAGTATCTAAAACTAAGCAGGATTTTAATTTTGTGTAAAAATTTTAAAACATGTAAAGGACTAAAAATAATCTCAATAGACAATATGCAAGGAAACAACAAACAAGTTTTTATCCAGGATATCTTTAATGTCCCTGTAAGAGTGAGTTCAATATAAGGACACTACCATTTGGATGAAATTACTCCTGAAAAGAGAGTGGCAGTGGAACACACATCAAAGTACACAAGCTGTCTGGTTGTGTAATTAGTCAGGCGTTGGCAACACTTATGGGTATAGTAGTTGCCATGGAAACAGAGTATGCGTCTCATCTCTGTCCACCCCTCATAAAATAATACCCCTACTTGGTACAGGTTGTCAGCAATCAAAACCTGACTGAAATATGACATGCAGCTAAATCTGGAAAGATCAGTTGCTGAACCAGAATAACACGTGACCACAAACTATTAAGGTTGAGCCATAATGTCAGCTAACCACCACACAAGGCAGGGGGCTGATTTTCTGGTCTTAGTGAATTAACTGGAGTGCCTTCAAAGCTGTCAACCTTTCCTGAAATTACTAGATACCCCTTACTGTGTGCATATGACTCTGGTAGTATGATAATTCAGCAAAACTGCATGTTGGAGGGCAGATTAATCAATTTTGACCCTCCCTTGCTGTGTTAAAGCTGCTGTCATACTGTAGGGTTATATATCGCAGTTTCACACTTTACAGGTGAATATGCACACAGCAAAATAAATCAGACAACAGCAGGCTCTCGTGATAATGAGGTATAATATTTGCACTTTATCATATCTTAATGGTGAAAGGGAAAGTGGGAAGTATGATTTTTGGTGTCTGCATTAGAAGTACTTATGTTTATCATATTTTGGGAAATCTGTTCACACCATTGCCTTGTGGGACCCCAACTCCCATCTGGGGACCAGAAAGCTAAACATAGGTTAAAAAAAATACATTCTTTTTTTTCTACAGTACAATACTCACACAGATGCCCAGATCCACAATTGTAAGAGTTATTTGTTGCTTTTATCATTCCATCTGTCCATACTGGCTGTCAAGTGATCCCTTTGTAGTGTAATTCCAATATAAGAGATGGGGGACAAAATCCACAGTCCTTGTTCTGTGCAATAATGCATTCTGAAGTTTAGCAGAAGCTAATATAAAGTACAATACTCCTAATCCAAGCTTAGATTTATCTGAGCCTAATTCCAAAGTTATAGTATCTTTAGTATGAAATTGTGTCTTTGTTATTATCCTTACACTGCACTGTCTAGGCACACACAGAGATAATGATGGAAGATACCCAAAAGCTTCATATTAGCTTTAGCTGAACTTTTGGATACATTTTTGTACAGAATAAGAATTGTAGATTTTGCTCATCATTTCAGACTTTAGAGTCATGCAAAGAAGGGCTCCCTTTGCCAGTATCAATCAGATCAATACAGCGACCAATGGACATACTGTATGGAGTATATTTTTTAATAAATACCACTGTCAAAAATATCTGGATATGGTTAAGGTTCGTAAAAGATGGGCTCCAATGTTGCATGCACATTTGTTGAAAGGAGGCTAGTCGCCAGCTCTCATGCATTGAGCATGAGATTCCCATAATTGACACAGATCACATGCTCTCACGCCACGCATGCTTTTTTCTGACAGTAACAGTAACAAGGTGGAAGCACTTTTCACAGATTGTGCATGACCACAATCATCATCTGTTTGAACAGGTATACAACAAGTTATAGTGATGCGCATTTCCAGTGGAGCAGCCAATCAAAACGATTTGTGCTCAAGCAACTAACTAAACCCGCTGAGGTCTGAGGATGAGTAATGCCAGGAAGGGGAGACTGCAGTTTAGCATTGTTCACACTTTGCACCTCACTTTGTCTGTGTTTCTGTATGTGAAACTGCTTGCTAGTACATGGGAAAATGTTTTTTTTGAGCCAGTGTGAATTATGTGACACCACTGCTTTTCACAGGTTGGCGTACTTATTCTGTTACATTTATTACACAATTAAGTGTTAACACATCTGGGACTGTACTTCCAACAAAATAAGTACAAACTTTGTAATTTCAATTTAGAGGCTGTTGTGGACTCTTTCCCTAGGGTGCTAGGGGAGGCCGAACGTCCTCCCCGGCCATGTTGAGGAAGGCCAGGGTAGTGATGTGGTCCCTGGTTCCCTGGGCTCTGCCTGTGTCCATACTTGTCCCTTGGGGCATGATGACCAATCTCCTGGATGAGTCCAGCTGGAACCCTGTCACATTGCAATCGTTGATCTGATGGGGCTTCTCCCTTTACCCATTTTCCCCCAGCTGGCAGCGAGGAGCCTGAACTACTTATGGGCCACCTTTTGGTGCAGGACGTCCCCACTCAGTCGATTTTATCTGTGTTCTGGGCAGGATAAGGTGTTTGTGGTGCAGCAAAAGCTTGTATACCACACCTGGCTGCCAAGCATATGCACCTGGTTGGAGGAAGCTGCATATGGTACAGGACCTGAGAAATTAGATTTGTAACTGGCGGAATACAAACAATACTCCACCAGAACATGAACACAGCCAGAGGCCACCCTCCCACTAACTCAATGTGCACTGTGGCTGAGGCTAGAACCCCAAACTGCTTGGCTGCTTGAGTCTGCATACTTCCATCTCCTGATTGGCCTGCCTGCCATCTGAGAATTCATATTAATTTTTTTTTTAAATAATTAAAAAAAGAAATTAATTAAATTTTGTTTTAAATGTACCTCATGTTACAGTAACATGTATAAATATATTTACCACATGTATAGACACACAAATATTTATCTTAAACCAAACCATGTTTCTATCCACCTTTTTAAATCTCTTGATGTACCTACCCTTTATTTAAGACAGCTACATCTTGCATCAGCTGTACCCTCTTTCTCCACTTCAGCCTGTCCCTCTCCAGCTGCATGTACTTATCTCCCAAACATGGAGATTGATAATCTAAGTTCTATCCATAAATAAAGTTAAGCTATACATGACATGTGACTTATTGGCGTTTTATTGGAATATATTAATTTAAGGTTGTCCAACTTGGCTGTTGCTAATATTTAGCACCAGCAATTTGTAATGCAACTAGGTAATGTTAGTGCAACTCTAACATTAGTTTATGTGATATGGCTCAAAGCAAACGTTTATTCGTTTGTCAGGGTTCCTACAGGTTTCTTCAAGTCAAATTCAAGTCTTTTTAAGACCATTTATATCAAAAATTAATACCTATTTCACAGCCCTACCGGCAAAGAAAAATGAAATCCTTGAATTTCAGAGTATTCGTTTATTCAACAAAACAGCAGTCCACAGTACTGTACAGGTTAAATAAAAATAAAAAATAAGTTAAAAAATCTGTGGTTGTGTAAAGATGAGGGGGTGTCACCTCATTGCAGCATAGAACAGGGGAGACTCTTCCCCAACCATTAACAAAATAAACAATGAACATCAGAAACAAAGTAAACTCCTAAGCTCTGAAATACCCTTGTTTCCATTGTATGACTGGTGTTTGGCGATGGTGTGAAGAGTCCACAACACCTCTGCTTTCAGCGTTGGCGTTTTTCCATCCACGCTTGGTTAAATTTACATTTCCCCATAACATCAAAACTGCTTGCCTTGTTGTTGTTTGTGGTCTGTGTTTGTGTTGTGGTGCTGTTAATGCAAGGTTTTCTTCTTCTTATTTATTTTTAACGGCGGTTGGCATCCAGCTTATTGGTGCATTACCACCATAGTATAAGAAGTACTGGTTCCGGTTAATGTTAGAAAAAAGGTTAGGGTAACAGGTAAAGAGGTGGTTAGGGTTAGGATAACAGGTAAGTAGAGGTTAGGGTTAAGGTAACATGTAAGTAGATGGTTAGGGTTAGGGTTCAGGTGCTGGTGTTCAGGGCAACACACTAAGCCATCTGCGGTCATCTGTTTTTTCAGGGTGTATACGCTACATCTTCCGGCATTTCTCTTGTACAGCCTTCTGAAACTGTAATTACACAAATTTCAATCATTGAATATGATTATTATATTTATTCATTATAACTAATAACATATAGACACTGCACATGTAAAGAATATAAAAGATTGATTATAAAAAGATTTATGTGACAGTTCTGTAAATTGGAATATGTCAACTGATCAAAGTGAATCACTGACAGTGTAAATATATATGTATATATATTATAAACCTATTGCAATGTTACTGTATTCTGACCATGTCAGAGTAGTATAGCAGCTCTGTGCTTTACATTACAATATTACTGTAACGTTACTCTGTAGTTTGATGCCTTGCTGTGAAGTGTCATTGCCTGGGAAACGTCAGCAACGTTACTGATTGATCATATAAATATCAGACATCATGTAGCGACATTTTCACATCTTTAGACACTGGTCAACCTACAAACTTTAATCTACAGTAACACGTGTGTGACGGTAGAAAAAGCACTAAAACAAGTAAATTGCACGTTTTTCTATAAGAGTTGAGAAAGCAACCAATGCTGTGCACTGCACCGGGTTTACATTTCATCATTTCGTTACACTAAATAAACATTTTCCACCAGGACTGTAAAATGTCATCTCTGTGTCTGACTGATGTTAGCTTCAAAACTTTTTTCTATCATGTTACACTTGGATTGAGATCAGCTGATCTCCGTAACATCACGTTAATAAACATTTTCCACCACCACTATAAAATGTCATCTCTGTGTCTGACTGACATTAGCTTCAAAACTTTTTTCTATCACGTTACACTCAGCTGATCTCCGTAACATCACGTAAATAAACATTTTCCACCGGGACTGTAAACTATCGTCTCTGTGTCTGACTGAGGTCAGCTTCAAAACGTTTTTCTATCACGTTACACTTTGATTGAAATCAGCTGATCTCCGTAACATCATGGCATAATTGCTGTGACATTACTCTTGGTGATTGTGCTCTGGCTAAAGCTTTCAAACAACAGTTTTCATTTACACACGTAACTTTAGCAAACAGCAAACTTCGGCCTGTTGAAAACATTAATCCATCATCAGTGATATCCGTGAGAGAAAGTCCATGATGATGTTTATCCGTGTTTTCTGCCGTCCTCAGTCCCAATTTCGTTTTTCTTCATGTTTTCTCTTCTTTGATGCACAGACTCCTGCTCTCTTAACCCTTCTTGTGCTAAATAATAAATGTGTTCCTCCATTTGTCTAAATGTAACTTTTCAAACTAACAAAACAGAACAAAGTTTGCTGTTAGCTGTTAGCAACTAGTAAACGCGGCTTCCTCCGCCTCCTCTACTTCGCATCCACCTTTTTCTTTGCTTGGCAAAGTAGTGGCGAATCGCGATTGCGCCACCTTTTGTCCGTTCTAGGCCACTGTTAGCATTATGGCGGCGCAAGATGGCGGCCTCCATGTAGGGGGACCCGCGGTATATGTTCATAAAAAGGTGAAATCTAAAGTAATAAAAACGGAATGACTCGTTTCATAGGGCCACTATATAGCACTAACAACATAGTTATATGTATTATATTCCATTTCTGTTAATAACTCACTATAAATATTACACACTGGACCTTTAACCAAAGGTGTCTGTATGTCTCTCCTATTTCTGACATTATACCTATGTTGGTACAATCGTGTTGACACATATTCGTGTTTCACCAACATATTGTATATTCCATTTTGAACAAAATACGACATAAACACAATTTTTAAATCTAGGACTAAATCCTTGTTGAATTCTGTAGATTGTCTTATTCCTATTATTTTTAACAAATTTTGGTCTTGAAAACTGTGACTCCAATAATAATGTTTTTTCTCTAATTAACGACGGTAGTTTAGCTCGAACCAAAACATCTTTTAAATTCTTATTTCGCCTATAAGCTGATATAACGCTTGAATTACAAAATACATTACTTTGTCCTAATATGTCCTCAAAATTTGACTTCAACTTATTGTTCAAGACTTTACCAACTGAAGGAAACGTAGTAACCAACGCAGTTGCATCCCCATGATTCCAGTCCCTTCTATTCCTGAAGGTCTTAAGGCAATGTCTTAAGAAGGGCCTAGAATACCCCCTCTTCCTAAGGGAACTAAATAAAATCCGAACTGCTCCCCAAAAATCTGTCTCCCTTGTACATATGCGTTTGAACCTAAGATTCTGATATTTAACTATTCCTTTAAAAGTATGTTCAGAGTGAAAACTATTTTTGTGGAGCAGTGCATGAGTATCTGTACTTTTGAAAAAAACTTTGATATCCAATTTGAAATTTGTGGCATAATCTGGTCCTTTGAAGACCGTGGTATCCTAAAAATCTATCGAATTGTAATTATTTTACGTTTTCAATTTTATAGACGAATCATGGGAATTCAATATATCAACAAAATCTGTAAATTCTTCCTTGGATCCCACCCAGATACCCCAAATATCATCAAGATAACGCAAATAATGAGCTGGTTTCTTATCACATTTCAAGAACACTTCTCTCTCCCAATTTGCCATAAAAATATCGTCATAAGCCGGGGCAAACCTTTTGACCTGCAAATAAAAATCCCCATTAAACATAAAATCATTCGGAGTTAAATTAATCTCCAATAATTTCAAAAGCTCGTCATCCGGTCTTCTTGGGTCCAGGTAAAACACAGATGGGATCCTCAGACTACTAACAATTTCAATAAAATGACACGTGTCCCTAACATAGGCAGGGTGTTTGGACGCTAATGGGTTTAAAAAATAATCCAAATACTCAGCTGTAAAATACGTTTCGCTACCACAATCCGAAGCGATTGGTCTCCCCAGGGGAATCTCAAACGGGACCGACCAGTTTTCTGGAGCCTTGTGGATTTTGGGCAATATGTAAAATCTTCTCTCCCGAGGTTGTACCTCGCAAACGTTAGGGTTAGGGTTAGCTATAAAAATCTTATAAATTATTATTATTTTTAATTTTTTTAAACCAGCATCAGTCCTAATCATACATATCAAATATTAATGATTTTTTTTTTCTTAACCCTTAAATTGCCAAGTTTTTGTCATGATGCACCTCCATTTTATGGTCTAAAAAACACAAAAAATGATTTATTTTCAATATACTTCATGCAACCTGGATTACTTATGGTTTGATTATTGCATCTTGGTGTATGTGAAAGATTAGCAGCAATAGTTACTTATATGCATTACTATTTTTTTAAAAATATTTTTTATATTTCATAAAATCTTCACTAATCTACACTTACTCCTCAGTCCTCAAATGAAGCTGAGAAATGAGAATTTACATGTTTTATACTTTGTATTTTAGCAGGATCAAAAATAGTGTTTTAAATGGGTTTCAATGTGCACATTTATGTGCAAAGGAGTATAAACAGGTCTATTTTAGTCCATGTTGTTTACAATAGGCCAAAAATAAAAAATACATTAAAAAATGTGAGAACACTCATAAATGCACAACCTTGCATAGATCATCAACAATATGCATGAAAAAAATGATAAAATATGCTAGAAAGTAAAAGCCAAGTACACAAAAATGTGCAAAGGGCCATCAAAGGGTTAATTTGGCAGGTGGCTGGTAAAGTTTTTCAGAATCATTTAAGAATTCTCAACCTACCTGCACAGATTAGAGAACAGTACTATTGACATCCCGCATCAAAATGAGTGCTAGTATGAGTTGAGCCGGAGCCTTGCATCAGTAGTGAGGTGATTGGATGCCAGACCGATATAGCTCAGCAAAGCAAGTCTGTCAGCATGCACCTGTAAAAAAGAACCTTGGAGAAGAAAAGGAGCTAAGCAATGAAGCTACTTGTGCGTCTGTGTTTTCAGATTTCAGAAACTGCCTTTGCACACCTCTTCATTTTCATTATGAATGTTTTATTCCATCCTTTTAAAAAAAAATAAGGCCATTTTGTTCGCACAGTGTTTGGCTTTGATTTATGGCACTTATTAGTGTTAGAGACCATGTGATGGGTAACGTTACTGCTGCCATGGTGTTCTGTATAATAGTTGTTGTCGCTATTTGCCTGCTCATTAGCTCTGTATGCGTCATAGTATATTTGTCTGTACGAGCATGTGTTCCCATCAGGAAGATTATTTTCTGCAGCACAGCCATCATTGTGAATAGCATTTTAAATGGTTTTCATTATTATATTTACAAATTATCTTTACTAATTACATAATGGTAAAATAAAGTCGACATAGATTAACTACCAATTTGTCAAAGTTACAGTGTTTTGTGCATTTAAATAATTCACAGCTAATTGGTGCAGCTCGCAGAGCAAAAGTCTTAACTCTGACCATTGGTGTGGGCACGGATACCGTCAGTGCTGTGTCACGCCTCAAGTGTCAGAGTGGAGTGTCAGATCCACCATCCTTTTACTATAGTCATGGACCAAGATGATTGCCTATATCTTCACAGCATTACAGATGTTGATGACTCTACAACTGGGAAGTAAGTCATGCATATATTGTCTGTGTTTTGTGACTGCATGTTTACCTGTTATTACTTTTAGCAGAAGACATGCTCAGATTTTTTTTTATTTAAAGTAGCTATACTGCAGCTAACATGCACAGCTAATAGCAGCTATAATTTGCAGCACTTTACTATCCATCAGTAACTCTGCAAATCACTGAAAGTCTGAAGCAAAGCAGCCAGAGGACATCAAAGGAAAAATCAGAAGAAATTTTCTCCATAAAATATGATCCAGTTACACTAAAATGAGTCAAATAGTTGGTGGTGCGTGACTTAGTGCTGTAAGGCATGCAAATATGACGAAAACAAGACACTTGCTATGCTGCAAACTCCACAACTAAAATAGCTACAACAACCCTGGTAAGGATGTACTCACAATTTATTAAAGTATTTAAAAGGTTAATAGTCCTCCCAAAGTAAAACCAGATTAACAAACCAACTGTTTGAAAAACAAAATTAATATACAATAAAATATCACATAAAACAAAAGGTTGTTAAATAAATAGGCAAAAGTTCCACGAAACAAATACTGAATAGTAAAAGTCCAGTGAGTATCAACAACAAGCCCCAGAGCAGGCAGAGGTGGTCTCTGCTCTTGGCTGTTTGCAACAGATGATCTGTATTATGGGAGAATGTTGCTGTCTTCCAAACACAACACACACACAGGGGAACTTCACAGCTCCTGTTTGACGTTTCACATGTTTCACATGTTTCTTTGTCTCTCATGTAACGTGTGTTCATGTTTGTTCACACTGAACACATGGTCATGTCAAAGAACCATTTCTTTGACATGACCATGTGTTCAGACGTGTGCACAAACACGCACTCATGTTGTATGTTTAGCTTTTGTTATATTTTTAATAAATGCTTGTGGATATACATGCAGGTCTATAAAATGACCTGCATTCACAAGAGTGAATTATAAATCTTGAACTATGTCCAATAATGATGGTACATTATCATTACCATAATTTCTGCCATATTCTGCTATATAGGTTAATTAAAATGATTATCATTTTGATAGCTATATATCTCATATGTTCCCATGCTATTTTTTCAAAAGATGTGATATGACCATCATCATGCTTGCATCACATTTACTAGTCACTAATAAAGGGTGGTTAATCCTTTGCAATTATACCACGCACACTGAATTTATTATTTAAGTCTGTTTCTTGTAAAGGGTTTTTTCCTTACAAAGCTATGAATACATTTCTTCCACGAAGTTTACTAAAACTGCTCTATCAATAGAGTGATTAATTATAAGCCAAAAGTAGCACTATTTCCCTAATAATAGATCCATTTGTGTCTATTAAGTTTTGTCCCTCATCTGTGTTGTAGTACTATAGTTCATCATAGTTCATTAAGAATCAATTAGCAGAAATGTGAAGGGTGGCTGCCAACAGCACCAAGCCTGATGTTGTGGAGACAAACAAATAATAAATTCATAAATGAGCCAACAGTTTGTTTTCCACTCACTATTACTTAATGATGCGTTTCCAGGCTCTGCTCCTTATGATGTTTCTGATCAAACTCCTGGCTTTCTGGTTTCAAAAACAAAAAAAAGACTGTTTTCTTACAGTGCTAGACTTTTATATAATAATAATAAAGTATACACTTTATGCTGACCTATTGCTGTAAACATGCAGCCAGAGATGGATGATAAAGAGTGAGAAGGAGACAGAAAGTGATGTGCAGAGAGATAAAAGGAGTGTTGTTCCAGGACATGTGAATATCACATTTGGATTTTTAAAAGTGACTAATGTCTAAGCCCTCCAGCCTGCCATCCCTACCTTTCACCTTCTTTTTGTCTAACTCTCCCTCTCTGTCTCTCTCTTACTGCCTCTATTATGAATTAATAGCTTCTCAGTGGGGAAATTTAAACTGTAATTTCAAAGCTTTTCTGAACAACGTTGACAGTCTAAAAGTGGCACACTATACCACCTGCGGAGCGAACAAATGAGGGGAAAGAAGGAGGATGTGAGAAACTGTATTGAAAGAAATAAGCGAGTGAGGGGAGGAGAGCAACAATTAGCATTCCTGAGGCTGCATGTGTAACTAATTATGTGTGAGCATTGTGACAGGGAGGCTGTTGAGTGCAGTAATGGGATCCCTGCTGCTTAATGAACATGTCACAAGCTTTTGTCTGAGCTGAAGGAAAGAGACACTGCTTGATGACCAGTGGGTATCCTGCGGACATTGTGCTTGTGGCATGTGATTTTGTACTTTGCGTGCATGCATAACTACAGGATTATTTCCTAGTGGGAGAGGTTTGCATGCTCATGGAGAGAACATTCATTCTCTCTTGCTAACATTACTAGCATTTAACATATTGTTTAAGTGTCCTGTAGTTACACACATATTGTTATCTGAGGCTCCTTTGTTCATACTATAAATTACCAGAACAGGCAATCTTGCAAAGCACTGTCCACTCGTTTTTGCTACAGGATTGTTTTTTTATGTTTTATGTTTGACCATAAAAATATAAAATAAAAAATAAATCATGGTTTGTTTAGGTTAGGCTAAGTTGATCGTCTGTTCGGCGACCTCCGTGGCTGTGAAATGAAACCAACACTTAAGTACCAAAAACTGCAGTTCCTTGAATGACCACGTAAGGCTGGCTACAAAACGAGTCAGTCACAATAAGCCCCCATGTCTTACTTCAGCATATATAAACATGTTTACAGGCTGGTACAAGAAAATGTTTTGGTCTCGATAGCTAATTTTATCATTCAGACAACTGTACTGGGTATGAATTTTTATATAACTGACTTGAAGTTACTGTATATTAAGGCTTGTATGTATATGTAAATGTATGTATAATTAAGAGTGTGGCTGCTTTGATTGACAGGTGGGTGCCTTCACAGGTCGCTAGTTTGAGAACCCAGGCTTCATTCAGCCGACCTCAGCTTCACCGACACTCTACATCGTTGCCCATTTTTGCATTAGCTTTTTGTGTGGATGGCATGCACTTTTCATTCCCCATCATGAAGCCTGTCCTGTCAATGGCTTTTAGTTAGCTATGAGAAAATCGTACAGCCTTTTAGATTCATATGGCTCTGTAGGAATAAATGATTTTCTTGATAATCAGCCTTGTATGGTTTTTACTGTGACATTTGCTAAAAAATATATAGGTCATGTTATGAATGTGTACATGCATAGCTTGTGAGAAAGACAGAGAAAGAGCTGCATATGGATCTAAATCTTGATTTTGAAATCTACAGAGGCTTGTAGACTTCCAATCTTGGACTTTATAAATGATAATTGTTAATTGTTGTTGAAAAAGGCCAGCTTGCTGGCTGTCTTTATTGATATTAGTTGCAGCATTTGCATGCACAATATAATTATATAAAAGTCAGCAGTCATTTGGTTTCTGAGATCTCCTTCATGGCATTTAGTGACAGAAACTGAGAAAACAGAAAGCAGGATTGGTTATATTTGTAAATGTAAATGGGAATGGCATTTGTTGGTCTGTTAATTGGTTGGTAAGACCACCACTTTGGTCTTGACTAAAATATCGTAATTAGATGACATTTTTGAAGACATGCAAGGTCGCCAGAGGATGCATCCTACAGACTGTGGTAATCTCTCGGCTTTTCCTCTAGTGCCAGCAGCAGATCAAGGTTTTCACCTATCCAGTGAAAATATCGCAACATTTTCAAATAGACTGGCAAAAACAAAATGACAGTCAACGTAATCTAATGTCTTTGGTGGTTTCCTAACTTTTCAAAATTTTAATTGGCTAATAGTTTATGACCAATTCTGATCCCCATTGTGAAATTAGTAACTGTTAGCATGCTAATACGAAACATAACCACTAAACATAAGCATGTTTGCATTATATCACATCGTATGTACGCATGTATGCATGCACTAAATCAAGATTTTCTATTTCTATAGTATCTTATCAAGCATATGACAGCACATTGAATGTTCTGTGCAGGTTTTTGTCTTATGCCAGTCATTGCCATTTCAAACACCATTCCATTAAGTGCTGCAGGAGAAATGCTGCTAATCTACATTTCCAAAGTTTGACAAGTCCTCTCATAAGGTAAAATATACACAATATAGAGAAACTCCCCAAATACAATTAAGTCACCATAATCACTTTCTCGAGACGACAGCGAGAAGAGAAAGATTAATGGTGTGGAAGAGCTGTGAGGGAGGGGACGTATTCTTCACCGTCTTGCCCCTCTCTCTCACTTCCTTTCAGCCTCCATCCTTTTGAACAGCTGAAAAGTCTGAGATACATTATTGGAGCTAATCAGAGTCGAATGAGGAAAGCGCTGAGGTGAGACAGCAGAAATTACCTTCCTCCTCAGCCTGCCTGTTCTCTGTGCCCTCTTTCACTGAGCCTCTGTTCACATGTTCTCTGATAGAAGTGGAGGGATAAAGGTGGATGGAGATGATGGTAGTGAGGTGTGCAGCAGAGGTGTAGTCATAGAGCTGCGACTGTTGCACTTCTAGGTCAAGAGAGGGATGGAGTAATTCTCTAATACAATGAAGCGAGAATGAAAAGAAATTATAAAATTAGGGTTAAAATAAAGGGTGATTAAGAGTTAATATGATTTATTTTTCCATCTTTGTTGTCCAGATGGTGGCAGTTCTAACCAGCACCAATGAGTTTGCTGAATTCTCTTTCACCAGAGATCTAGTGCAACATCCCCCCATGTTAAAACATGACAGAGTAAACTTTATAGCGGCTTCAATCCTCAATTATGTTTGGTTATGTGGGTGTTGTGTCTGTCTGTGCAGAGCTGAAAATGGATCACAGCCTCTTCGTGGTTGGGGGTGGATGTCCAGAGGCAGAAGAGGGATGACAGGTGGGAAATAATTGAGCCTGTGCCCTTGGCAGATTCCCTAAATCGAGGCTTGGTGCCAGGTAGAGTCAGCAACCTCCTACATGCTTACAGTAAAAACACTGCAACATTTCCTCTTAATCGTATCCATCATATCAGCAGTCACAGAAAATCTTAATTTTCTCATTCTTCGCTTTGAGATGTGTTTCCCCATTCCCTTGACTTGTGTGTCACTGTCATCCCTCTTAACAGTGGCTTTCTGAGGCTCGGGGGAGTAATAAGCAATGTAATAGCGGAACAGTAAGACTGGATAAAGAGCTGAATTTAAGGTCAGAAAAATGATCACAGTGAGGTTAGATGAAGGGAGTTTGTGGGAGCTAATTTGAAGTTTCTATCCTGACAGTGGGAGTCTGAGTCCAACAAAAATGAAGCAATGAAATAATTGTGTGTTTATCAATCCGTTGTAGTTTATTGGCAGTTATAACTTCTAGCTTTGTTTCATATAAGTTTGAGAGTAGACAGAGAAGTAGACACACCCACCCACACATTTATGCTCACACAAACAAACAGCATTGCCCTGTGCACCAGTATACTATCACCTCTTCAGCATCTGTCACCTCAGAGGATGATCACCAGGTTTTACAAAGCAGTGACAGCCCCTCTGCCCGCTCTCATTGTCCCTGCTGGCACACTACTTCTCCCCCTGTCCCCTTGCATTATCTCTTTACACATGGTGCTCCCAGCCTACGGATGGACAAGAGGGCTTAAAAGGTTCATTAGGATTTATTTTTGTTCATTTTGTGGTCTGCCTATGTAGTGTTATGGTGCCTCCGCAGCAGGTCTGACCCTGCGGTTCAAACGCTCTAACAGCCCATAAACAGAGACAAGGCCTGCAGATGACAACCTGCCACTGCCTAGGCTTCGTCATCTGCAGCTCACCAAGCCCTTTAAATAGGTGTCTGGGGTGTCATCGACTCTGAGGGCTGCCTTATGGGGAGGTGTATAATAAAACCAAGACTATAAACCTGAGTGTAAGTGGCACAGCCTTGCCTGTGGCTCATGCTGCAACTTTTGAGCAGCAGCAGAATGCGGGTTGTGTTAGTTGTATGAGAGAGAGAGAAAGAGGGAGGAGAGAGAGAGAGAGAGAGAGAGAGAGAGAGAGGAGAAGAGGCAGGGTGAAAGAGAAGTAATCAAAGAGAGGCTTTATGACATCAAGAGATGAAGGTAGTAAATCAACATTAATGTTATTCTCTGCACATACTTCATGCTGGTATTTTGTCATATATGGATTGAATTTAAAAGACTCAATATGTAAATTAAAATTAACTAATAATAATAATAATAATCCACATATTGAAACTGACACATCACTGATTGATTCTGTCTACCTAAACCTCAGAATTCCCCGTCATATCCATTGAGCTGTTTTTGTCTCTGAGGTCTACTTAGTTTAAGTTGGCGGTCCTCACAGCCTAGTCAATAATGATGTGTTCAGTGTTGAGGGGAGATAGTCTGTCTTAAGCCTTGGCTTTAACAAAAAAAAAGGCTTGTTTTCCAGCAGCCATCAGTGCACATAGTATGATCCTGGAAGAAGATTAGCCAAGAGCCACCTGCCAAAATCAGAGCATCATAAGCGGCTGCTGTGCTTTTATGCATGTGTGGACTTTTCTTTGTCTTGACCCTCGAATCCAGATGGAAGCATTCAAGTAGCTGGAAAAATAATAAATAAGGGAATAGAGGCTATTCACTGTCCTCCCGCTGATTTATGAATGCAAATGTTGTAAAAAGGCTGGTGTGGGGATGTAACAAGCTATGTGTTCTGTGTATCTGCAAACGATGAATGACTGATCTTTTTTCCCTTCAAATCTCCTTTCTCCATGATGTGTTATAGTGATGCCAAGGGGGAAAGGGTGAGGAAATGATGCACTGCATTACATGACTGGCGGCTCAACTTGTTTTCTTCCAGCTGCCGTATTGTAGCTTATTGTTAACCATCACATGGATGGCTGTATTCGTGGCTGTTCCACCATATCTGCGTAATGACCACCTTCCTGTAAAGGGTCCCTGTGAGAGTCATTATCCCTGATCCAATCGTCGATGACAGGGGAAGGGGATGGAGAGGACAGATGTAAGATGACAGGTGCTGTGCTTTCTGATGCCCCATGTCTCCAGGGAGAAGACTCACAGCCCCCACTCTTACAACGAATCCACAGAGAAAGAAAAGTAATCAGGCCTCTTCAGCGTCAAAATCGGGGATTATGTTTTCTTTTCTGGAAAAGCCACATATTTAGTCATTGATGTGCTCCTTGAAGGGCAGCCTACCAATTATGTACAAGATACAATCCAGGTCAGTAGGGTTTAGAAGGAAGCCTCCTCACATGCCACATGTTCCATGACATTTGGCTATGATGTTCCTATTGGGTATTATTGACCCAAGGGATGTTTGTATGGTGCAATGCATCGTTTTGGCTTTGTATGCATGAGCAGGCTTTGTTTTGGTAATGTAAATGTCCCCGCTTCTTTATAGAAATCACACAATCAACACACACACACAAGGATATTTGATTGAAAAATGCATATTTAAAATGTTGTATGGTTCTGAACACAACATGAGATTGCAACAGAGTTCGGATTCAAGTGATTTCCATTAAAACAAAATTACATGTACAATCATAATGACGCATATTTTAGTCAAACAATGCATTACACATTCACATTCCTATATATTCTATCCAAAATATTTTTAAATCGGCTTTATTTCACCAGAATACTTAACATATAACACAAAGCATTGCAGACAAAACACAAAAATGTACAACTTTAGCGTAGCCTGTAAAGCAGATGAAGCCCATCCTTTATATGTTTTATGCTGAACTTGAAGGAAGGCATTCTACAACCAAATTAAAAGACCCACTTAACTAAAGTAACCTATAAATGATGCCCAATCTGTATAGAATAAATCTACTAATATCTAATTAGGGATTCAAATGAAAGTGAAACATTTAAAGCACACTTTAAGGCACACTTTAGTGCTCGAAGTAAGCGTGGTGAACTCAAGGAGTTGGATGAGGGAATAGTGTTAAACATGTATCTGGAAGTCAGCATTAATATTTTTAGTATGTAATAATGTATGTGCAGATTTTGTAGCAATATGGGAAGATTTTGCAGAGATGCTCAGTAAGACCATTCTTGATTCAGTTAATCAAAAATGTAATCTGATTTTGAGGCATTGTGTTTTGCCCCAAAATGTATTTTGCCGATGCAAAATGATTGCATACGAATGTAAATTCTGGAGAAAAGACCGGAGGAATTATGACACACTTGAGAGTACAGCTGGAGATGTTTGTGTATGAATTAGCTAAAATGTTTTGTTCTGACTGGCTGGAATTTAGTGCATTCTGTTCAGAAGTGTTGCTGTGTCTCTTATTTTCTTTTTACAGCCGGCTGTGTTGCTCTGCTGTAGGGAGCTATGTTTTCTTATATCAGGGCTTCACAGCCAGGCTGTGCCTGCTGACTCTGTACTTTGTCAGAGTGGTTCTGTATTTAATGCCATTCTCTATACTCAGGTAATCTGCCACTCTGTTCTATCTTCATAGGGCCGCATAGCACTGCATTTGGCTTTGTGCCCTTCCATCTGGGCTCAAATGAGTGTTGATGTTTTGTTGAAGTGTTGTAATTTGGTTCAGTCTCATTGGTTTGAGGGTCCTACTGAGGCACCAATGCAAACTGGTGTCAGGGAGTGTTAAGAGAAGAGGCTTTTTCTGTGCTCATCCCTTGGTTTTTTTGGTGGCATGAGTCACAGTTTCTGAGTTCGAGATGTAGCCATTTTTAGGACGTTTGTTTGAATCCAGTTAAGTAATGCAGGTGCTTAATTCATCTCTATAAGCGTCTTTCTATACATTTGCAGTGTGCATCTTTTGTGTCTTCTTAGGACTGTGCTGTGCATTTGCATCCAAGTGATGATGATGCATGTTGCACAGAAAATCTATCATTTCACCCAGTAAATCAGTTATAGAAAAAGTCATGTCCTTCAATTTCACTCTCGTTTCTACTATCCTTTTCTTCCTCAGGGGGCACAAAGAATGTAAAAAAAAATAGTAGACAGCACACATGCTTAAGCTCAGGTTATAGTGCTTTGTGATTACAGCTTAGTTTATTCAGGATTGGTTCAATATCATGTCACATTCAAACTGGAATCTGGCTATAAATTGCATAGCATGCCCTGCATGACCTCCTTCTTTGTTCATTCAGTGCTGGATGCAACTCTCATGAAATCAGAGATCAGTTCAACACATTATGTTAATGTCTATATGGTTGTAGTTTTAACAGTTTTCCTATTTGAATATCTGCAGTTTAAAAGAATGGAATGTTTCCCTGAGATCTGGATCTTTTTGGGACATTATTATTTTAGTAGTTTTTTTTTTTTTTTTTCTGTTTACTGCCACCGAAATCTTGCTTTCATTTCTCTTTGCACTAATGCCAGACCTCATGCAGTTATTGTATTGATTTTTACTGTGTTCCTCTGTGAACTGGGTGAATACATAGCTTTCTATCAGCCTAGTCGTGTTTTAACTCTTATTTAAGTCCATGCTTAGAAGCAGTGGTCTGGTTCTAGAGGAGAAAAGGTGTCGTTATAGTGAAAGGTTACCTAGTTTGGGAAAATGATTAAAAAATATGACTTATACGAGCAGTTAGAAGATGTACTTTATGAATACTATTAAAATTCACAAGGGAGAGGGCAATGATGTCCATAAATGAGTTCAGAAGCTAAGCATTATTGCACATTGACCTAAAAAATGTTTCATTACATGCTCGTTTTTGTCTCCTTGCCTAATAGCAAGCCATTATCTTGGACTGTGGGAAGAATCTGGAAATAATGACAGTTAATTTGAATCATAACAAAACAAACATAATTAGCAGAGGTAAGGCCATGCCAAGGATCCCCAACCTGATTCTTTCTCTCACTTTATGGCCCGTTTCTGTACTAGTCATTAGGGAGAGAGTGCAGGTTGGTGATGACTGGCTGAGTTTGGCTGAGCTGACTATCCAGCAACACTTGTCTTATCTGATTGCCAAGGAGATGGTTCTATCAAAGGCACCAATCGGGAAGCTTCACCCTGGAGAATCAAATGAGATATGTGTGCTTAGTAGCATCTCTGCAGATTAGACAGCTGAATAAAGAACTATGAAGGTGATAGAACAGGTGTGAGATAAAATAGCACCCTGGAGGAAGATCTCCTGCAGGCCTTGACAACATGCACACACACAGTACACATACTCATGTACTCATGTATTCTCTCATCCCACTCACACAAACAAGTGGGGGAGGGTAGCAGGAAGGAAAATGGCCTTCAATAAAAATTAGCATCTCAAGCTTTGTTTATAACCTTGCCAGTGACATTGCTGCTTCACCTCACTCGATTCCCATCACGCACACAGGCGTACAGTACTGTAAAATCTCAATCCATCAAGCCATATTCAACAGGCTTCTTGTAAACCATACCAAGGGTACATTTATATGAAACATTAAACACAGCTTGGCTAGCTTTTGGTCTCTATTTACCTGCACTTCAGTGTGACCCCAATTCCATTAGGTAAACTGCTGATTCAAACAACAGACTTTAACAGACTTATTAACAATAGTGGTAATAACCCAGATTGAGCCGAGAGAGAGAACGAAGAGAAAGATTTCTGTGTTCATGTGAAAATACATTTTGATGTAACATGATTAAATCATGTCACATTTCACGTTTCTGTTCAGTAAAGTTGATCACTGACTGAGTCAATTGCATTTAATAAACATGAGTGTTGGTATGTATGTTTCATGTCGGCTGCATGTAACCATCATCTGAGATGAACACACTAGATTGGTAATTTATTTTTACCCTGCAGCTCATGAAATATTCCTTCTGCTATAGCTGCCTGACACCTGGCTTCATCCACAGGTAAAACATGTTAGGGCCAACTTAGTGTTGCAATAGTGGCGTGCAATGACAAACTTCGAACAGCATTATGTAAAAGGGTCACAGAAGTCAAGAGTGATTTATTACCCTTTGTCTCTCTCATTGTGGCATTGAAGACTGTTTGATGTATTGCATTTCATTCTCACTGAGAATTCCATTGTCTTCTAATGTGGACGATTCTGCATGGGTCGTACGGGACAGCTCAAGTGCTGTCAAGCTGTCCTTTATTTCACACATCAGCGGTCCGTACGCCTTCAGTATTATAGGCATGACGTGAATGCTTTTTGGATAGTTGATATATTATAATACTCACAGATAAAGGAGCAGTGCACAATTGGCTGCACATGAAATATGATTTACCTATTATGATGTCAAGACGAGAGAATAGTATGTCATTTCAGTCCCTGCATCCCATCTACATGCTCTAGAAAAATGCATCTGTGTCAGCTTTTATAGGTAATGTGCATTAGGCTGAGATAAGTGATTGTAAAGCTTTGTCTTTGTGGAATACAATGAATAAATCATATTGTATTGAATATACCAGGCTTTATTTGAGGCCACGCAGTTACTCATTGTGTGATTATTGAAGTTAACTTTGTAAGTGTGTGCTTTTTCTAAAATGCACATTTTCAGCGACCTTCAAGACGGAAAAAGTCAACACTGGTGTGAAAACAATGTTTGATTCCCCTGACACTGGAAAGTTACCTCTCCTTTAGAAACACTGCCCTTTTTATCACCTTGTTTCTCTTGATGTGCAAACGCACATTACTTGGCCATCACTTTCTTTGCACTTTTTCTTTGTCCCTCCTTACATTACTTCCTTGTTGCCCTGTCTTTGTTTCTCCCACTGCAGACACCTAATGTCCACTACCTGGTGTCCTCAAACATGCACCTGCCCTTGACCAGTGAAGTTGCCACTCAGAATCCATCGTATGTCTTCCACTTCTCAAATCACTGGTGCAACACCTCTGTATGGCAACAGCACACCATTAGTGGTCTCCAGTCAACATGTGCACTTTTCACAAGGCTGGCAAGCAACTCCGCGGGGACTTAACCACTGCATGTGTGTGTGCGTGTGTGTGTATGTGCTTTTTTTCATTCCCTGTAAATCCCCTGAGAAAAAGCATTCAGTCTATCTAAGAACACAACACTGAGGGCTGGTCACACCTCATTAATCAACCAGGAATTCTTGTTTTTTGCTGCCATACACCTGTATCCTTTGTAACAATCTCTACAAATCTATCAACACGGGACTAAGATACGAGGGCTTGTCTGTCTGGTGTGTGTATACGCACACGTGTGTGTGTGTGTGTAGGACTGAGACGAAACAATCTTGATTTAACCACAGCTTCCATGTCTTTGTCCTTCCCCTCGTTCTCCTTGTGACGACTGTCCAGGTCAGCCCAGATTTATAATTGGGTCCAGAGTGGGACACTGCGTACGTAGATAATGGGACACCCCCATCACATACACACACACAACCCCACCTTCACCTATCATCCGTTCTCTCTCTTCAAGGCTACACGCAACCTTTATGTGTGTGTCTCGGCCCCTTGAACCTATTAAGAAAAAAAAGCTAATATCCCATTATGCTCACCAGTACAACCACCTATTAACCACAACACATCATAAAATTAACTCTGACCATGCCTTGACTGATACATAGCTAAGGTCAAGGCTACTTCTGTATTCATCTTTGGTTCATACAACAGTCTCTTTGTTGCTGCTGCACAGTCCCCCATTTCTGTCTTTGCCATAACCACAAGGCCGTAAACAACAGGAGCTGTCTGAAGAGAATGAAAGCTGAGTGTGAGTATTCACCTTCAGGTGAGGTGGCACTTCACACAAACCAGAGTGTGTGTGTGTGCTTTCCAGTGTGTTCCTGTCTATGTGTTTGTGCTTGTGTGACTGAATTATTAATACTTGACAAATGACAGCCATTTTGAACAGGACCTTCCACTCGACATCGATTAAATATAAACAATGCGCATGTGTGAGCAAATGTGTTTCTACCACTGCCACTGGAGCAGCACACCACTTTTAGCTTCGGAGAGAGAGGCAGAGATTGTGCTTGATGGCAGGAGTAAAATTTATAGTGCCAGACAGTCACTTAGTATGCAGGGAAGGGACAGGCAAGACTGTTTTCACATAATTGTTCCATCATCATCTTCCCAGAGATATGCTTTTTGTTTGTAGGGTTTTTCTTTTTTCATGTCTCTGTATTCCTCTGCATGTATCTGTGTGTGCTTGTGAGGGACAAAAAAAAGAGAGCGAGTGGCAGAGAAGGGGGAATACAGAGGGAAATGGAATATAGAGAACACATGAGTGCAAATTTGTGTTTGTAAGATAGAGGAAGAGCAGTGGCGAGAGTGAGTAAAAATGAAATATATAGTTTATGACAGCGTTTTGTTTGTGTGTGTGTGTGGGTGCCTGCCTGTGTGTCCATGTGTTCACCTGTCCACATTCACCTGGGAGGGAGAAAGCTGAGAATGAGATCAAAGGCAAACAACTTTATTGGCGGTCTCCATAATTCAGCAGCTATACCAGGGGTCATAGTCTTTCCTTTGAGGTTGAGCTGCAGAGATGAATCTTTAATGCACTCCTGCCTGGGAATAATGGATGGCACGGGCCAGGCAGCTACTACCCAGCCCTACTGCAGGAGCTGGGAGCGGTGGAGAAATGAATGGGGGTGAGGGAGAGAGTATATGGAGGACATGTATGGACTGTGGACAGAGAGTGGAATGAACAAAGCGATGTGCAGAAGAGAGAGCATCAGAGAGAGGATTTGTGTATAGTTTATAAAACATGTCAGCTCTCTGGTACGTGCATATCTTGGAGGCCTGCACTGGTACTGTATGTGTGTCATGTGTGTACGCATGTGCTGCATTCTTTATCATAATGCCTTGCTGCATGTATATGGGCTGAATTATCCCAGATGGGTCTTCTCACAGCTGCCTGGCTCTGAGGTGCCCTTAGGGTAGAGGAAAGATTGAGCTGCACCACCCTTCCCACTGTGACCCACTAAGCCTCTCTGCCCCCTGTGGTCCCCTGACAGTCCCGCCCATGTCCACCTGCTCTCCCCGCACCTGGACTGGAACAGCGGACTCACTCGCACACTATCTCCTAGAGAAAGGGAAATGTTCAGGACCTCCTAGGGGAGAATGAACAAACCTGCAGCACAGCAGATAATGCAGAACCATGGGTTTTGAGGCTCAGCACAGCAGATAATACCAGAGTGAGTTAATGTTACTGATAGTCTTTAAGCTCTCAGAGAAGGATCCTTGTTATCATGCTGTGTCTTTACTGACATTAGACATGTTGATTTGTATGAGATGTAATCTCAATTTCCTGCTAATTCAGAGGGGGTTACACAAATATTGTCCATGTCACCATGTGGCAAGTCTACAAATGAGTCCACTATAGAAACAGGTTTATG
Source organism: Sciaenops ocellatus (assembly GCA_033000465.1). Lineage (NCBI taxonomy): Eukaryota > Metazoa > Chordata > Actinopteri > Sciaenidae > Sciaenops > Sciaenops ocellatus. The sequence continues at coordinate 18,342,719 of CP136871.1, read as the reverse complement.
TTAATGTTGCTCATGTTATCTTCTTTCCTCTTCTCTGTGCCATTAAACAGACCATCTATAAGTTTAAGGACCCCATGTTTATATCGCTGACGGCCCAGATGAGTTTTAGTCCTTCTGATGTTTAGAGTGCTGTCAGAGTGGTGTCACGCACTGCGCTAACATGCTAACGTGCTTCATAGCTGTGCCTGAGGGGACGAAGGAGAAACTATCGCAGTGGAATAGCTAGAATTTGTATTTTCCTCTTAGTGAACTAGTTTGAAGGCATATTGCATTAAATCAAATCCACAAAGTGCAGCGTATTTACTAAAAGTAATGTATTAAAAGGGGAATGTTATATTATTAGAGAGAGAGTCACACAGTGTTGTGAAACTGGGTCACCCTCAGCCGGAATGTGGAGCCGGCTTGTCTGAGCCGAAATGAGGTATAAAATACAAACAAATGAACTTGCGATGCAATAAACTGAGCATCACGCATTGCCCCAGCCCTCTCCTTCTTTAACACACACACACACACACACACACACACACACAAGCACACACACTTCACGTTTCAGCTTGCTCAAGATTACATCTCAGCATCTTAGTCAATCAAAAGCTCTCATTCCCGCCATCATCTCGATCTCCAACCCAGCACAGGGTGGGAGAGAGGTGAGGTGAGGTGAGGTGAGGGGTGAGGTTGGGGAGGGTACAGTGATGGGGAGAGAAGTAACAGTTTTTTTTTTTTTTTTTTTTTGTTTCGATGGTGTCAGAAGAAGCGAAAGGAGGAGGAGGGGGGAAAAAAACAGTTGTCTATAATCTGACAAGAGAGAGAGAGAGAGCGAGAGAGAGACCCTTACCCCTTGCTTTAGCTCAAAATATATTCCACGTTCAGTGGGTGTGAAAGCAGGCAGCCGCATGGCAGCAGAACGCTTAGAATAGTGGAGGAGAGTTCATTATGGAATGACATTGACTCAGGCTGATTTGCTGAGACGAATCAGATTGCAAAATGAGACATATGCATTTTTTTCTCGTCTCCATTCCCATTCCCTGGCGTGCAATGAAATATTAACTCGTCCTGTATGGCAGCCCCTTAAATTGCATGCGCGTCTCACACAAAGGGCCTAGCAAATGTGCCATTACCTCGTTTTAATCTGAACCATTTTCTCGGCTGCCTGCCTGCTCTCGCCTACCTAGAGGACAGATTGTTGATCTGAGGGATCGAAATAGGGAACACTGAGAGACAATCCTATTTGAGAGTCTTAAATTCCTCTCTCACCTCAATTTAAGGACATCTATCAACTGATAAGGATCATTTTCTTTTATCAAAAACGCAGCAAAATCTGGGAGATGAACTGTCAATGTGCATGCAGTGACATGAGGACCTGTACTCTGCAAAGCTTGGCTCACAATGTTCCAGTGTTGATTATTAAGATGTATGTATGATTTTATCACTGCTGAGATCAGACTGGCAAATAAATCTGTAGGAAATCTGTATCTAGGATTTTTTTTTTTTTTTTTTTTGCTTTGCTATTTGTAGATGCATTGACACTGAGCTCCATAACACAATAGAACACAATAAGCTATACAGCGGGATGACACGGCTGCTTTTTAAATTTAGGAATTCTAAGGGAGAATGTATAATTACATAATTCAGTTTGCAGAATAAAAGAAGAATTTCTGCTTAGATAATAAACGTAATTATAAACTAATTATGGGCACTGACAATGTGAAGATATACTAACTGGTTCCATGTCCATGTTTACCTGTCCATTGTGTGAAAGACGTAGGCAGGTAATGATCAAATTTGGACTTGTTAGGTGCATAACGTACCAGCAAGACATGCAATATGATGTTGAAAGTTGAGTTTGAGTAAAAGGTCCAAGAGTTTTAAGTCCTTTAAAACTGCACAGTGTTTGGCAAAAGTTGTCTAGCTAGGTATAGCTTGTGTAGTGGTATTTTTGCCTATCAGTGGACTAGCCTCATTCAAATGGGGATCCGTTTTTGCTCACACATGGCTACATTTGGTCTCAACACAGCTCGGATACAGGCTTGTGGTCATTAGAGTTAAATGCAAATAAACAGTCCTATTTACCATACTGACCACAACTCCTCTACTCTTCATAGTGCAAATTTTACTTTCAAACCTCTTACAGTGTTAAGGTTATTTTGACTTATTTCTGCTTTGATTTGCCTAAAATAATGTTTACATTCTCCTTTTCTACATGGAATGCTTTTGCTTTCCGTGTAGGGTGTAAACACAGATATGTTGTGGAATGCCTGTACTTTACTGTTTGGCAAAAGTTGAGCCAGTTGGTGCAGCATTTTTGCCGGACCCCTCTGCAGTGGTATTTTACCTAACAGCGGATTGGCCTTGATCATTCAAATGAATGAAGATGATCCATTTTTTTCACACAGGGCTAAATTTGGTCTGAACACAGACTTTGTAACTTATCAGATGCAGGCTTGTGATCATCAGAGTTAAATGCAAATGAACACTCCTATTTACCATGCTTACCACAACTCGACTATTCATTGTGCAAATTTCACTTTTAACCCTCCTACTGTGTTGCAAGTTAATTTGACCTATTTCTATTTTGAGTTGCCTAAAATACTGGCTATCTTCTCATTTCCTCCATGAAATTCTTTGAGTTTTCCTTGTAGGGTGTAAAATGGAGACACACTGATGTGTTGTGAAATGCCTGTACTGAATTTGTACGATGATAATGATGATGTTTGATGCCAGTTTGACCCAGATGCTTTCAACAGTTACACAGACAAAATAATAATAATAATAATAATAATAATAATAATAATAATAATAATGTGTCTTTGTTGTTACATCTAGTTAAGTCTTCTATATATGAAAGTTGCATAAAGTACAACTAGCATGTCAGTTATAGTGATGGTTATGCCAGTTTGTTGATGACTGTAGAGTCTCAGTCTGCTTCCTCACCAGAAGTGGGTTCAACTAATTGTGTTGCATGACACTAAGCTCCACAGTGCATTTCACTTTACAAAAAAATAAGGAACTATAGCACTATTGAGGGACAGATACCATAGTTTGTTTTAAAAAAGTTAAATATTTGCTAAATAAAGTATTAATTAATTTGAATTTGAATTACTATTATTTGTTTGTTTGTGAGTGTATTTAAACAGTGTGTGATGATTTGACTCAGAACATAAAGGATGCATTTTTTTCCCCAACATAATAGGAGGGTTATATCCTTTCTAAATAGAAACAGCCACCAATAGTTTTAAAATGACAATAGCCTAACTATCAGTGGACAAATAGTTGTGATTAATGGGATGTCTGCATTTTTTCTTGACTTGTAATCCCTAACCACCATCCTTCTATGTCGGTCATCTTTCTTAGTTCTTCTGTTACCTTGAAAATGGATTCTCAAAAAAATTAAGAAGCTATTCAATTGACTCCTTGACTTGAAAATTCATATTTCTTATGCAGTTCTTTAGAAGGATCAAGTATGTTACCCATGCTGTTTCCATAATAGTTTTCCATAATAAACAAACTAGATAATTTCCCTGCAGTCTAACTTCATTGTATTCTTATATCTCAACAATGGCGCTACTAGAATACCTCTGGTTCCCCTCCTAATGCTTCTCTCAGGGATTTTGTTGGGGCCTAATTAGCCATGTTGATGGATTGTATAGACCGTGTGCTATGCTCCTTACGCAGGATGGTGGGCTGTGGGCTGTGAGTGTCTCTAGGGTCTATGTTAACGCAGTAGTTCCTTTTCAGAGAGTGCTAGCCATTAGCAGGCCTCTCACCCAGCCAACACAGGGGATTATGGGAATAAAGGAATGAGACTACGTGACCTTGGCCTCACACAGCCACTCCAGCATCGGCGCATCACATTGGGGTCGTGAGTTTCCCTACAGCTCTGTGTATGTTCGTGCAAGCGTGTGTTTATGTTGGGAATGCACGAGCTGTTCTGTGAGCTGTTAGGAAAAAATAGTGAGAGATGGGTTCACACATAAACACCTTCTTCAAGGGTAACCCTTACAGCATGGACCACCTTTTCTCTGAGACCTGTGTGTTCTCTTTGGCATCAAGTCAAACAGGAGAGCAACTGAGATCTGAAAATTATATGAAAGCTCACCTCACTGCATGCTGTGACACTGACATTCTCCCCAGGATGAGATGCAATTTCAAGGGAAACAATAGGAAATGGGGTATTGCACCTGAGAGTACTCAGCAGGAGGTCAAAGTCTATCTTTTGGTCTGTCTCTATCAACCAATCAATTAACATCAAAACGATCCCATGGTACTTGACAGCCCTGCAGGAGCTTCATAGCAAGCCTTCAAAGCCTCACTGCAGTGTTACCTTGAGAAAGCACTCCAAGCTGACGATGGGCTATGTGCTGGAAAACAGGCCAGAAAAGACTGAAAAAAATGCTCGTTTTTCTATTGACATGTCTTACCTGCTGCTGGATAATGTGACCTAGCGGCAGATGATTTCTGTCACAATTGATCCGTTGTGCTGAGCTCTTACGCTCTGTTGCCAACAACTCTATTTAAGGCAAACGCCGTACATCCATCACCCACAGAGATAAACTGCTGGTAGGTACAACATTTACAAACCATTTGTTTTTTTCCCTTTTGCTGCTGTCTCTATCTCTCCTGCCCTCCATTGCTATCCAGTTTCTATCTCTTTGTTAGTCTTATTCTTTATCTTCGGTAGCATTTCATTCCCATTCTCCACAAACGCAAACACATGCACGTGTGCACATCAAGCGTCACCCCCCAATATATGCACAAACACAGACGTGCAAATAACATTTAAAGTTGTCTGGTGCAGATGGTGGTTGCACTGATAACCAGTAGAGGGAAACAAAGCGCTGTCATTTCTCCCAGTGTAGCTGCTGTCATGGTGGCCTCATCTGCTGTTGCATGCAACAAGCGTACCATTCAAAGTCCCCTATCATCCTCCTCCCACCGATGTATATTTTAGGAGATTGTTAATGATTTTAAGCAAAATAAGCTATAACCAACACAGAGTGGGTTTTTATAAAGTATAATGTGTTGTATAATATGTTTGTATTTGCAAAAATTATATTAGTCATGAGAAAACCATGCCCCATGTGAAGACAAAGAAGTGTTAAACGCTTTTATCAGACAATATTAAAGAGGTCTACCTCAATAGAGGTGTATTATGCTGCTATAAGCTTAAAACTACAGATTATGTTAAGAGGAGAGGCTACACATCAGTCACTCCTGCCCACTAAGCAGTATAGAGGTACAGATGATCATTCTTCAGTCCAAAAGCTTATTCTGCAATGCATTTAAAATGAATCAGACCAGAATGTGTGAGATGGAGAGGCCCATTCATTATAGTTATCCCAACAATAGTAAAAAAAAAAAAAAAGGAAAGGGAACATTGTGTGTTGAAGTGTTTTGACCTGTGACCTTGTGGCTTGGGCAGCAATAGAAGAAGGAGCTTGGTTAATGCCCCCCGTCACTGACTTAATTTAAATAGTGCACATCATCGAATACATTATTCATACAATCAACTTGCTAATCATCTTTTACGGAACATCATCTAGGGAGTGGCTATTTTTACTTTGCTCATTTTGATGCCTTGTTTTCATTCACTTCCAGCTGAGCAGAGAGTGACAATAATAACAATTAGGTAGATGCACAAAAAGTAATAGGTGATGTGAACATCAAGGGAGACAACAAAGCAACAGCAACGCATTATAATTGAAGCCAATAGAGAATAACGACACACACAGCCTCAAAAATACATTTTCCATAGCTTATCCTTGTTAGGGTCACGGTGGGCTGGAGCCTATCCGAGCTGACATTGGAAGAGAGGCAGGGTACATCCTTGTCATCACAGGGCTGACACATAAAGACAGACAACCATTCATGCTCACATTCACACCTATGGGCAATTTAGAGTCCCCAATTAACCTATTAACCTGCACGTCTTTGGGCTGTGGCAAGAAGCCGGAGTACCCGGACAGAACTAACGCAGACACAGGGAGAACATGCTAACTCAACTCAGAAAGAGGGCTTTAACTGGAACATTCTTGCTGTGAGGCAGCCGTGCTAACTGCTAAACCACTGTGCCACCCCTACCTTTTATTCGTTTGATGTTTATCCTATCTGGCTCAAAAGTGAGGCGCAGAATGTAAAATACCATCTCGACCCGAATTTCAGAGATAGTACTTTGCACCTAAAACCCGAGAAAGAGTAGTGAAGAGTTTCAGGAGGTGCACTAATATGTTACGACAGGTGCCAATGTCCATCATATCACTGTGCTGATATGCATGCTGCTGCTGTAAGCCAACATGTCAGGCTCAAGCTTACATCGCAGCCCTTCTACAGCTGACCAATCACTCAGAGATGACAGGTTAAAACGGCATTTTCAGCAGGATAGACAATATCGCTTGGTTTCTATGACATATAGTAGCCTGGTTAAACTTGGACTTCTGATAATGGCAACATCAAAGTTGTGTTCACTGTCATGAGATTCAAGACAGTTTTGTAATGATTAAGGTAGAGCTGGCTGTACAGTGTTCATACATGAATCTACACAAACACTCACATCATGAAGTCTTTTCAACTTGACAAGACATAGCTCTAAGATCCTGATGTAACCTTGGGACAAAAGGAGTGTACTCGCTGGCAAAGTAAGAGAAGTCAAACACAGCTTTACTGCTAAACTCTGTCTTAGTTATGATTGTCTTTTATCAGTCATTTCTGAATTGTCATTTCTTCATTCTGTTTGTTTCTCTATGGTTAGAGTCACAAGGTGGAATACTCATTAAATCTCATTGATGGGGGGAAATTCTAGGCTCATGCTATTTTGCATTTCATACTTGTTTGATGTTTTCATTTCTAGTGGCTCACTCTGTTTTTCTTTTACTTTCTGATTTCCTTATTCCTTATATTTTTTCGCAGGCCAAAGATTCATATGAAGGCTTAAAACAGGCTCTGCGCGGGACAGATAGCAGAAGGAATTAACAGCCATTTCACGCTAGCACCTCGGTCGCCGAGCAGGGCAGTGGGAGAGGGAAGCAGCTTGGGTGCAGCCAGGGCACTGACGGCCCCCGAGACACTCTGTAATTGTACTGCTCTGAAGAGCAGGTAGGTGTGCAAATTACCAAATGTGCCGTGTAAGCCCATTTCAGCCAGCTCAATCACTGTCAAGCATTTCCAAGTTTTGAGCAATTTCATTTTTGGTTCATTTCTGGATTTCTCAGTGTCGTGAATGGAGCAGAGTTTTTCTTTCTGTTAAGGTACAAATACAACTGAGATGATATGAAAGATGGGCCCATCTCTCTTCCAATGAATGATTCACCTTTTTAAGATATCATTACATTCATGAAGTTTGTTTGATCAAAGCAAAAGGTATACATTTAACTACTGTACATATAGATATTAGGGTTACTGATGGCCTATAAAATTAGTTTATCTTTTAGTTATTAACCAAAATTATTAAGTGGGTTTACCATGCTGATGGTATGCATAACTGATTACATAACATTTTTGTAAGTCTATTCAGAAAAAAAGTGGAAAGATTTACTTACATGTAGCTCAGTATAATAGCATTATATTTCTCCTTATATTACACGTCATTTTTGTATTTCACTTTGCCACTCGGTCCAACTTTTTACTGGACAGAAATTCCTTCCCCTTGATGTATTGCCTTTATATAAGAAAGTGTCAAACCTGCAGGAATGTGAAGGATTGCAGGACGACCTGGGAGCGCCTCGGGGTGGGCAAAAAATACCAGCTGATGTCACCCGGGCTTCCGCTAACAGAGCTGCAGCCCCTGCAGGCGCAATGAGGTTGGGGACCAGAGTGGGAACAAAGGAAACACTGACCCCTGGGTATGTGACAATAAGGTGGCACTACAAAACAGGGTAGACCGTACACGGAGTACGCCTGGCACCGTGCACTGTGATTTATGTCTGGCCTCTCCAAGCATTCGCTGTCATCCACAAGCCACTTGTGGGGCAGGTGCCAGGACATCCAGGGCACAGGTCCTGTGAGCTGTCAGATGTGGGGAGTAATGCTGACTGAGCAGGGGTTGGGGGTGAATAGTCTACATCACTGACCCGAAGCACTGGAACATTACCGACGTCCTTACACAAGGTAAGCTCATTGAGAATTACTTCCCACACTTAGCATTTTGAGTACACTACCTGTGTAAATTACTGTTTAAACAAATGTATTGCATAGTATCACCTAAATGAAAGTTTATTTTGCATCACACTGCAGTTACTAATCAAACAATTATGTCTGTACTTGTGTTAGATAAGGTCTTGAACTGTCTGTCTGAACAAAATTTGAGCAACAGTGTCCTGCTTTCAAGGAGGATACAGCTTACTTCAGCTCCCACACTGAAGTCAATGAATATTTTAAGTCCGGTTCAGAGATGAAGATTTTAAATCGTGAAATTCAACATAGCGACTGGCATTCAGTGCGCCTGTGGAGAGGCTCTTTAGCCTGGGTAGTCTTGTGCTGACTCCTAGGAGGAGCAGGTTGTCTGACAAAGGATTTAAGGTATAACCACGGCTTTAGTGATAAACAAAGTTTATGCCGTAGACATTACTGCTTACAGTCAAGAAATAGGCTGGCACATAAATGGCAAATCGTCATTTTTACAGTTTGTTTTTTTGCTGGCTGTAGCTTTAAAGTATTTACTGTGCAGAAAATGAGAGTTATTGATATTCTCATATAACTCTCCACCAGAAAGAGAACAGCATATTTCCAAAAATGTCAACATTTTACTTTAAAGGACCAATGTGTGAGATTTAGTGGTATTAAGCGGTGTAGTTGCTGATTACACCCCCTTACCTTGTCCTATCCTTCCGTGAATAAGAAACTACGGTAGCTGCCAAAATACACATAAGAAAAGGTGCAAAAGGCCCTATTCAGAGTCAGTGTTTAATTTGTCCATTCTGGGCTACTCAAACATTGTGGGTCAATATGTGGTGTCTATAGATATACAAGCCTCAATCTAAGGAAACAAAAACATAATTCTCATTTTTAGGAGATTATACACTAATGACATACTTAAGCATATCATTTTTCTTTTCTGCCATATGTTGTAAATCGAGCCCCCTAAATCTGACACACTGGACCTTAAATGAAACTGATTGAAATTCCAAGATGAACATAAAAACAACGAAGATTTTTTTCAGCATCTTTCTTTTCTACTTCGTCTTAAAATTCAAGATCATAGCTCATAGAAGATTTGAACAAATTCAAAAGCCCACAGTATGTATTTGCCTGCCTGTGTTGGTTCACATCACAGCATGCAGCTACTGTGATCTTGTGTGTAAATGGAGGAATGCACCATGACCCAACAGCTACTTCCTACGTGCTGGCACTCAACCCATGCAGTCAATGAATTCAGTGTAGATGCAGTGCCTGAGGATTTATCACCATCAAAATCTTTAGTCATGTTTTTTTTGTTTGTTTGGGTTTTTTACCAGTCTATCACACAACTCTGGGCAAATACCCTGTTTAATTGAAAGTTATAATATATTATTTTTATTTTTAAAAATGACTTTAATTCAGATTTAACCAGAGAGAAATTAAATCTGTCTGTTAAAGTGTGCAGGCATGTGCAAGCGTTTAATAATTTATGCATTTTCTGCAGGCTGGAACCTGAATGACATTTGCAATTCAAAATTATACCCACTGAATGAAATGGGTATGGTCTGACATTTTAACTGATGTAATTCTTTTTCAATCAACTAAATCCAGAATTCATACCCATACCATGTTTGAGATAATTACCTGTTATTACATTTTACAACTGTTCAGATTGCAAGTTTAAAACAGAACAACAGGAAAAGGAAACTATAGAACCATCTTGAGTCACATCTGCTACCGCCACATGAGAGAGGCCCAATATTAGACATAGGCTTGTGTCCCCACTCAAGTTTGGTTTACCTGCAAATGTTGTCTCCATTTTTCTAACCTTCTGGATCATCTTTATATGTAGCAGGTTTTGTAGGCATTATTATTATCAACACATGCCAGGAGTTCAAGTTTCTTTTACACACACTATGACTTTTTCGCCCTAAATTTGCTTTAAAATGGAGCTCATACCAAAGGAGATGATACAAAATTTGTATATAATAAGTTTTACTTGATTTTTTTATGTCGTAGCAGAGATACTGTGAAAGATCTCTGCTTGAAAAACTTCTTCTCTTGAAAAATGTAGATAATCTAGATGATCCTCTTTGGATCTGGATATTCCTCATTTTCTACATCCCACTTTTCATCTATAGACCTGTCACAGTGAGACATGATAATAGAATTCTTTTGTCAAGTTATGTTGCTGTGATGGCTGAACAAACGCCTCGGCGAAAAAAACAAAGGATAGGGACCAAAATGAGAGAAAAAACAAGCGAAAACACTTACTCCACTGCCCACATTCCGCCACATTCTGTGACTTCGAATGTCACTCAAATGATGCTCTATTTGGAGCAGTGCGGTTGGCCACCAGCATCTATGGCGATGAGCTCACCTCAACTGTAAAATTGGGCGGGCATGTTGACCCACAAGCTTCCGCTTTGGCCACGGCTCCTCAGTATTCAGCCACCCAACCAGATCAGAAGCAACACCGTCTCCTCCACTCATCTCACAGCAGAGAGCCTCTCTGCCCATTTCACTCAAGTGATCACGGTCCGCAGCGCAGCGATAAGACAACCTGTTGACGTGTGGCACCTAACTCTATGTGTCATGGTCTAGAGTGTTTTTCATTCTGTGCTTGTCACTGTGGTAGGTGGCTAGTTGCCACACTCGATTGGTTCTTTGAGTGTACAGAGATACTTCTGCAGTGTTGTTGAAAAGAAAATGGAAAAAAAAAAAAATAGCTGAGGTTCACCAACAGCAATCTACAGTATGTAAGTGAGTATCTTCAGCAGATAGGCTGCTCTAGTTCTACTTTGACTCATCACTAAAGCACAGAAGTGATAAATGTGGACTTGTAGGCCACTGTAGACTACTGGGCACAGGGACTAAAGATGTATAGTTTCAGCTGAGTCATCTGTGAAATCCTGGACACAGCTTTATATTTTGCTATTTTACAACTCTCACTGCCCTTGCAACACACATCTTATTTTCTGCCTGCATTATTTGCTCTGGGAATACATTGAAGTCACCACTAATGAAAACACAAACACAGAATAGCAGGCATTTAGGACTTCATCCCTCATCCACCGAGGGAGCAGAATCAACCGGACTCTTATCTAAATGTTGACATTTGAACCTGAGAGCAATATCTCAAGGAATTATGGTTTTGAGTCGTCCTTAATGGTTGAGCCGATGGATCGAAATCAGCAGTCTTCCTGTAGCAGCAGACTACTGCCCCTAGAAACACTGAGAAGCAGGGAGGCTTGATGAATAATATATCCAAAAGGGAAGGCGATATGACAGCAGGAAATTAAACACACTAATACTGGGAACGAAGGACAGGACGATCAGGACTTAATTAAAGACTTTGAGGAGTAGAGGGCATGATTTAAGGCCAGAGATATACTACTTTCCTGCTGACATCAACGATGAGCTAAGGATTATGGGGGCACGGCAACTGGGTGTGTTTCGGGAGACCTTGTGCCCCCTTATGACTCCTGTAATGAGTTGCTATTTCTGCTGTGGGATAATTACCACCCACCACACGTTAACATGATGTAAGTGTCTGGAGAAGAGTCAGCTTTCTAATAATACATGTGTTGGCAATGAGCTTTATTTCACCTCACACAGACCTCTGTTGTTAAAACATTGGACCTCTTAAAAGGAACTAAACAGAAGGACGTTCAGGGTTTTTTATAGGCACAGCCACTGATTTTTAATTATGTGTAAGTAAGTACCAGCATCTTTCTTAGCCGAACATCCCTCTTGTTATACAGTAGCTATTTAATAGAGATACACTACACATGACAGATGTTGGGTGAACCGGACAATCGCTCAGAGAAACTACAGGTACAATCCATTACACAAGAGAAATGAAGGAAAGGAGAAATAAAAACTGTACTACTCTCCCTAAGCTTTGAACAGCTGCATTGTAGGTCGACCATCATTTGAACTTATCTAATGACTGATTTTGGCCATAAATGCTGAGTGAAATTATCGAAGTAAAGATAGGAATTCCTGTGATATTTACCCTGGATTGGAAAGTGAATTGCTGGCATGTTTATGTACTCTACAGTGTCACATTAATAATAAATAGTAGTAGTAGTAGTAGTAGTAGTAGTATGAAAACATGAAAGAATACAAAGAATGCTACCCTGCTGCTAGATCCTGCTGTGATGCTTTTGCAGTGTACAATTATGGCATTTTTTTTTTGTTTCATTTCACTGATGCTTCATTTTGTCATCTGCATGTCAGGTTTTACAATTTTAATTTCGTGGAGCTCCAGTCTTTGAAATGCTTCCATTTGAGGAATAAATGAGTTGCTGTTAATACTGATTCGGATTTTGTTATACTCTTAAATTTTTCAAAGATGAGAGGTTGTTGCTGTGGCACTCATTTAGGATAATTAAATAAGTCCTCAATAACATTGAAGTTATTTTTTATTAAAGCAGAAATAATGCCATTTTGAGGCTGAATTAAGCAGCAAGAAAAATTCAACATGGGAAATGACAACTGGTTATCTTTCTCAATGAATTCACCTCCACTTCCACATATCTTCTGTCCAGCTGGTCCATCTCTCTCTCTCTCTCTTTCTCCACCTCTCTTTCCTACCTTCTAACCCCCTCCCATTGATAGTGGATGTAAGGTTGATAAATGGAGCTAATTGTTTTATGGCATGGCTGGCCTGATGCTGGCAGCGCAATCAGGCTGAATGAGGAGGCCTTGGGGAGGCCATTACCCTTCCCATTGTTATAAAGGACAGGAGGACGAGGCGAGGCCAGTGCACTCTGGAGGGACTGGGTCACTGACAGAGACCCTCTAGCACTATGCACTGTTGCAGACTCTAAAACACACATGTATACACATATACATGTACATCACCTCTAGAATTAAATAAAGATTTGTGCAGTTCAAAACATCCCAGTGATGACTTTCACAACGTGACTTTCAATACAACAGCAGAATTAACATGATTTAACATTTACCCTTGTTTTATTGCCATTTCATTTGTGTTTAGTTAGAAATTTAAAGCTGCACTAATCAATATTGTTATATTGACAATGGATCAAATGAATGTGTAATGTGAAAGGGGTCACTCGTAGTGATGAACCCACAAAGAATTATCACCCAACTCTGCAGTTCCCTTTAGTTTTTTAGCATCTTTAAAGTGGCCATGAAACATAAAACAGAGTGCTATTTGCTTCCACATATTTATGTCCTATTAAAATGGGCAGATGGGAAGGCACGGATATTGATTGGTGTTTACTGTAGCCAATAGCGCTGAGTGTGCATTACACCCTCACCACTATGCACTGCAGGTAGCGCCATGATTTAGTCATTTTCTGATTGTCATTTGTCAGGAAACTCTAAAATACCATGAATACCCGAAAATAAAAATTGTTTCGTTTTTCACTGCCCGCTGCTGGACTGTTTTCGCAGCTCTCATCAGTCAGCAACTGCTATCTTCCTGTCCAGTAGCAAACAGCAGACAGATAGAGTTAGCAACTAGCTGGTGAACATATGGATTACTGCTAAAAAGCAAGATATGTCCCTCAGGCAACCAGACAGAGCTAAAAGGAGAGTAACTGTTGGACTCATCAGGTGGCCTGAAACACTTATCGAAATGAATGCTATTGTTGTTCTGGGTCTGTGAATAAGCAACAAGTTGATAATATAGCAGATTCACTGCCTTCACATGGCCAAAAATTGTCTGTGTAGGTTTCAGTATTTCTCTCATAGTGTGGCAGACATTTTGACAAGAGTATTATAAATGCACGCTATACTAACCCAGTATCACACTTAAGAATTTACGTCCAGTGCCATTGTTCAATGGCAATCTTTATGTAGCAGGAAATTAGGGTGGAGCACAGGATGGTGGATGTGTATCACTTACATTCATGCCTTCAGTTAATGTTAGCCTTTCTTTACTGTAACTACCATATTTACCTAACCTTAACTTACTGTTGCACGTACATGTATACAATACAACAAATATATGACACAGTGAATTGTTTATCTGTTTTATAATTGCACAGATTATTAAATGTTCAGCTCATCATCCTTTTACACTTACTATATGTATACATTATATATATAATCAAGTAACCATAGAGCACTATACAATCAGAGCCATTATGTCCCTGATGTTTGGAAGGCTCTTCAGAATGACTGTTTTTTACACATTTCTATCAGGCATAAAGTCAGCAGAGCAAAGGTTGTTACACACTGCAGGCATCTGTAGTAGCAGGAGGTGCATTATAGTCTGAGCTGCCTGAGTTCCCCTCCACTATTTTTTCATGCACATCTTGAATTTGTGCCAAGGAAAATCTAAAGGTAAACATCAGGTTCATAAAAAGTTCATACGCTTAACTGAGATAGAAAAGTTGGCATAGTGATAAAGAGAAGATGTGCTAAAGTGAGATTGAAATAGTTTTTGAATAAATGAGGCCATGGTGGAATTGCTGGCAGAGTAAACACAGCATTCATTCATAATGAATGTTGTATTTGGAGGAACATATTAATAAAAGGGTACACTTGCATTCAAAGATGAGTTACTGGTGCTGATTTGATTACATATTCTTACATAGCCTTGTTGAACCCTCTCCTCTGATTGAAACACATGTTAATTGGTGTTGTCTCATGTCCCATTTTTTTTCGCATTGGATAACACTGCTTTTTCAGTTTATAGTCAATGTGAACTGGGGTCAGGTGTTCAGTCAGGTGAAGAGCAAAGAACATGCAGCAGACAGCGACAATGGGGCGATAAAACACTTGTATTTCCTGACAAAATAACATTTACTCTCCAGTTAAGAATGAATGTCTGGTCTTTGCGAAAAAAAAAAAAAAATGCAGTATGGAGTGACATTCAACTGTCTGCCTCAAATAATGACTACAGCATTGATCATTTGATGAGGACTAAGGCAGGACAAAATACTTCTGTCGAGAAGTCCTCACCTGCCTGTAAAGAGATGGACAGGACGTGGTCTATCCAGCCAAGTGGGTGCTTGACAGCAATCGAGTCAGTGTCACTGTCAAAGTAGACACGAGTGTAAGCAAAATTAGCAGGATTGACAGAAATTAGAAACAAATGCATTGATTTGCTGAGAACAATCTGATTAGGATCTGACCAGGGGCATAGTCGACGGGTAGACTCTGTTTGTCCACCTCTTTGAAATTAAGCTGAGAGTTTACTCTACCGTTGCATTCATTTTTAGATCAACTGCATTAATCAATGAGATGAAACAACACGGTAAATGACAGCTGTCTTGGGGTTCAGCATTACTCCAAAAACATATTCATAAAATACATTTGAATTCCATAAGCAATGGTGCCAATTAAAACTTTGACAATGGAACAAGCAGTACCAGGACTCTGTATGTCACAATTTTGTCTCAAATTCTGGTGTTTCACTTGTTTCTGCATCCTGTGTTTTATGGGTTGTCTTGACCAAACATTTGCATTACAACGCCACGCAGTCAGCTAGAAGTAAACATGCTTGAAGTAAACTTAACCAGTATTTACCATGGGAAGTATCGTAATATACTTAATGTATTAACCCAATAATCTATGAAAAACAATGCCGCTCATACACACAGGTATTCTTATGCTCGCTTTGCAAAATATGCTCTGCAAGCCTTTGTTGTTCTTGTGATTATTACATGTCAAATACTGTTTTATTAACTATGAAGCCTCAGAGTTTCTGACATGTTGAGGTGTTTCAGTGAACTGATTATTGTTTGTCACTTTGTTCTTGTTACTTGTTTACAGAAAAAAGTAATTTTCTCCTTCCCCAGTTGTGCACATGTCGTCATGTACTTACAGATGCTGCAGAACAATGATTTTGGATTTAACCATGGTAGTCTCTCCCCTTAGAGACATCTGAACAAGAACATTTTAGTTCCATTTTGGCATTGTGTTAGTTTTCAGTTCCAGCAGAAATGTGTTTTAATGTCCTTCCAGCTTGGTCATTAATATTTGTGAAAGGCTCAGTTGCTCCCCTGTAAACCCAACAGACAAAATGTTGCTGCTGCCAAGAGAAACACAAGTAAACCACCTTTCCTAGAGTACTAACCGTAGAAATGCTGAGTTCCTTCCAGCTGTCGCTGCCTATCCAAATCAGGGCCACACTTTCCCTCAACGCAGTTTTCTCCAATCACTGGAGCCGATTACAGACATAGCTCATCAGTTTCACAATGGCAGTGGATATGAAGGGAGTTAGTTTGTCAGGGGGCAATCAGTGCCAAATGGAGCCTCTTCACGCTTTGGTTCACCCTTGCCCATTAGTTAACCATGATTGTCTCATTCCTCTAACAAGTCCCCAGCACCCTTTGGTTCTAAAAACCCACTGCAAAAAAACAAAAACAAAAAAAACATTATACAGAACAATGTTGAATGCAAAAATAGAGAAATGTGTGATGAGGATGTAAATCTTAAAGTGTGGTGAGGATTTTGGTGTCATCTGATGTCACCTTCAGTTTTCTTTTCTGCAGAGCTGAAATTAAACATTAAAATAGACAAATAAACTTAATAGCCTCAGTACAATGAGTTCAGAACCATTACTATGGTAATAAAGCTCATCTAAGTTTGAATTTAACATATAAAGAAATTCATTACAACAGCATTTTCTTTGTCAGACAAGTTACTAACAGTTGTCAAGCAAGGTACAACCGGGATTGAATTTCCCCTGAAAATGTCTGTATTATGTTACTGGGTAGAGGTAATTATCGATGGTTCCTCTCCCTGTAGACTGATAAGGTGGCCGAGCTGACAGATGGATTGCTGTGCTCTGCATATCTGGGGTTGGAAACATTGATCTCTGGGATTAATGCTGGCCCCTGAGGAGTTGATGGCAGTCAAATAGTGTTTCTGTAATTATACATTTACATGGAGCTACTATCTTGAAAGGTGCTGACACGCACACTTTAATGTTGCACCGCTACTCAGGTGGGAAAAGGATACTTTTTTTCCCTCACTTATTATTAGAATATTACTTTGGAAGATGAAAATAACTAATCCACTCTTCAGAAATGCAATGATTTATATTTCTAAAAGATTTACAGAAATCTTTTGGTGTACAACCGCATCAAATTTACGATCCCAGGTGAAATCTCAGCACTATGCTGGCAGCTAAGAGGCAACACCCAGTCACTATTTTATAGTTGAAATGGTTGCTGATATATTGATAAGCTCACTTTGAAATTCACCAGACTGTTATTTAGGCTGACCTACCTGAATCAGTACATAAATTTGTCACGCTCACCATCATTTTCCAACAACAGCTTGAAGGATTTAAAGCACATGACTGCTTGGCAACTGTAACAGCAAGCACCAAGATCAGAGATCTTGCAAGCCAAATATTATAACACTCTGTATGTCTGGAGTGAATGTAGAGATCAGTCCGAGGGAATTTGTAATCAGTGCAGAGCAGGTACCCTCATCCTTCCTATGAGGAGAGGATGATGCTGTAGGTGCTCTGTGGCTTCAAATCCTAACATAGGGGTTGGGGAGTGTTTACAATTGAGTTTTTGGAATTGTGACAATCAACTGACTGGCTGTCTCTTTAGGAAATAAAAAATACACCTCAGTTGTCTCAATTTACAAGCAATGTTAATATATTTTCCCATTTTGGACGTTCACTTTTGTATTCATGAATTATAACAAACCATAAACAAACTATATCAGATATTTCTGGTGTTTTTCAGTGTGATGATTGAGGATAGTTTGGTGCAGTATGAATGCAGCAGAATCGTTGCTCATGTACCAGTTAAATAATTGATGTTGCTGTTTGCTTCTATTAATTGGTAGAGGGGCAGCTAACACTGATTCCTATAAAGGACAATGATGCAGTGGCTAAAGATAAGCCTTTTCAGTAATTACTATTGACATTGCTTTAAAGGTAAGCCAGGAAAGAGTTCCTATGGGGTATTGGTCTTGTCTTTTCTCAACAATTATACAACAGAAGAAAAAAAAAAATTCAGTGAAACAACAAGAACAAGTGTCACATTAAAAGGGATTTACAGATAATACATCATTACACTTTACGTTGCCAGTACAAATTCCTTCTGGACTCGTCACAAGTACAAGTCAATAAATGGACAGATTAGGAGTGAAAATGAAATTACACACAGTTCACCAGGGATAAATGCCAAAAGTGACTCAAGTGAAAAGGCATGAAATGGCACTAATCATTTTACTTTATAAACATTTTTGTCCTTACAGAAACTATTGATTGTGCTAATTAAGCAGAGAGACAGGCAGAGAGTACCAGTCAAAAGTTTGGACATATGTTCTCTTTCAATGTTTTTCCTCTATTTTTTTTAAAATTTATTTTCATCATTGTAGATTAACACTGAATACATCAAAACTAGGTGTGTGGTGTGCTCTAGAGTTGTCTGGGTCACTGCAATGGAGGCCATGTTGGTCAAGTGTGTCTTCAATTATTATTATTTTTTTTAACAGATATGTTTTTGGCCATTTCAAGCTTTATTTGATAGAGACACTGAAGAGTGACAGGAATGTCGGGAGAGAGAGAGAGATGGGGAATGACATGCAGCAAAGGGCCACAGGTCAGATTCGAACCCTGGGCTGCTGCGGCAAGGACTGAGCCTTTGTACATGGGGCGGATGCTCTACCAACTGAGCTAACCAACACCCAGTGTGTCTTCAATTTTTAATGAATTGCCAACAGTGTCATCAGCAAAGCACCCCCACATAATTTCATCTCTTCCCCCATACTTCATGGTGGGAACCACACATGTAGATACTGTTCATCTTGTCTGCATCTCACAAAGACACAGTGGTTGGAACCAAAATTCTCAAATTTAGACTTATCAGACCAAAGTATACATTTACAATGGTCTAATGTCCATTCTTTGTGGATAAGGGGTACGTAAGTGGCATTGGGGGTTATGATAAGAGCCAGTGCACTGTTTCTTAGTCCAAGCAGTTCCTTTCTTTTTGTTGGTCTCCCTCAGTAATGGTTATTTTACAGAAATTTTACAGTTGTTGTTGAGATATGTCTACTACTTGAACTCTGTGAACCATGTACTATAGATGTTTGCACAACATTTCATGATGATCCGTCCAATACTTGTTGTAATTTCAGTCAGGACCAAAGTAGTGGACAAGGGTCAGGTAAGTAGCATTAAGGGTTATGGGTAGTGCCAGTGGACTGGGCATCTTAGACGATGTGCTGTGACTTGGTGAGGCTACTAAACTTTATCAGTAGACTAAGGATAAAGTAAACCTTACTATGAGCAAAGCCCTGAATGCAAAACTACTTTCCTGTAAAGACTCCCAACAAATAGAGTTTGATACCACCACAAGGACTTCACAGATTCCATCCCCTGCTATCAAAATATGTTTTGCTAATGGCTTGTTTAAAAATTGCACAACCTCTTTGGTATTCCTGTTGTTAATGATACATTTGCACCACCTACAGGTCAGAGGGAACACTGAATTTAGAATTCCTAAATATCAATATCAATTTTTTTTTCTTTATGTGTTTAACTGCATTCATAACAATCACTTGTTTTTAGTTTGGTGCTGTGATTGAAGCCTGAAACATATCCTTAGGAAGTTACACAAAGTTATTTTTTAGTCTTTGCTGCATTCAAAAGTATGCCACCTAAAATTTCGAACATGGTACTGATGTGAGCTCACTGTGTCACAAGCTGCACTGACCTAGTATCAAAATAATATACAATGTGTTATATACACAGTATATCTGTAGTGCAACAATCAGCACCAGACACTTAAATAACAATTTAGATGTATTTGCATGCCTCTGTGTGTTGCACATAGTTGTGTGGAATCTGTCTGGAGTGTTTGGTCATTATGTTGTTAAATTTCTGCTTGGATGAGCAGAGCATCCTCACAGCTGGGCTTTAGGAAGGCTACAGCCCACCGAATGATGGGAAACTGGGAAGCAGTGAAGTGAAGTGACTCACATCGCATTCAGCTGAAGGGCCCTTTCCTGTCAAGCTTGATTTGCCATCGTCTGTCATCCTGTTGTAGCGATTGGTAATGCCACTTATTCTACCAAATATGCATGTATCAGACCAGGTGACAGAAAATAGTAATCATGGTTTGATATGAGACATCACAACAGCATGTGCTTGCCTTTAAGTATTGCTCCCATCAGATGCAGTATAACTGGAACGGACAGGGATTTCAGGCTGACGTTATTGACAACTGAGTGAGATAAACTAAACTGATATTGTCAAAACATCATTTTTCTCGATTGTGTTTTGTTTATGTTTGCCTTTGGACCTGCACCATTAACTCACTGTCCCTATTATTATAGTGCAATACCACTGCTGTGTGTGAGGCATATGCTTCCATCAAACTCTCATTAACCTTGTGTCTGATTATGTCCTGCATGGTGAGATTACTCTCTGAGATTCCCCTCGCACAACAGAGTAGCCATTTACAGCTCAATGATGATTAACAGTCCAAACAAACAGTTGCCCTCCAGGCTGAGCTCAGACAACTGTGACTGCAACATGGTCTTCAGGTGCTGGTGAAAACAAAATGCATGTATACAATATTTCTGTATTTTTGTTCTCAAAGTCAAAAGATTATGCTAATTGCTACTCTGAATACATATGGGGAGATGTGAAAAAGGGAAAGTTGACAAAAGACAAATATGAAGCAATTACCAACAGCTAGTTAAGTTAGCTTAAGTTTTTTTTTAGTCCCGAGTCCCAACCAAGAAATATCCTGCCATGTAACACCGCGTAAAATGGTGAATTGTTGCCATTGTTTTGTATGGCTTAATTATATATATAATTTGTTTATTCACAAGGTTTAGAGGAGCTCATAGGTGGATTTTGTTACCTTTGGACAGAGGAAAGTTGTTTTTCCCAGTCTTTTTGCTAAGCCAGTACTGAAAAATAAAATGAACTGTCCCTTACTTTTGTTATTATGGGATGCAATCTATCCCATATTTTCGCGCACAACCAAATAAACACACTACTTTTCAAATATTAAGAATGAAATAAGAAATAATCAAATGTGACATAGCAGAGAAGTATTAAATGAGAATTTATGGAAGCCAAAGACACCTAGAATGTCAGGCAAGTTGTCTGTCACTCAACGTCATCTTTGCCCTGGTTACGGAAACTCAGGATATTTTTTTTTTTTTTAAATGTAAGTGGAATAGCTCCAGCCGAAGTCTGTCTGTAAAAAGAAAGAGGCTGTCCAAATACAGATCTGAATGGCAGACAGACTATGAGAGGATCAGTCCTGTCAGTGGGAATGAGTTTTCTGTTCCCCACGGTGGACTGTCTGACCTGAAGCAACATTTAGTAGTAACTGTGTTGCTCCTAATCTCACCCCTTTCACAAATGTAACACTGGTACACCTTAACTACTTAGCCCTACTTGTCAGGAAATTAACAGAAATCTGTAGGTCAGGCACTGAATGAGCTTCTTCATCTAGCATCTGTGCTTTGAGTCACAAAGTCAGGGCCAACTGGCTTGGTTCCTTGCACACCTTAACTTTGTTTCCTCATCGTAGGAGTCAATACAGTTTCTATGTCCAGTTCTTCTCACAACCATTGTTTGGTATAGACATAGGTATGGGTCAGATATGTGGTTCAAAGCATTTCTCATTCAGAGGAATGAGGAGCCAACGGTATATCTGACTACCTAGAGGCATCAGTGTTCACCTTCTATGATAATTGCCTCACTCGACTTGATGAGATATGCCCTTATCTTGAGGGCTCAGTATATGTGTAGTAAAGTACCTAGCGCACAGAAGTCTTGCTTAGCTAGCTGCCATAAATTTATAGACATAAATTGACATAAAAAAAAAAAAAAAGTAAATCTAGAAACTAGTAAATCTGCCATGCTTGAAAGAAAAGTAACCCATAGACTAAAGGGCGTTTTGAACTTTGACAGCTTTTATTCCTGTTACACAATTTCCATAAAATGCACTGCTGTCTCACACTCAATGGCATTACCCCACATTTGGATTTTCTCCCCTCTCGTGATTCACAGATGGCCTATGAAGAGGTCCATTAACACTAGCCAGAGCTGAGATGAGTTTTAAATGCTGTAAGATGGAGAGCCATCTATTTTCATCGAAGGGCAAAGTGTGGAAGGTCAACAATTACACAGCTATTGGTGGGTCCAACTCCCCTTTGTTCAGACAGTAAATAGACGGTGTGCATATATGAAATCTGAATTGATGAAATTATGCAATTTATGCCACAGCATTTAAAATTTAAATTGACGTGGATAAATGGGGTGAGGGTCCTCCAAAAAGGGGAGCTATCTGTTTGCATTCATTATAGGTCTAATAAAGTTTGCTGAAGTGCCGGCATGTGATTAATATTTGTTTTAATTTCATTCAAGCTCTGAGTTAACACACAGCAATCAATATTTAATGTTTTCAGTGAATATTCATAATTGCGCTGAGAGAGAGTAATTGGTTAGCAGCAAAATGACCCAGATTCTCTCGATGTGTGAGAAAGGAAAAGTAAATATTTCCGTCATCTATTTCAGTTAAGACAGGGAATGGTGTTGAAAAAGTTTACCCAGGCATCAGCACAATGAACAAGTTGTGTATGTGCTTCAGCAGGAAGTGGAACAGAACAATGTAATGCAAGTATTTGTTGTTGAATTACAATGTTAATACAACACGTTCTGTCAGTCAGTTAGATGTCCTGCCAAAATATGCCATTACTGTATTTTCTGAGGAACAAAGCAGACACACACAAACACCCAATGTGATCCTCATTTATATTTTTATATCGTTGTAAGATTTGTCATGTAATTGCTTTTAAAATAATCAATAACTGTGTTTTTTTCAATGGCCAATAGAAGCGTGATTATTTTTATCATATTCTGGCAACAATCCAGCTAAGACTTTCTTGATGAAATGGATCTGATGCAAAGAGAACTTTGGAAGATGAGCTGACTTTACAATTTTATTCTATGTGAAGCATAGAGCATAGAGTCCAAGGTTAAGTGAGGTGAAGGGAAATGAAGTGAATATCTCTGTATTGTTTGTCTCTTAAGATTCAGAGATGATGGGGCAGGGTGACTAACTACTGAACTGTGAGGAGAGCAACTAGAATTTAGAAAGGTTCTGTATTAGACCAGTGGTCAATTAACATCACAGTAAAGCACAAACTAAATTACTAATGTTCACATCTTGGATTTAAACTCAATGACACCAGTATTATAAATCATATTTTTTATTTATGAGCATACAAGTTACTAAAAAAGACTAAACAGAATAAAAGTCATTTGTCTCTTTAAACCAAAACATTGCTTTATCAGAACTGCTTTTTCCTAGATGGATTTAATTTTCGTTTTATGAAACATGCAACAAAAATACATTTTTCCCATTACCAACCCATGCTTGTCTACCATAAAATGCCATGTGCAGACAGTGCTGCCTTTTTAATTCTCAATCTGTGATACACTGATCGCTGCATGACGATTGTTTTAGGGTCAAAGAGAAAAAGAGATTTTAAAAAAGATCAGATCTGAAAATAGCAAGCCTGCAGGGTGGGATGGGGTCAGACCAGGTTTGTAATATCAAACTGAGATCTGCCAGCAGTGCTAAAAGAAGGTCATACAATAAGCGCAATACCAAAGCAACAATTATTGATCTAGCAGATTATCAGCTCCCTTATGAATCCAATAGATTGTTGTCTTGTTGTGATTTACTAAAGATTCCCCAGAGGCGCTTGATGTCCAAAGTCTCCTTCTGCTGTCTGCTGGTAAAACAGGTCTCTGTAATGCACTGCAACAGCATCTCTATAGCACCTGTTTGTAAGTCTACGACAAGCTTCAATATCCTCACAACCGTGGCATCTGTATGCTTGGTCACACCTGCTCCTGAGTCCACAGCAGCCCCTTTCACTAGTATCTCACTAGGATCCCAGGTCAATAGCATTGCATCAATCAATTGTATTAATAACAACCCACAGAGTTGTTCCAGGGGAACTTTTTTTTATACCAAAATACCTTTCATTAAGTTTGACCTTGTAAAGAAGACAGAACGTGTGCCAAAATAAGTTGAAGTACATGAGATAAATACCATGACATAACGTGATATGATGATTAGATAATGCGGTATGATTCTTTCTGATTATAACTTTACAGTAATTAAGCCATTACTCCTGCTATGAGGCTAAAAGATAGCGTCAAAGGACTTTGGTCATATTTTCCCATTAATTGTTCCTTGTTAAACTCGGCTTGGCCTTTGTATAAAATTTGATGCTGAATTATAGAAACATAACAAGGATTTGTAGCATAACAAAGCATTTAGATGCTCTGTGTCTTGTCTACCAACTCTGGGCTGTCATCATATTGCCAATTAACCCTGATGCTGAACAGCTAAATAATATTTTACCACAACAATAGATCTGCTACAACTGTACAATTTACTCAAATGAACATCACCGCTAATGTACAATTTAATCACATCAGAAAGTTGCAGCTCAACTTGTGGGTTAAATGTGGGTTAATAACGAATTAAACAAGGAATAAGATTATGGACCACATCATTTTGAAGTTATAGAAGTCATTAAAGGAGTTGTTCATTAGCATTTGGTAAAAAAAAAGTCCTGCTTTTGCCAGCACATTAAAACTGCATATCAGAGGATTGTGATGTACTTCTTTGTTTGTCTGAATGCCTGCATCGTTGTGATGATTAAGGTACTTAGCAAAAAAAAAAAAAAAAAGTTCAATTTCAATTTTATACAGCTTTAATCCCTGATGGGGCTTTGTTGGCTTACTCACTCACCTTATCACACTGAACATTTTGCACATATTCAGCTAATCAATAGAAGCCTCCTCTCCCACTCTGTGCTCATTACAAGCACAGTTTAACATTGCATCCACTTTTCTGAAGTACTTAAGAGGACAACTAAGCCAAGAATGGTGAATTTTACAACTTTTCTAGCTAAATAATGGCTGACATGTTCTGATCAATGGCATTGATTTTATTTGTCTCGATAGACAAGCTTGTATGCCTTCAGGCTTCTTTCTGCTGTCAATGCTGGCAGTGCTGGAGCACTTAAGGCCTAGAATTTCCTGAACAAAAGTGCTGCTGCTGAGTTAAGAGAAGATGGTACTAGTCAGTGGCAATTTCTGTGTCTGTGAAATGTAGGTAGGTCAAGTGCCAAAAACTGCAGCTTCTCAAACAGCCACTTGAGGTTGGCTACAGAACAAGTCAATCTCCATGATTTTCCATATTAAAATGACCAAATTCACAGCAGAATAAACACCCTGGTACTTTATAGTCTTTATAGCTAATGTCCTAATTCATAACAGCAGTACTGAGGGTGATTTTTTTTTATAGAATTCACCCATTTAAATTATACTAGGGTTTAACATTATGTATAATTAAGAGCATAGCCACTTTGATTGACATATGGGTGACATTACAGGTGGCTTGTTTAAGCAACCAGACTTCATACAGCCTGCCTCAGCTCTACCCATGGCTCCAGCCACCACACTCTGAGCTTCACAGCAGCTCTTAAGGAACATGTCCACTTTTTTTATACTGTCTTTAAATCCACTACAAACCGAGAAAATTGTGCAGTTGGTACAGTAACTAAATAATGTAAATAAAGTAATTGAATAAGTTATTAGATATGTTTCTGACCTAACTGCCTATAGGTCCCTTTCAGTAGATAAACATGGTAGGAGAGCTAAATTGCATCACAAAGGCAATGTCTGTCTTCCACGGCTATGGTCATGCCCAATGTCTGTCTGACATCACCCAGTGTCAAAGCCAGGCGAGCTTTGCTGTGGTCTGTTGAACTTGTGTTACGCTCAACTGAGATGTTGCATTGCAGAATAATACATTGTGAAGTGCTGCATTGCACAGAGTGAGGACAAAGCATGCAGCAACTGCTGTAATCCAGTGCCTGCAGGGTTGTCAGAGCAGGTATAGTTACTCTTTAAAGACTAATTTCTCACTGTGTCATCTTTTCACCCTAGAGACAAAGATGAGCAGCAGGTAAACTGCCCCTTTCAGAGCCCACATTCCACTGGGCAAACAGGTTTTTAGTGCTGAGTGCAGAAAGTTCCCTCTGAGGATTGATCCTCAGGGCTTTGTCTGCACTCTCTTGTCTCCTTGTAGAAAAACGAATGGCAGGTTAGCCACACCTCAAGGAGCCTGGAACCCACTGGTCAAAGAAAGTATTTATAGCAAGCTCCTATGGAAAAGCTTGGCCAAAGCCTTTGAGAGCAGTGAATGAAGGCAAGGCTGAGGTGATTGGAAACAATACAATGCATGTTGTCGTCACCTGCAACATGCATTGTTGTCAATTGTCATTGTCAATTAGGTGCGACAGCCACCAGTGAATATTATTGCCATTGAAGCTCAGTTTACACTCAGCCGGTCAGTCCAAGATGAATTAACATGGTAGAATGAGCTACCTTTGTATGGGGCGGACATACAGGAGGCAGAAACACCCTGAAGTGCTGCTCACTTCTTTTTGGGGCCCAGATTAACCAATTTGACTTTTCACACAGCGTGGCTTGCAATCTGTAGTATCTTGCATTTTTTTTCTGTGAGATGCCATAAAATACACTGATACTGTATCAATATATTGTATCTGTCCATCCACTATACTATATTTATTAGAAAACAGCATCACTGCTGTTTGTGACTGTGCTGGATACTGACTTCAATACATGTTACATCAATTTCCTCACTATTTCTTTTAAATTATGCAACTTTTAGAGGGGGCCTTCTGTAAAATAAAAAGATAATTATGCAAAACTCAAAGCTGGTAAAGAATAAATAAATAAATTCATAAGTAGGCTTACAGCAACAACAAGAGGGCTGCCCCCTGGTATTACAGATCAAATGCATAACTGGTGTTTTCATAGTTTTGTACAGGTAACAAGAAATCCATGAAAATATAAATGAAAAAAAAAAATCCATAAAGTCCATATTTGCTGACCTGAAAGAGAGAGAAAGAAAAGGAAGGCAACAGAGAGGAGAGGAGGACTAGACACATAGAAGCATTTTTCACAGCTGCTCAGGTACAGTATATTAGACAACGTGGAGAAGAGGGTTTGGCGACCCGTGTCCCCCACCTTTCAAATCCCATCTCCCTCAATGAAATCAGGTGTCAAAGTTTGCAGAGGATGTAGTGAAAACAAGCCAAACTCGATCACGGCTGGAGCTGTCACAGCTGCTGAGAGGGCCGATAAAATAACCTAATAAAGAAGAGAGAGTTGTCTTCAGCTCGGTACTGCCATTGTGGACAGCAGGGCAGAAACATTTTACAACAGCATCCGCGCATGAGATTGTGAAAGAGTAAACCTGCTGAACACTTTAAAGAACAGCAGTAAATCTGTGTGGTGTGTTGAACAATTTGGGGAGCAGCATGTAAAGCGTTACTTTATTACAGAATACAGTTAGAAAATTGTTGTTTTGATACCAATGTTCCAAACTGATGATGGAAGATTCTGAAGCATATGAAAGATACTGGATTAGTTTTAAATCAAAGGAAAGTGAGTGTTCTCCAATGCACAGTGATGTGTTGAGTTATTACAGGAATACAAAAGCAATTTGTTGAGTTATTACAGGAATACAAAAGCAATTTCAGTAATTATTAAGATTCTAGATGTAGACAAAGACATCTGCAGTTAGGGTTTCTTTTGTCAAGTCTTCCAGAAAGTACAGGAACTTTTAAGACTTCTATTGCTGTCATGTCAGTGGGAATGCAATGAGATCATAGCAGAAGCTGGGGACCCTTTAGAGGAAATTTGCTTTCCTGCAATTTCACGTGCCTTTCACATGTCTTTTAAGGCTGAACTCCTTTTTTCTCTGCTGTGTGACACAGGATATAAATCATAGTCTCTAATTTTTAAGTGTCTGCATTTGCTGCAGAGTACGTGTTCATTCTGAAACCATTACTTTAAAAATCGAGGAGTAATTGTTGTAACTTGACTAAATAATAAGACTAAAATCATCTTCTCTAGGCTACTGTGTGAGTACTGTGCTATTTGCCATTATTGTCTGTCCCAGATTCACTGAAAGGAAAAAAATGATAGAAACAAGGGTGCATAATTCAGTTAGAGTAAGCACTGAAAGCAACATATTGTTCATGTTTGTCATAATCTTGCCAAACATATACAATGTAGATATCACGTAAAGCCCACATGTAAGCGGACCATGACAAAAACAAACATCAAGCATGTCACAGCAGCAGTAGACGCACAAAACAAGTGCAAATGTCTTTCTGTAGACTGATGAAGGGCAATATTCTTCTGGGAATGGAGGGGGACATGTCTGTTTTGTTCCCCTTAGTTGTAAGGTTTCGGTTTGAGTTACTTAGTACTTTACTAAAATTCAGAGGAGTTGAACAAAATGCTGATATGTTCATCCATGTGGTTTTTAGTTATTACAGTTTACAGTTTATAGTAATGAGCTTTACAGGCAGCAGTGGGGTGATAGGCAAGCATTCTTTTTTTAACCTGGTTTTCACATTGCAGGCTCCATAGAGTTGACTACCCTAGCCTCTTACTGATGCAGGTTATAACCACAAGCTAAGATGTATTATTATTATTATTATTATTATTATTATTATTATTATTATTATCAATATTTATTTATTTATTTATTTATTGGTCAATGACTTCATGCCTCCCTAAAACCAATCCTTTACCCTTGGGACTGATATTTTGCACCATGACTAAACTTAAGTGGAAATGCTCAAATTTGACTAACTAAAACAGGCCTCTATTGGCTCAACTTACAAGTACATCGTACTTGAATTCATATCCATATCCAGAGTCCTTGGTCCTGCATTCCTTTTATTGCTGAACTTTGTCTGCTATTGTTTCCTGGAAAATGAATCCTCACGAGGCCCAGCCTCTCATAGATTCACCAGAGATGATGGATAGCACTGCAATCTGTCATCTCTGGTGAATCTACTGTCATTTTCCTTTTTGAACATGTCCTCCTCTGTCCCTCTATTGTGACTCAGTGGGTTAGTCACAGGTGTCACAATTAATATCACATCACCTGTCACCTCAGCATGTGAAAGGCAAAGGACAGGGATTGATATTTATTGCTGAAGTTATTTATGAACATCAGAATAGCATCAGTTATCATGTCCTCTTATCATAGATGCAGATCACAACAAAAACTTCTCTGGCAACTCATTTGTTAATTGACCTTATATTTTGTCCTCCAGACACATCTGGGATGTCAGAAATGGCAATCATGATCCCTTTCAAAAAGGGACGTTGACATAATACATGTAGTGAGCTGTCCTTGAGGCACCGAATCCTGTCTCATCTTTAACTGCCCTCTATTAGGATATAAGCTGGTACTTGTTCGCAAATTAGACCCGAGTGGTGCTATTAATTATGGGTTAGGTTCAATTGTTGAACTGTTATTTTAGCCACTAGTCTGATTTCAGCAGTAGGAGAGGGTTGAAGATAGCGAGGAGGAGGCAGTGGATGACACCGCAAGGCCATAATGAGTTGTGTCTTCCCCATTAATCAATGCCTTCCACACAATTTGCTGTCTGTGAATTGGGACTGACCTGTCTCAAGGGTCACTTGCCAATTTTCGGCTGCAGTCAGCCCACATCGCGCTGATCTCTGTACTTATGCTCAGCGTTCCTTCTGAGTGATTCCATCTTTAAGATCATGGCTGCCGCATTCCTCTCTCTGTGAGGATGATATCATTCTCACTAAAGGCACTCCTACACAATGGCACTAGGGATTTAAGGAGGTTATTTACCACTGCTGGATAGGTAATATGATTGTCTGTGCCTTTTATGGTTTCGTTCATCCATGTGTAAGCACCTTTTCCTATGCAAAATGCATGGCCTATAGCGCAATTCCACCAAAGATTTGCAGTGAGTCAACATGTCAGTATGTTGCAGCGTTCAATCTCCCCAAATAAAAACAAAAACTACTTTTTTTTAAAAATTATTTTCTGTTATCTAATATCTAACTAATAACAGACTTGTTCACTGTGCATTGCTGCTGATGAAACTGACCATTTGCTGTGTTGCCACACCTGCCAAGCTTTGCCCTCTCACACACCACTTTACAAATGATCAAGATGGCAGATTTTAAAAAATTACAGTTTGCAGTGGTGTAATTGCTGATTGCAACCTTTTAAACTGTAAATTGGTAGTAATTTCCAAAAACAATTTGTCCTTTATTTCAGACAGGGTAGATGGAAACAGGCTGACTTTTTAAAGCTTAGGCTGAATCACGCTAATAGAAATAAATGAACACGGTTGTTGTATTTCAGTGGATAGCTACTTATGCTTAGTGTTTAACGATAATAAAGAAAAGAAGATGAGATAAGATACCCTCTTTGGCTTTTTAGCTTGTTCAATTTCACTTTTAATGTGAAGAGAAAAGGTTTTTAGGATGAGGACTAATGGATGCAGCGAATTTGGCAAATGTACTGATATCTCGGTTAATGAGTTTCTGAACAACAAACTTCCCAATAATACAATAACAAGCAGGACAGAACCATTATTGTTACCTAGCATTCAGGGCAGACTTGAGTTGAGAAATGCTACACAGTGGATATGCTTTAGTTACATGTTAATGATTGCAGCTCATGTTTTAACAGATAAACAGCCCAGCTTCATTCATTCCATGCAAAAGTCTTTAAATGCAAAGTATTTTTCTCCCCAGCCCCATGCACACTGCTTCAGCATGTGGACAAATCCAAACTTAACAGTGTCGAGCTACGGCAGTCAATCTTTGATTTGACAAATTCTATTCAGGAGAGGAGTTTAGCAAATGCTTAAGATGTTGACTATAGTCTAGATAGCCTCTGTTAGAATTATTTCAACTTAGGGTTATACCTTAATGAAGTAGGCACAATCTGCTGCAGCTGTTAACACAAATTTAACAACTGACTTGATAAAAACTAAGCTATTGATCTCAATTGGTGCGAAGAAGTTCCATCTCTCTCCAGGTAAAAGGCAGTTGCAAAAGCTGGTATTTTTCATTGCAGAGTATAGACTTACATACTCCTATATTATAGCTTTTACTACTTCACAATGCAATGTGAAACACATGAAAGATGGTGTATTTTTGGGAGTGAGCGACATTTAGTCATGCTGTGGTTGCATCTGAAAGGGATCTTTGATATCAGCACTACATGGTCCACCAAATCACCTCTGTTGCATTCATCAGAAGAGCAGTGTGAGTTTCAGGTCAACTCTGGCCTCTTGCCATTACATCCCTGGTGGCGGAGTAACTTGCCAGCTTGAAAAGACACACAATTGCCCACTTTTCTTTTTTTTCTGCCTTCGCTGTTCTTACCATTTCCCTTTTAAAGGTAAAGGTGCAGAGAATCTCACGTTGATTGTAATTGGTTTCAATACGGATGTACACATTAATGGTAATGATGTTTTAAAACATTTTAATTTCACATCATGATGTGTAATTGAAACAAGGTGCTCCAATGCTTGGGGGTTATTTAATTAAAAAGCGCAGCCCAAAACAGTCTGAAAACACTGATGAGGGAATTGAGGATTTAATTATATACACAAGTTTGCAAACACAAAGATGGTGAGATAGAGGATGATTATTATTGTTTTGTAATAGAATTGATTAAATAATTCAATCTCACTCTTATACAGTTTGCTGCATATAACATGTGTCTATTCTGAATGCTGTGTTGATTCCTAGGGAAACATGATAACCTGCATGACTTATGTATGTCTCACCTGTTCATTCATTTTCAAGTTTGTCTGCTTGTGACATCTATAGGAAAGTTAAGCAACCATCTAGCCTGGTAACTGTCAAATCAGTTGCTCAGAGAGATTGGGCAGCTATATATGGACCAGTACTGCTGGGCAATATGGGGCAATACAATAAAAGTTTCTTGACAACTTTCTGTGCAGTTGTGATGGGGAAGAAACATTGTCGTATTAGGTCTACTAACTATTTTAGCAACCATAACATCTGCCAATGATATTTATTGTTCATTATAGAGCCACTGACTCATTAGCCAACTGTGATCTTGTTTCTGCTGGCATTAGTTGTTTCTTTTGGTGTATTTTAAAGACAGTTTCAAGCTCCCCTTTGGCACCCACTCTCGCCTCCCTCTGCACAAGTGTAGGCAACATAATCCAACAAAAACAGTCAAGTGAAACTTGCTACAGCATACGGACTTTCTCAGCAGCACAGAGTTTATTGTCCCAGCTAGCAAAACTTTGGCAGCCTGAGCTACTGCCTTATTTTTTGTATTTTCTCAGCAGTGGACTTTGGCACATAGGAAGCTCTGACAGAATTATAAAATGTGAATAAGTAAGGTAACCCAAAATATCCTCCGTGCATATGTATGTCTGTACATGGTTCATTTTAGTTTTGCAGATTTTATACACATAAAGTAATGGGTGCATTACATTCTACTCTGTTTCACAGGAGGGTAAAATATTTACACAATATAACTTTTAGATGAATACAGTCTATACCAAGGGATAAGAGCCTTGTTGTCTATGCACATAGACACAGCATTTATAACAAATAGGCCACTGTTCTGCGATAATACACATTTTCCAGTGTCAAAACACCTCATTCAATCTTGTTGCTAACTCTCAAGACAAATCAATGAACAAATCAATGAGGTTCATTAAGTTGAAATCTCATAGGATTAACTGTAGTTGCTTGGTCACCAAGAAAACAAAAATACAGACTCAAACTACTCTATCATTGTAACTGGACAAAAAACTGAATGACACAGCCAGTCTGGGTTTTCACTAATAGGTCTTTCTGCAGCTCAGAAGACAATGAAAGGCCTGCCAGACTAAATTCAATGGTCTTCCATTGATTTCAAATCCTGTTTTTAACTCATGTTTTGTCTGTTAACTCTGCTTCAGTAATTCAGCTCTAACAAAGGATGAGTAAAGTGTTGTGATCTATGTAAATGTAGCCTCAATTAAGCACTTAGCGAAGGATCATCTGTAAATTAAAGCTCATACAATTAAGTCAGTCATTTTCACAAAAAGAAATTCCAATTCGCCCATGTACCTTTGAAACACAGGTTTAACATCTTCATGACTTTTTTACACATGAAGTCATAATAATGACACACTATAGGATAACATCCATCCAAAAAGGAATTCATCCTTGAGATAGCACAGAAGATTTTTGATCTTTACTAAATAAATGGATTGCTTATCAACATGGAACACCTGAAGCAGGAGAAATGGAAAATCCCTTTGAAGATTGAAATCTTGTAAGGCGATGGGCTTCATACAAGCAACAGTATAAGATAAGTGTGATTGGGATTTAATCTGTGACCTGATTTCCTTATGTGTAGCTAGTGAGCTACACAAGTGTACTCTTGAATAGTGAAATTACTTTTGATTAACAGGTCAGTTCACCCCTTACTGCCTGCTCAGCTGACCATTACCCCCGACCAATCTCTATCTCCCACTGTTTCTAAATGTAACATTTGAGGCGTGCACATTTAGCATTCCATTTGTGTAAGTTAAAAATATTGAACAAGACTGAGTGAAAAAGTTGCACATATTGCGTGGCAGGGAAAGAGCTGTTGCTCGCCCACAGACAGATTGCTCAGGAGCTCTAGAAGAGAGTCCTGGAGACTGAAACAGAGTTCCTGGAGGAATAATGCTGAACTCGTATAGCCATCTGTGGGCACCCAGAGCTCTATGATTCTACTTCATATTTATGCAGAGATCTGACAAAAAAGGACACTGCTTGAAGAAATGTAAGAGAGTAAGATACAAGCTGAAAATATGTGTCCCCCTCCTTGATTCAATTCAGAATTCAGAATTCCAGAAAGTTGACAAATCGCAAACATGATGTAGTTATTTCAGCATCCTTTTTTTACTGAAATCAAAAAAACGGCAAAATCCTTTGATTTTAGGTTCAAACACCAAACAGAATTAAGCCAAATTAAGGGTGAATATTTATAGCTTTACATGAGGCAAAGTTTTGCTTCACACACATCATTGGTACTCTTGGTGTGCTCTACCTAATGTCCTACCAGGACATCCCAGGCTGCAGCATGCTTAATGTGTCAGACATTAGTCTATCATTGGTGTGTTGATCTAATGCATCTATCAGATGAAGCATGCAGTAAGGGCCTGATTGGTGCGTTATGATAGAATGGTGACATATTAGCTACACACATCACTGAATATCTACAGGGATGTATTGGTCTACAATACAAGATGATTTTTATTCTCGGCTCTCTATCGTGTCGTGATGTCAGTTTGAATGATCATGTGAAAATGAGGCTCGGTCTGCTGTCACAGAGCAGAAAAGGGCTACTTACATCTATTGATCTCCTGTCCCACCAGCAATGGCCTATCGGGTACAGACATGCAGAGTTTAATTTTACAAGTCACTTTTTAGAAGGAAAACAAGTTACTCATTTGCGCTTTGAAGATGTGATTATTTCTCAGCCTCACTCTTCTGTAGTGCATGCTATGTATCCTCGATTGCATCCAGAGGCTGAACTGCAGTTATTTGCAACACAGTATAGAAGCTTTATGTAGTAGGCACTGTATGCGTGTGTGGTGAGTGTGCATGCATGCTTAACCGATGAATGAGAATGCCATTCAGGTAGTGAAATTGTCAGGAAAGTGCAATTTATAATGGCTGTGGGACACTTGGGTGCTGGAGTAACATGATGTATTTACATGTCTTTCTTCTATTTAATAACATCAGAATCACTGGCCTTGAAGTATAGGCCATGCAGCCTGTAGCCACATCCTCCGAAAAGCCTATTTATGCAGAACATCTTTGAATTTCATAAGAAATATAATAATTGAATAATGAAGCTTCTGGAATAATTGGAAGGCTTCTTGATATCACATCATATCAATCGCTATAAGTCGAAGGAAATAATTACTTATTTGTGTTCGAGACTGTTGTTTGCATGCTAACTACTGGTTAGTGGATTTAGGTTTTTAATTTAGATTTAGGGCAGGACTGCATATTTGACATGTGCCATGTGAACAGATGCACGTTTTAAAGGGAACCAACGTCACTGTCAACATGAATTATTGACAGTTGGGGCTGTGAATCTGTTGGCACTTGTCTTGTTTTGGAATGATGACTATTATGATGGTGATGATGCTGTAGGAGGCAAGCATCAGAAGAAGAGACATATGGGTCAACAGAGGTACCATATCCCTGTCCGAGAACTGCAATCAATCAGTTTTTTTTTTCCAGAATAAACAGACAGTAGTTTAGAAGTTCTGCTGTTGCTGGGACCAGAAATAGCAAAGAAGGAGATGAGCATGTGGGAGACAATCGGCCACATCCATCAGTTGAGTATTTGTCTCAGGTGAATAGCTTTTTTTAGATTCGAGATGCAATATTTCATCGCCATGTCAGCATAGCTACAGTTAGTTGATAGGAATTTGTTTCACTGCTATACATCAGCATGTCAGTCAAGCACACACACACACACACACACACACACACACACACACACACACACACACACACACACACACACACACACACAACACATACAAACTTGCCATAGTAGCTCATTCATAAGTGACAGTGCCTCAATTTTGCATGTCTCCTACAAACTCAACAAGGCCCGAGTCAACGTCATATCAAACTCACCAGTAAAGTGCCTATAAGCAGTTTGTTGTGGCCAGATAGCAATTGCATTTCCTATTGCCCAAATAATGAATTCATTTTATAAAAGCTAAGCATATATCACTCTCATTATGGCTGTGATACACTGACATTTCACTTAAATCAAATTACTAGACGTTCAGATAAATCAGTTCCTTTATACCAAAGCAACAGAAATAGATTTGCTGGCAGTTTCCATTAAAATGATATATTTGTAGACCCTAAAAACAGTTCTGGCAAACAGTAAAAAGTATATTAAACTCTGTGTAGCAATAGCAACAATGCCTCAATATGTTTTGATGTATCATCAGTTTTCTGACTGGTGAAACGAACCATTCAATGGAATGAACTAAATTTAAACATACAATGAAGCTTATATGTGTAGGACTTTTTACTCTTTATTCTCGTATCAGAGAAGAGACTGTGGCAGACAGTTCTGCCTCCCACAGAAACTACATTTGCTGAAATTTCAGATCTTTTGAAGGTGGATACTAACCCTAAAAGGAACTGTTCATCCTGTGTGACTCGCTTTTCAAATCCCCTGACCATCTCAAAGTGGTGTTCTGTGAGTTCTGAGGCATATGTTCTATTGATTCAACCCCATGTACTACACTTGTTTTTGTTTTTGGAGGCCTGAAGATCTGAAGATGGAGGTTTGGAGTACTCTA
This sequence comes from Sciaenops ocellatus, assembly GCA_033000465.1. Lineage (NCBI taxonomy): Eukaryota > Metazoa > Chordata > Actinopteri > Sciaenidae > Sciaenops > Sciaenops ocellatus. The sequence continues at coordinate 18,306,362 of CP136871.1, read as the reverse complement.
TGACTTGCAGAGAAAAATTGATTCTTCTGTGCATTGGACTTAGCACAAACCGCTTCTTATACTCTGCAACAGGTGCTTGCCAAAAAAGCTTCAGGAGAATAGCATGGTGAAACATAAAATAAAACACACTACAGGCCAATAATAAATATTAAATAAAAACTACTGCTTTTGTAGCTGTTACCTTTTTTGTCCCAGGTGGCACATCAGGGAACCAGGTAACATCAATACACTTCAGTCTCAGATCCATTTGTCTGTTACAGAAGGTGGTAAAAATAGAACAGAACAACGTGTGTGAGGTTTTTACTGAAAGTCTTAAAATAGCCTGGTTTCTGCAGCAGTTCCAGCAGATGCCAGCCAAGGTGAGAGGAGACTCACATTACAATGTTAAAGGCTAAAATACATACACTGGGGATGCTGAGAGACAATAAGCAGGACAAAAATGTAAAATGCCTTGCCAAAGAGTGTGTAAGCCTTGAAACATGCTGGACGTGACCACTGAAAACACATCATTTTATTCAAGAGGAGGAAACTACTTCAACGATGGAGGAAAACTGTAAACCCACATTTGTGGTATACTACTGTCTGTCACAGCCATAAACCATTGTATTTTTAATTGTAGTTATGAATAAAAAGCTACCCCTGTTTATGGTCCTGCAGTGGAAACCAGCTTAGAGTTTTTGAGTGAAAGCAATGAAAGGAGTTGTGACACATCAGGGACAGGAGGCCTCTACAGAACACAGTGGTGCATTGTGAACAGGCAAGTAATCAAACAATCATCCTTTAACCATAATCCTTTTCATGCAAGGCTTTTCCTTACATTACACTTCTCCATTTTTTGACAAAATAAAAGTAAACATCATAATATGTCTGTTCTTGGCACTAAATACAGTAAACACTAACTGTTTATCCGAGAGAATGAAACCTACATACCATCCGATGTTGGATGGAATGACCAAGGATTTAAACAGCGCTTGAGTGCTCTGTGCAAAAATGAAGGAAGAGTGCAACACTCAAGTGAGAATATGACTATATACTGTAGGAACATTGTCAACAATAAAACAGATCAAAAGCAGTGTGCACCAGCAGAGTCTGTGCTAACAGGCACATTGAATGTGTCTTCATACATATTGTAAAGCAAAGCAGAGGAGCGAGTGACTGATTGCCAACGCAATTTGGGTCATGATCTGTTTAAACACCAAAAATGATTGTTTGCTACTAATTAAACAGCCTTTCACGTCACATCATGTGCTGTGATGTAGAAGTAGAAGAAAATAATTTTTTAGAATAAAGTTTATATTCCAAAGATAACACCCACAACCACAGGCCATTTCAATCCTGCACAATCGGTGTAACCACACATCCAAAACCCAGTTGGTCAATTCAAAGCTTCAAAGCCACATAACTTTTTTCTATCATAATTTGAATCATGTTGATGCTAAACTGACATGTAATCAGATTAATGACGCTTCGGTCATTCCCATGCCCTATACGCCTGTTGCACTACATAACTTTGTGTTCCAGGTACAATCTCCCTCAAGAAGAAATATTTGATTTACAGCACTAGGTCACCAGTGATGGGAATAACGGCGTTATAAATAATGGCATTAGTAACGGCGTTACTTTTTCAGTAACGAGTAATCTAATTGATTACTCTTCCCATCATTATAACGCCATTATCGTTACTGCCAAAAAATGCGACGCATTACTATGATTGAAGGCAGCTGTTTTTCATCAGACCAACTAGATCTCTAAGCCGAGCGGCAAAGATTTTTCTTGTTCCTCCTTAATCCTTGGTGAGGGCGGGGGCACGAGACATCACATAAATGATGACGATTGGCTGAGGTTGAGTAAAATTCCATGGTAAGCCAATCAGAGGTGGAGTTGGGCGGGTGTTGCTTTGCTTACACAAATTCGAAAGCCAGCGTAGCCTAGTGACTAGTCTGATCAGACACACAAAGACGACACAGGACATTCACGTGAGTCAACGAGAAACAGGAATGGCGAGCGCGAATAGTCCAAAAGTACTGCTTCTTCCAACTACAAAGAGTGAATATATTATTTATTTTTTGGTACATTGCTTAACAAGCATAATTTAATTTTGCTTAGTTGTGGCCTGTTGAGGTGCAATAAATATCAAAAGTTCCAAAACATCTATTGTGTTATTTTTATTGATCCACTCCATAAACATAGTAATTATAATATCTACAATAATCCATGACATTTTATTGGATGCTAGTCCCACTTTCCCACAGCAACGTTAAAATAGTTTAGATTTGTGTACTGTGGATTTCTGTTATGTATTGTATGAAGTGTCCATTTCATTATAATATTCAGATTTATCATAAATAATTGAACACGCACATGTATTTTAAGTTCCGTCAAAGAGGGGTGGAGGTGGGGTCCAAATTCTTTGGCACATTTGAGCATTTAAAAAATTACTTGAAAGTAACGCAATAGTTACTTTCCAAAGTAACTAGTTACTTTTATAATTTGTAACTCAGTAAGTGCTTTAGTTACTTTCTGGGAGAAGTAACTAGTAACTGTAACTAGTTACTTTTTAAGAGTTACTTGCCCAACACTGTAGGTCACACACCACCAACTATTCCACTTATTATGGTGGTATTTTATTGAGAAAATGTTTAACCCTTAGGCTGCTCTTTGCCTCAACTCTCTGCATTTTACAGAATTCCCTGATGGACGGTAACATAAATTGATGCAAACTATAGCTGCTGTTAGTTAATCTTAGCTGACTTTGTTAGCCGGGTTGCCCAGACTGTGCTCAGAGCTCACAGCGGCGTACGTGTGTGTTTACCATAGGTGTTTTGGACCATTGGGAAGAGGAGGTTCTCAGGCCAGGGGTGCTGCAGGTGGGAATATAACCGAGCTTAGCAGCCTCTGCAGACATAACAACAGAGATGAAGAAACCAAAGGAAATAAATCAAGAGTAAATCTGAGCCCCAGGCTGCCTACAGCAATGTATCCTTCACAGTCTTTTATAAAAATGATATAATGGATGTGGTTAAAGTTGAGGTTAAACATCCTAAGGAGGGGACACCTCTGCATCCTTGACTAAAGGAGACTTCAGGAGCAGCTTTGCTCTGAACAACATTAGTTGCTAAGATGGGGATGAAAGGGGAACATGGCAGGGGGAAAGAATGAGCTAAAATAGATATCTGTACTGTAAAATAATGGAAATACTGCTTAAGTACTTAAACACTGATTTTGACTTGGTGTCCTAGTCTAAAGGCAAACTAAAAATCCTGCAGTGGCACGCTGACCGCCACACCCTGTGTAAAATGAGCACTGGATCAAGGGTGAAGTATATTATCTTTAATTTTCACACAGGGATGAGACTATATCTAAGCGAACAAAAGAATCAAAGCTAAAAAGCCACATATAGCTACAAAGCACAAAGCCGTAAGCTGCCCTAAAGTTCAGTGAACATACATCACATTGGAAAGCCATTAATAAACCTGTCAGTACAGAGACCAACCTCAGCCTGACTTTCATTACCAACGTTACTTGGGGTTCTTGCTGTACTACGCCATCTACACACAATCACCCTTTCTGTTAAAGCATGGAGTTAGAGAGGAAACATCCCCAGTCTATATTTGCATTGTCCTCTATATACTTGCTGCAGCCTAGGGCAGTGAAGTGTGAAGCTGAGCTTAGCTGCACTGCAGTGATGTGTGATAGAGGTTTAGATGAGGCCTGACCCATGTAAGGAACCAGTACAGTTTTTACGAATCGATGTATGTTTAGATTTGTAAACTCAGAGACATGGCGTGTTCAGCAGCCCTGCAAAGGGTCACCACACACACATTGTATATTATTTGGTTGCTGGCACGACTGAGTCTCATCCAACTTCATCTTTTTGTTTTACTACTTTTTGCTACACATAGCTGAGGCGAGAGTCTGACATTACTGACATCATACCTAGATACCTAGATCTATATCAAAAACATTCCACCAGTAAATACCAAAGATGCCAGGACAGCAGACACCTTTGGTATGGTGAAGATGCCCTGTCCCCTTTTTTACAACTCTCTGACAGTTTATTTTAGAAGGTGTATCAGGACCCCATTACCCCACTCACTTTGTGCAACCCACCCCTTTTTTATTAGCAGCATAATGGCACAGATACATTATCAGAGCTAATCAGAGTCAAATGAAGAAAAGTAGTGGAGTGAGACTGCAGGAATTGCCTTTTTTCTCTCTCCCTTGCAGTGCTGCCAAACTGACAGACCTGTGTTAAACTTTTCTCTTTCTCTCTATTGTTTTCTAGCTCTCTTGTTTTTTATTTCTCCCTCTAAGCGCCCCCTTATTTTCTTGCTCTCCATTTTTAGTTCTGATGTTTCTCATTTCTGAGACTTTATCCCTTCCCTCTCACACCTCTTTCTCTGTCTCTTCTCTTTCCCACTCTCTCTCTCCTTTCCACATCTTTCTCTCTTCCTTTCCTCAGGGATTGGCTGTTTGATATTCTACTTGTGTGGCAGGGCGGCAGGATGGATTAGAGCATGGACAGGCCCCACAAACCACTCTGATCTACAGGACAGCTTTTCAATCACTTCACCAATGCTGTTCCACCAATATAAATACAAGTACAGGGAAAGAGCCACAGAGCAAGAGGGAAACAGGTGAAAATAATAGAGAGGGATAAAAACAAACAGGAAAGGACAAATGTAGAATTTTATGAAGTAGCACTGTTGCTGTGAAAACGGGGTGAAATATGCCAGAACCTCAGAGTTACCTTTCCCACTTCAATTGAGTTTGAGCGTATCAAGTGTCTGCAGGTACTGTTTGGAATACAAGCAAGCTCAAAGAGAGAACAATGGCTCATTTGCACCTGTAATAGCTCGCAGCAGTTTGGGCTTTACGATGGATGGGCTGCTAGTTGTCCCTTTGGCTTTGTTCGAAGGTACAAGTTTGTTTTTTCTCTCTCCCTGTGTGTTTATACTCTGTTTTACCTTGATCCTCAGGACCTTTCCCATTTAGACGAAAATTGCAGATCCCTCATGTGGGTAAAACAAAATTACTGTGCCTCCCCAGCCTTTTTTTATTGGATCAATAGGGTGATCTTCCAAGGCCGACATTAGGGGGCATTATAAAAAAGGTTACAAATGAGAGTGTTTAGTCCATTGCACTCTCCTCAGGTACTAGGGGAGTATCGATCCATTGTGGCTCATCAAACTGTTTTGTTGCAAGAGGACACTTGAACAGTAATCACCTTCAAAAGGTGAGATAATAAGATGCTGTGTAATTGTAGTAGCTTAACAAACCACTAATGACTAATGCTGTCAAATGCAGGATATTATCTTGCGTCTCTGTATCATCAGTTGGAAGAAAAGAAACACTTCAGTTTAATGATTTCAAATACAGCTGATGACACAATAATCTCCATCCACATATATCTACATATAAATGCAGAACCTGTTGGTGAGGGATCAAGATTTTGGCACAAGAACCATTTTAGTTTCTGTTCGTAGTCTGAGTAGTATTGACCAGTCATGTTTGAATGGGCTTTGGTTGCAACAGTTTGTGCAGAGAGAAAAGGAGGCGGAACACACTGGTTGAAATGCAATCTCCGAATCCATCAGCTATTGTCTGACAATCATTCAGATATTTATTAGCTAGGTTTTAAAGTTATCTGCATTTATATGCAGATACTGTATCTGTTTATAGTGATTAGCAGAAATGTGTCTTTTCTCATTCCTTATGAAGTTACTAATCTGCAGAGGAAGTCTTAGCCTGCATATCCATTTTCCTGATATCTGCTGGCTACACTGAAAGCCCAGAGAGGCTGTTGCCTCCAGAGGCAAAATTATCGTCATACAGTTTCTGAGATTGAGGACACACTGGCTTTGATTTAAAATTTTAGATGAATGTGTCCACATGTGGCAGAGTATGTCTCTTCATCGGTGAATACACTGACCATGTTATAGTTATAGTAACTTTAGGGTAGGGTGACCAAACGTCCTCTTTTGCCCAGACATGTCCACTTTTTACGTCCTGTCCGGGGCGTCCGGGTTTTTTTTTAAATAATTTCCTGTTTTCACTGTTTTTCATGGGACCATTAAGCGTGTACTTAAATTGACTGGTGCTTTGCACAGAAAACTACGGTACTTTGCTCATTAACCTCTGAGAAGCCTGTCTGAATTTGTGTCTCAAGGCCGGGCCGAGTGTCCTCTTTTTTGGAACTCAAAATATGGTCACCCTACTTTAGTGATATATAATATAGAGACACGTTGTGGGGGTTCACACATACACATACTTGTGTCTATAGATTATAAAACATGTTTTGAAAGATATTTTTAAAAATATGAATATTTTCAGTAATTTGCAATGGCATGCAAACTTTAAAGATTCTCGCAAAAGCCATATACATTTGTTGGAATAAAATCATGTTAGATGTAAATATTCTTATTTGTGTGTATAAAAAGTGAAACGATATTTTTTCCCAACCTTGAACTGCTGACTCTACTCTGACTATACTCTATATAACTCTATGGTAACATTTTAATCAAATATAGAACTTCATTGTGCATCGGTTGCAGTATGAAGTAAGAAAGAGCACAAATATGAAATTCCATTAAAGGTTCTCATATATAAAAATATAATGACGCAGATACTCCATAGTCCACAAATTCAAATGATACATATAATAATATATGGAATGCCAAAAGTATAAACAAAGTTAACTGTGAGGAACATAATGATTCATAAATTTTCATGCAGTAAGTGCCTGTGTCATTTTCTGGCATATTTGTTATATATATAAGTATATAAGTGACAAAATGACAACCTCAAAGTTATTGCTGAGGTTATGCTGAAAAAATGATACATTGTATGTGGGGTAAGGGCAGTTTTAAAATGTGGGAAACAACTGCATATGGATTTATTAGACAAGCTAATGTCATGAAGAATTAGAAAACCAATCCCCAAAAATTCAGTGAAAGTGATTTTTGTCATGTTTCATAATGAGGGACATGTTGTTTTTAGATAAACCCAGAGATTCCCTATTAGTTTCCAAGCCTATAGGGCGTTGGCTGATGTTGGTATTTGATTGACAGCTGAGCTGGCAGGAGGACAGAGACATGTGGCTCTATTAAAATGATGCAATCACAAAGACCAGCATAAAGCCTCAGGTCACATATGCAAGGACAACGAGGGTGCATACAAGTGCACTTGGTATTCATTCATTCAAATTTATCTGCAGGAGGAGCAATGAGCTGGGAAACAAAAAAAAAATCACATGGAAAAATAATATGGTTCTCCAAGAATGGCAATGCAATGCATGCAACTAGGGACACATGATTTGCCTCCGATATTATCAGATACTTTCTGAGATACAACTTAGACTTAGCCATAGAATGACTTTGTTGTACCATGATAAAAGTAAAATGAAATAACTTATTTTTAAAAAAAACTTAAGAGTGTGATTATTTTGATATTAAGTCCAATGTCAATATGTGGCACTTAATTGGATCTGGTTTTGCTTACAGGAAAAAAATAAATAAATAAATAAAACATATATATATAATTCTACTGCTGCCAAAAACGGAACAAAACAATGGCTTGTTTAAACATCCCCTCTGGATACATATAAGACATGCAAAATAACTAATCATTTTAATTCTTAGTATTATTCAAACAACCAGTTATTACCAAAAAGTAACATTAAAATGTACTGCTTCATTTCTTCCCACAGAATTGATTGCAGTAAATCAATATTTAACTGTGAACTAAATATTGTTATGCATTAGTAGATATGCTAATTTTTTAATACTCATTTGATTCAAAGTATCTTTACATTACAAATGAACTATGATGTGATGTCAGGGCGTGAGCGCTAGCTTTGCCTTCAGGTGCTTAAAGAAATGTGATGTGTCATAATATCAGACTACCATTATATTACCACACGCATGAGTGGATAAAATTATTATCGTTGCTGTGGTGTGATTTTCTGTTCAAGTAAATAAATACATACAAAATGCAAACCTTAGTGTCATCCTGAAATATGGCATTGCATGAGATTTCGAAGGTGAGTTGAGTTATTAAACTATGTCATTATAAACCACTGAAATGTCTTATGCATGCCTACACATGCTGACATTACTTAACAAGTATGAATTAGTTCTCAGCAGTAAGTATGTCTCATAGTGATTTTTTTCACTCACAATGACGCCTTGGCACTGTTTATCACACAGCAGAAGAACTTTGGTACATGAGCCAGCCTACCATCCAGCTCAGTTAGTGACAGCTCATATGCGACATTTAGTGTTCTCCCCCAGAGCACTGGAGGGCTAATGAAAGATGTGATGTCTGAGAGTGGCTGGCTAACCTCTAATCCTGAATATATGAAGGAACATTAATATTGGAATATTTTGCACCTCCCACCTTTGAAAGCCAGTTATGGCCCAAGCTTCTTTTCTCACTATAGAGAGGCCAACATGTAAGTGGACTGACATTTAAGTTTGACTGATTTCAGCCTCAATTTCCTCTGATCACAAACACATTTGTGTGAAAGCCCCTTTATGTATGGTTGGATTGCTGACCATCAAAGTGACCCAATGACCCAGGATCCCAGTCTGTTAATTGGTTTGTGGTGATGTGTTTAATTGCAGATTAGTTTGGTCGTGTGCATCACTAAATTAAAATATTAACTGAAATGGCGAGAGCCTTAAGCCCAGTGCGATATTACCTGATCTGGAGGAATCAACCTCTAGTTTACTACCTATGATAGAGGTATGTGCAGGTTATTATTATGTTATAAAGGTGAATTTGAAACTATGAATGTGAGTGGGACCACTGCTGTTGCATCCAGTGTCTTCCCCACTTCTTACTCAGCCCCCTGTGACGCTGAACAGGATGCATTATTCCAACCTCATATAACATCACTGACCCCAATTATGTTACTGTATATCTTACGTACAGGTCCATTTGCACATTGTTAGTTTTGTAATTTCCTTCCTTTCCATGTTAGGATCTTATGTGTTTGTACATGTAAACATCATATAGAGTAGAGTACTGTAATGCAGTACAATACAGATTTTACAAATGTAACAGGGTGTCAGGATCTCCACTGTTTATAATGATAGATAGAAAAGGTCCTCCTTATAACATTAAATCTTGTCTCATAAACATCAGATTCAGACTTTTTTTCTTCTATACCAAGCTGATTTTTGTCTTTACAGTGGAAAAGGGGAGTAGATAGCCAAAGCAGCAGGACCTCACATGATGCAGGTGTGCCGACATGTAAACAAATAGGCTATAAGCATGCAGGTACCTGCTTACTTCTATTTTCAGTACAGTACATTCAGCTTGTTTCAACCCCAATAACTTTTCATCAGATTAGTTTTGCAGCGCAACTAATGTTTTTTAAATAGAGATGACAAACAAAATGTATTTTTATCTGGACCACCTCCATTTGAATGCACAAAAAAATGATGATAATAAAAAAAATGAATAGGGCTTTATGAGCTATTAAGGCCCATTTCTTGCCAATAGTTTTTTCATTTTTCATCACAGACAGTTCAAACCATCTTACATTTATCTAGGTCTCTCCCATGATAAATACAACCTCCAGTTTTACAAGAAAACCCTCTAATAGGCCTATAGCACAATGCAATTATGATCTTTTATTGTATTATGTTCAACATACATGAAATGTCACGTTATATTTTCATTGCTAATTTCTACCTGGACTGTTAACCTTATCCAAACTGTTTGTATCCTCAACTGTTAGGTAGCCGATCTTCATTTCTCAACATCTCAGCCAGTCATTTGTGTACTGGCTGAGATGTTGAGAAATGAAGATCGGCCCCCCTATGTTACAATGCCCAACTTCACAGCAGAAATCCATGTTTATCACCTGGCCTGGTCTCTATATAGCTAATTTCCATGTTCTTGACAACTCTACTGAGGGTGAATTTCAATGTAACTCACCCGTTCAAATCATATAAAGGCAGCAAGATGTTTGCTTGTGTCTCGTCAAATGTGTCAATGTTAGTCATGTTCATGTTTAGTGTTTCACGTTTCAAGCACTTCCTGTTTTATTTTGTACTCACCTTTTTCCCTCTCATTTCAGACCCTGACTTCCTACCTTTGTGTGATTTTCCCGCCTTTGTAATTGTCTGCCCCGTCCCTGATTGGTTTCACCTGTTTTCACTCACCTCAGGTATAAATAGTCCTTGGGTGCGGTCGAATAGTCAAATTTCCTTAGGAACCTTCCTAACTGAATGAAAAGACCTGGATGTATTCACGTAGCCGCCATGATAAGAGCTGTTTGAATTCTCAAACTGTTAAGGAAAGGAGCTTCAATGCTTCCTTTAGTATCTCCTTTAGCATAGGATACACCGGACCATCCTTTACGAAAGGAAAGGAGGTAATGCCGTCCCACAGTTCCTTGCGGCAGCGACAAAATCGGCGCACCGTTCAGTCATTTACAACCAGAAAACATTAATGTATTTAAAGTGTGATGCAGACTGCAGCAGAGAGAGCATGTGAATATGAACATACGTGTTGACGTGATGTAAAAACTTTGATCATGAAGTGTGTTCTGTTGTTGACTGTGGAGCTGTGTTCACACACAGAGTAAAAACTGTTTCTAACTGTGACATCCAGCATCCTGCAGATCATCATGAAGTTACCGTTGCTGATTAATCATATATCTTTGTCGTAACTTGCTGATATGTTTCTATCTGAGTGGACAGGAGGGTGAGTGACCATACCAGCGTAACAAACACTTCATTTGACTTGTGTGACAGGTGGACAATATTCATTTATTATTTGAATTCTGACGTTGATAATGAAGTCACATTTTTCACCGGGTTGTCCACGTTTATATTTCCTGCATTAAAAACACAGTAAGAACATACGGGGAGTATCTAGTAAGTATCTCAGATGCGCATTTTGTAGTCCATCTTCTGGACTTTGTAGTTTTACCACAGATCACGTCAATAACATTCGCCGTCGCATGATGACGTAGTCTAAGTGTAAGTGCAGTCGGATTCTCTGAACACCGCAGTCGTCTTCTCCTAATTCCTTATGAACTCTCCTTCACATCTTTCCTTGACCTCGTAACGTTTTCTATCGAGGTCAAGGAAAAGTGGTTAGGAAAGGACTTAGGAGCTAATTTTTTTGACCATTCGACCGTACCCCTTGTCTCCCTTCTCTTTGTCAGTTCGTCTTGTTTAGTTTATGGTAGAGTATTGTCAAGCATTCCAGTCTAGTGTTCAGGTTTTTTTTCATGTTCTGATTGAAGTTTGTGTTAAGTTTTTGATTTCCCTTTAGAGCATTTTTGTTTGCTTTGTATCCTCCTTGAGAGCACTTTTTGTTTGATGTTTTCTTTGGAAAATAAATATCTTTTTTTTTTACATCTTCATCAGCCTTAAGAGTTGTGCATTTGAGTCCACCAGAATTGTGTTTGAAGTCGTGACACTAGAGCCACCAAACTTTGAGCTTCACAACAAAAACCTGGATGCTGTTAGAAACACAAACAAAAATATATAAATAACCATGTTTCATAGCAACGTGATATCCTGAATGTGATGAATTAAGTGAGATCATCGCTAATGCAGACTTTAATTTAATTATTGATCTCATAATAGACACAGCCCTACAAAACTGTACAAATTGACTTATTCTACGTAAAGAAATATTCAGGGACTGATTTCTAACAGCCCTGGAAATGCTGTTATGCATATATAACAACTTATATTTAAAATAAATCAAAAATAGATCAAAGCTATTGTAATTATACTTGACAAATATATACAAGAATGCATGTGCTCCCTCAGTAATGATATATACTGTAATCTCTCTTTTTCTCTCACCATTTATACTCCCATCTGCAGCCATTACTGTCATCAGACTGGAGCTCTCTGACTTTGATAGTGCATGAACATGTCCTGTGCTGAAGTGTTAAGGGCAGGAAGAGAGTCAGTGAGTGATGTGGAGACCAGCAACGCTCCCCCCAGTGTCAGCCAATGATTGATGTTCAAAGAATGGTCCAAAAACCCATGACCACATCACCTTACAGCCAGAGGCACCTTATTCTTTCTCACATATGAAAGTGATATTTTCAGAGATATGAAATAATTATCACACACAGCTGTGTTTGAATGTCTCTGATGTGAAATGAAGGTCCCTTTATATTTAATTTTTATATTTATATTATATTTGAATAAAATTAATAAAACACATCATTGAGAGATATTATAGTCCACCTTGTCATTGTAATTTTGACATTTGAAGAAAAAATTTGCATTTAGTTATTACAGTTTTGGCTGTCAGACTTGTAGCGCTGCCTGGTGTTGTTTGACTTGCTCAGCTGGATAATTACCATGATATAAACTACCAAAGTGTAATGGATACTTGGATACATCACTGAAAATGCAACCATTAGAAAATAATATAATATACTATATAAATATATTATACTTTACTTCATATACAGATCAAAATTGGCAAATTCGTGTTGTTTTTCAGGCCATTTGTTTTGCCTGTTCCTCTTTATATTTGACCTTCATGAGCAAACAAAGATCCATTTGTCTTACCTGGCACAATGAGTGGTTTTGGTAAAAAAAAAAAAAAAAAAATGCTATGGATAAATGAAATGCCTCTGTCAACAATGCTATTTTTACATGGGTGGTCGTTTCGATTAAAATGTCATTGCCTCTGTTCATTTTCTTTGTTTCTGTTGAACTTTACACACATGACTTGTTCTGTCTATACAATATGAATTATCCTCACTGGCTTCACAAGACCTCCTTGTGTATCTACATACACACATGACTGCACACACAAGCAGAGCCCACATGTATGCATATTCTCATTGTGAGCTCCGCTGTGATGTTAATATGTAGTATGTCTACAGGAGAATTTGTATAAAGGAAGTAGATTACATATGTGGAGCAATATGGAACTGACAAGCCCAGGGTCAAAAAAAAGTTTCCCTAAAGTATACTTGGCTGAACACCAAAATGGGCTTTTTTTTCTATAAGAAATGTGTTGTTTTATTCATTTGAAAACAACCACACTTTCTCAACTTATCACACATTCGAAAGTTTTATCCAATTCACCAGCTCCAAATGATTACTTGCAATTGGTGTGCTCATTGTTGAACACAATCCACAAAGTGCATTAATTTATCCTGGGTACATAACTGTGAAAAAATAGAAAAAAAAAAAAATAGGACTGCATCCAATGATGGAATAAATGGAAAAGCACTTAAGAGAGGATGATGAGAATGCTGTTGCATCCCTTGAGAGGGTGGCTGGAACAAATGGCTATGGCAGATATGGGCTGAGAAGTCTTCTTAAGATTGACACAGGTAAGTGGTACTACGCATGCAGGGGTGCCGTGTCAATTAAGGTGCATAGAGGACCACTGTCTGTCTGTGAGAAGCTCATTAACACCAAGGTCAGTTTCATCAGGCCCCCAAGCTGTCGTTATTCTCATATTACCAGCAGGGACGGAAATAAAAAGGCATATTGGGTATGCATTTGCAAACCTCAGGATCGCATGCAGATTCTGTGTTACAGTTGCAAATGCAGACAGTGCATATATAGAAAGAAAATACACTGCTATACAGCCACCACTAGGACTGCCATAGACACACACACACACACACATAAAACACATGCAAACTCATTTACCCACACACATGCAAAATAATAGCTGTTTAAATAGCTGTTTCCCAAGAGGGACTTTGAAAATGCAGAGCAGGTAGCAGGTGCTTGTTAAAATGAATATTGCAATTGTGTTTATGCAAAACAATTTTATCAATGATTGCGCATGGTTCCATGAGACTTAAATGTCTGAATAATAACTATCTGCTTCCCCACAACACGTCTGATCATGCAAACCTACCTACATTATACTAAAAGCCTCTGTAGAAGTAAAATACTTCTATTACATACTGGTCTGTCTTACTCAAGCACCATGATGTGTGCATGCATTACTGAACATGCAAAAAATTATAGAAATTGTCATATTGTGTAGACATACACTATCCAAGATGTCAAGCACAATCTTAGCTGCACTTTAACCCCCTTGCTTTCAACCTCCACATCAGACATGTGGGGGGTAAATGGTTAATTGCCTGTGTGAGCCTGAATGGTTGGTGCACAAGCAGGCTGAGTACCTTTATCACTGGTTGTTGGTAGTTTCAGCAGCCAGTGTTTTCCTATATCTTCTGACACCGAGCCCTTTCCTGTCTCTCCCATGTTATTGGAAAGCGCTGATGGGGAATATATAACAGCTCGACACGGTAACTGCCAACTCTGTGCCCTTAGCCTAGCTCTCAACTCAACTGTCAAGATCTAAAAGACAAAAAGCCTCTTGTTACTGTGCCTAGGTGCATGGGTACAGCTCAATTTGTTTGCAGGAGACAGACTTTCAAAGAGTGAGAGTCACCTGCTCGCATCCCTTTGCTCTGTTTGCTCTTTCTCTGAATTGTCACTCAACCTTTTTCCCTCCCCTCCTGCTAGTTTTTGCCTTTGTCTCTCTATGGATATCACTGAACGGTTTGTGCCTACAGGCAGCTGTTCCACTTGTTTATCCCTTTCTCTTTCAATCAGAGAATGTGGAGGACAGATTCAAACACTAGTTGACAGTACAGCCAAATCCACTCCCTTCTTGATCCCATCAGGCACACAAGTCTGTGCTTCTTGCTTATTTTAGGCCAAAAGTATACAGACTTTGAAAGGCAGGGTTAACAAGCAGTAATTTATGTCAGTAAAGACAAGCTATGGCCCAATTTATCTCTATCAACCATTTATTTGTCACCATCAGTATGTTATCACGCAAATGCTGAAGTGCTAAAAGCAGACACACGTCAAGTGACTGAATTTGGAAGAATTAACAAATAACAAACAGATATAAAGACAAATAAATGGTCAAGAAAACAAGACAATAAAACAATAAAGTGAAGGAATGAAATGAACACTATAGCGCAGCTCTAAAAATCACCCAACTTGATTTAACATTAAGCAAATTTGAGATCTTCTTGATATTCTTTCAGGTATGTGCAGCATGGCAGCTAAAAGCAGCTCAGCTATGTTCAGATTTTATTCTGGGAACAATAACAGGACCCGAACTGGTTCACCTGCATGATCGGTTGGGTTGATGTTATAGAGGGAGATATGAAATGGTTTGGTCTTACGGGTAACAAAAAAAGTTGGTAGAAAAAGTTTAGCCAGACATCACCACTGCACCAGAGGAAAGATCATGTGATCAGCAAAAAAAATCAGTTGAAACAAAATGTTTCTCCCTCTTGGGAAGAAAACATAGCAAAAAGTGTGGCAGTTTAGACATATGTTTAGGACAGTTTCATTATAACAAACAAAAGAAAAGACAAAACAAAACAAATGGAGGGGAATTAATAACCTACATTTCTCTGTGACTTCTCAGGTATTGCATACCCCACATACTCACACAGCCTACATTAAATGGATCTGTTAGCTCATATACAACACACAAACACACACACACACACACACACACACATTTTTTTTTTTTAATTTATGTCTGGTGGTATCTAATCATGCTGATAGTTTTGGTTTCATTTACCCAGATTTTGCTCAATCTACCTTTAAGCTTTCTGTTACAACCCTAATACACCAGGAGTAGAGCTTTGAAACATCATATTTATTTATTTATTTATTTGTATATAATTGTTTTGCATAAATAATGCCCTAGTTACTCTGGATAATCCACAGACAATGAGAATTCATTTCTAAATGCCATTTATTCGTGTTTTGGGCACTGCAAACGAAGCTGCATTCACCTCCATTGTATTGGGGTGGCAAGACAAATCTCAAATATCTGTGATAACTCAAAAGCTTATCGCATATCACAAGAAGCAAGTGAAACAATGGACGAGAGCCCATTTAGGATCAGTGTAAAGGTCTTCATAGCAAAGTTGCATTTGCAGATACAGTATGATAGAAAGAAAACATTTTAAAAACATTGATGGTGAACATACTTCAGGGAGTTCCAATTTAATTGTTTTTATCTGTGATGATGGCCTCATACAGTGGCAATAATGATGCCTGTGATGTTTGAACCAACATTCATATCGTGTACTGGATTTTGTTATCTCTTCACAAAGTCAAGTTGGTATTTGACTGGACTTCAGGAGATTGTGAACTGAGTCATTATTTAAAATCACATGTGACATTTGGACACACTGGTTTCTATATGTGAACAAAACATATGAAGACAGGAATATGATCACATACAAAAATATTTCACCTGATTTCTTTTACATTCTGTGAATTCTGAAGATGATAGTTCAAAATGTTTCACATTGTCACATACTGTGCTTTTAACACTGTGCTTTGTGTCAAAGCTGGGGTACTATACAAACACTAAAACACCTGATCCCTTTTCATAGCAATGTCCCAATGGTAGAACATGCTGTTTTTTTTTCTCAGTGTGCTTTTTAAAATATTAAAACACTTTAAAAATTTGCACTAACTATGCACAAGGTGAAATGCACAAGAAGCAATTTGGCAAAACTGTCTGTTTTTTTTTTTTTTTTTTTTACTTTTCTTTGGCAAATTGCTTCAAACTGAATGAAAGAAGTGGGTCCCAGCTAAAGTGCTGGAATCTCAGCGGCTGGTTACTGAGAAAACACAAAATAAGTTGTGCTTATAATGATGACGATCATTGGAAACCTATGAGAACAGCAATATAGAGAATTATTACTGCATCTCCCATTGTACAGTTAAACGACCCACTCTAATTTCCAATGTATGGAGGCTTAAAACTGGATGAAGTGTTAGAGGACAGCATCATTCATTCTCACTTCAATTCTTTTATAATGATTTCATTATTCGTTTGATGCCCCCCCTCTTCTCCAATGTTACCCCAGAGGCTCAGGACTGAACACCATTCTTCCTTTAAATGGAACACTGATTGTTTTTCATGTTTATTCACAACCCACGGGTCAGCAGCCTCCCATAATCTGCTGTTTCTTCCAAGGACAATTTGGGGGATATCATGAATAAAAATGATCTTAATAATATCTCAGTGAAAGGACCCATGGCAACTATGAATACCATTAGAGCTTGATCAGAGGCCGTTAGTGCCACATTTATATGGCCAGAGAAACAGTATAGGGCCTGCGTGAGTGACTTCAGAGGCTGGCTGTTTACACTCTTTTGTCATTGGTTCTTTCATATATTTTCTCATCTTCACAGTACTGCATTTCAATGGTTTATTTTATAGCATAATGGAGTTTTGATCCCTAGAGGCATTGTTATGTGTATTTGTGTTAGATAAAGTATTCATTTTACTTTTCCAGTTTACTTCAGATTGATAATATGGAGACAGAAACATAAGAGAAAGTCATTGTGTCTTTGGAAGTGTCTTTACTGTGAAGCAAGCTGCATGGAGCAGTCACAGCAATTTGCCTCCCTCCAATACCCTTGACCTAGATGGCGAAACTTCCAGGGGAGTACAGAATTAAAAGTGAGAGAAAAATACAATTATGTGCAGGAAAAAAAAAACATGTTAGGTGATCAAATATAGTATTTTCCTTGAACTGTGTGGTTAGCGGGTGACTTTTTTCATAATATTAACATAAAGAACAGTAAGGACTATATTTTATGGGATGTGTTCTACCTGCGGAATCTCCTAGGGAAGGAAGGGTTACCACAAAGGCTGTAAGGACCATACAAATTACACATAATGTGTCACAGTGCCTTGATTCTGACATTCTGGTTAGGTGGAGTTAAGCTGGAGAGCTATTATTATGCATGGGTTGGACTTATAGCAGTGACCACGGTTGATTTCTGTTAATATGGTATGAAATTAATCCTAAGGTCAAACATATTTTTTTCCTTTTCTTTTGAGCGTTTCTGCTTGTATTCTTCCACGTTGTATATGATGTACATCCTTTTGTCTTGACTTTGAGGTCTTTATTTTAATTAATCAAGGTGCAATGCTGAGAGCACAGCCAATGTGTTGTGGCTATAGGGTGGGATGGGTAAGAATCCATGATCATATATTATGTGTGGGTGTATAGGGGTTGTAACAATAGGCGGCCAATCACATTGGTCCATTTCACCCCCTTGAAAGCAGTGCCATCCCACCAGAATGGACAGACAGCTTGGAGAGAAAGAAAAACTCACAATTCATAAATGTATGTGTGGGAAAATTAGTATATGGTAGCACAAAAATAACAGGAAATGCAGGTGCTGTCTCTTTTTAAGCTAAATTAATGTTTCTAGACAAATAAAAAGGCTTATCTCAGTGTTCTCCATGCATATCAATACTCATATCTATAATCATTATGATTTCATTTTAATTTGACCACAGTGACTCAAAGATTGTCTTTAAATTGTTTTACTGGACTGACTTGTTTGAGGACAAGCTCATAAAAACACAATAAATCACGTGTGTTCACTCAAAACTACATTTTTTGTGCCTATGTTTTGTGATACCTGCTGATGTCCCAGTACAATGGAGGTGAAATATTGTACATTTTACTTTTTGCTTGTGCTGCCCAAAGCACCGAAAAATTATATTAGTTAATCCTAATGTTGCTGTTTAACAGCTCAAAGAGTCTATTAAACATAATTCCTTATCCTATTTTAATGAAAAATTCTCATGATTTTGAGCAGATGATGCATTATTTTTATTTTTTAATTTTATTTACTACTACTGCTACTCCTACTACTACTGCTACTACTACTAATAATAATAATGATAATAATTATTGACTAATCCACAGACTCTGTAAACCATTGTCTTTGGAAGTATTTTGTAATGGAATATATTTTTGTAGATTGTGCCTCAGAACTTAAATAAATCATTCCTTGTACTGTAGCAACAGGTTTATGATTAACAGGTGTAAAATAATCATTATAGTTACTAATAATTTCATCTTTAGGCTGATTTGTTCTTCCTCACTGTGGCCCACCAAAGACTACACTTAAAAGGTATTTGAGCTTACATTTTGACAACCATTAAAAAATACTTTGTAATTAAGGGTTATCTCCAGTGTCACAAGGCCCAGAAGCATCCGGCTTAACCCTACAAAGAGACAAATACAAAACCCAGTTCAAGGCAAGTTTGCAGTCTGTCCGGTTAAACTGTCTGCATTCATTATTTAGTAATTAGCTACATGTAATTGCTTTCTGACACCTAGGATTACACTGTCTTTGTAATGCATTAGCTGTCTCAATTATAGCAGGGGGTTGGATAAGCCTGCTCTTGATATGGCTTATCTTTTCATTTTCTTTCTCTTTACCCCCCACTCCTCATTTCCCTTACTTCAACATGCTCTCCATACTCTCCTTTGGTTTTTCACAAGAGGGGGTTGGTTAAGCCATAGCAGTGAGCCAGCATGTGATGTTAGACTAAGACAAATGATACCCCACGTCCTTCTGATCTCTAAGCCAGGGCATCTTAGTCTCTTATAAGCTTCAACACCACTCATTATATTTGTGCACATCTGAATGAAATTATTTCATGCATGCAACATGCACGCTTTTGCAGATCTGCACAGTCTAGCTGCACTTTATTTGCACACTGAGACCTTGAAGCCTGGGCTTGGATCTCATATCTCTAGACGGAGGGATATTCACCCAGACTTCAGGCCAAACAGAGATGGTTGATTATCAGAGGAGCCTTGGGATGGATTGCAGAACTGCAGAACCAGGATGCTCATAGAGGTGATAAGCTGGGGTTTTATGGGTTAGCTGAGCAGTTCAACATACCCTAGAGGAAAGTGTGAATATACAGTATGTGCACACACATAAATGTGTGTCTATGCATGTGCGCATGCAGGGTTGTGTCTGTTTGAACGTGTATACTGTATATGTTTGTGATGTTTGAGTGTGTACAGTGTGTGAATTTTAAGGTTTTGTCACGTTTATG
The DNA here is from genome assembly GCA_033000465.1 of Sciaenops ocellatus. Taxonomy (NCBI): domain Eukaryota; kingdom Metazoa; phylum Chordata; class Actinopteri; family Sciaenidae; genus Sciaenops; species Sciaenops ocellatus. Next base: position 18,286,472 of record CP136871.1, on the reverse strand, counting down.
TCTGGTATGTCCTGAAGGATATGAATTTTTCTTTTGTAGTCTGCAAGCCTTGCTGGAAGGTGAAAATGAGCAAAAGAGGTGACCTGTCTCAAAAAGCCTCCTTTTAGGTGCATAGACACACTGTCCTATGTCAGGCTTTGGTGTAATGGTAACATATACCCTAGAAACTATAACTAAGAATATATTTGAAACTGTAAAAAGAGGTGAGATCAGTCAACGGGGTCAGTGCTTAAAATGTCATGTCTACTTTACTTTTCTCACTGAAACTGAAACTCAGCATTTTTTGGGCTAACGAAAGAGGGACATATTTAAATTAATGGGAGAGATGTGTCACGGACTTTCTCCCTATCAGTTGAAATGCACCTCCTTTACCCTGCCAGTCTTCAGTGGCATTTGGTTCAGGCAGGAGACACAGCCTCAATCAATTTGTGTTTTGCTACATTGCTTTAAGGGCTTAATGATGTGAGGGATGTGAGCAGAGCAGGGCAAGTCTGAGCCCTTGAGATACTACAGTATAAGAAGTGTTCTAACATAATTTTGACACTCAACCTGATCAGAGAAATAATTGAGTTTGACTGAGTTGACTTAGTATGTAATGACATCAAAGACATGAGCCTACCCTCATATTTGTGCATCTCCCCCGAGAGCTGAGTTGGCACCAGGATTTGGAACATTTTGCCATCAAATTGCTGCTCTCAAGTAAGAAACAGAACACAGCAGGGTGACATGTAGGCTGAATGTATATTCCTCAGCCAAACCATAGGCATCATATTACTCAACAGCCTGATAGGAGGTTAATTTAAGAAACTAGACCTGCATCATTTTGTCTGGAACCTCAAGAAAAAAAAAAAACAACCAGCCGCACTAAGAGAAAGCAGACTGTTATATTTAGCAACTCCTGAAAATAGAAAATGTATGTGTGCATGTGTTTGTATGTGAACTAGGGATGTCACGACATACCATTGATAACTGTGATATGAAAAATTTGAAATTCTGATTTGTTAATGATACACATATGATAATATTATGTAAATAATCCAAACATTAAGTGAATCCTTTCTGTTTCCTCTGTTTATTTTGGACAAGCTATTTCTGCAGCTGTCTCCTCTAGATTAGAGGGAGCAGCACATCTATTTTCTTTTGAGCATTCTATTGTGGGACAATAATGTGAACGGGAAGCCAATTCAAAGAACAGGTGTATTCTGGTATACATACAGACACACTGACTACACTTCATTTTGTCACATTTCCATTGTGAACACACTACAGATTCAAAACATGCTCAGAATTAGCATGGATTTGGGACACAGCTATCATCTCATAGAAGAACATGACTTGATTTACCGTGTGCTGCTGTGTCCTGTATTTTACTACATTTAACCTTAAATTTAAAACAAATTCATTTCCTCATGTTTGGCACATTTTAGGTGCTTTTGTAAAGTAATAATCCATATCTTTGGTACAGCCACCCTAAATCATACTACAAATTTTAAAGGCTTGACCAGTTTCGTAATGACAAAGACTGGGCCAAATCAAAGATTTCCATTAAATTTCCAATATACCCTTCTCCAAAAATATTAAAATACTGCAATCAAAGAAACCATGCTTCATTATGCATCTTATCAGTATGCTACTCTACACGTAACTTGCTCACAAGATATACTGTATTTAAAAATCTGCCTCAAAGTCTTGCTTTTTTCCTCAGCCAGGAGTTTGAGCTTCAATTTAAGAATTATTTCAAAGAAAGAATTAAATGTAGGAATTATTTCATCAAATTATGATGAAAATGAAATCTAGCAGAAACAAAACGAAAATGAAAAGTGAAAGTGTGGCCCTATTGTCTTCTGTGACAAAGCCCTTGATATTTTTGGCCCTATTTCTTTGTTTATTAAGTAGATATTGAGTATTTCAGAATATTGCTTTTTGGGGTTAGCGTTAGGGTTAGTTTAGCCAACAAGCCAATTAACACGTACAATGAGGAGTTAGGTCACTGTAGAGGACACTCTATTGACTTGAATTCATTGCCTGGAGACATTACCTAACCTTAATCTCACCCCAATCAAGAAAGGCCCCATTTATGCTCATTCTGAATTAATCTGCAGTAAAACCAAGTTAGAGACCCCAATCAATTTACTCTAAATCAAAATGTAACCCCTAAACATGGCATTCTTAAAACATAAAGAATACAAGCACAAATATCTATCTATCTATCTATCTATCTATCTATCTATCTATCTATCTATCTATCTATCTATCTATAAAATTTATTGTGTGAGTTAACTTTGGTCTGTCATCAGTGGAGGGTCAACAGGAGCAGGTTCATAAATCACTGACATTCATCATGTTGTATATGTGTCATAATGTGTCCAAAAATGTGGTGTCTGTGAGGGCTGCTTCCAAATTTATTAGAGATCCTCTTCACATAAGACAGCACCTGCTCTGTGGACTAAACTCTCTCAAGGTTTTAAATGAGAGACTGAGGTCAGGACCGGCAAATGGTATGAAGCTCCACTCCTGCTGCCTCCTGTATTATAAGATATACAGTAGCAATTCTGCATGGACTTTTATAGTAACTATTAATAATACAATATACATTGTATACAATGCATTATTCATGTGTTAATGCATTATATAAATACATATAATGCATTATAGATATTCATTCATGAAAAATGTTACCCAATGTTGCATTATTAATCCATACATTCCTACATGACATTTGTTTTCACTTACAAACGCATTTAGCTGTCAGTCAGCCATGAGGCGCTTTTACTGATTTGTGGCCTCCACCCAGCAAAAGACCAAGAGCTGTCAATCCCAAAGATAGCAGTGCAAGGCGCCACTTTAATCAGGCATGTTATTACTTCATGTTTATGGTAAGACACTTTGTTTGTTGTGCTTTTCTATGCTTTTCTTTTTCTCAGCATGGGAAGTCTATGGATACCATTGTCAGTTTCTGTCCACCACTTTGTTCCAGACTAAAATATCTCATCAATTAATGGGTGGATTAGCATGAAATCTTGTACAATAAGTCTTTTTGTCCAGAGGATGAATCCTGATCATAATTTTAACTTGTTACTGAAACATTTCAACATCTTCTTGATGGATTAGCATACAAGTTGATAGAGATCATACACTCAAAAAAGAAAATAATTAGGCCATTTATGCGTTTCAGTTACTTAGAAAATTTCCATCCATTTGAATTACATGGTTTTAAAATAAATAAACTAACAAACTTAATGTGAAGCAAGTGATAAGATTTATGTAATGGTACTAATAAACCCAAAATGACTGCATTCATACTCGCTGTTGGGTTTGGGCAAACAAATTGGCTTTATTAATATTGAATGCATAAACCTGGTTACTACTACACTGCTGTGTAGTGGAATCACATTATTTGCTTCACATTAAGTTTATCAGTTAATTTATATTAAACCATTCAAATGGATGGAAATTTTCAGTGTAATTGAAATGCATAAGTCCTGCATTTTGGCCAAACATTTGTTTGTTGTGTAGGCCCTGCTTGTCCTTTCAAGTGTCTTGTCTTCAGATTCAGGTCAGATGAGGGACACATCACAGATCTGATTGCAATCCATCTTGGTTAAATAAGGGTTGGCTGAATTCCAGTACAGAAGGAGGTGGTTATGCACCTGAAGCTGGTCTGTAACTGACACAAAAGACGAATAATAACTTTGGCACATTACCAATTTCATTACAACAATTTTGTTAGCATTAGCTAACAACTATCCATCACCTAACACAAAACACATGAATTAATTTTATTTGTGAAACACAAGTGAAAGCTTTTTTGAGATCTGATTACTTTGATGATCCCCTGACTTTTCATCTAATGCTACCACGTGGTTTATATTTTTCAGTTGGCCATCAGCTGTAGTATGTCTGTAAAGTGATATATTGAAACAATACAAAGCAGATGATCAGTCTTTGTTAAAGTTCTTTGAGACCAGTCACAACCCTAAGAAAGATATTGGATATTTCCATACTTCAGTTTAAGATAACTCTAAACATTCAGTCATTACAATACTTTTAATGACATTTTGCAGTGGAGATCTGCAGCTTGTGTAAAGTAGGATTAACCGATGACCTACAAAGATTCATGCTGCTCCGCTTTCACACTACTGACACACAGATGTCAAAGGAGCCAGCATGCAGAGTAACAATGTGTTTGTGAAAGGCACTGGCAAGGTCAGGTTGTAGACATCCTCAACAAACCTACACAGAGCCTGAAAGACATTATATTTGAGGAGGATTTTAATAATTATTTTGTCACATAATTAACATTAAGGGCAAGTACATGTACAATGTTATCTCATTTTGACAATTTATTCAAAATTTCATTAAATCTGCTCAAGAGTCAGAATCAAGAGTCACAAGATTAATTGTACAAATTATGTTATTGCCTCATTTTCTAATTAGTTGCACATTATAAATAATAACATGAAGTTGAAAATCTCATGGCAGGGGGTGAGAAACTAATTAACATTTCCCACCTGAACCATTTACTGCTACATTCTTTATAAATATCATCCATTGCTGGTCCAAGAATAAAACTACAACTAGTTGCAGAAAATAATCTAATTGAGTGTGCCTGCCTGGCGCACTATACACTATTCCCCATACTTATTATTCTTAGACTTATAGTTTTGGCAGGAGACACACTGATGCACCAGCAACACGCACCCACCGCCCCATCTACTCCCATGTAAATTGAAGAGGAGAAATTTCCCAAAGGAGCACGGGACACCTGTTCTTTCTCTATCTCCTGAGGTCACATTTTTTTTAACTTTAAGCACTGAAACTTGGCATTCCTATGGTTGACAAAATGAGGATGCTCACAGTCATTTCGTCTTTTGGATACGCCACACCGTTTGGCATTTGTGGCCACCTGTTCGAGGGGGTTCATTTAGAGATTTTCTGTATCTCTCGGGTCAGAAGGAGAGAGCATGCGCACAGCTGCGCTTGATTGCTCTGGGCAGCACCTGACCCTGGTTGCTTGGCAACCACAAGCCTGACTGTGTAAAACAAGCACAGCTATGTATGGAGCCACGGGGCCAGAGTCAGGCACACTCAAAATTTCTTTAGAAATTTTCATGTGTATCTTACTCTCTTTACGTTTTTACAAATTAGCTTCCAGTTTTTCCAGTGAAGCAAATTTTGCTTACCTAAGTTACTTGTTTCTGGACTGAAAGCTACATGTTGTCATTACTGTGGTAATACCATTCATCCTGTGGAGAATTGTTACACTGGAGATCAATAACTACTGATAAGTAGATGAGGAATGGTTCTGACCAATGGAGGAGGAGTGCCATACAGTGTCTGTGAGTGAGCTGTGCTTATTAATTACCAACCAGGAGAAAAGATGTCATTACAGACTCTCTGTTGGCTCTGTAGATTGAATGAGAACCAGTCATAGACAAAATGACAAGCTGAGGTGACTTGTCATCTAATCTGTAATTTGCATTAATCACATGCAAACTTTTTACTTGGGTGATGCTCATACCCGCCCTCATGGCAATCACAGTCATGCTGATAAATCAATCTTAAAACTCTGTCTTTGTCATTGGTTCAAAGGCAAAAAAGTATGGGAATGCCATTGCTGTTGCATCAACCTGTTGGTGAGTGTGTGTGTGTGTATATACACACACACACACACACACACACACATATATATATATATATATATATATATATATATATATATATATATATATATGTGTGTATAACCATGTCAGACAGGACACCAGAAAGTCACAGCTGTCCCTAAACTACATACTACATATACTATATATATATATATATATATATATATATATATATATATATATATATATGTGCAGATGTATTTGAGATGCATGTTTTTTTCCCCTCTAGGCCTTATATTTTTCCAGTCACTGAATGCATATCAAAATGAAACATCCATGTGTTTAGAGGTTTAGGAGTAGGAGTTTAGTGACGGCTATTCGAGTGCAATGTTGCTGATGGATGGACTTTTTTTCAGCTAAATGAACACAAATAATAATTATATGATGTCTTCCTTGTAGGCTTCCATTCCATCAAATCTAATTTTGGTGCACATGAAAAGCATGGCTAATGTCCCTGGTGTTAGCAGAGACACTGATCTCTTTTTTCTTCTTGGTGTAGTTTAGGGACAGCTGTGACTTTCTGGTGTCCTGTCTGACATGGTTATACTTAAATCTTCAATGGCCCTCATCTGGAGCTCGTAGGGGGAAAACAAGACGAAGAAGAAGAAGAAAAAAAAAGAACATATTTCAAATTGCTCCCCTCCCCCATCCTCATCCTTTTTTAGTACTTACACCTTCCATCCCATCTGCTGGGCTATTCTGTCAGTTGCACATTTGCATTAGTATGAGGCAGTTCAGTAAAAACACCAGACTAGAATTTTGTTGTTGCACAAATTAGATTTTAACTGACAAACGCAAGCAAATAATCTAGATTTATCCTATCAAGCTAAAAATTCAGACCATGTAGTATTAACAGATATTATTTTTTTCTCATGATGCGTTAACCAAATGCTCCTTTTTTGCAGCCATTTTTACATTTCTAAGCTAATTTTCCACCACAAGAGTATTTTCCAACAGCCAAGACAGAAAAAAAAAACTCGGTATGCTGAACTATATAAATAGGATGAAATCAGATCACAATGGCCTTGATGTCTAACTCGGGGATTTAGCAAAGGGAACCAGGGGACACGATAAGGGAGGACACTGACAGCTTGTACTCTTGATGGCCAAATCCCGACCCCTGTTGTCCTTCCAAGTTGGGGAGCATTTCCAGCTGACAGATACTGTGTGGTGTGCGCCCTGTCTGGTGCACAGTTTGCCGTACCCTTGTAATCTTACTTACGCCTGCCATTTAGAGTTTTTTTAGTCATATTTTCATATCCATTGCGGGAGAAACTCTCCAACTGTCCATCTGTGTTGTTGATAGTGAAGGTATAGATCCATCTGGAATCATTTGGTTAAGTATATAATCTATGTCTTGCGTCTCCAACTGGCAGGCCAATTTGGCCTTGGGTCTTGTCTACTTGATCTCATTGATTACAGGCCATTTGATTTATTTCTATAAACTAGTAAAGAGCAGGGTATCTGCAGACACTAGCAAATCATTTAATTTAGTGCTTGCAGGTTGAAATATGTGAGCACAAAAACAAGCACAGGGGTAAAAGAAGGGTTTAAGCCACAATGTGGACAAAGCAGTCGAACATATTTGAAGTATCAACATCATGAGTGTTGCGGAATGAGAAACTCAATTATCTATGTCCTCAACCATCCACAAAAGACAATGACCAGTGGTGGAAATGTGGGAGAATGCACAGAAAAACCATTCCAGGTGTAAAAGCCGGCAGGGATTTTGAAAATCCGTTCAGTGTTTGTGTTTGTGTTTTGTTTTATTTAAGGGGAAAATCACTTATAGTTGTTTTACACCATTTCTAAAGGTTATTCTTTAACCAAATATTCATTGTGCTTGAATGCATTACAAATCACCTTCATTGTCATCCCCTCACACTTCCCAATTCTGCAGACAAATGCCACTCCATTACACTGCAGATCTTTCTGGGGTGTGTTCCAGACAGTGGGTTTAGTGAAAACTCTGAGATGAGGGAAACTACCACAGTGACTACCATGGTAACTGACTCTGAACTGTATTTTATCTCTGCCTCTCCTCTCTCTTGGAGCCAGCCACGCTGCTTTATTTCCTCATTGGTTTAGTCTGTATCAAAGTGCATATCAAAGCACCTATTAAACTGTACTGATTACAATTCATTGTCAGAATCAAAATCCTGGTTGGATATTAATTTGTTTGTTACACATATCTAAAGTTACAGTTTTTACACAGTCAGACATTCTGTGGATGGTTTTTGCCCTCAAAAACAGCATCAAGTCACCTTCAGCTCAGCATAAAACCTCTGCAAGCCTTGTGGAAGTTCTACAAAATTGGTATGAAGCTTTAGACATGTAGGATCAATAAATAACTATCACTCATGATGTAACTGGTCACACCGATGGTACATAATTCCTGTAATATTGAAGATTATATGTTCATATTTCTGAGTGAGAACAATGGTGATGCAGCTGCAGCTGCTAACTGACTATGTTTAAAGTAAAAGTAGCTGAAATAAAGTCACTGAATATAGTATCTTAGGAGTTCTAAAGAATAGAATAGAAGAAAAAATAAAAGTGAAAATATAAAGACAACAAATATTAATTGAGATATTTGCACTTATCTTCACAACTATTTGTTGATTTATACTATATTCTATTCTAGTATATCCGATTTATATTATTTCAAATAAGTATTTATTTCAATTTGTATTTTTAAAATATATCTGTTTTTTTCAACAAAGTGTTTTTTTAAAAAGTGACTTTCTCACTACGCCCACATTTGTTTACACACTACTTTATTTATTACATTTCAGCGACAAGCCACCATGAAATAAGATACACGACTAAGAGGGTATACAAGGACACTTGAACATGTGACCAAAGCATGAGTGTTAAACAGAAACTTCACAGCTCAGGGTTGGACTTCTTCAAAAACACACAAGAGGCTTCCCCATTAGTTCAACACAGAACACTTTCTTGCATTCACCCTGCAACTGATATTGCATTATGGGTGCTCCTGAGCAGTATTTGACATCTACAATTGCTGTAGACTGTAGAAATTGTAGATCTCCAGATGACTGATTTCTAAAAAGACTGCTGAAATGTTACATACAGAAATAGAAGTCAGGGGATGTAACTCCAGTTCATAGGGTCATGAGCAAGACTGTCCTTGCCTTGATAAGGCATAGTAACTTGAAAGTGAATGCATTAATCTTTCTCAGGGGGCTGAGGTGCGGGAGAGCCTCATCAGTGTCAAACAATTGTCAAAAGTTTAAAGAAAAAAAAAAGCCTAAGTAAACACAAAATAAAATGTACTGAACTTATTATACTTTTGCAAAATATAGTATAACACTAGTCATGGTCAAAAGAATAATGCTGCTTTCCTTAATCTGCCACAAAGTAAAACTAACATGTATCGGGTAGTTGAAATAAGCTAAACTCATTCGTTTTTTGTTCATCAACACTGTTATTTTGTCAAGAAGGAGCTGAAGGACCAGCATATAAGAACTAAAGTTTAACTAAGATGAGAGTCTTGCAGTGCAGCTTCAGTGGTCTCGAAGGAGGCTGTTGGAGGATTTGGGAGCCTCTCTATGTGTACTGTGTCCACATACTTTTGAAGCATTGGCCAAACCCCAATGGAGTCTCTGCAATAGAGATTTTCAGCCCGTCTGTGGCAACAGAATGCTAAAGGGAACAAATATAAGTCAGTAAGCGCAGTCCTCCCCTCTTGATGTGACTTTTTTTTTTTTTTTTCTGTCTAAAGGCATTGATGTTCAATAGTCTTATAATCTAACATACTGAGGAGCTGTTGTGTTATGAAAATAAGTAATACATCCATATTGGTCTGCATGATAACTGTGGCATTGGTTCTAATTGAAAATTAAACATGATCCCCATACATCCCCAATTCAAAAAAAATAAACATGAATAACTATTAGCCCTATTCTTGCCAGTATAAATAATTAACATTTATGATATACCCATGACAGTTTCCTTGAAAATTTGTACTAATTACTGCAGACTGTAATTTTTAAATAAATTGGCTAAATCATACTTCTGAAGCGTTGGCTGATTTACAAATTACTAATAACTCTTTGAATGTATGCATGGTTATGCTCAGACTGTCCTCTCAAGATATTTACCGTATGACACATGTCAGGAGCAAAGGAGAAAGTCAGGTGATATTATTATAGAGTGACAAAGTCTTCTTTTTGTAACCATCATCATTCCCTAACTTTTATTGTAACCATGGGTAACCGTGGGATTCAAAGGGCTGAGGAACAGAACAGAGGACTATGGAACCTAAACCAGACTGGCAAACAGACAGACCACCTGACAAGTGAAACAAAGAAATACAGAGACTAAGTAAACAAGTAAACCAAGATTACAAGACACAGGTGAAGGAATGGATAATAAGAAGTGGCGGGAAAAACAACAAAGGTAGGAAGTAAAGCCACAGACACAAGGAGGCGGGAGACTTACAAAATAAAACAGGAAACACAAAACCCAAGGACAAACCCAATCCATAATCTTTCTAGCTAACCAAACCTTAACAATTGCATCATGACATAGATTGTTTTTAATAATAATAATAATAATAATAATAATAATAATAATAATAATAATAATTGTACGGTACAGATTGAACAGTTCCAAACAATGTATTTTGCTATTTTAACTGAACTTGTTGGTGTTTTAGTATTGTATAAAGATAGAAAACAACACTTACTGAGCATGATGTTTAGAATTCCAAGATGTATAATTCACCTCATAATGCCTTATTGATTTTTTTAGCAGTCACACCTCACTACAACATTCTCCAAATTGTGTAAGTGGATTCCACTGATCTCTAAAACCAACACAAATATAGTGGAATGAAGTATAAAGTAGTAAATCTTCCCTCACTGTGTGCATGATATCATTCCCCGTTATGAGGACACTATATGAGTGTCTTAGTATGATACAGGAATGCATTGGACAGCATCTCATTACATTTTAATGATGTGGCTTCAGAGAGGACCTTAAAAGCTGCCTGTCTCTTTGGGGCTGCATGGTAATTGAAAAGAGGTTTCAATCTGGTGCGTGGAAGCCAACAGGGATATTTCTGAAAATAACCCCCATTTTAATGAGTTTGTTCATTAAAAGTTTAACAATTTCCTCATAAAATGTAGAAAGAATTACATGCATAGCAGGAAAATCACATATAATGACAAATTAGAGGATGGAACAGAGATATTACTGTACATTCATTTTTGGAGAAACAGCAAGGCTTAAGTCAGCATGTAGATTCAAACCAGTGACAATGACACACAGATGGCAAAAATAAGACCTGTAACATGAGAGAGAAAAGGAGAACTCATTGATTATTCCAGTTATATTTTATTGTATTCACCATAAAACAAAGAACAAGTGAAACCAAAATGTGATTAAAATCCCTTAATAACAGCAATAAAAGTTGCACTCCATTAGATCCTGTCTACGATCAGTTTCAATTATCCACTGATAATTGAACACGAGCATCCCATTGGAGTGGTGTATCTGGCCACCAATGAATTATGTTTAATATAATGAATATTAAACCTTTGAAAGTAGTTTGGTCCAAAAACAGAACAGTGAGACTCAACCACAGAATGTCTCACACGAACACATGACCTGTTTAAGTCATCCAAACTTTTTATTCAATGAAAATATCAAACAAGTATAGATCAGTACAGAATAAAATGTAACTCAAAGCTAAAAGAATGCAAGTGTCTGAAAAGGCCGTATTCATGACGGACACTTTAATATGACAAACACATAATAACAATAATGGCAGCATTTTATTAGGTCAGGCAGACCCTATATGGATTTAGTCTTGAATTGGTCTCCCATGACTAATTTTTGAGTCGACTTAAATTTCTGCTACATTGGTTGACGTTTGACGTGCGGTTTAAGGGAGGTCACAATCCTAGAATAATTGCCTGAACGATCAACGATTTGGCTTTGGAAGATCCGATGACTTTTTGAGAAAATCAGAAATTTCAGTGAACTGTCTTTCAGTCTAAGCAGTATCACAGTTCGATTTCCCACATGACTGCTGTCAAAAAAATTCATTATAAAATGTATAAATGTCAGCTTGTTTTAATACTGAACTTCAATAGAGAACTGACAGACAGACCATACTGTCTGCAGCCTACATCCATGTATGTCTTCATTATTCTTTTTTTTTTCTTGCTTTCCATTCATAGTAAAGTTTCCCTGAACAAACTTTATTGGAATTGTTCCTAAACAAAAATCACATTTATGTTCAGTATAAACACCCACATGAAGTGAATGAATCCACAAGGTGTGAGCATAAAAGTTGCAGGATCTGAACGTGCAGATGTGCCGAAAAAAAAACAAAAAACTAAACATATGATCAATAACCCACAGTGTCTGCCCAGCTTTAGATTTGTCAGTATCCAGACCTTGGTTTAGTGCATGGTTGCTCACTGGCACCGATGTCTGCCAATATGGGGGCCATCTCCTATTCACATTAAAATTCAAAGATGCATTTCAGTGTTTCCAATACAAACAGTGATAACTGTGAAAATGAGACACGCCATTATTTTAGCGTTGTGTCATCACCTCAATTTGTACAATGTTACACTACCAGACTACAAACTGCAGCATTGCTCTCATACTTCTTTACCAGTTGGTTTTTGCTCTGCTCCATATTACATATATCCACATTTTGCCCTTTTTCTGGGCTGAGTGCAGAGCAATTCCATTGGGCAATCAGCTAATCGCTCGGGCCATCATTGTTATTAGTTACACTTGCAGTTTTACTGATACTTTTGCTGTTAAAAGTAAGGACAAAACACTCCTGAAATGTTAATGGTTGTCAGTCATATACTACCAGATTATAGTTATAACCATGCCCACACTATGTCCTCAAATCCTGCTTGTTTTTAACCCCATTTTGAGATTAAATTTTGCCCAGCCAATTTCAGTGCTGACAGCAACGTAACTACCTCTACTCTAACTTAACATTACCATTTGATTGGTGGATGTTGGGCACAGTATACAGCCTGGGAATAAGTGCTGTCTAAGAGGCTTGATTCAGGACAAGAAAAGAACCTCGAGGAAACCAGGGGACTGGATTTTCTTCATTGCTGCCACACATAGCCACACTCTGGTAGATAGCCACAATGTCTGGCTCATCTCTTAAGTCATGGCAGAAGCTAATACTCAGAGCCATATTCTATTTTTTTTTTTTTTTTTTGGTCAATATGCTTTTAAACCAAAAATGGTTTGTACAGTTTTGCAAAACAATGGGTACCAAGTCATTACAGGAAACATAATTGAGCTGTCTAGTCTTAATTGACTCTCATTGGTGTTATTTCATGCTGTGATTGCACCAATTCCAAGTTGAAATTTTAAATGTCAGTAGAACATTAACTTAACCATAACAATATCTGATAAATTAACAAGCCATCAAATAGAATCTTTCTACCTACAGCAATGTATTTTTTGCATATTTTTCCTATTCATGCTCTTGAATGACATATACGCTTCATGATCTTATTCTGCATTGACATTCATTCATATGCTCATGTTACCTATAACAACAACTAGCTAAAGTGTGCTAATGATTTTAGACAGTGTTATTAGATCCAGTGATTCTCCCTCCTCTTTTCACGCAGCTCTCTATGAGTGCATTTGGCCCCTTCCACCCCTTTCCTCGGCCACCCATTCACTCCAGGTCTCTATATCTCACACAGCTAATGTGACATTTATCTGTAATTAGACTCTTACATATTTTAATAGAAAATGATATCCCTTAAGGTCTCCCTGTCATTTGCATGGGCAGCTCTGATGATAATCAGGTTCTAGAAAAAACATTCTCGATGACATGGGCTGTCATCCCAAATTAGCAGGCGCAAAATCCTTATCAGGGGAGTGACCTTCCAGAGCACTGCTCAAACTTGGGCAGCATGTGGGAAGAGAACGGCCCATGCATCTGCATAGATAGATGTTTATTTGCATCCTATCATACTACCTCTGTGAAGCTTATTCTATTAGAGATTTATTAAGATCACTGAAGCCATAGTTTATGTTATTTTTGTACGGTATTATGTTAGAGTAACATATATTGATGGACTTACTAAGCACACTTCAGAGTATGTATTACATGATGCTGGTCAAGCTCCCAACATAGATCTTTTTATTGAGCTCTTTTATAATATGCAGCAGCCAGTCTGTCTTAGTTGACATGATAGCCCATGAATATTCTATGTGAATGAGCGTCTTTGCTCTCTCTGCTCATTCCATAAAGCTATTCCTGTGAGGATTACCATCTTATGAAGAACTCCTAGTGAGCTACACTAGTTGGTACTGAGTGATGCTGTAGCATGCTGTGATGAAAAACAGTGAAACCTGAAACTGCGTAGTGCAGAGTATGTCGTGCTGTGTAGTTTGAGGTATTAATTAGTGATATTCATCCATTCATCCAAGTTCAGGTTCAAGTTGAGGTAGTATAGTATAATAGTAATAGTATAAAACATAATAGTAATAAAGGATAAAAAAAAAAAATAATAATAAAAAAAACATAAGGGGGTGGGGGATACGTTCTTCCTGATCGCAGCAGGGACAAAAGGCCTTGTTCAGGTGGTCGGGATCTTTAATGATTCTCCTAGCTTTATTCTTGCAGCGTTTGGTAGAAATGTCTTTCAGGCAGGGTAGAGCACCGCCTACTGTACGTTCAAGCTAAACAAACTGGTCTTGTTTGGTGCTATTTCTGTACCAGGCTGTGACATTCATCGTTAAGATGCTCTGATGGTGCAAGAGTAGAAATTCCTCAGTATTTGACGGGATAATCAAAATTTCCTCAAGCGTCTAAAGTGAAACAACTACCTTTGTCACCACAGAGTCAGTATGCAGTGCCCAGGTCAGGCCCTCAGTGATGTGGGCACTGATGTACTCGAAAATGTACACCCTCTCCACTGAGGACTTGTTGATATTAAGGGAGGCGTAGTTCCACCCCTGCTTCTTCCTCTATCAGCTCCTTCATCTTGCTGATGTTCAGCAGGTTGTTGTTGTGACACCAGTGGGTCAAGCCCTTTTCTTCCTTCAGACAGGTCTTTTCGCTCACACATTCAGTAGTATATTAACTGTGTTTTCATAGCACGATTCATCATAGCGACCTGCTTACAAGTGTCTATAGTAGTTTATGTTCCACAGTTTAGGTTGTTGACTGTAGTGGGATACAAGATATAAGCCAGGGATTCTAGTGTTTTTAGAAAGTGCCAAATGCTCATGACAGAATGTTATGAGACTGAGCTAACTGCTCATTTTTTAACTGAAATCTGGCTGCTCTTATTTTTAGATCTATCAGTGTTTCAAACATCTGTAGAATCAACCTGCATAATCATAATTTGAACAGTTGCTTCCTGCTCAAACTGTTATGTGTCAGATTTTTCATTACATTACAGCACAAATGTGGTTGCATGGTATGTTATGTAACCTCAGTTTTTGGCATTTAATGGTGCAAAAACAACACTAGTGACTTTAGAGATACAATAATGTTTGAAGCAAAAGGAAAAACAATAGAAAAACAGTGGTTGGTATCGTATTGTTGATTCTTATATTAAAAGTACGAATGTCAGAGCTATTAGCCTATTTACAGTGTTCTACAGAATGCTTACTGTATGGATGCCCACATCTATTTCATTCATCCCTTTATTTCTTTAACACAGTGCAATCTCTTCATCCCTTTCTTCAATCTCTCTTTCTCCATATCAGGGGAGCTTTTTGCTCAGGAATGAGATTAGATGAGTAAGGTGGTCGAGTTTGGCAGATTGGGAGTAAAATGTGAGACAAAGCAATTGCATTTCATATTGAATTGGGAATAAGGGACAACGTGGACTCCCCCTGCATACCCCTCATCATTTGGGCTTCAGACCAATGAGTCCTGAGGAAAGTCCAGAGGAAATTGAAAAGGCATTATCAGCCAGTCTGACAATCCCACTAGTTATGAAGCCTGTCAGTCCTTCAACTCTGACATCAGATGCATTCCTTTTTTGCACAGGAATACAGCTGTTTTAAATTTCAAGACTGTACAGTTTGGACACATGTTAAACTGCCCCTGACCTACCACTCAATTACAACATGCTGAGTGCTCTACGTTGGCAAATGTGTCTGTCATGTGGTTGCACCTTAAAGCTGACACTGTGGCTGTCAGTCAACACATTGGTGAATCTACCTTAGAGAGCTCAGACCCCATACCCTGTCAAAGGCAAACCACCAAGCCATATATTTGTCAAAGAAGAGTGGCTTTTTCATGAAAGGAGAGGGACAAATGTGTCAGAATCTGAAAGGGGAAGTGACACAACACAATACTGTTTGAGGCCATGTGCGCATTTACCATTTATGTCTGAGAATATTCATTAAAGAAAAAATAAAAGTGTAAAGCCCATAGGGTCCTTCTACACACAGTACTATACTACTCAATACTAGCAGTTCATCTGGATAAACCGATAACACTTACATAACACTAAACCAGAGAGTTGTGCAGTGAAAAGTGAAGAATTGTGATAATTTCTCCAATACGTTTACAGTAATTGCAATGAGCAATAATTGTGCAGTCCTGCTGTGCTACAACTATAAATCAGTAGGAGCCACTGATTGTGTGATATGGCTTTAATTCTGTCAGATTTAAGCCTCCTATTTCCGACCTCGCTTATTCTGTTGCCTCCAGATGTCTGATGTGATCCAGTTGTATTTCCCCACAGCACAATGTCTGTGTGGCTCCTCTTTCTGCATCACATCTGTCATGGGTGGCAAGAGACTGACAGAGACAGGGGCACAGCAAGAGAGAGGGATAGAGCTCCTCTGTGCAACATCTGCCATTACACTGGGAATTCCCTAGCATGCAATTCGCTGTGCAGGACAAAGACTGTAGGCTCTGTGTAGGCTTTTGAGTTTTCTCTGCTCATAGTGAGAGACAAGCTCTGTATTTGATTTTACATAGCATGCCAGTTTTCTGGAAGCAAAAGATGTGACATGTAACACAACAGAGTCAGTGTCTAGTGTGACGACTGTGTGTCTCATCCTACAAACTCACCCTTTTTACACAGACTTCAATTTGTCTCTGTTACCCTTCTGTATAAAACATACAAACACAGAGTGAGGGGGCATTGTTGTTCCACCTTTGAGCCAGCAGCAGAGGTGCAACCCCGATTACAAAAAACACTGTGCAAATATAAATACAGAATTAAGAATGAGAAGTTTATGAATTTGAACATTACATTTCTTGCCTATATCTGTGCAAATCATTGCATTCTGTTATCACTTTCTTAGATTCAGGGTTGTACCTCTGCTGCCTCCTCATTCTTAGTTCATATGATTCATACAGAATGGTGAGGCAGAATAATAGCACGCCATTCCCACATTGAACAGGCTGGATGGAAGGAGTTAGAGAGCAGTAGGTGAAATTGGTGTCATGGTAACATTTTCTCACCTTTCTGTGAGATGACTTGCAGCGTATCATATCACTTTGTTGGGAGGCCTTTGGTAAGAGAACTATTGAAAACAAGAAGGATATGTGACATATATGTTTAGTAACTTTTCTGAATAGAGAAATTAAACACTCGTGATCTGATTATATCTAAAGCATTACATATGCCAAAGTCAAAAGATCAAGTTTGTTATAATGCTGTTGTGTTTAGGATCAAGTTCATGTTGAATGTAGTTAAAAGACCATAACCTATATCAAAGCAGCATTCTGACCTCTGCATTGTGTTTTAATCTCTTTTGATACTTCAGCAGTCTCACTTCCTGCAGGAGTTACATCTAAAGCAGGAGAGTGTGTCATTTGTTGGTATCAGCCTTTGCAAAAGCTGCAATGCAGGCCAGCTCTGTGTTGCTCCTGCAATCAAAAAGACCTGATATGGCCTTTTGTTGCTGCGGTGCAAATCAGGTGGGACATTTTACAATAAGCTAAAAGCAAGACTACCAAAATGTCCCTGAACATGAACTGGATTCCACATTTCCACCACAGCATGACTATAGTAGGAAGAATCAGCCCTTGTTGGATGTTACCCCAGCAAAATGAGATATGGTTGAGAACATTGTAAATGTGCTGAAACCAATGATGACAAACATGACAGACATGGCCTGTAGTTACACAGTTACACTGACTGAGCACATGCAGTGCTGTGAGTCCTGCTGAAGACAACAAAGCAGGAAATGCCACAGAGAAAAATATATTTGACAGATTGGCTTGGGTATGGTTGACTAAACTGGGAAAATGTGAGTCTGGCAAGGCTGTCACCTACCTGGGAAAGGTGGTCAAGTCATGAAAAGTGTAGTACAGGATAAAGTTACAGCTATCACTCAATATCTGCTGCCACCTACTAGGAACTCATGCGTTAAATAGGTATGGTGTGTTATTATTAGTTGTTGCGCCCTTCACAGGTTTGCTAAAAGCCTAGGCTAAATATGTGTGGAACACTTTTTGAATGGTATTTAAAAAAGTACAACTCTGGTGGCTGGCTGCTCCATGATTACAGGAAGATTTTTCGCTGCAGGTGGACACTTCAGTGTGGGAGCAGGTACCGACGTCCCATTACAAGGAGATTATCAAGGAGGGTGATAGACCTGTCACCTTCTCTAAAATCTACCACCTTGATTATTGTGGTGCACTGCAGCACTGTAATGTATACATAAAGTAGAATGAATCCCAGTTTGTGGTCTAGACATTTGCGGTGTACCAAGACGTCAATATCTTTATCTATATTCGGAAGACCGGAAGTGATAGTGGTTTAGAAATCTTTGATAATCACGTTAAATTGGGCAAATGTTGTATTTTCTAATTTAATATTCATTTGCAATGTCATTGCTGTGCCTTCAAAGAGTTACGTTGATTTCATATTGGCATATAATTAATTTTGAAGTATATTTCCACCTCAACATACTGTACTTTTCATCTCTCTCTCTGTTTCCATTTTTATTTCCAAGGTGCAAGGTTCATTCATTTATCATTTTACAAAACATGGTTGAAATGAGATGCTTATTGCAGTCCTCTTTATTCCACTGACAAAAGCAAAAATGAACCAAATTATATACAAAAATTACAGTAAATGGGATAATAAGTCATAAAAAAACTATTTAACTACTTATCTAAAACTATTTTATATTTTATATTAACTAAGTTTTTTTGAACTGTGTGAACCTCACATTGAACAATTAGAAAAATACACGTTTTAGAAGTTGAAACATTCTGTTTTGCATTGGAAATAGAAACTTTTTACATTAAAGATACACAGAAAAACATCCTTCATTTGAGTAGGATCATTTAAAATTACAGTGATGCTGCATTTCCTCTCTTGATACGTAGATGTAGGCAACTGCAGTTCATAAAGGAAACTTTAAAGAAATGTTGTTCATGTAAAAGTAAAACCATGTTTGTAAAAATGTACCTACATAACCCACATACCTACATAAACCCAACAATAGATTTAATTTGCGTAGACTGATTTTGTATCCTGTGTATACAACTGCACGATGGCCTTGCATAGCCTTACTAGAATTAATCAAAGAGACAGAACTAAACAGCAGACAAAATTAAGCACAAGTGACTAAAAATACATAAAAAGAGCTATGGACACACAGCAAGTGCGACAATTAATATTAGGCTACAGAAATGAAATAACTGCCACAATAACAACAAAATACAGCATCGTCCAACACTGACATGTATAAAGAATAAACACACATATTAAAAGTTCAGTGCATTAGATTTAGGGGGCTCTGTTTACAGAATATGGCAGATAAAAATCATTATGTTTTTGTTATCTTAGTATAAGGGTTGATGCCTTGAGTTCCCTGAATCTCCACAAAAGAGGATGTGAGTGCAAAGTTGAGGTTGCAGGTTGAGTTAAACTAAAGTAAGGATAAACATTTATATTTGCTGTAACCTTGATCACTCCTTAACCTTAACCACACAGTAGATGTCATCTACAGAAAAACAAACAAACAATGTAATTTATTATGCCATCATTGGAAGTATTCTTTCAGTATTGAACATTCTTGACTTTTGTAGCTTTTCTGTGCAGGTCCCAATATTTTTGCTGCCCTGGGTAGTTTAAGTGGCTTCCTTAGCAAAAATTCACTCTTTCACCTACTATTAAAAATGTATATTTGGCAATGTCAGGAAATTTGAAAGTGAGAATACAGTTGCTTTTGTTTTGGTTTCTGCTTTGGCTGAATAATTAATTCCCTAAACTAGAAACATTATTTTTCCACTATTTAAAATTGTGTTTTTAGTATTTATTAAAGCTACAATATGTAGCTACTGTTGCACATTTCCCACAGTCTGTAGCAATGAGAGGTCATGAAATGGTTGTGAAGAAGGCTCCTGTTGCTGTCTTACATCTGTGTTAACAAGAAAAAAGATTACTATACCTAAGCTTGTTTTGACATGCCAAAACAGAACAACTGTATTGCATGATATCCAGGTGGATAATTTAATCATTTTTTATCATTTACACCTTGAAATGTCAGAACCAAGTGATGATTTCCAACACAATGTTTGCTTCAACACCTCAATAAAGTCTATACAGCACTAATAATAGTAAAGTAATAATGCCAACAGAGGAACATTCAATAATATGTCTACGTGTTATGTTGTCAGTGGGAGTGAATCTACTATTCACTGTAATTGAAGTGGAGGGAGATTAAGAAGTACTAGGTTTTTATTTTTACATCTGTTAAAATCAGAAATAAAATATGTAATATCTCTTTGGATCTTTTGTTAAACCAAGTTGCTTACAGTATATGATTTCTCTGTCTCAAAAATATTGAGTGACTTTTCATGTAACCTTCATTCTATCACATCCCTCCTACTGTTGTACCTCTCCTTCCTCCCTTACTTGCCTCTCAGAGGCCTTGTTGACCTTATTATAAATATTTTGACCTTTTCATTGGCTGGCTTCTCCAGTTGTGGACAAGGGCACATTACAGGTAAGTGATCAGTCGAACAGAATGGCTGACAAGGGCTCAGATGGACAGGACAGTGGGTGGTAGAGTACTGGGGGCGGGGCTTGGGGTGGAAAGACTCCTGAATGTCAGTGATGAGGGCAGCAGCGAGGAAGGGAAGAAGGTGAGAAATACAGAAGAGTCAAGACACCCTGGCACGATGTTCACTGTCCAGATGACCCCTCTCACTTTCTCTCAGCAGAAAGATGTGCCTGCCAGCGGCTTAGTCCATCATGTTGACTCCAACAGCTGAGCAACATCTGTTCATTAGACTTGACAGATGAAACTGAGGCCTGTGAAGATGGGATGATGAGTGGATCCAATGTAATATATCTCACATATAATTACGAGGAGTTCATGTAATATGGCAGTCCTGGTTCGTTGTTGTGTTCCTGGTCTCATGTACATGTGATCTGCACACCAGGCTGCACAGATAGGTGGCAAGAGAGGGAACCTCGAGTGTTAATCGAGGCATTTGTTTCATCCGTCACGCTTCTTTCAGCTCTATTGTACTGTGCTGAAGGTCTTTCTCTCCATTACATTGTTTTGTTGCTTTTTTCCTCAACCTCTGAAATGTCACAGGGAAATGAGCACAAAGGATTGACATGGATGAGAACCGATAAATAATACAGCGTACATTACCCTCCTCCTCTCCCTCCCCAACTACACACACACACCCAGACACACACACACACATTTCCTTCCCACTGCCCTCATGTGTTTACAGGGGACAAGATGTTGGAGGGCATGCACCTAAGGGACACCGGAGCTAGAAACACTTCAGTGCACATTACATACAAATGAAAATATATGAATCTTGTGCACACTTCTGTATAGAACTCATTTTATTTTTTAAATACAACACTGTATGAAGAACATAACATGACCTAGTGAGAAAAAAATGCTAACGCTGAAATAACATGCAGACAAATAGATCAGATAAAATAAAGTCAGACCTGAAGAGGCACATATAACTTTATATACCATACTTCATGCTTCTTTGCTACTATACAGACTTTATTGAACATGCTTTGGGGACATGCATGCAGGAACACAGGCAATGACAGTGTCCTGATGCATGAATGGAATGAATTTGATTTTATCACTCTGGGAAGCAGGTCACACCCTCCAGGCTTTTGACAAATACTGAGGTTGAGAAAAGGGATTAGAAAGAAAGGTCAGTGGGTGCAGGACTGAGACAGAAAAGAGAATTAAGTCATCGGTATAGCTATCTGAAGTTCAAACACAACACTCGGTCCACTCCCTTCCATCCTTATCTCCCCCACAACAGTAACAGTGTCTGCCTGCGTGGTAGCCAAACTAGCTTTTTTTTTTTTTTTTTTTTTTTTTTTTGATAGGTGTTGCAGACACATTTTTACAGTGTTTTACACTGTGTTCTTGACATTTGGTGAGGATTGATAAGGATGTATCTTAGAAGGAGAAAAAAAAAGACTCAAAAGACTCACAGTTTGCAATCAATCATAATAAAATGGTTCATTTGTGCTTACCATGATTCAAAAATATTTTCAAAAAAAATAAGGACCATCTAGTTTTCCATTTCAGCCAAAACATCATTATCAACCACTGCACAACAAACTATCTGTCTATCATTATCTGAGAAATTTGTGTACTACTTTGGTATCTGTTGACTAAAAAAATAACACATTTCTAAATGTTGTTATTATCTACTACTGTGGGTTAAGCCCAAGTTTTAACTCATGATCTCCCACATTTTCTCTATACATTTTTCTATAAGCTTTTAAATGTTTCAAAACTAACTCCACATTGAAATACTTCTCATTCTACTGATTCATTTGAAAGTCATTTTGTGTAGCTCATATACCTTCATTGGTTTAAAGTGAAGCATCACAAAAGGTTTGGTGATTTAGCTGTCCTTCCACCATCTGGATTTTGTTGACAGTTCAGTGTTTTTATCCACAAAAAACCTGTGCAGTGTTTGCATAGTAAGGAAATGCATAAATCCTGTTTTATCTTTTTATGTGCACCGTTCCTCAAGTCAACAAGTTTTATGGTGTGCATAGAACAAAGCCCTTGTAACTGATTGCTTCTGACCGTTATCACTGCCAGTCTGATCACCTGCATTATCTCATTTGATCATGTGCAAAACAGCAGGATACATCAGAGAACACACCAGTCAGCACAACTTCTCCTTGCAGCCTTTACTCATATAGCTATGCTTCAGACACCAGGCACACAACCCCTTTGCATGCAGAAACTTATATTTTCTCCTTGAGTGGTTTCCTTCTCATCTTTCTACATGACTCTAAGTGAGGCTCTCCTTTACAAAACAGACAGTTATTTCAGAGCATTGAACATTTTTCACACTTGGCTAAGAGTCTTTTTCCTCTCACAGTCACAGTGCATAGAGCTTTACAACAAATCCACTTTTTCTATTGTGATTTAAGCTCAGCATGCATGTGTGATAGACCTGCTATATGGAATTTTAAATCATCAAGAATTAAATGCATAGTTCATGATCATGAATTTAATCTATAATGTCCTTAAGGTTTACATAGGCCTACCTGTTATGTTGGATATGTAACATCCTGTAGCAGCATCTATATCTTGATTTTTGCGACATAAACTGCATCCTCATCTATGTAAAAAACGGAGGTTAACAGAGTCACAGTTGAAAGTTTCACAGTTGTTCAATTTATTTAAACTATTTAATAAGCAACCACAGACTCTTGCACCTTTGCACCAAATTTGTAGAACCGCCAACGTCAACATTCTAAGCAATGTTGACAAATGCGAGGGTAAAACAAAAAGACAGAATCAGAAACTGAGAAAGTCCAGAGAACAAGACCCAACTGACAAGAAATGAGGTCATATGGACTGCTACAACATGCTGTGGCCAATGCTTGCCAAGGTTGCAACCCAAGGAGCTGCTTGTTGACATTGGGCAAGGGAAGCTGTCTTCTCAGCAGGTTTGAAGCAAAAGCCCTGGTGAGGGACGAGTTTGGAAAGGCAACGAAAGATGGCTTGTATCAAATACTCTGGAAATCTTTCAGCAATTCTGGAGGTGAGACCAGACTGTTTGCAGTAAGACAGATGAAAGGAGGCTTTTGAGAAACTGCAAAGCCCCATAAAAATACTCTTTGGGAAAGAGAGAGGTCTGCAAGATTTGGCAGCATGGGAGGTGGTGCTCAGAGTCTGAGTTTCAAGATCTAAAATCAACCCACTCAAAGTGTCCAAGTTGCCACTAAAAACAAGGCTGCACTTGACCTTAACTGTTTTTATAAGGACCTCTTCATGAAGTCCCATAGCAATTATCTGAACATGATATTTACAGTAAAAAAAGTAAATTAGTAGGAGGCATTCAAGTGAGAGGGGGGAGTCCAACACTAGATTGGAAACCTGCTACCAACTCAAGTAGAGAGGTTTTATGAAGTTTAAGTTGTAGGAGATTTGTACTAGCAACACGAATATGTCTTTCTTCAACTTGATGCAATCATATTAAACATATTTAAAATGTTATTATAATGGTTTGATTACCATAGTATGTGCTTGCACTGCTTCACAGTAAAGCACTTTCATTGACATGCTGAACCTCATTGTGTTTATTTGCAGATGAATAGATGAACTCTTGCCCAAGGTTGACTGATTTTCTCTGTGTATCTCATAATAATCCATTCTTATTCAAAGTTTGTTTGTTTTTTCTTTACCTTTCAACATTGTAACACCATTCCTCACATTTACTTTACTTTGTGCAACATTGCACAGCAACAGCCTCCTGCACGTTTGCAAAAGCACAGCAAAACCTGTGCTGCAACATGTTTCTCCCAGAAAGCCAGAGGGCTCTGCCCCAAAATAAGAGAGAAAAAAAAATAGAGGTG
The DNA here is from genome assembly GCA_033000465.1 of Sciaenops ocellatus. Classification (NCBI taxonomy): domain Eukaryota; kingdom Metazoa; phylum Chordata; class Actinopteri; family Sciaenidae; genus Sciaenops; species Sciaenops ocellatus. Next base: position 18,261,973 of record CP136871.1, on the reverse strand, counting down.
GAGAAGGATGGAGCAGAGGATGGCAATGATTATGAACTTCCATTTGCTACCATAGGAGGCACTGTTGTTCCTAAATTGAAGAAAACTGGGTTGTTGCCAGTGTCATCTTATCATGCCAGCTCTCTTGAGTATGTGAAGACAGACAACATAAGGTAAATGCAAGTATAATATACAGAACAGACCTATCTGAGATATGGCACATTAGTCATGACAGGAATGACCACATTAGTTACACCTGAGAGCTAAAATGGAGTCCAAGTATACATCATCAAACATCTGGTTTATACATGTTCATACTTACATATGTACTGAATATAGATCAAACCACTGGACTACATATCAAAGGACTGAATACACATTTTGAAAATACCCAAAAAAATACATGACAAACTGGCACAGATGTTGGTATTGGAAATGTAGCACAATACAGTAGCACTAATTTAGCGCTGAAACCAACAAAGATAAGAACTGAATTTCCCCTGGAGGTCTTAATGAAATATGCCTCCTTCTTCCACTACATCAAATGCATAATTTTCTGACATAATATACTGCCAATGAGAACTGCTCTTTCAGTGCATTATGCATTGAGATTTATCTTGAAAATACTGATAATTAGGCAGTCGTGGCTAAAAACTAAAAAGGGCAGTGAATTATATTAGTACCAAGATGGTGTTCTAGAATGAAAATTAATTTCTTTTAGTTGGATGATCACATTTGGGGAAAAAATGTCTGGGTCTTCACAAGGACACATGCAGAGAGCAGAAAACGTACAACTGGAAAAAAAAAAAAAAAACAAAGAAAAGGAAACTTAGCCCCTGTGCCCTCCGTCCCCTAGAGCTTCTGTGCCATCACAGAGTGGCAGGCCTTAGTTCTTACTGATCTGTGAGGATGAGCGACAGCCACTGATCCTGCCTGGAGTGGTGCCACTGCAGTGGTAGCAATGCCCAGATTTCTTTTTTTTTTTTTTTTCTAACAGAAAAGTCATTGAAGAGGTTAAACGTTTAGCTATGTGCAGAGGGGAAACAGGCAGATCTGGTTAAGGACCCAAACAGAGGCAGGGGATGTGTCTTTTTCCAAGGCGGGATGCCAGCTGGAACGTGGCTCACAATTACAGGCTTCTATCCATTTCACATTAGCTGTGCCTGGTCTCTGCTTTGAGCCAGGAATGAGCCTTGAACAGCTGGTTCATAAGGTGAGACATTTTTCAGGACACAGATAACACCTTATAATTGCAGGTTTGATGGTACATGGAGCTTTGAATGTAATTCAGCTGCATTTATAAAGATTTGCAACTTGTTTTAAGTCAGAATAAATAATTGAGGCCTCCCTGTCACAATAGTGAAACATCCTCAATTGTATGTGATCTTGATACCATGAATTGTTGAAATAGTGAAAACTGCACAAGATAATGCATGTATGAAGCCTATAAAATAAAACAAATAATAATAAAATGCCACAGCATTTCAGAGGTAAAAAAAACACTCAAAGGGCCAATAAAGGATCAGTGTGTAGGATTTAGTGGCATCTAGTGGTGTAGTTGCAGATTGCAACCACCTCCACTCACCCTCCTGTTCCACGTGAAACTAAGGTGGCCACAAAATGCGTCCATTCTGCGTTGGACATGCATCATCTATACATAAAATGCCCTAACAAAAAGATAACAGTTCTTATTTTTATATTATAGACAAATGAAAATATAGTTATGAATAGTATATTACTTTTCTGGTATCTTTAAATATAGCCTTAAAACCTTGGACACACCGGACCTTTAAGTCTGTTGTTTTGGTTGCTCATAAAAATGCTAAAAAGCATAGGCAGCACATTAACAGCAGCAGCACACAAGTGTGCATGCTTTGGGTTGCATTTACCCTCATAAAGTATTGTAAAAATAAAACAAAAGCCTTTGCGTGGCCTGTGCAGACAGCTGGATTGATTAAAATAGGAGCAAATCTGTTCTGTCAGATGTGCTCGAGACGCACGACTGAAAAATGCAGCTGGAACTCCCCCTGTGCAGACACGGCGTTAGATTACCACCTCACCTCTCAATCATTAAGTGGTTTTCTTAAAGTCTTTGTATTAAAAAAGGTGGTGAAAAATCTTGCTCACTGTGAGCACTTTGATGCCATTGTTTGCATGCTAGAGCTCCTCTCAAGAGATGACCCATTGCCTGCTGCAATCTTCTTGATACACCTTACTGTCACACCCCTATGTTCCTTCTGGCAGACAGTTTCCCCACATCTGCTTCCTCCTGGGCCACACAACATCAATGTTTGCTTTACTGATTTAACATAATGTCAAGAGAGAGGGATTGTAGAATTTTATGTCCGCTAAAACATGAAAAGTGATAATAATAATGTACTTATTAATGCTAAACATCTAGTATGTGTGTTTCTGTTTATAACCATTTGATCACTAGGGGTGCAACAATACATGTATCTGTATTCTTGTTTTTGTCTGGTTCCACTTGTTTTCGTATTGGGGTGATGTCGACGTAAATGTGTTGTCATGTTTGTTGTATTTCCACCGATGTAGTTTAGCATTGTGTGACACTTGCGACATACCGTTGTATTTCTGTGACGCGCTTGCCATCAGGGTCATACTTAATATGAAAACCAAAGTAGTTCTAAACGTCAGATCTGAAGGATGGTGGAGCATTAGCCATGTTGTAACGGGCTAGGTTCGCATGTAGCTTCAATTATATAAAAACTGTACTTTTGAGTTGAAACAAATGTTGGTAATTTCAATAAACTACAAGTTAAAAAAGGCATGAAAATTTCTCTTTTTTGTATCGAAAAAATATCGAACCGTGACACTAAAGTATCGAACCGAAACTGTGAATTTTGCGTATCGTTACACCCCTACTGATCACATTTCATCATGTGGAAAATGATGTTCATATGTGCTGTTGCTGGATCCATCAGGACCATTTTCATACATAATTTGTGTAGGAAAAAAAATAATCTGTGTTAAAATGTTTTGTATAGATCGAAAACACAGCTTCAGTAACGTGATTCGTGACTTGTTCAGAGTTAGCTAACATTATATCAATGGAGCCCCTTAGTGGATCCTCTCAAACTAAATATTTTAGTGCTCAGAGTTAAGAATTTAAATTAGGGAATACAATACAATAACTTCTTCAGTTTTCCAGGAATGCACAATGTTTTCTTTTTCCGAACAAAACTCCATATTTGACAATTAATACATCATCCTCATGATGGCCAAATTGGGAGAAATCTCACACCAGCTGTAAGGAAGACGAGCCTGTGTTGTGGTGAGTTTGGTGCCTCAGGAAACCAAGAGAGAGAATGGATGGGAAGAGTGACAGGGAAGAGAAGGGAAGAAGGAGGGCTGAAGGCCATGCTGCTAAACAGACATTATGTGGCATACCAACAGATGTGGGTATTAATAAACTGGCAAACCATTTTAACTGTCACATCACCACCATCTTGAAGAGACACATGAAGAGAAGAAATTGAGGAAGAAAGTTAGTAAGATTTTGATAATGTGATGGTGATTTATACTTTATTCCAACAATCAAGTAATCATACCTGTGTTCTATTTCAGAAATATGCAGGCACATTACTAGTCTCCTATAATTCCCAATAGAATTGTTAGTTAACATTTTTTCTTTGTAATTTACTATTGTGCGTCTGTGATGTGATGAATCAAAGTTTTGAAGTGCATTCCTTTGTTTTGCACATTATTTAACAACCACATTTGAATAATTCTTAAAAAAAGGTTTTATTTCTCTGACTCACTCCAAAATCTGTCTTTAAATTCATTTATTTTTTTTGGTCTGGTTGAGTAAACACTTACATAATTGTTGGTAAAAAGTTTGCTGCTAATATAAAACAACATATACAACAAACTAAGAGCCATAACCCAAAAATCCAACCTTGTTCTTCTTGTCTGTACCATTGACAGTATAAATAATGGACATTGTATCCATGACATCACTCACAGGTTTCTAAAGAGTTGTTTTGAAGCTCAAAATCTGTGGCCTGTCCTGCCTCTGCCACCTCCTGACTGATGCAAAAATTGACAGATATAGAGCATCAGTGGACCTGAGGCAGGTTAAATGACTCTTGGGTGAACAGGTGAGCCAAATAGAAATTCATACTCAATTCATATTGGCTATGGAGACCAAATCCGTTGTTTGTTTGTTTTTTTTCTTTTGTTTTTCCTGTGGCTATTCTCAAGTGGCGATTCAAGGAACTGCATTTTTTGGCACTTCCACAGAGGTTTCACTTCACAGCCACAGATGTTGATGCTTGGTCAGTATCTAATTTGTGGGTTCCAAATAAGTAAAGTAAAATGAATTCCTCTGGTTTGCGAAAACCTCTGTAGCCTTGTGACTGAATGGTCTATGAATGATCTCGTGGCTCACACACAAACAGATAAACTGGTAGGTTAATGTCCTCCGGCTAGTTTCTCCTGCTGCTTGTGCCACATTTACAATTTTTCTTTCCTCCTCCTGTCTTGAGATCCCACTGGTGCTCTGCAAAACCCCTGGAATCTTAACAGCCATGTTGGGTGTGGTGTTCCTGATGTGTGTGTAATATTCTGCTAACAGCGTTCAAGATTGACTGAAGCTTTACCACCTGTGACAGCCAACGGGCAAACAAATCTCTTCCCTTTTTATTTGGGGAACATCTGGATTGGCACAGACATGCTATGCATTAGTTTACTACATCATTTTAATAAAAGCAGGAGCCTACAATTTAAACAGTGAATGCAATAGTTACACCATTTGACAGTGATTATCAACAATAGGTAGGTAACGCAACTGAAATAAATGAAATCATCTTTCAATCAGTAAAATATCATCTGATGGTGGAAAAAATACACTTCTGTTGTATGATAAAAAAAAACAAACAAACAAAATAAACAAATAAAAAAAATCTACTAGAAGTAGTAGATACTGTATTGTAGTATTTACGTACTATAGCACTTTACTCTGGATATGCCAGGCTGGGGAGCATTTGCCGACGTTGCCATGAGGGACAATGGTGTATCGAGACAACTTTACACAACGTTATGCTACGGGATGGTGAGCTTACATAGAAGACAATGGGTGCAGGTGTTCTGACATCATCGTCACAGCTATCAGCTGCTGATGTGTGCTGCCTTTAATGACTGTGCCCTCTAGATTCCCAAGACATGTTATAATAATGAACAAGACATGTGAACTGCAGCATTTCAACAAAGCAGAATGAAAAACGAAGAAAGAAAAGTATCAGGAATAACTTAAAATGTTGCAATGTTGCTATGTCCGCTGGCTGCTGTGAATTATTTTTGAATGATTCAGGGACATGTAACATTAGTGTGTTCCTAAATGTCAGAGGAGGCTCATCAATAGAGCTACCTGATATCATTCTCCTTGCGTGTTTGTGAATATCTGAAACGATTTGTTTCTGAATATGTGAGTTCTGGGACAAATCAAGTCAAGAGAAACATCTGCACAGTTTAAAAGTCTTCAGCAAGATATTCAATTCAAATATTCAAAACAGCCATCACTTCATGCTTGGTCTTCCTGGTGTTAAAGTACAATCGAAATTAATATTTTCCTCCCATTCATACTGTAACAACTGTTGAGCTCAAGTCAGACTCAATGACTGTCAACATGAAGCTGAATATTTGAACACAATACTACACGAAGAATGGATGTCACAGCCATTTGTGGTCTTACAGAAACATGGAAAGAAGCATTAAAACAAATATAGGAAGATGACACCTGGAATGAAACCATCCTTTGAAACAGGTGTAGCCTTGCATTGATCAAACCAAAGCTAATCACTCTTCAGCTAGAATTTCAATAGTCAGCAGTTGATCATTTAAAAACCAATTCATTTACAGCCTATTTTTCTCTCTCATTTTGTTTTACCTTAGAGGCATCCACATTTTAATCATCATTACCATGATCGTAATTACCATTCACATCATCATAATCCTAAAGACATTAAACAAGCTGCTGGTAATTCCTCATGACAAAGAGCTTGGGTGCATTCACTGACTGTGCTGCAACTTGTTTAAATTGCTTTCCAACCCAGAATGCTTGCTCAAGTCCCAAATGAGGTTGGCTCAGAGAACCGACAGACCTTTTACCCCAGCTATTGCAATTTAGATGCAAAAAAAAAAAGTTCCTGTAATTTAATCAGTCGTCATTTTGACATACTCTAATTTGAAGAAAAATGTATTACAGAAAACCACATTACAACTTTTATGCCAAATAAGCAAAAGTGTCAATATGTTTGATAAATTCAAAATAATTTGAGTTTGCAAAAGATTTTTTTTATATATATTGATGGCAGTCACCTTATACTTAAAATGAAAGTTTGACTCAAGCGTATTGTAATGTTGGTTAGGGATTTAGCAAATGGGCTGGTGAAAGGCAGCAATGCAGGGTTTGGATTTTTTTTTTTTTTTTTTGGGCCACAATCAACATATTGATTACTTAACCTCCAACTTTTTTTTTTCCAAAAACCTCTCCCCTGGAGCAACGTTAAAGTAAAAACTTTTAACTGTAATTAAAATGGGAAGCTGAGGTGAACAAGTGCAAATAAAATCTTACATATAGAATGATGGAAAAACAGAAAGAGGATTCATTGTTATTTCTGTTCTCTCTCACAAACAAGTACACACACACAACACTCACAATGTTTCTGTCAGGATGTTACTTATTTTGTAATTCAAATTAAAGATGAGTTGGCACTCATCAAGCTCTATATATCACAGTCACGATGCTACAGTGTCCATCATTCCTTGAGATCTTGCACCACAGACCGAAATTCATTGCTGGTATTAAGACAAATGCCCAGTACAGGTTTCATGAGATAGTACAGACACCTTTCTGTGTCCATAGTCACCTTCAATTAATCATTAGGGTCATATTTCAGCCCAATTGCTGTGCCTATTTGAATAGTGGGTACAATGCAATTCATATTATATCTGCGGCACATTTGTGGCATCGTCACAATAGATAATGAAAGGTGCTTGTTTTGAGGAGTTCTGAGGTGTTCTTTATCGTGTCTCTGTTTTTAATGTTCCGTTTCTGTTGATTGGAAAAATTTGTGGTTTTGCGTTAGGCCACATCTGTTGCAAAGTTTATTTAAAGAAACACATTATTTGGAACATATGTAGAGAGATTTAGCTCTATACATGTAATTGCTGCCAGGATTATGTTCACAGGTGGTGTTTTTTCAGTGAATGAAGTGCATTTACACCACACCTCACAGAGGAGTAATCAGGACTGACCGTCAGAGTTTAAAGCACAGATATAGGCAACAAGAGTGCTTTGGTTAAGGTAAATTAAAGGTGGTTGTTGTTACTTTAAATGTTACTTTAACCTTAACCAACACTGCCAGTATCTGAATATAACATTTAAGTTTAAAAATGCTGCTTTCACAACAAACAGATTGTCTTGCACAAACAGATATTTAGGTAAAAAAACAAAACAAAGCAGATCTGGTGTCAGTGAACATTCATCTAATCTATTTATGTTTAATATCAAATTTCTTGTGACTAGCCAGGGATATTAATTAACAACATTTCAATATTTTATGTAATTATAAAATCTAATCTATTTGGCATTACATTTCCTTCAAAATGTATGCATTTGTCAGTGCAAATTAGTTGAATGTAAATGTATTTTCTAAGAGACAAAATGGGTTAAGACAACCATATAAATTAACAGCAGAGAATTGGATTATGTTGCCTGAGTTTGAAAACTGTCTTAAAGTTTGATTAAATTTTTCTGCCATGGAGCTGGATTGGTGAAAACTAAGTTTTGTTAATTAACAGTTTTTTTTCATTCAGCTTTGAGCCTGAAGATACAACTTCCCAGCTTAATTATATACAAACCTGATAAATCTTCTCTTTACCCTCTCATATGGTTAACAGATTAACTTAGCAAACCATTTATAAAAACAATATATAATGATTATTAATTAATTTGGGTATTTTTAACAATGTCACGTCATGCAAATTAGTTCAACTCAGGAATAATGTTGACATACTTTAGATTGTACTGCTGCTATCGAGGCCAGCAAGTCACTACACTATATGTCAATTTAATGCAATGCCACCCCTAAAGAAAAGAAAGAGCAATATAACAGAGAGGAATGAAAAAAAAAAAAAAGTTTTCTGTTTTCTGTTGAGCAATGTTGTTGTGAAACATGCAATCATGCCGACTGTCATGGAGCAGTAGAAGTGCTATGAGGTTCGCATCCATTGCCTTTGGGATGCTGAGGAGACATCACTACAAACTAAATGTGGCAGCTCAGATAGATGTTGATTTATGGTGCTCCTATTGCCCCCTGAACCCCTATCTGTCTTCACCATCAGGCTGCATTTGCAAAGTTTGTACTCAATATGAAGTGCCAACCACCCATACTTCACCCTTTATCACTGAACCAAGTGCATAAGGTTGTGGGTTGCTGCAGTAATAGATAAGCAGAAGTCAGGTGAGCCTCATAATTATGCTTCTGTTCGAATAATTCATATCAGTAGAATATCTGACCATCCTGAATTTTTATTTGCATCAGTCAACTTTGCACCTGAAGCATGCAGCACTGACTGTTCCACTGCATATTTATCTTCAGGTATGTTGCATTTATTGTGCTTATACATTGTATAAAACATAGACATAGTTTCGGTGACGTCATCCATAGGTTTTTGAAGAGCTGTTGTGAAGCTCACATCTTGAAAGTCCTGCCTCTGCGGTCTCCCCACTAATCAAAAAATAGGCAAAGATGTGGATCGTGGGTTGAGATGAGTTGGGCTCAATGAAGCCTGATTGCTCAATCGGGCTACCTGTGATGCCACTGATTATCCATAATTTAAAACCTAAATATAATTTGAGTTTATACCCCTGGCACAGTGGCCATGAATGGTGAAATTACTAACAAAAATCAACCGTTTTTTATACCAGGCAACATGTTCATTTCTGCAGTGAAGTTGAGCATTTAAATTTGTGGGCTTCTGGAGGCTACTGGCTTCTGTAGCCACACTCAAATAGCCATATAAGGTACTGCAGTTTTTGACATTGCCATGCTGACTTCATTTTGCAGTTGCCAATTGGTTAATGGTGCTGATTCCCTGTACATTTTGTCAGTCAGAGTCAAGACTCACACTGTGGACCGTAGAGTTGGGTAGATATGAAAACAAACACAATCTTCCTTTGTGCTGAAGCTACATCAAAAATGGATTGTAGTTTAATAGGACGAGGCAGAGGTAAACATCCAAGACTTGAAATATGCTGGATGAAATAGCAGTTCTTTTTTATGCTTATTTTCTCTTCTAATTTTTAGCCAATTCCTATAATGTAATAATTACTTACCACAGTTTAACAGGCAACCAGAATATTATTCGAAAACTGTACAGTATACTAACAGTATTTAAAAGTCTATACAGAAGGACATCAACTAAATAACCTTACAGGAAAAACATACATAATGGTGTTTAAATTGATGCATTACTTTCTACAGTCCTCCCCTTCTTTCTACAACTTGAGAACTTTAATTCTGGCCACAAAATAGTTTCCACTCTTCTACTCATGTTTATGTTCATCTTTATTCTTTGGGCTTCATGAAAGAAGACAAATACGGATTTTGTTGAGGTGCATGCAGTGTTTCACAGCAGCTCCCTCAAGTAGGCAGCTGTGTTGAAGTTTTGCTTTTGTAACTTACTGAGAAAAGACACATCTCCTTGTTAGTCTCTGATATGGGCGTATCAATATGTGGCTAAGGTTAATATGGAGTTTTTATTTTAATGCATCTTCCGCTGCAACCTGCCATCTAAGTTTGAAGTTGGTGCACTACCTTTGGCTAAAACTGTATTTCGGCATTGGTTTGGGTAAGAGATGACACCCCTAATCTTCCAACAAGTTGTATTTACCAGTGCACATGTTCCTTCTAAATTGCTATCCAAGTCACTGATTGGCTGTCAGGAATGGCCCCATCCTTTAAGCAATGAAAGTCACATGTTATCTTCTTTTACAATGGTGGTTCTGTCAAAATAGATTACATAGGATGGAAGAGTATTGCTATTTTTGCCAGAAACAAATAATTAATGGTGTGAATCTGGGTGTTCTGCAAGGTTTTATATTAGCAGCGGTGGGAGTACTGTAGTGGCACCAGTGTAAAATCTCACCTCTGTTGCCAAATATATCAGCATCAGCTCTTCTTTTCTCCATGCAAACCACTTTTGCTCTAAGCATAGCCATAGCAACAAAGCATGACATGGAGAAATACGACAGACAAAATTAATACCCTTTGTCTAGCATGCTTTCAGGTTGTACTTCAGTGTTTTGGTATTGTTAATTACAGTCAAACTCAAGATGTCACATCTCTTTGACAGAAATATCTAACTTGAAAAGTTAGCTGCTACCTTTGAACAAATAAACAAAAGGTAGTTTGAAGATAAGGAATTTGAGTTTAAAATGTTTATCATTTCCCTGCTTGGTACACCTTGTTTGCCATTCTGTTCCTGTCGAATGATTGAATGAACCATCTGTCTGTCACAGGTGAACTTCAACCAATCAAAACAACAAACCATATAATGTAGCCAAGCTCTTAATGAAGACAGTCAGGAGAAGAAAAAAATGTTATCTATCCAGAATCGCCTTCAATGCAGTTCTTTTTTTTTCTTCTTTTGGTGCAGAAATATTTTCCATTTCTGATATAACTGGTACTAGCAGCATCTACACTAACCTCTTTCACAGCCACTGTTGCTGTTTTTGAACAGTCACTTCTCACCCCCATTGTCACACTTGCCTGTGTCTATTATACCATGCCTGTAGCTCACGCTGTAACTGCTAGTAGTTACTCGATAATTGTCTCCTATGATCTTGTGATCAAGTTGCAAGCTGCCTCGGAAGGTTACAAGAAAACACCCCAGAGCATAGCCATTTCACCTCTGATCTTTTGACTTGTGTTTGTATGTATTCATAGTGCTAAAAGATCTCCTGTAAAGTGAATGTCACACAGATCCTTTAATTTTAGCTTCTTGTACTAATAATTGTCCTTTACTGTACTTCAGTTATGACTGCCATATGCCACTTGCCATGTTCCATGTACAATACAAAGGTCATTTCTCGGTCCACGGAACACAAAATCATGTAATGCGATGTTCATGTGCATTTCCCATTTTATGTTATTTTCCAAGTGACAACACTTAGCTTTAAAAAGCAAATTCACATGTTCATCAATGGGGAACTTGACACTCCTTAGAGAAATTAGCTTTAGCAGATTATGAATTAATTTCATATGTGTGGAACCAAACTGAAGTTATAATTGGATTTCTATTCTTTTCCTTTCTTATCTCAAAGTTATTTGAATTTTATTTTCAACATTTCTTTCTTAGTTCCTTGACTATCAGAAACAGATTTGCTGGCATTGTCAGCAGGTGCAGCAAAAATCACTGGATTACCACAAAGAAATCTCAAAGAGCTGTACTCCCAGCAGGCTCAGAGTCTGACCTAGGCAATATTCTCTCATACACTAAACAATGAATTGAACAACCTCACAACAATTGAACAAAAACGCGTTATTTCTGGTAAGCCTGTGAAGGACAAATTAGAGGAAAAATACCTTGTTACTAGAAACAATGAACATTTTCTTCGTTGATATTGCACTTGGCTGCAGTGGTAATGGCTAAATAATGTGTATAATTGTTATTTTTACTTCTGCTTTAAAGCATTACTTAGAACAATAAACTCAAACCATGGTTTGTTGCAGTATGTTGTGGTAATTAACCACCATGCTGTGTATGTGTTCTCTGTTCCGCTGAATGTCTTCACTCTTCTGTGAAGCACTGTGGCCTGTGTGTGCCCTCCCAGCATGTGGGCATGTGTCCTGCCTGTTATCTCTGTAGTTATTCATTGCAGCAGGTGCTCTTGCTGACATTTGTGGGGCGGGTCTTCAGCCTTTGTCTTCCAAGCCCTAGGGGAGTGCAGCAACCATGACTTTACTGCACCTGATCCCATGTATGGCATATGCATTGGCCCATTACTCTCCCACTCTCCCCCTGGTGTCACTGCACCAGTGCAGGATAGTGATTATGTAAACTGGAGGCTGAAATGATTAGCATGCAGAGAAGCATAGGAACTCCTTCTGTATTTTCATATGAAAGACACTTTCTGGAACAAAGTTTAACATCAGAGTGCGAGATTAATGTAATTTTTGCTTTGATGTTTATGCTTAGCATTCCTTGGAGACAAACTGGGCGGTGGAGGGAGAAGGGGCTCTAGAGACAAGAGCTATTTGATTTATCCCACCACTTAGCACAGCCTTTCATTAATACACCACAACTGAGTTAGGACATTTGTCCAGACCTTTGCCAGTAACAGAAACATTGTTTCATATTGCATACCTGTGCACAAAACAGTTATTGGAGTGAGTTATTTTATATAATACACATTCATATTCATGATATTAGAAGTACATTTCTTTGTGGATCCTATGGATGCATGTGTATATGCTTTGATCAGAAGTGTGGTAAGCCATTGCTTATCTGACGACTGAGTATCGTCCTTACATTAAAGAGTACATTTCTTTGTGGATCCTATGGATGCATGTGTATATGCTTTGATCAGAAGTGTGGTAAGCCATTGCTTATCTGACGACTGAGTATCGTCCTTACATTAAAGAGTTGCTTGAATGTACAAATTGTTATTTGGTTAATGCAACAGAATCCCTATGAATGTCTTACTGTTATTTTTCTCAACCATTTTGCCAAGTTGATTTCTTAATTGTGATATATTTAGAAAGTGCTACAAAATAAAAGTATATATATATATATATATATATATATATATATATATATGTATTTTTTTTTTTTTCCAATGCAGTTTCATTGAGGATTTTCTAAATGTCTTGTTTCCTGCACACTGCATTTACAACATTTTTAATCAGTGCATCAGCTTTTGAGTCAGTCGATTATCCACATATCCAAAAAAACTATACCATCTAATTTATAATCAGAATCAGAATCAGAATCAAGTTTATTGCCAAGTAGGTTTGCACTTACAAGGAATTTGACTTGGTGTAATTGGTGCAGAATAAACATTAAATAAAAAGAAACATAAAAAAATCTTTGATAAAATTTTATGATATGTCCACATAACAGTGTATAACCCTTCACCATGTAATTATCACCTCAGTTGTGCTCTTTGATTTCTCAGTGAAATCAACTGTGGCATCGAGGATCTTATGTTATAATGCCTGTCATAAAGAAGCAATAATTTGGTGACAGTCTAGGAGACGAGGATATTAAACTGACTAATATTCTTATTAAAAGACTTGTGCTGATTCGACATAAAACCAATAGCAATTGGCAGGAAACTATTTTCAAGGAACTCCTTCAAACAACTTAAACATAAAAAAAAAAAAAAAAAAACATGTATATACCACAAATATGGTATTTGATGTTACAACCATTTCCAATCGCTTACGACATTTCAGTAATTTCAATGCAAAACAAATAATATAATTAGAATAACTGCAGTATTTTTATATTTAAAAGTCTATAATAATCTCGTTCTGAATGCTCGTCTGAGCTAAGCTGACAAACTAAAAGCAGAGTCAGTCTAGCATCTCTTTAAAGCTGCATTAATGGTGTTTTTTGCCGCTTGAAGGCAGCAAAAACAAGTCAACACAGCATTAACATTTGATGACCTTTTAAGTTGATATATCACATTTCTTAGCAAACAGTTGTTTATTTACGCATCAGAACACATCCATCTGGTGAATGTAAGTGCTCTATTGACTCTGTTTTAGCTTTGCTTTTGGTCTCAACCAACTCTTTGGCTGTTACATGTTCCACTTTGCTGGCCAGCTATAAGTTGTTTGTATTGTTCAGTAGAGCTGAAAACAGCTCATTCTCTAGCTTCTCTTTCTGAAAATGATGCTATATAAGAGCTGTGAGAACGAACCAAAACAGAAAAGTCATGTGCCAGACAACTAAATAATGATCCAGGACTTACTATAAAGCTCTATAAATCCAAGGGGAGCTAGGTGATAATTCTCTTATTGTCACATTCAATACATCATTATTCTAAAAATATTGACAATAGCCATTTCAAGAAATGATAGCTACATTATGCATATCGATGTCCCACCATGCATACATGCTTACGAAAGCCAAACCATTACAGGATAAGAAAAAAAATACATTTGATTTAGTTGTTGTGTTAATCTTTGTATTGTCAATTTGGGTCTGGTAGCAGATTCTTTATAGAAACTGTTGCTGTGAAATCAGAGAAATCATTGTATTGTATAACGATACCTGCCTAGGACTGATAAACTATTTGAGTCTTAAACTGTAATATTGTGATAACAAGATTCTAGTGCCCTTAAAGATAATATAGTTACTTTTCACAGAATCTGGGCACAAAACAGAGAAAAGGACCAGCCAATGGAGATTTCACTTTTGCTTGCAGCTTAACTCAGCTTCTTTTCAAACTAACTTATAGTCCTTATCTGCTCTATGCCACATTCTATCCCTCTTATTCCTTCCCATATTATTCTTCTTTCTTCCGCTGATCCAGCATCTCAGCATTCCCCTTCCTTCAGTCCGTTCACCTCCATCCTTCCATACCCTGTCCCTCCATCCATGCCAGCTTCTCTGACACCCTGCATTACTCTAGCAGCAATAGGCAGTGCTGTTGGACTGTTTCCCAGTGCCGGACGTCCTCCAAGGGGAGAGTCAGGGTGTCACAGCAGATTAATGCCTTGCTCGCTGACTGATCAACTCCCGCTGGTCTGGAACCTGAGTCTACTGTGGCGTGGCCCAGATAGGGAGGTGATGCTATCCCGACTCATTGCCACTCAGGTGGTCTTGCCCGGGAAACTGTGATCCATACATTTAATGTTCCAGACACTGTCACAGTGGAACAGTGGGATGCTGTTGTGTAAAAGGCTTTGACAGGTCTGTGAACAGTGGAGAGAAGCGAGTAGGAGGTAATCAAGCTAAGTGGCTGTTTATGAAGAAAGAAAATGGTGAGGTCACTACTTGTGTGATTTAACTGCAAATGCAACATAAACACTGTGTGCTTAGTCTATGTGTATGAACGACATATTTAAATAAATATATCCTCCCTTTAAGCCCTCTTCTATTTTTATATGCATGGCTGTCCCACAATATGAGCAATATGTCTACATATTTCAAACTGTTCATTTAATATGGTGGTACTCTCGGGAAAAAGGAGGGAATGACACACATTGAGACATAGATATATGTCTCACCAATCATTAACTCATTTACTAGATGACATTATCAACCTGTCTGCCCCATTCTGTTTCTGGATATAATAGTATTTGAAATACAGAAAATGAACACCTGTGCTACATGTTACAATCATTTGTGAAATTACCACTTCAGCGGCTGTCTCTTCAAGCCCCTCATTAACCGTAAAAGGAAGTGACATGGAAAACATGAAAATTCCCATATCTAAAAAGTTGCCGCAATAATAAAATAATAGGGGGTCATCCATAATCGTCCCTCACCTCAAGATGATGATGTCTTTTCAAACTCAATTACACATTAGCAGGACAATTTCTTCCTTTATCTATCACACTTCATCAACTAGGGCTTGGCTGCATACTCTATCCTCCTCATTAGCAATCACTCCATCACTCACTAATAATGGCCTATCAACACTGTCTCAATGACCAAAGTTACGGCAGGGGCGAATGAAATATTAACTTATGATGTTAACCCGGGGTCATGTTTCAACATTGTGGAATTAGATCAGATTTAGTCAAATATCATTATAAATCAAATATGAAGGAGGACTCTAAAACAGTCAAAGTAGTTCAAAAGAGAATAAAAAAAAAGAAAACATGACCTTTTTAAAGCATGGAGTGATTTAAAGTCTTAGGACTCAAGTTTAACTGAAAATGTATTAACTGGTCAATTCAGAGTATGACAGTTACAATAAAACAAATCATTTATTGGTGGTTTAACAGAGAGAAACAGTGCAGTGAGGGGAAAAAAAAGAAAATAAGCAAGACCCAAAGCAGGCACCTTGGTTTGTGTGCCTCACCATTACCATAAATGGATGCTGACTGCCTGCAGTCAGGACCAATACACTATCTATAAGGGCTCATTTCTCTCAAATTTACTTTGCTGCCGGTGTGACGGACGGTCGCTAGTCTTAGCAGCCTAAATCAGTTCACTTTCACATACCTTTTCAGGCGTGCCCGCCATAGCTAGAGGTGCATGCAATGAGTGTCACATCCCCACCCTCTCTTGTCCTCTCCCATTACCCTCACAGATGCCATGGCAAATGGCTGGCTTGAGGTTACAGACACGGGTCTGCTGTTTTATATTCATGTCAGGATAGTGGAGTATTGGGAGCATTCGTTCAATACAGCTGCCGCGTTAGAAACATTTCCTTAGGCTGGTGTAATGACCATTTTAAAATGAAGTGAGAACTATTATCTGTCTCTCTCGCTCTCTCTGAAACACACACACATACACACTCATGCACACATAATAAACGTCCACATCTGCCAAGAAAACACTTAAGCAAGACTGGCATGGTGAATTTTGATACCACTTGATTAGTACTTTGCATAAGTATTGCGTTTTGTTCTTACGGGCCACAACCAATGTCAAATAGACACTTGAGAATCAACAGCCATTACTACGTCTCCTCACGTAAACTTAGTTTTCATCACACCGATCTGTCCTCATGGGACCGTCCTGGTGTAGAGCAACTTAATCTATGCCCTTGATTCATTTTATGTTGTACAGTAAAATGTGACACCATCTTGTTGTGCTGTTTCTTCAACTGAGTCATTATCTCTCTGACGAAGTACATATATTTTCTAGCAGAGTGGTCTGATGCTCAATAATGCAAATGAGTTCTTTAATCTAAGCCTCCCTTAAACTGGTAATTAAACACATGATTTATAGTTGTATGAAAGGCAATAACACTTTGTATGCAAAATATCACCTGATTGGTCGGATGTCATGCATTTCCTCAATATTTTATATTAAATGGATAAGATATCACGCTGCCATCTATATTTAGCATGAGTTCTGCACTGCAGTGTAGTTGCCTTTTCAAATTTGAACAGCAAAAAGTGATTTTTTTATGTTTAAGAACCCTTTACACACACTTGCATCAACATACACACACTCTACACACTAATGCTGCCTCCTGGACTTCCCAAACAGGGAGTTGTCTACTATTTGAGCTCACCTTGTACTCCATTATGAGGTCGAGGCCCTGCACCTGCTTTTCCAGGTGTGAAGGAAGACCCTGATGATGCACTCTTAATGACTTGCCAGAAGGAGAGGGCACTCCATGCAGCTGCATACTTTACAGCCACGTAAAGGCTGGTCATTACCATCCATCTTCGTATGTGTCAAGATGTAGAGAGTATGCTTGCTGTTAGGTTTTCCTTGTTAGGAAAGAGATGTGTAATTCACAAAAACAGAGGGTTGATCTCTGAGTAATGTCTTCTGGGTCCATAGAGCCTGAGGTCCAATGATGCATGACACACAAATTAAAATCAATCAATCATTAATGTTGGAAAATGTGCAGCCTATCAACATGTTGGTAACCAGTCACACAATGCAAGGGTCATTGCTGCAGCAGAGTAATTCTTCTTACCTGACTATGGAAAACAACATTATCACCAGCCAGTTTTATGGAGATGAGCCCATAAAAAATGCTGCATACAGGCACGTTATGATTTAGTACCACCAGTGCCACAGGTGCTCCTGCATCAGATAATATGCTTTTCAACTGAGTGATAAATCAACATGTTAATCAAAAAAGCTGTGGGTGTGAATTTAGTGCAAGACATGTTCTCACACTCAATATCTAAGGTGTAGACTGTGCCAATGATGTAAAAATAACAATTCTGTTACTTACTGACTATTTTGATGTTTTCCAACATGTTTCTAGGCTGAACAGATTTCAACATATGCTCAGTCTGCCCTTCATTTCAGTCACTCTGTCTCTGCTGAACACTTTCTGACCTTCATGTCCTTTCTGTTCGACTTATTAGTGAACAAAATTTGCTTCAGGCCCAAGACACCACAGCCTTTCTAAAACACTGCAGCTATACTAATCCCAAGCAGAAAATCAATTCATGAATTAATTGTTGAGCATGTCTTGCAGATCAATCTTTCACTATTACAACAGCAAGGAAACGCTGGAGGCAGCATGTCTATTCATATCTGCCAGCAGCAAAATTGGAATAGTTTTAACCTGTCGCTCAACTGTGGACTAAATCTAATGTCAATATGCCTTGGGTGGCATTGCTGTGATGCCGTATGTAATATATGAACATATGCACTGTATATACAAGTTTTACTCTTTTTTTTTTGAACATGTCCAAACACAAATACATTTTTTTATATTATATACAATGTATATATTCCTTTTGTGACAAAATCTAGTCTGTCACAAACACTCATTCCACTGATCAGACTATTCCATTGGACTAGAAGAAATAAAGAAGAACATTTAAAGGCAGTAATGAGGACAGATCAGCTTCAGTGATCATATCAGCCTTTGAATTCAGGATTTTGCTCAGCTGCAACTTATTAGGTTATTCTCCAGAATGGATGGATTCAAACAGACAAACGGGTTGAACATAACATGTTATTCTGTCCCTCTTCAATCTTTCTCAGTACATTTCTTCACTCTTAAAAGCATATTCAGAGTGAAATTTGCACTCTATACTTCCTGAAGCATCTTGTTGTTGTGTTGTACTAAAAACCAATGACCTTTTCTTTAGAGGAATTGTAGAGAATATTAGTATATGAGAAAGAAAGATCCTGAAAATAGAGATATTTATGATTATAAATACTAAGACATTGTGTTTGCCTCGGGAGATGCTAAATCTAAATTTCTTGTTATTCAGTATTGTCTTTCTTTAAAGGTTAAATATAAAACCTGTTTAAACCATGCAGAAAATGTCCCTCCTCTTTGCAACCTCTCCTCTTAATAGAGTCTTCTCGGACATTTTAAAGTTGAAACTGCCTCAACTTAAATTAGAGTCTGTTTTGGTTGAAGATGTATTGACCAATGTAAATACAACTGTTTACATTTTAGCTTTTTTTATTTTTCAGATGTACTTTGGGAAAGCTGTGATTTCTTTGATGCAAGAACTGTAAATGTGCACATTCTAATCTATGTTTTTGCCCCAGGATTTGGCTGATGAAGCTGACAAATACTTCAATCTCCCATTTTGAGAAAAGCCATTAACATTGTCTGCCCTACTTTATGGTGATATAAGACAGAACAAAACATTGGCATTTCAGAAGAAGCGTCTGAAGTAGTTGTTTTTTTTCCTAATCTTGTTTTCTCTGTCTTGTTACAAAAACTTTGTTCATCAAAATGCAGGTCAAAAGTGGGGCCTGCAGTTAGCCTTGCACTTGGTTACCACAGGGCAGCAACATGAATTTTATAGTTGCAAACAAACATCTAACCAACCAACCACAAACTCCCTGCCTTCATCTGTCATTCACACAGCAAGGTCGAAGGATACTTTTACCACATATTCCCCACTCTCTGCTCAGACCTTCAACCCTCTTCTCTCTGTATCACTGTTCACTTGTCTATTTCTTTGACCCTCACTATCTCCTCACACTGTTCATCTCCCCATTTGCACCCTGACCCGTTCCCTTCAGCCTGAGCTCATCTCTGGTGACAGCACCCGATTGACATTAATGACACTATAGAATAGAAAGGTTAATTAAGACCAACTGTTCCCTGCCCATTCCTCAGCACCATCTGCTGTGCAGCGCCAGTCAAATGGATACAGACACTGAACTGACATCGTAATGAGACTAATGCTGCAGTGAGAAAATGTAATTTATTGAGTATCAGGCTCTCTCCAGACCACTTGTGGAACTGTATACCCTTTCCAAAAACACACATAGTGAAAAACAACTTTATGGTTTATAATTCTGGCTAAATGTACTATAATTCTACAGTATATATCAGGCCCCACATCATATCACACACAATCACATACAATCACATTAAATACTGCTACCATAGTGTTGCGTGACAGTTGCGTTTTGAATGCACATGATGTGATTCAGTAGCAGGAACCATCTTTTTCATTTAGTCTATGCACTGGTAAAACAGCGGCCCTGTGGTGATCCAGGAATCTGCACATTACTGATAACCTTGAGGAAAGACATGGGAGGAACTATTAACTTCAATAAAAATCTCTAAAGGATCTAAGGTTTGTCTATTCGACAAGGAAAGTCATTTACTGATTGTGTCTCAAGCTATTTCTTGTGATTTTGAGTTTTCTGTTGAGTTGAGCTGCAAAGATGCAAGGTTTGAAGGTTTCAAATTCACAAAAGTGTTTGTTACTTAAATTGTGAAAGAAATGAAATTGTAGTGGGATGTGGGTAAATATTTGTTGATGCTCTGTCATGACTAAGTAGCTGTCAGGTTACTTAAGCAGTCCAAGTAAGGCTGCAGGGTGGAAAACCTAGGTAAGACACTAAGGTTGCAGCAAAACACACAAACAAAGTGATGACACACATCTAAATATGGAGACTGGAGGGGATTTCAAACTCTCTTTATCTTCACTTTCATTTTCTCTCTGTCTTTATCTCTATTGGGATTCTTCGCTTTGATCTTTGAACCTGTAAAATTCACACGCAGAGGCGCTCTTGACAGTAAGAGAAGAGAAGAGGCAAGTGTTGTGTAAAGGCAAAGTGAGGGGGTGAGTGGAGGATTAAATATGCAGAACATGGACGTCAAGGGCAGAGGAGGCAGATACAGCTGCAGGCAGCCTATCTGAATATGGGTTGCTTTGGAACTGCTAAACCAAACAACAATGTTCCAAATGATGAAATGATAGAGTGAACTCTTGTAAATGCATCAGGAACAATTCTAGCCCACAGTACATCACAGTTTTGGACATTTTGGTAGGCATCTTTTTTTGGTCTGTAGGAATGCTCAGGGTTCAGACGGGAAAAAGAAAGCACTTACTGAAAAAGTGTTTTAATTTTGAGGTTACACAATGACAGAAAGTACTCTAATGGATCATTAGGCATGTCAAATATTTGTCAACTTCCTCTGTTGGTAGTTTTCAGTTTGCCTCTTTATTCATAGGATTGGTTTGACATATGTTGTCACAGTTGTCACTGTTGTACTTAATAATATATTGCCATAATATTGCAGTTCTCTGACGCTTAGACCTGGGGATAAACTGTTAATATTTATCCTATTATAACCCACTTTTAACTGGTTATAACTGTGACTTTACTGAAGAGTTAAAACCACTGGAAACCTAAATCCACAATTCTAAGTAATTATGTAACTGTGTCTTATGCACATAATAGTAATCATTTACTTACTAACCATTTACTACAAGTTTTTAGGAATATTGTTATATAGATATTGGTTGGAATTGAGTGTGATTAAGCTCCAACATTTATTACACAATTAATTCTGCAAACCAATCACAAAAAAAAAAAAAAAAACACAAAACAAAAGCTCTCTGCTCTCACTCAGTCTACCTCAAAGCCAGCTAGAGCCGAAAGAAACCGATTTTATCACAAATAAACTCATAAACTGTCAAAAAAGGAAACATTCTTATCGCACAGCTTCTGAATCGAAGTTCCTCTAATTGCCTCCTTATCGCTTTGTAAAACACAATTCATTCAAAAGCAACAGAAGCAAAATAAAACATCTTGGTTAGTCTTTCCACTATGCTAACAATCAACTACTCTAGTTTGGTTAATATAAATCCAAAATTCACCGAATGAGATATGGCTTTGAAAGGGGCATAGCTAATGGCTTCAGTTCCCTGTCTGTAAACAGCTGTAAGTAAAGCAAAGAAAATATTCCAAATGTCGTGTACAATTTAAGTCGCTAAAACAGGTTTTGCTGCTCCACTGTCCACAGCGGTACATTGCTTAGCTTCTGTGCAGCAAAATGTGCTGTTTTTGAACTTTTTTTTAATAGTTATGAATGTTTATTTTCACTTTTTGTGAATTGAGGCACTCATCTTTGATGTGCATTTTTACTATTTCAAGCCACATTTCTGCAGGCTTTAATGTTCTTTTTTTTTTTTTTTTTTTTTTTTTGTATTCTTAATTTATTGTATCTTCCTGTACAATGTACAACCAATAAAAATATTGAGATTCCACATTTTGAAAATATAAAGCAGGTTGTACCTGTGGCTGGCCTAGCCGTGTGTCACTCAGAAAACAGTCAGACTCAAGAGAGAATAAGTCAGCTGCTTTTTTTCAGATGGTGATTCCCTGCTTGGAGAAAATCACTGAGGTCTTATTTTTGTTGTTGTTGTTGTTGTTGCTTCCTGTGCTTACATAAATGGTTAAAGTCAACCCATGCATGAAGCCCTCCATTTAAATTCAGTGGCTATAAATGAACGACATTGACAACAAAAAAGGAAGTCACATTTTAACATCCTTCATCTTGTTCAGTCTCAAAATGCACTCACGTAAAAAAAAAAAAAAACGACCGAACAAAATATGTATCCGCCCAGAATAGCATACATCTTCAATAAAGGTCACATTTAAATGACACATTCTGTCAATTCAGTCGGTTGGCTTTTGGCACTAACTGAGGCACACAGTATAACCGGAAAATGCATTGAGCATGCTGTGCCACAGAATGCCGGAAAGATCACCATTGAGAAGCATCATTGCATGCCTATTCTGCCATGCCTTCACATTGTTTCTTATCCTTTCTTTCTTTTTTGCCAGGGGATTAAGTGATGCCTTATACCCCATGCCAAGGTCTTTCTACAAACAAACCATTCACAAACAGAAAAAGCAATCAGGCAAATGCAGTTAGCATACAAAGAGGACTGAATACACGACTGTAGACGGTGAAAAGACATTTTGAGACTGCTTGTTAGAGCGATCCATGGCATGAATATTCATTTGCCCAATTTTCCAACTGTGTGTGTTTCATTCATTTTTCATATTATGTTTGTGTTTTGCAGACACAATGGAAAAACTACATTTCTCACAGTCATATTCTCCTTCAGTGCCATGATGCACATTTATATCCAACACTCGCGTAAAATACCTCTACTCTTAATAACGCCTTTCTAACAGTCCTCAGCTTTAAGAACAGCAGTGCAGTCAGGTTAAATCTCGTTCATCCTGTTGTTGTTTTGTATCAAGCTCAAAACTCAAGTGGGAAAGTTTACCACTGCGACACACTTCCCCAGCTGGGAGATGACGCACCGGTTCTACAATCTCCGAATACCAGTTGCTAGTATCCTAATGAGTGAGGATGTTTTTCAAATGCTCACTGTTAAAATCATTCATGCTTCCCTGAGAACAGTCCTCTGACAACTCCCACAGAGTTCATTTAGGTAACAAGTGAATCAAATGGAAGTGCAGCTTTATTTATTTATTTATTTATTTATTTATTTTTATCTCATTGTTGTCTCCCTTTTAGATAAGAAATTATTTTAAACTACTTTGTCCTGGTTTGAGTAAAACAGTCCTGTCTTCAGTGTCACCATGATAGACAGTGACACTCTTATTATGGTATGTTATTCACTTGCTGATAAAACCTCACTTTTTCTTGAAACGGACATATCTATAACTAATGCTCAGCGTCTTTCTCCGCACATGGCAGCCAACTGACAAAAGACAATTTCATGCAAAAGGAAGGGTGCATATCCTCTGTTGGTTATTCGTAGGTGAAGTTGACATAAGTGATGAAAGAGCCTTTACAAATACATGAGGCTAGAGACACTGGGAGAGAGGTGCCATGTTGAAAATTCATGAGATACCCATCCTGCTATCACAAATGTTTTCCCTGTCCATCCATCCTGCATGTACGTTAATAGATTATAGAAAAGGCCTTTATTCTTGAGTTTGTCCATTTGCAAAGGCACATGCAAGCACACCCATGCACATATCGAAGTCCCCACACCACCACCCCAGGGGGTTGTGTATAGAGTTGATTGCTGCTAAGCACAGTGGTCATTAGGCGGTCAAACCTCCCACCATCTAGGCCGATAAAAGCTCAGCCATAACCGTCAGCCCCATTAACATTCTATCCAAGTGTCGTGCAGGCTTTAATTCATTGTCTTACCCAGATAAACTTGAATTGATTTCAGTGAAGCATTTGTGTGGCTGCCTTCCCAAAAGACAAATCTTTAATGTTAACATCCACATTTCTTTAACTGTTTTGTCACCTGAAGTAAAGTGTATACGTTGCTGGCAGAGGAGGGGATAAAAAAAGACATAAATAACACCAAAAGGACTGGAATGACCTTCAAGCTTGGCAACAACTAATCCAACTGATCACAAAATGTAAAATTTTAATAGAAATGTATATCAAGGCAAAGCAAGATTGAACAAGATTGAAGAATAGACTTGCTTTGTAGTTGTAGAAAGTGACTGTCTGCTCAACAGAAATCTGGAATGTGTTGCATTGACAGTATCTGCCCTTGCTGAAGGCAAGAGTGCACCTTATCCAGACTGCTCAAAATTTGCTATCTGAGTGGCATTTTAGTTTGAGCATTTTACTTTAATAGCTGGGTGAAAAGAAAGTCCTTACTATTTTCTCGATGCTTGCCAATGAGTATTAAATCAGGGGATTGGGAGTGATCTATCACTGTTTTTCTATCATTGTTAGGATTATCTAAACATGTGCTGTAGGCTGCAATAGCTGTATAACTGTGGCATCCCTGCAGGCACAAACCCAGCAGGGGTGCAAATGCAGTCCTGATGCCACTTTTATTTGTGAAAGTCCATTTTATGCACCTGTTTGGCTCCAAATGGGTGCTGCTGCTGCTCACTGGTGTAGAGCAATTTTGGCAAGAAAGTGCAGCTGCTCAGGCCACCTCATTTTACAAATGCAGGGGCACAGAGCAATTTTTTGTGTCTTATGTTGTTCGAGTAAATGGTAAATGGACTGCACTTATATAACTTTTCTACCTTAACAGACAAAGCACTTTAGATTTAGGTCTTATTCACACACATACACTACACACTGATGGTGGTAGAGTATTTTAATGCATTTTAATTTAATCTAATGCATTTTTTTCTCTTGTAGGTATTTAAATACATGTTATTCTCTTTAATACAGTTAAGGCGGAGTCTGCTGGCTTGGATAGATGAGTGATTCTCACCAATATCATCTTTGACATTTACTATTTCGGATGTAGTTGTTCCCTTACAGTTAATTAAATACCTGAACTTATCGTAGCAGCAGCAGGATTAACAAGTGTGTTCCATCCGCAGTCTCTAATTTGAAGGATACACATGTAATTTTGCACAGGTCAAACAGCATGGGCACCCTAATTAATTAGCCAAATCTTCCGATACAGAATAGTTTTAATAAGATAGGTGCATGACCTTCTCTGGTTTTCTGCCAATTGCACATTTGTAGACTGTAACACACAAATTCCAAATTCAAACACAGAATCAACAGACATATGTAGAAGGACACCATTTCTTGTGATTCTTCAAAGCACTGCTTTCTGTCTTGCAAGCAGTTATGGGATGACAGTCAGTCAGTTAAAACAGACTTTTGCTCACTTTTATAGCATGTAAACATGTTCAAATGTTGCGGATGGCAATCTGGTTAATCACATGGGTAACCAAAATACCTGAAAGACAGTTTTTTGTTTTTTTTTGTGTGTTAACAATATTTTCTTGGAAAGTACTATGCTATAGTCAGCCTAGATTTCAGAAATTTAAACCTCCTTGCAAACAAATGTTTCACTCTGCTAGGCTTGCCAATTACAGATTCACAGCAGCAAGGTAATGCCATGAAAGTACCCACCACAACAAACCATATATAAAACAACAATTCACAACCTTTATTTGTGAAGCAAAATAAAAATCACACTGAGTAATGCCCTGCCATGGATATGCTCACCAGGAGGTTAAGCACACATAAATAGGCAAAGAGTCTCATTAGTGCAAATGTAAATAAATAGAGACAGATGATGCAGACAGAGAGTCCACAGGACCACAGGCTTCTGTGTCATGTAAATATCTGCCTTGGCAAGCCAAGTCTCAGTGTGTTAGTATCAGAATTATCTGATAATTCGAGCTGTGGAGGGCAATTACCCATATACTGCTACCCATCCTATATCATTTCTGCACATGTGTTCTTGAGGGGGGATTAAATACAATTTAAAAGACATCCTCATATATCTGTCCATCCATTCACCCATTTTAAACAATGATTAATCATAGAGCTTGTGTCAGCAACAGAAATGAAAGCATAAAAAAATGAGACATCCATACCGCAGA
Organism: Sciaenops ocellatus; assembly: GCA_033000465.1. NCBI lineage: Eukaryota > Metazoa > Chordata > Actinopteri > Sciaenidae > Sciaenops > Sciaenops ocellatus. Next base: position 18,235,732 of record CP136871.1, on the reverse strand, counting down.
AGACTAAGCCCCGGAAGCCGGGGTGTAATATTGTTGCTGATCAATACGGGTGATTTCATGATTGTTAGTAGTTAATAGTTGCTGAAGTTCCTAGATGATGAGGTTTGGCTATGATTTGTCAGGTAGATTTTTATTCAATAAGTATATGCCATATGCTCACATGCCATAGTCTGCTGAAGACTGCCATGCTTGTCCAGCTCAGCTAATCCAAGTGTGAATGGTGATATAAACCACTTAAGAGAAAACATACATGCCTTACAAATACGTGATTAGCACAGGAAGAAAATCAACATTTGTTCTGGTTGCAAATGGATTCTAACAATGGTTTGAATGGGCGCGGGCCAGTCTAAAATTCCCTCTTTCTGAACCACAACAGAGGATATATATTGGGGTAGTAGCATGAAACCTATGCACAACTACCAGAACAAAAATATCCACTTGATTGAGCTTAGTGAGATAAGTGAAGCAGCATATTGCTGCAGCTTTGGTCAAACTTTACATTTCTTATGGTGTAGTCACATTGAAGGATCACTCTACTGTAAGTATGGATGGCACGGATGACAATTAATGCCCAGATTGTTAATGCTGCCATGTGTAAAATGTGACTTTTTTTTGCTTGTATTGGGTTGATTCATGTAACTAAGACATCAGCCTCATTGTCAGTCTGTGAATGACATTTCCAATTGGATTTGCAAAAATGAAATTGTATTAGCTGCATTGAACTGAATCAAAATTACATCCATTCAACTCAGTTAAACCAACACAAACAGACATGTAGGCTCAAACAGAAATTGTGGTTCATGCCTCACTTTCTAGCTTACTTTTTTGTTTTATTTCATTTTATTTTTTTAAGTTGTAGTGGGAATAGAAGCCTTCATTCATATTCAATGTGATTATATTGTGGTATTCTTAAAAAAAATAATGAGAACAAAAATAACACAACCATCTGCCTCTGAGGATGCATAAATTGAAGCCTGGGTCACATCTTCTCAATGAATTAAAGCCATTAGAGACTGTTTTAATTGTGAAATATCAGATGTTCAGGACTCATTTTGAAGGACTGTCAGTCTGTCAGTCTTTGTGGGAGCCTCCCCAGGGAACGTTCCGTTCTGTTTTGGAGAAAAGAGGCATATGGGAATGTTCATCATGTACGCAGTTTCCTCAGTCTCTGCAGTGGGTGTTCCTCTTGTCACTAGTGGTATTATACATCAGGAGTCAGCTTACTGTATGTACTGCAGGTGTGCCGTAATACCCAACAGATCTTCAGCGTCTTACACCAGGATTAGAAGTTGTTTTGATGAATAAGCTTTAGGTAACTCAAGGGATAATATTCTGCAGATGCCCTTTGCTTACTTCTAAAGATTAGAAGTTGAGCAACTTGTGGAACATTAAAAACACCAACATAGTTTGTTGGCCTTCAGGGGACATCCCGTAGAGCTGCACTGCGCTAAAACTAATTTACATGGCTTGCCATTGCCTGCAGGACTTTGATTGTCTGTGTTCGGTGTCAGCTTCTCATTACATTACTGTTTATTGCTCTTCAAGAGAACTATGTGCAGCAGTGTAGAATTTAAAGATCCCAGCGATGCTGCATAAAGCAGAAAGTCTACACTCTCATCTTAACCACAACCTTCTTGCACAGAGTGATGTCTCAGCATGGTGAGCTGTAGCAAAAGAAACCATTTCAGTGCAAACAGTATGCAAAACAGTGGGTGAAACGTCTCATAAACACATTGCAGATAGAGATTTTTATGGTTTTACCTTGAGATCACTGAACACAGTGAACGATAACAAGAAATGTAGGGGATATCAATAATCTTTTTATTGATAAGAGTACAATATGAAATGTGTAAATGCACTTTCAAGGGGACAATAAGTTCACATTTCATTTTACCTTCCAGTGAAATATATAGCTCACATGTAGAGCTCCACTACTGTGAGGAATTGTATTATTTGTAGAGCTATATAAAAATACTGCTCAAAGTAATTCCTTTTCAATGATATTGACATTTGGAAATTACCTTTATATCGTCATCATTTTAAGTCCTTGTTTGTGAAGGTATGAGGATTATATTTATATAAAATAAGCTCAAATTTAAAGAACAGGTCCAAATACGAGCAACAAGATTGAGAATATGCTTTTGATGTGATTTTGCATCGGAGGCCATTTACCTTTGTTCTCCTAGCCTAGTTTCAACTCATGCATGGTCCCCTTCTTTAATGCCTGCCTTGTCTGATACGATTGTTCCTATGCAGATGTTGAGAATATGGGGCTCAGAGGAGCATTTCATTTAAAAACTCAGCTGTATTTGTGATGCTCCCATAATAGAATGGTTCAGCTGCTTTAGGAAACAACATCTGCCACAACTCATATCACAGTGCGGTGCCACCTAACATTTTTGTTTTATTTTGATAGTCAAGGCCATGCTTCAAATCTATTTATTATAATACTAAAGGGTCTTTATACACAGTGGGGGTTGAGGAGAAGGGCCAAACTGCTGGTGGTTCAATGTCAGCTGTTATTGGAAGCTGTGCAGTTTGGAGGCTGCATTCTGTGTGTTGTTGTGCTGTTTATGGCTTTAGTCTGTGTAATTAGCACTGCTGCTGTCTACTAGAACTGTCTGACTACACACATATAAACTCTCCCTGTTGTTTTTCCAATTATTATAGTGATTATAATGAAATATTTTTCTAGTTTATATTCATGTTTGTGTGCTGCGGATTCTTACTTGTCTGAGACTTAAATCAGATTCCAATGTAGTTTTCTACAACTGGCCTCCATTACTGCTAAATAGAGTGCTCATGTGCAGATTTTGATTTGTGTATTCAATCCATTTTAGCTCATTCCCAAAGAGGCCCAACAAACCATCTGCTGTTTAGATAGACTCTGACCTCTATGCCTCCCATGTCCAAGCACACCACCAGAGCATATCCATCCATACGGCCCCGTCTGGTTGTTAATCTCTGAACGGAAGACAAGGAGGTTATCATCACATGCCATTTGAAAGGACGGGCCCACTGGCAAATCCCCACCGAGGGCCTTGTTTGACTCAGTGCACTCTCTCCCTGTCACTTGCAGGACACAATATGTGATTAATACATTGTCATGCTGTAGCAGTGTGACAATCTTGATGGCTGCACATTCAGGGTCTTTAGGGCATTTGTCATGTCTGAACATCAGGACGGAAGTGGCTTTGTTTCTTCCATCTATAAATGTGTGAAAATTGGTGAGGCAACATAACCATTACTTTATGTTCTGCTCTGTACTTTTCTTACTCAACTAAGCATTTTATTTGACTGTAATAACTGCAACACAATAAAATGTTGATTGTGCCGAAGCCCCATGAAGCACAAAAATTCTTGTCTTGGACAAAATCCCCAATACTGACCATTACAAATGGGAAGTAATGAGGGTAATTTATCTAGATTGCAAGATCTTGTCAAAGGCAGCCACATCTTAGTGTTAATGATCTTAAAACATCTGGCTCTGCATAAGCATGTTACTCGATCTGCACTCCTCCTCTATACTGGCAGAAACAGTCTGGATATGGTGCCTAAAGAGCTGCTCTCCTCTGACCTGAATTCTCCGTCTCCTACAGCAGTGGTGTTAGTGGGCCACATTAGCATTTTCCACCATTTCTTTGAACCTCTGATGTAATTAATTTAGAGAATGGGGGGGATGATGTATAAACCACTTAAGGGAAAACGTATGTGTCCTACTAATAAGTAATTAGCACAGGGAGAAAATAAACATTTATTCTGCCTACAAAGGGGTTTTAACAATGGTTTATCTGATGCTAGTGTGTTGAAGAAGTACATTTGTAGCAGAGTGCCTAGCCTGCTATTTGTAGAATTCTTCAGAGGACTGAAAAATATGATTTAAAAATAGTGTTGTCTCTTAAAAGATAAAAAGGCTGTGAGTGACAGATGTCCAAGCTTGACTTGTGTGTCTGTGTGTATGTCTGATTTAAGCTTGACTGGAACTGAATGGTATTGGCTGAATTGTGGGTGTAAAAAACCCCAAAATGGCAAATAATAATTCATATTCCAGTACCATCAGACCAGGACATAATTAAACATGCAGTATTTGAACAGAATTTACTGATATTTGTTCCTATCCTCTTCCTAGTTATTAGTTATGAGGCAGCAGCATATTTCCGCTATGTGCGAGGCAGAAGATACAAGCTATTGTTTGAATAAAAAATACATTTTTTTCCTCATGGTTTCTATAATAACATTGTTTAAATGCCAAAGTCCACCTAAACAGGTGTTTTCACTTTGACCTCATTAGATGTGGTCTGAAGACTGATTGAGTATTTACAGACTGTACATTAGCCATAAGTGAAAACACCTGCGTGAGTGTGCAGTTCACTAAAAATGGTAAAATGCTATATTAAACAGTAGGATACATTTCATCCCTGTTTTTTCACATCTATTGAAGATGAAATACAAAAAAACAAAATATTGAAATATCATGTACATGTGACTTAAATATGTACTGGAGCTTCTGCTTGTTGCAGGCAATATGATGAGATAAGTGCAGAAGACAAATGAATATATGAAAGAAACATCAATGAAATGTCATATTTCCACCATTTGTTGAACGATTTACTTTAACTGACTTTTTTCATTACATCATGACTTTAATTTCCATTTTATTTTTACATTTTGTTAATTGTAATGAAAATGATATTAAGATTTGCACTGCATTTCAGTGAAAACCTGGCGAATGACAGTTTTGGTTACTCCAGTCAATGATGCACAGGGACACGTATACATTGTTTGTCCTCGTTCTTGTCTTTATATATATATGTATAAAAAAAGTGGATAGTGCTTTTGGTCAGGATCTTGGTTTTACTGTTGATAGAGGATTTGTTTTTCTTGCCAAAACTCCAAACAAATGATATGTCTGTTTCCAGACATACCAAATTCTGAGTTCAAATCAAAATTTTACTTTTGTAATAACAAATGTATTTTGGCATAACATGAAGTCCATTTGCATTTTTTATGTGCATACTCACATCATACAATTCTGATGCTATAGTTTCTCAAAAGAAGTTAGGAATATTTTTAACCCAAATCAGATTTTAGCTGTGATACCTTGGAGTGATTCTGATAAATGTGGATCCATAAAGCGTAAATTTACATTTTACATCTGAGCCATATAACTGATGTTATTTCCAAGGGCGACTCACAATGAGTGCAACCGCAAGAAAATTGTAATTCCTACTTAAAGACCCTACATTGCATAATATTAACCTCAATAAATCATTCTCAAGTTAATATAAATACTATGGAATAATGGTTATAAGGAAATGGTCAGGACTGACAGGGAATAGAAGGAGCCTAAATGAAACTAAATAGGTCTTCCTTATCTTTGTTTTAAGCATGAAATAATTATTATGCATCACAGGCAAACAAATAGTCAGTCCAGAAAATATTTGAGTGACAATGTGTAATAGAGAAAATGTATTGTCAGATAACAAAAAAACACAAATACTGTATGTTACATTTTGTTTTTCTGTAGAAAAGAAAGTTTTGGGGCACAGGTGGAGAATGAAGCAAGAAATGCAGGGAATGGTATTCTGGTAATGATTAGCTGCTGCTGCTGCTTCAGAACTGAACAATGTTTTCTAATTATAGGATGAAGTTCTCTCTTTGCTTACATCTCAGTCAAAACAATGGTGAAAGTATAGCAGAGGATGAGTCTGCAGGTGCACAAGATTTGCAGAAGGCTGGCCAGACTGGTGAGTGGAACAACAAACTCAGCTAAATGTAGCTGTTGTCGAGTTTACATTGTCTATACATCTCTGTGCTAACTTGGTGCTGCTTTATTCTGGTGTGTGTGGCATCGCTTGTTGCTCTTATTTATTAGTCATTTTTGTTTATCTGTCTGAGTTCTGTCCTCTTTTCAGGTTTATTCTAGTCAAGCAACAATTATATTCATACATTATAAATTATGTTTGTAGGTGAACCTTTGTACAAAGGCTACAAAGTGTCGTATATAGAAAAAATTAATGTATCACTGATCTGGAAAATGATTTAATGTAATAGTTTTATAATATAACATTCTCATCATCGTACACCCCCCACCCCCCCATTTCAATAATGTAACAAAACACTATTTAGTACAGAGAGTATATGATCTATTTTTAACTGATCTATTTTATTTTTAAAATATTCCAGTACTTTTTTTTCCATCCCTTGCCTGAATGGTAAATTAATGCTTAAGCGCTGTTTAATCAGAGTTAACAAGCAGCGAATATATCTGACTTTAAAGCAAGAACAGCAGTGATGTACAGGAGCGTGAAGTTACTGTAAATATGGTCAGAGTCTCCACCCTACAATCTAAAGGTCACAACATGTTGTAGTTGCTCTGAAACGAAGGTAGGTTGTGTTTTGATTTAGCATTACACTTGTGTTTGACAGCTTCACGTTGTGATACATGAAAGGGTTAAAGGTTAAAGGTTGTTTGCATCATAACTTTGCTTCTGCAGAAACGTCTACAGTACTTTAGTATTCCAGAGGATTCACACGGGAACAAAAAGACACTAAGCTTATTTGGAGATTTGAGAACAGAGCTAATGAGACAGTGAAGGGGAAATAAGAGCTTGTGGAAATAAACAAATCAATGCATACCAACTGAATATTGATCAGGTATTGTTGCAAATAGCATGTATGCTATACATAGAATACAAATATATCTATAAAAAGAATAAAAAAGGTTTTAAATACAAATGTCCACAACATGCGGCTAGAGAGAGAGAGAGTAAAGATAATTGATATAAGAGGACACTTTTCTCACTTGCCTCTGGTGTAATAGCAACATTGTGACATTTGCAATTAATACAAAAAACAAACAAACAAACAAACAAACAAACAAACAAAAAAAAACATCTGTCTGTTTTTACACTTTTTTGACCTTTTAAGTCAGATTCTTGTCACAGTTTAAAATCTCACATGGTCTTTTGTGGTCAGATAAGAGTTCATGGTTGAGGTAATAAATTAAAAGGGTGTTGCAAAATACACAACATTCAAGGTCTATAAAGCTGGAAAAACATGGCTTGTTTTAAGATAAAACAGCAGCACATACTATAAGGGAGAAAAAAAACAAAAACAAAACATCAATACAGTCAAAATAAAACACATGGGAGCTTTAGCTGTCATGGAAACAAGATAAGATAATCGGTGGCATTAATGGTCAGAGATGACAAAATTGTCCATGCCCTCTGGAGATGGAAGATGAAATAGCACATAAAAACAGGATCTAGAGGTTATTCTTAACCTGACTTGAGGATTCTGACCCCTGTGATCTGTAATTTTTGCTGTGCCTCTATCAGTTTTTCAACTTGGATCTGAAATAGTCTTTTAAGCTTGTTACAGCTATTACACAGGAGCTGCCTTGTACAAGAGACCACACATGAATGTTAATGTTTTGAGCTGAGAGGCACAGAGTGCATCTTCTACTTGTATCTTTTTGCATTTGCTGGCTTGGCTAGTTAAAGGATCAAGCTCTTGGGTTTGTTGCACATTAATATAGAAAATAAATGAGGAAAACAGGCTATTCTCATTTATATTCTATGTGTACTGTGTATTACTTTGATAAAGGTAGGAAACACAGTAGGTAGGGAACAGAGTTTCAGTAATACATAATGAAAAACAAATCTTTAGACTGCACAGGATTTTAGTGGCTTGACAGCAGCTAATGGCCTGGAATATAATATTTTCCCTCACAAGATTATTGTAATTTTTCAAATATTTTCAATATGTTATGTGTTTTATGTATCTGCATGTGCAACAAATTGCTGTTCCATTGTATACGTATTAGATCTCATGACTTTCTTAAGTCACAACCTTGTTAAAGCACACACACACACAGTCGGAAAGTTGATCCACAAATAGTCATTCAACATTTTGAGTGCACAGTAGGAATTTAACTGTATCCATCTGCCTGTGATACAGTAAGGCAAGACTCAGACCCAAAAGCAGATCCATCAGACAAGGCAGGTGAAGTTAGCAGGCACTTTACTCGATAGTCAGTCAGGCTTCCAGTCTGCGGTGGGAAGGCAGGATAAGACAAACAAAGCCCAGTAGAATCTGCTGGCAGACAGAGCGTTGGCAAAAAGTCTGCAATCAGATAACAATGTAACTAGAGTAACTCAAACACTAAGACCATGTATTAAACTGGAGCTTAGTCCAATGCTGTAGGTAGTGAAGTGTCCGGGGAGTTTTCTTCCCTTTCTCACAGACATTTTCACTTGTCAAGCACAGGTGTGTCTAATAACATTAATAATGTCATTTAGATATGCCAATAAAAGGACCCTGGTATTGCGTATGCTGAATGGTATAACTTAATGACACACCTAATGTAAATAAGAAACACATTTATCGTTTATGTTATTTGTCACACCTATACTTTTCCTGCTAAGACAAGTCAAGAGAGAGGTCTGTGGCAAATTAGTTACAGTGTAGACATTAATGCCACATTAGCAATTATGACTTAGAATCTTGTACTTTGCCAGAATCCCCAATGTATTTCATTTGACACTCTATAAACACATAACAGCTGAAGCCCATTATCCCAGGTAAATGCCATGACTTTCAACCTCTCTCAACCATAATGCCGCCTATATAATGATAGATAACTATACATTCAGTGCGTAAATCATAACTTTTGTTTGTAATCCTGGCATGAGTGAGTGTCACAACCATATATAACTGTGCTACCATTATCATCCATTTCATGACATGAAGGTTAGCTGAGAACATTTTCTGAATGGACTGTAAAGAGATTAATCCACATGCAAGTTCATGCTCATTGATCGCTTATTTCCTCTTCCAGCAGACACTTTTCACATGTTGATTACAACTGCAGCTAATGAGAATGAAAAAGGTAGGTTCAGTTAATGTGGTTTGTGCTTTTTTCTCTGCACCCCTTGCAAAGTTTTGTTTTCTCAAGCACCTTCAACTAATGTAATTTCTATAATTGACCATTGATTTTTTTTTTTTTTTTTTGATTTGAGTTTTTGATTAGATACAGTGCTGCTCAAAAGTTTGTGAACCCTACAGCGATTGTCAGATTTTTTGTAAAAAAAAAAAAATACTAAAATAACCTTATTTAATGCTAGATTATACCCCAATTCACTATACTCGCATTCCAAATAATGGACTCAAACAAAAGAAATGGTTATATTGTCATTCTTTATTTAAAAAAAAGGGTTGATTTAAGAAAAAAAAACAGATTTCATGGGTGCAAAAGTATGTGAATCCCTTCAGTTAATAGGATATTGCAGCTCCTAACCTCAACCAAATGGTTTCTGTAGTGACTCATCAGTCTCTCACATCTACTTTGGAGGATATTTGCCATTACCAATGTTCTTCTGTCTCTTGTTAATATTTTAGAAGTTCGTCCACTTCTAGTCAGAGTTGTAGTCTTTTTCAGTGCTCTCCATTTCTAGATGATCTGCCTCACGTTGGAACGATGAAGCTCACATTTTTTTGAGATGACTACATAGCTACCCCCAGACAAATGTGCTGTCACTACCCTCTTCCTGAGGTCCTCTCTGAGATCTTGCTTCCTCTCCACATGATTGACCTGTATGGGTTCACCTGGGTAAGACTAAAGTGACCTGGGTTTATCTCTGTTTCAATCAGTGATGCACAATTTTGTCACTAAACATCTCTGATGTTATTGGTCCATTTCAGTGGTTAATTTAGACACCAATTTGTCCCACCAGATTCTGCTTAACTGCTTGTTTTAACCAATGCAGCTCAGGGTTCACGAACTTGTGCACCTACATAAGTTGACCAAAAACTGTTTTTAATTTAGTCTTGACTACACAATTGATTATTATTATTATTATTTTTAGAGTATATTGAATTGATAAACCTACACCTGTTATTTCATATAAAAAAAATAATGGTTTTGATTGAATAAGGAAATCAGGGTGAAACAATAGAACTCCAAAATGCTCAAGAGGTTCACAAACTTTTGAGCAGCACTGTATATGTCTATGAAATGTAAAAAAAAGAATAAAGACTATAAGAATAAATATTTTCTTCAGAAGTCACAATGACAGTCAAATTGATTGTTTTGTCCAATCAAAATTAAGGCCTTTCAATTTATTATGATATAAAACCAGCAGATTTTAACACTGCAACATGTAAATGTAGTGTTTATTTTACTGATTATCTCTGAAAATACAATTTGAAAAGATTGTTTTTCCCAAGATGTTTGTCACATGTTTTATTTGCTGCATTTCATTTTTCATGAAAACAGAAAATGGCATCCTTCCATTTTTCCCCCCAAGTCAATTTCCCAGATAAAATATTAATTATTGAATTAAATATTGAATGTGTTTTTTCAGTGTGCTTTGTGGTTAGGGTTGTGTTGACTTTTTCCCCCAGCAGGGACAGAGATGCCCCTATCTAAAAACTAGTGGCAATCTGCACAGACCCAGAATCAAACCAGGATTCCTCAACAGCTGTGATCGCTGCAACAGTCTTCTTTTTAATTCCACTTCCTGTTTTTTCCTTGATAAAGATAGTCTGCCATCCAAAGTCACAGCAACACTCACAGACAGCTTAGTCCATTAGAGATAAGGCAGATCAAAGACAGCAAGTCAGGGATCTAGAGATCACATCTACTCCATCCATCCCTTCACTTTGGCTTAAAAAAAGAAAAAAAAATCATCAAATTCAAAGAGCACAATCATGTCTTTAAGGAAGACAGCCTATTTGTATTCTAGGCTCCCACTATGTCTCCTCACGTGTGACTGAGTGCAAGTGAGGGAGCGAGAAGGGAGGAGGGCAGAAAGAGGGAGGGAGGGAGTGTATGAGAGAGAGTAAGGATGAATCTAATGCGTTGCAGCAGAGAACTGTGACAGACCAGGCATTTATTTGAGTAGAGACTGCTGCTGTAGCAGGAAGGACGCAGCAGCAGCGGCAGCAGCAGCACTGCTCATCACTCAGTACCTCCACCACAGCTGGAGACAAGGTGGACACGAAGAGTTGGAGGAGCAGAGGATACACACCGGGAGCACAACATCCTCTCCAATGCCACCAGCATGATGATTTCTGGAATACTATGTTGGCTTTTCCAGCTTTACCTTGTAGCAGATCAGTTTCCTCCTGATGCTCTTCAGTCCATATTTTACCCTTTCCTCTGTCTTGATTTGAAGGGGTATTCATGCCAAGGGAAAGCGTGGCTTGAATGAGAATCAGTGCTGGTCTCTCTACAGGTCAGACATTAGTACCAGCAGAAGACTCAAGAGGCATTCTGCACATTATGCAAATCTCCTGAGTACTCCTCTGTGATCTCCAGGGGGTTTATCACAGCTCTGTCTCATCCAGTGGAAAGAAGTCAGGGGAGTTATTGGCACTGAGAAGTGTGTATGAGTCGTTGTGCTCAAAGAAGGCCTCAGATTTCCTTTTTTTTTTGTCATGTATGGCTATTGGGTTTTGGGTCAATGAAAAAAGACAAGAAAAACAGAAATACAAAAGTGAATTTGTTTCAAGAAGAAAACAGCAACAAAATTATCTTTTGCTTCAGTTCTGCTGTTGGTGAATCTTTCATTCCTCCCGAGGGACACCCTGGACTAAGATGTGAAACACACTGGTGAGTAATAGAAGTTTCCAACTTTCGCACACGCACACATTTTCTGACTGTTTCTTGCATAAACACCTCAGACAGGCATTTATTACCAAAGGACCTCACAAGAACTTACATAGGACAAGAATAAATATGATGCAAAAATATGATCTGGTGAATCTGGTGATGTATTTTTCCTACAGATTGTTATTAATTTATTAATGTAAACTACACATATTTTTTCTATCAATCTGCATTCTTTTCTTTCTTTTATTTTACTTAAATTGTAATTTCACCACAGGAATTGATGTGTACAGTTACACTACCATAAAATTGATTGGCTAGCTGATGCATGGCACGGCTTCTCCACCAATATCTACTTGTTGTAATTTGGTTGCTAAGCTACAGTTCCCTTCTGCAGAGTAATCATGCTACCTGTCAAGAATGACATGATTTACCCTTTTTGGACATCAGCATAATTCATTACTTTTGGGTCTGAGAGCTCATTTTGAATAGCAATGTCCTGATACGTGGAGGAAATGGATGTTTCGTTTGTCCTTCAGAGTTCTCTGCTGTTTGTGCTTACACAGGGCTTGTTCTGTGGTATTTCATAGAAAAGGAAAATAGTTTGAACATTTGTGGCCAATGTGTGTATGCATGGACCTTTTGTGTGAGACATTTACTGCTTAGACATTTACAAAATGAATGTTTTTTCTTTAGAAGGATGAATACACTCTCTGTTGGAAACATGTGCCTTTTTATCTGTCTTCTAATTTAATCAAAAAAACATATTCAGGCATCTTCATGTCAATCAGGTCCCTGCCTCTTGTTCAGTCTTGTCTAACCTCTAACTGTATCAACTATAATTACACATTACCGTAATTGTCAAGTACTAAATAGACTGAAAATCAAGTACACCATACACTGGTGGCCTGTGTACTGGAGAACTGGAGTACTGGTGGTGGGAGGTTTCTATTTACTGCAATCACACTCCTGTCACCCACAGGCCTGTTAAGATAAGAGGGAGCATTGCACACATATTTAGATTAGAACCATCATCTGTTTGTATGCAATCAGCGCCTCCGAGACACTGGACAAGCGCTGTACCCCTGAGAGAGCATGTGGTGATGAGCCATGTGTGCACAACCCTTGATGCCACTTATGATTCTTGAAGCAGTGACGTGATGATGAAAGGCTGGCAATTGCTGCTGATTAAGATATTAGAAAAAGCATTCACCCATGCATAATGAAATTATATGCGTCATCAAAATCAGAGCAAACATACTTCAATTAGTTCAATTGATGAAGTCCTTCCATCAAGACAGGATCACTTGAAAAAAGTGAGCACAATGCGATTAATTCACTCACCATTCATTATGAAAGGATGTGTGTTGCATATCATTGTGATGAACAACACAATATCTGCATCAGTTGAATGCATGGATGATTGTGACAGTGCAGCACGATATTTAAATCGTCACACATTGGTTGTTATTCTCGGTTTACACTGTTTAGCCACCAGCTGGTCTGCTTCTTACTGCACACTCTACACAGTATGGCAAAATAATATTAGATTGTATAATAGTGGTTCTATTTTCTTCATACAAACCCAAACTGCACTAACCCAGCAGGCCTATGGGGAGCTGAGCATGCCAGCATTGAACAATAGACTGTCAGCCATTCTTTTGAAGCTTAATCCAGCACAAATCCCACACCAAAAACATTAGTCTCAGTAGCAAGCATATGTGTCATATATTATTGAACAAGGAAAACAATAGGAACAGCATCAAAAACAAGCGAGAAACAGGAGCTCACCGGCAGACCTCTGGAGTGAGACACAGCTGGCTTTCACCTAAATCTACTGATATGTACTCATGTTACAACACTGACAACTACAAACCAAGTACAACTACGACCAATTCACTGCAATAATAGCTCAAATTCTGTTTCAGCTTTATTTCTTTTATCCAGACCAATCTCAAGTAGTTTATTCTCTTATTCGAAATTGAGCAAAATATATTTATCAACTCTTATCAGAATATGTGTGCAAAGTGCTTCTCAAAGAACAAATGCATTTAAATAAGGATTTAAAAACGAAACGAAAACAAAATTAAAAAAGTATCTTGTCAATTTTCTGAGGCTGCCACTTTTGTTGGTTAGGATAATGTTGCAATCAGCAATGGACTGAACCGGGAACCTGCTACAGTAGAAGACACAGGAGCGGTCACACATGTCAACAGTTTAGCCAGATTATGTTATTCTCACACTTTATTTGGAGATAAAACTGAAAGCACACACAAAGAATCATCCCTTATTAGGCCCCTGAAACAGACTAAATGTGGCCGTGAAACTTTTTTCCGCAGGGTCAACCAGAATCAACACAAAACGAAAGTTTCTTGTAGCTGCAGAAATAATCGATTTGTAGTTTCAAGTAAGAAAAACACCACTTGTCCAGGCCATCTAACGTGATGAATTGCTGCTTATCTCTGGTTTATATATAAAACAAATATCTTCGGGTTATGGGACTGTTGGTTAGACAAAACAAGCAATTTAATGATGTCACACATTATGTGAAGCGGTATTTTCATGAATTCTACAGGCCAAATGACTAATTAAGAATATAATTGGCAGATTAATCAATAAGGGAAATAATCATTAGTTGCAGCTGTATCATCTGACTACAGATGTTTCTTGTCTCATTTGTCTTAGAAACAATGCGTCTGTGTCCAGATTAGAATGATAACAATTTCAACTGCTACATTGAAAATGTGACCTGAGTTGAAATAAACGTGAATTATTACAGTGCGTATGGGGATTCATGTCTGCCCAAACGCCTTCGTGATGCCTCTTCTAGGTGCTTTTAGGTGCTGTCTCAGTGATATCTGTATTCTAAAGCACAGATTGATCATTTTTGTATTTGATAAGTTGTGTATCTGTGGGTAGGATGTGTAGTAAAATCACTCAGTCAGCTTTTGACCTGATCCTACAAGAGTTTCATGAGATGTGCAATTCATTCAGTAACTGTCTCCTCAGACCTAGACTCGTGGATGTTTCTGTGTGCATCTCAGTGCTTATCTAGGCACTACACTCTCCCCTGCTGAACACTAAAGTGGCAGGTATCGGAGGCTGTCAGAGAGCTGAAGACAGAAAGAGCAAAAGAGAGAACTGACCTCTTCACTCCTCTTTTCTATGCCTTGTTGATGATGTTGCCCTCACCATCTTGGCAGTTTGTAGCGTGGAACAGGTGCAGAGAAGTTTGGAGAACTTAAACTGGAAACTTTGAATGCCTCTGTCACTGCAAAATGATGGTGAAAATGAGAAAATGTAACCTTTATGCATTGATATGTTTCTCTGAAAATCTTTGACTTAGAGAAAAAATAGCTCATTATAAGCACATTGACAACTCCTGTATATGTCCTGTAAGAGTCTTTTCTGTCAATAATCAAGAACTGTACTATACACGTTCAAACAAAGGATCTCATTATTACTCTCATTGTGCTTGTCATTTTTATCTTTTATGTCATTTATAACATTTACTAATCTAAACTTAGTCACGTATATGCATCCTCATTATGCAGAGAAACAGCCTTTTCACACTAAATGGAAATATGTAAGCTTCTGCATCTATCAGCAACTATGACATGAGCACAACCCCGAAAATGGCCACCTCTCCAAATGTCCTGCTCGGAAGGAGTAGGCCTAAAAAGACAACGCCATGCTAGCATCATTGGTCTTAGGATAGCAATCGACCATTCATGTCTCAATAACATACTTTCCAGGACAACAATGCATTTACATGCATGGTTAATAAGAGTCTCAGAAATTCCTTCCTGTGATGATGGTGTTGATCATCTGCTGCCATCATCATGGGGTAAATATATTCTGTCATACCTGCAGCATTTTTATTGAATCACCAACGGGATCCCAAGCGTGTTGCAGCCCTTTAACTCAGTTCTCTTCGACAGACATAATCTTTTCACACATTGGCCGGATTGTTATTTGAAATCTAAACCAAATGAGACATGTTTAGAATCCTAACCTACTATGACTGGTTCTCCCTATGCTAATGCAGACAACCCTGAAAAAGGTCTCTTCCCCAAGCATCCTTTGTACCTGCTGCCATCTGGAGTAGACATTTCAGAGCGTGGGCATGTCAGCACAGGTCAGGTCTGCCCTAATTAGTATTTCATCATAATTACACCAAGACTGCCGACTGACAGCTCTATTTAAATTGGTGTAATGCTTCAGGTAGATAGTGGCTAAATGAATGGAAATATCAGCCCTATCATAGTTGGAGACATCACTTAATGAAAGAAACTGTTCATTCCCTGATGTTAAAGATATTTTGAAAAGACAGAAAGGAATGCAGACAGACTGTGAGAGGTGAAACTTTTGATTGCACCTGCAAATGAAACATACTGTGAAAAATGAATACATTAAAGGAACTTAAGAAAGAAATAAAAAGCAGTCATTTATCTGTCATTCATATCTAAAATGTGTCTCATATTTATTATTTATTTATTCATTTATTGTACTTTACAATATGTCATCAGAAACTCAAACCTACAATTACTGTTGCAGGTGTACACACAGAAAACTAAGCCCAGAGAAACATAGAAATGTAGCTTACTATGACATACAATACAAGCTTATTTGTGTTTTAAAACAGCCAGAATAAGCAAGAAGAAGTGTGACTAGTAGAAGCAAGCCCTTAAGAATCCTCTATGGTATTAATTCTCCTGTTGATTTAGCAGGGAAACACATGTAACAGGGCTTACTTATGGTATTTTTTAAATGTATTTTAGAAGTGATAAGTGGAGCTACATTAGCTACATTTTGTCCAATTCTTAATAAAAACTATGTTTGAATAGGAACTATCACAAGGGATTACCTACAGATGTACTGACTGATCTAAATTTGGTTACCTGAAGCACAATCCTAGCACAGTTCAGACAATCTGGAAAAGGGGCAGAAGCAGGATGAATACATTGTTAGTGGGTGGAATACATTATGGCCAGATGAAGTTGGGGCTTTCATAGTGTCCAATCACATTAACTTTTCTTATCTCCTATAAAAGCATCAGACAGATTCCTAATTGGCAAGGAGTCCAGAACAGCTTTTAGAAGAATGGTGTAGGTGCAAAGAACTGAGTCAGATACACAGAATTTAGAATAACTCACAAATGATGGTTTTGCATTTATTCTGTACTGAACAGTTATGGATTTTCTTGATTCCATTTACATTTTTTTTAATATTCAAACAAAAGACTTAATAGTGTTTTAATTTTTCATGTATACATACATTTTGCTTGTGAGTGCTTTTTGTTTAACCTTTATTAAGTTGCATATTTGCAGTCATGGTAGGGTGAGAAATGAAGATTACTAAAACCAACTGCTCAATACCCATAGTGATTATATGTTATCACTGCTTGATGAGATAACAAATGAACCTAAGCCTAATCGGACCAAGTGGTGGCATGCCACTGCAGTATTTACAAAACCTCTGGCAGCCTCCCATCTCCTGGTTTTTGGCACAGTTACAGTGGAGAATTGCAGCCTACTCTCTCATCCGCAATGTTGAAAATGGCCATATATGTTTGGTTGTAATTAATGTGCCTCATAGTGAATATGCCCTTAAATTGCTAAATATGTATCCCTTACCAAAGCACATCAGCACAGCAGTAACATCCTCATAAAAATACTGTATGTTCATCCCTCAGAGGAGAGCGAACACAGGCAATTTTCTCAATGTCGCAGGCACAACAATAACTTTAGATTTTGATATGTTTTACTGTTGACATAGTAAGACCTTCACCAGATAATAAATACGATGTTATGTGTTATTTTGATGCTGTGGTTGAATGTCACAAATATTGCCAGTTTGTCTTATATTAGGGTCAGACTGCCAGCCAACAGCCACCTGTAAGTACTGTAAGATATTGTAATGAGGCTTAGAAAGTCATTCATTTCTCAGCAGAGGACTGCTAACAGCTTGAAACATATGGAGGGAAAATCGCAAACCAGTGTTGCTGGCAATTCAGCAGTGATTATTAAGGAACACCTGTTTGGCTGGCTGGCAAGGCGACTCAGGGTCCCGCTGAATAGCAGCAGGCTAATGAAGGTCTTCTCAGCTTAATTGTTTGGGCTATAAATAGTGACGGATAGAGGGATAGAGTGCAGCACCACTCTCATCCATTTTTTTGCCATACATACAGTGAATGAGCTATTAGAGGTTTGTTGTTGTGGGTTGTGAATAGGGCAGAGGAGACGATTGTGTAATTGCCAACATTAGCCATTACAAAAGAGTCATTAACACTAAACTGTAAGATTTAACTTTGGTGAAAGGATACATTAAAGTATGAGGAGACCGATACTCTCCAATAAACATCTTAGTTGTAAGGTGTGTTAAAGTGTCATTAACAGATAAAATTGCATTCCATTACAAAGGTGAACAGCAGCTTTTAGGCCCAGTAAAGGTCTTCCTCATTAGCAATTCAAATCATGGCCAAAGTGATTTCTTCTCGCGTTGGCCTACACAGTCCCTCACATATTGCCTTTGCTCTGACAGAACCTCATTTTAGGGAAAATTAAATGCAGCACACATCACTAATTGCAACATTACCCACAACTATATCTCCAAAATCTCTCTTTGACAGAAGAACTAAATGAGAATAAAGCAGGATTGTCTGATTTTTCTCTTAGCATTTGAAGCATTACTACTGCAGTGTGCACCCTGTTCAGGGGTCACCTTCATTGATGTTGTTCAAATGAGTTTGGCTGGCAGTGTTTTCCAGGTCAACCCTATGGAGAGAGAGAAAGAGAGAGAGAGAAAGAGAGAGGTAACTTTCATAAGCCTTAAAGTTTCACAGCAAGCATGAAAATAATTACATCATTGAAATGCTGTTTTCTGAGTTAAACAGAGAGAACAATAAGGCTAAAATTACTTTTTGTTTCTCACATTCCTTTTACTGCGCTGACAAATCAAAATGTTCTTGATTTAAAATGTCTTTTGCCCAATCACAATAACTTTAAGAATGTTTTTCTCGTAATCAAATATTGTGCAAACAAATCTTCCCATTATAAATCCCTGCATGTATATTGTTGTAAGGTGTAGTACATTTATACAATAGATCACACAGACTAAACACTAATTTAAGAGAGGTAAAAAAAAAATATGGGGGCATCAGTCTGAGGTTTAGTTGTGCAGTGTCGTCAACCTTCGAGCTGAAAGAGAGAAAAATCCATATGATTCACAGCAACTCAAGCAGAAAATACAAGGACAAGATTGTGTCGTGAGAGTCCATCAGGGCCAGAGCAGCAAGAGCACACTAATGTCACCTTGCCTGTGCTTGAGCTCTGAAGTGAGGCAACCAGCATGGCCTACAGTATCAGGAGGAAGCATGATTATTATAATATATGCAGGGTCTGCATTTGGATTGGGGCCAATTGCTCACTGATTCACCAGGAACCTTCACCGGTGTCACACATTACTGCACTACAGATGAATACGCAACCACTTTACTAATCATGGTCATAGTCTTCAGATCACAGATAACTGAATTCATTTACTGGGAACCAGAGGTTTGACTTGATTGAGTTGGCAGTCATCACATCTTATTTTGTACTATTATTAAAATCATTATTGCATTAACTGTTTTGCTATAAAAGTATCAGCAGATACTGCAGGTAACTGCAGGTTGCCTATTAAATACTAAATAAAATAAAATGAAATAAATACACATAGAACAACACTGGGACCAGCAAACAGGAAAAAAATCAACCAAATAATTGACAATGATGAAGCATTTTTCAATCATGTAGGGAATTTAATTATGCAGAGAAAAAAAGGTCTACATGGTACTTTGTTTAGACTTATTCTACAATAATCCGCTGCTGTGGGATAATTAAGGGACCCCAGCCACGGCTTCTATTACAGTGACTTTTCCTAATGCTTTTATTTCAGAAGCCAGAAACTGAATGCTACATGGTGGGTTACATTCTACTATTTGTGTTTTTATGTGTTTTACATTGCTATTTGCAGAAGAGTAAAAGAAAACTTTAATGCATTACTACCAAAATCACACAGAAACCATGTTCCTGATTCTTTCCCTGAGTCTCTGCTGATCTCGGTTTAGTTTTTGGTTTAAAAATGAATTTTTACACAGTACAACACAACATATACATGTTCATACCTATGTAGCACAGTTAACAAATGATATGCACAAACAAAATAAAATAAAGATAAAAAAAAAGTTGTCTGCGGTAAATAAATAAATAGGGTTTGTCATTAAAAGAGCATGGGTTAGAATATACATTTTTCATTGTGTATATGTGCATATCATTTTATGTTTTTTGATAAAAAAGCTGCTGTCTTTCTTGAGTGGTGCAACAAGTCACATAAGGGTTTGACTTTTTCATTGGCTGACATGCATGACACACAGAGAGGGCGTGAGAGAGAGACAGAGAGAGCGACAGTTTTATTTGGAATTCCGAAATTGTTTAGGACAAGTTTGTGTTTATTATGTCTTAAAGTATGAACTAGATAATCTGCAAGAGGACATGCTTGTGTGAGAAGCAGTGCATTTCTATACACAAAGTTTTGCTGGGCATAAGTGCGCTTTGATCAAGCGAGCGGTGAATTAGCATGTGAACGGACATGTGGCTGCTAGCTAAATCAGCTCGACACAGTAGCTTTGTCTGGACTGATTCTGACCTGGAAATGAGAGAAGACAGATAGCGCTCTGAGCTACTTGGGGATGCTCAGGGTTTCTCTAGTAATGTTGGATAACCACCGAACAACATGCGGTGCCAACATGCTCCTGGACAGAGGCATATGGAATGGAAAAAAAAAAAAAAAGTTCCTGTCCTGCTTTATTGTATTTTGCTCTATTTTCAGTCAACTAGCCACTACATTTTTAGTGTGATCGTAAGCATTGCATCAGGCCTGGTGCGTTTTTCTTTTTTTTAAAATATATATTATTTTGTGATCACTGGTGTTTGCACACCGGGTCACTGGTGTGTGTTTGGTCACTAATGCAAAAGGTGTAGGCAAGAAATTTAGTTTGTGTAAAATTAGAAGTAAACAAAGGAAAGTCCACTGGTTAAAAGGAAACTGTATCAAAACACAACTGTAAAAAAAGTACTAGAGCACAGTTAAGGTTTAAGTTAACATTATTTCTATGTTTGCCTTACAATTCAAGTAAGTGATTTCTTTTAATTTTGAAACCTGCATGGTCCTGAATACTTTACACAGTGGTGCTTTTTTGTGTCAAAGGGTCACTAAACACAATTCTCTGCTATATTGTGGTCTCTTTATTACGAGTTGGGTTAATGGAGATAAAGAACTCAGGACCCCAAAAGGGTAGGTGGGTTACACCTACAACCGAACCTGTCAGTGATTCCCACAAGGATATATATGACCTTTGAAAAAACATTAGGCATACCAGACCTTAAACATACTGGACCTTGTGAAACAGTTGCAGTTTGGTTAACCAAAATGACTTGGTTAGGTTTAGGTAAAACTCATGATTTGGGGTAAAATAAGTACGTAGCTATCTAATGTAACATAATGTACTAGTTATGTATTATGCATGTATGTGACAACAACTATGTGACCACTAGAGGCCACTAGAGGTCACCACCTAACAATAATGTAAATATGGATCGTAACAAGCTGCTTTCACAAACAATCTATACGGCTCTTTTTTCTGGTGAGGATGGACAGTACACAACAGAGCAATAGAGTGAACTCCATCTATTGATGTCAGCTGATGACCAACTGATCCAACTCCATCCATCCATTGTCTTCTGCTTATCCGGGATCGAGTCGTGGTCGCAGCAGGCAGGGTACTCCAGACATCCCCTCTCCCTAGCAACATTTTCCATCTCCTCCTGGGGGATCCTGAGGCATTCTCAGGCCAAACGGGATATGTAATCCGTCCAGCATGTTCTTGGTCTGCCCCGGGGTCTCTTGCCAGTAGCACGTGCCTGGAAAACCTCCAAAGTAAGGTGCCCAGGAGGCATCCTAATCAGATGCCCAAAACACCTCAGCTGGCTCCTTTCACTGTAAAAGAGCAACGGCTCTGCTCTGAGCTCCCTCCAGATGTCCAAGCTACTCACCCTATCTCTAAGGCTGAGCCAGGTGACCCTACCTTGCCCTGCCTGTCCATCACATAGCCTATGCCATTTCACTGTCACTCATGAACAAGATCCCGAGACACCTAAAATCCTTTGCTTGGGGCAACAACTCACTCCCAAACCCGATGAGAGCAATCTACACGTTTTGAGGAAAGAACCATGGCCATAGATTTGGAGGTCCTCACTCTCATCCTGTCATTGAAACTGCCCAAGTGTGTGCTGAAGGTCTGATGAATCCAAGAGAACCATGCAATTTATCCATCCATCCATCCATCCATCCATCCATCCATCCACCCATCCAATCATTATCTGCAGCCTATCCCAGCTGACTTTGGGCGAGAAGCAGGGTACGCCCTGGACAAGTCGCCAGCTCATCACAAGCATTCACACTCACATTCACACCTACAGGCAATTTAGAGTCACAAATTGACCTATTGAGTGCATGTCTTTGGACTGTGGGAGGAAGCCAAAGTATCCAGAGAGACGCAAACACGCAGACATGGAGAGAACATGTAAACTCCACACAGAAAGGCCCCAGCCGAGGTTCGAACCAGGAACCTTCATCTACACAAAGCGGTGCAGTCATGATGTCCTCAAACCAGAGTCTGTCCCCAACACAGCCTCGCCTGAAGATCTGATCCAACTGCAAGAACTAATTCCAAACTGATTGTTAAAAACACAATGAAGATTATGAATTTTTTGTTGGACACCTATTTAGGCCAAGTTGGCTGTCTCATCACTTGCCTGAAGCAACTAAGTGAATTTGTGTGAACATTGTGATAATCTTGGTTGGATTTCTATTTCTTTACATACTTTAAAATCTCAGTTTCTGTAGTGGTCTGGCAATATGTGAGAATTAATTAAGATATCTATGTCTCCAGATAGTAAATGAAGGTGCAGAATATGTTGTAAGTTGTTGTAAGTTAGACTGTATGTAGACATAGCAAAGATAAGGTTGGGTGATAATGTAAGGTTCATTTGGTGTTTATATGTTTCTTCCTTAAGCCTAAAAGCATCTTTGTCATATAGTTCAGGGGAAATTATTAGTCTGCCTTCTAAAGCCCAATCAGCAGTATTAGTTCATGTTCAACAGTTCAACAGCCTGTTGTCCAATTTATGCCATTCATGCTTTTGTTGTGTTAAAACACTGAAAAAAAGGTGATTTATTGTTTCAATATAGCTATAAGCTCTTTATTTATCATCCTTTTCTCTCTCTCTGAAAGTCCTCTCACTCTCTACTGTTGACTGTCAAATAAACAGCACCACATAGGGATTCTATGAGTCAAATCAATTGGAGTCTGTCAACTTTAAGTAAATCAACTCTAAGCACAACTTAGGTGTGCTGTGTCATTTTGCTTTCCCCATTAAAGGTATTATAATAATTAATACTACTCACACTGTCAGGTCACTGCTGATGTTTTGAAAGATTCATTTGCATTATGGACTAAAACAAAATCACAAAGCAATAGGATGAAAATGCTATAAAGACAGTTCTCCTGTCACTATATCATCTAAATGCAGACACACACACACACATTCAAACACACACAGTGGAAAACAAAACTAAAGGATGCTATGCCTTCTAATGCTGTTTTGTCAGACCTGACCCTGAACATTCTCCTACAATCTTTTCCTCAGCCTTTTGGTATTGTATTATGCATGCATTTTAAACATGCAGGGCTGTGTGAAGCCAGTCTGCATTCCCTTTGATCTCCCCTCTCTCTTTTTGTGTCTCCCGATGCAAGTGTACTATTACCCTGTAGGTAGAGATATAAGGCAGACCAATACTTAAATGTGTAAATATACAAAGACATATTTTTACATCTGTTTTATTTTAAATGAACAATCTTCGGCAAGAACATCAACAAAGAATGAACAGCAACTAAAAGAGTCTAACATTTAAAAAAACAACAACAATGAAGTTAAAGTTTCAGTCAGCAGTATTCTGGAGAATACTGAATGGAGAATGGAGAGTTCTGAGCGCTTTTTAAACACTTTTTGTATATACAACAATCAAGATCATGTAGCTAAACCCTGCTATGGGAGACAGTGTTCCCACTTAAGGAAGCTTTAATGTGCATGTGTGTGTTGGCTGGAGCCATGTTAAAGGAATTGCTGGCAGCCAGTGGCAGTCAGACTCAGATTTAAAAATGGCCTCTGCTTTCTCTTCAAGCCCCCGTCAAACACAGGAGTTTTACAAAACTATCACGAAGAATAGGAAGCTAAATATTTACGGCTTCTGTGTGGGAGAGAAGAAATACATGGAAAATTGCAAAGTGTGCCACAGGGTATGTTCTGTCACCCGTGGAGGAGTATGTGATGTTAAGCAAAATGCCTCAGGAAACTCAAACGACCATACTCCTAGTCCACAGCACACATTCAAAATTTGCAAATGGTGATGCAGTAATTAGACTATCTTTTATATATCTTATTAAATACCTTCTGCTTTTTTTTCTTAAGTTTCAAATATGACAAACTTTTTTTTTTCAGATTTGAATGTCATTAGATTTGCAGTACAAATGAAAGTACATCATTAAGGCCTATAGCAGAAAATAGTATTCATTTCGATAGTCTCTATCTATGTCTTTTAATCATGATGAAAGTCATTGAGCAGTTATTAATTTCAATTGCTGAACAGCAGGGAGTGATTTAAATGCTGCAGTTGGCAGTTTTTCTTAATAAAAAAAATAAATTTGGAGGCTCAAAAAATATGTAATATTATGTAAATGATAATTTTGCATGAAAGTTGTTGGACAGGGGCCACATTGATGTAAGACATAAAAGACCAATGTGTGATATTGGAAATTATGTAAAGGCTTGTTTGGATAACAGATTGAGGTCTGAAATAAACAAGGTGTGTGTACCTTAATAAGTCACAACAGTAAGGTATACTTTGTATGTTTCTGTGGACACACTATATTACCTTTTCTATCTTCTAAGTAATTTCATTCCTCTTCTGTGTGTGTGTGTGTGTGTGTGTGTGTGTGTGTGTGTTATTCCACTGGAATAAACAAAGATGTAGAGAGGGGAAAAAACATGCAGAGTAGATAGCTGCTAAAACCTTGACTAATGAAGCTTTAATCTGCACCACAAGCCATTTCAGCAAGCCAGGCCCACTCCAGGGAATCCAAGGGGTTTCACTCCTCAGCCAAAGACGACCTTCTTGTATCATCAAAAACACACAAGCTGAGTCTAAACATATACACACTTCATTTGTAAGTAAATCGTTTTTACTATAAGTTAGTTTGTTTTTAGCCTTCTCTTTTTTCTTACATTAGATTATATTTGTATCAATTGCGAATACTGACCTTGTGGGTATATATATATATATATATATATATATATATATATATATATATATATATATATATATATATATATATATATATATATATATATGTGTGTGTGTGTGTGTGTGTGTGTAATAAAGAGAAAGCTGACTGTTATGTACACAGAGCTGTATGAATCTGTCATCATCATGTTGTATCATCACCTTTAAGAGCATGCAATTAATTGAGTCTGAATATTTCATTGAATTGTTGAGATAACTATTTTTGAGATATGCCATCTGCCATTGCTGATATTGCTCTGCAAGACTCTAGAAAATGTCACAAAATCATTTCTTCAGTCATAGAAAAGTGTTTGCTATCTATCTATAACATTCCAAAACAGAAATTCAAAAAGTCACAGTGGAAAAACCATGAAGTACTCCATTGGATCCATTAACTCTATTGTTGTAACAAAACTTCATTCAATCCTTTAATTAAAGTGGCAGAAGGTTGTTGAAATGCTGAACTGACAGTGCCTCTATCCACGTGAAAAGGTGGCAAGGATCTGCTTTGTCTATAAAAGTTGAATAATGCAGTATTTCTTCACACATAACAATCACCCACATCCTTCCTCCTCTGACTCCTCTTCCATCCTTCCTGTAAGTTATGAATGAACCGTGTTTTGACATTTGGGAGTCCTGATATGGAGAATAAATCAACTTACTGTAGGTGTTGTTGTGATCATCCACCGCTTGTTGTGCCTGTACCATCATAATTGTCTTTAGTACCCCGATGGTGCAAGAGTGATTGTGACATCCCTGCTGTCTGCAGGAAAGACCTCAAGGCCACGTGATGAAGTTTGGCTGGCAACCTTTTTCTCTACGGTAGTGATACCTAGCCTATATTCTTCCAGCTGAGATAGAACTGTGTGACTTGATGATCTGCAACTATTTTTCACCTAATCCTCTGACACCCCCAAATAGAGTATGTCTGGATGAAACAGTTTGTTGTCCCATTCTGCCTCCTCGTCCTGTGAACATGGCAGCAGCCACGTCAGTGCAGAAAACTAAAGCTGACAGCAGCTGTTGCAATACTGACCCAGGTACAGAGCGATGACAGAGATTCAGTGATGTCTCATGAATAAACCATCTGATGATTAAAGTGAAAAAAAAGAGAAAGAAAATGTTACAGCCTGTTTGGCTACAACTAAACTGCTGCAAAAATAACTGAGAATGTACAAGCATACAACTAGGAGAAACAGGATGGGAAGTTCAATGACTTAGCAACAACATGTAAAGTGCGCACAGTTTTCTACTGACAGGAAACAGGGTCAAACTTAGCTGGAACAATCACAGAAGCACAGTGGTAGGCCCAGCTTTGCACTTTATAATGGAATTGTAGCGAACACCATGGACAGTTCCCTCACTGCTGAAAGTCAGGACATTAGAGAGCTCCACAACTCATGCTCCAGACAATGATATCTACGAAAGCTGGGCAGACATTGTGTTTATAAATCTTTGTTGGGACCTTGCCATGTGGCTGAACAAAGAGAGGCCTACATGCAATAGAAAAGCCTGAAAAAAGAAGCTACGCCAAAACCCCATCATTCCTTGCAACCTCATACTTATGTGTAGAGTTTGTTTTTTTTCCTCATCGTTGATGATTTTTTAGAATAAAACAAATCAGTGTTATAGTTGTGTATTGTGTTGGTATCACTACAATGAGTGCTGTAGGGTCTGTTAGTAAAATCCTTTGGTAATTAGAACAATGGTTACATACTATAACCATATTTCTATGACCGCAGGCAGAACACTAACAGCGCAACCTTTAATTTACCTTGTCACCCTGCTGTAGGGATGTTGGTTGTTTAGGGTGCAACTATTTTTGCTGCCCATAATGGGAGGCTCTGTCCTGATTGCCTGAACCAGTACTGGTGGAAATGTCAGTGTGCATAATTGTAGACATATTTAGGGCTCTCCAGAACTGGGCATACAGTCTATAACCTTCATGAACAGCTGTGTGAAACAAACATACAGCACTAGTTATCGGTCAAGTGCATACATGTACTGCTCTTATTTAGTATAGGCCATTAATAATGATCATGACAAAGGAAAGAGGGGGGTACAGAGGAATTCATGTTGACAGAGCTTCTTGTATAATGAGGTAGTTCTTGCAAGTGTGGAGCAAGACTTCAGTAGATATCCCTAACAGAGCCATCAGTCAAATAGGTCAGTGTTAAGTTTATATTCTCTACAGTAAAACAAACAATAGTGTCACAGGACCTGGCAGTTGTCTTTGTCTGAGCTGTGAGAAACAAGGTCACATGATGATTTCTTCATTCTTTTAAATGTCTAATTACAAATAATTAACCAAAAAAACATCCTGTGGATTTCAAACATAGACACTTTGTTAATTTCCCATTTTGAGAGAGTATTCCTGTCTGCTGTTCCCTTAAGATGCATAGAGGAAATCTTGAGTAAGGCTTTCTGTCGAGGCAGTGTGGCAGTATAAAACTGCTCTCTTCAGAAAGAAAGTGCCGAATGGATCCAAGATTAATTCCACTCATATTCACAAACCTTCATAATAATTAATTAGATTTTTTATTCATCCACTGGTTCACTCACTGCTTATAGTTTGTACCCATGGAAATATCTATAGATGACACTGAGCCAGGATCAGTCACTCGCCTCTTCTCTAAAACCTTGACGAACCATACAGTACGCCGCGCAGTCTACTCCCTGTTTGTTCTTGCTCCCTCAGTCTATGCCTTCTGTCTGTCCTGTTCATTATTATCTTCATGACTTATGCAGTATGGAATTCACCATTTAATGGTGCCCAGCTCACATAAAACACCCAAAGCCCAGAACCTCCTGAAATTTGAATGAAAACAAAACAGGACCCACACTGGAAAATGAACGGCATATATTTTGTATTCAACTTTGGCAAGCTGAAATCCATGCTCATTAGGCTGTCACTTTTCCAAAAATGGTTTTAAAGCAAAATTACAAGGCGTATAAAACAGGTCAGAGAACCTGACAAAAGTTATGCACAGCAGCGTTTGGCTGCATGTTCCAAATTTATTTGTACTTTTTTTAAAAATTAGTTTTAGTAAAATAACAAAACAAACTCTCCCCATGCATTAATCTGTTGTAACAGGATAAAGATATCATTTCAGTAGTTTTTCCTTGAGACACATACAAGCAGTTCTTTTTTTTTTTTTTTTTTTTTAATGCAAAGAAAGTAATATGATTGTAAGTGAGCCTGGAGCCTACCTGTATGTGGGTCAGCATATTCTCTCTTGACTCTTGTGGCCCTAGTTTCATACAGGAAAGACATAAGGCGTGGCTGGAAAATTCACTTTCCAAATGCACAGTGATGGTTTTTCTAAACCTGCACACATAAAATATTTGAGCGACTTTCCATTCGCCAAAGCGGTGCAGGATTTGTGATATATGAGCCATCCACTGCACACCAGCTCAGGCAAGGTCAACTGAAAATGCACAGATTTTTTAGGCTTTTTTCTCCAGAAATGCACCCACATCCAGCATAACACAAACTCCATTTGATGCATGCAATGCTTGTTATGCTTTCATGTACTTTATGTCATCTGTTTTAATTATATGCCTCCAGCTAAATGTGCCAAGCCACAGTCAGTGGGTATTAAGACATTTTTAGAAACAAATTTAGTGGCCAAGAATGTATCAGAAACATATAAATATGGGTATTTATTGCAAATGTATTGTACAATGTTATGCAGCTGCTAACTGCACCATACATTTTAAGTCAGTCCACAGTGGACAAATACTGGCAGATCTGTTGTTTGTATAATCATAATCATTATATGATTTGGCCAAATATTTAATAAAATAAAAATGTCTTTTGTCCCACAAGGCAATAACTTCAGTCAATGAGGGCATTTCTGTATACAATTTGTAATTTAATGTAATTTCTTTGCTTTTAATGCTAATGCAGATTAACCCTTGTTTCAGAGGCTGTTGTGTATGTGGCTCAGTAATGAAAACAAAGATCTATAATGGATTCTGAAATTCTTTTTTCCCCTTTTCACTGTCTGAAATCCTTTCTTTTTGGCAGTTTGTTATTTGACAGCTGGCACAAACAGAAAACGTGGGGAGTATGCAAGGGGGCCGATTTACAACAGAGGTCCTGCCCAGAATCAAACAGGAGATGTTGCTATCACACAGTATGCATACTAGATCAGTTAGCCATAAGGATATTAGATGTCCACTGTCTAAGATTTAAAAGGCTGTATTTACAGAATATTGCAGAAAGGAGGAGGACTGTAACATGCATTTCGTTTTTGTTACCTTACAATGAGTTTTCTTTATATGTACAGTCCTCTTCCACGGTGTCTGCCATGTTGCATCACCATGTTAAGAGGACAAAATACACACTGGGTTATTCGTGGCCAACATACGTTCTCTTTCATGCTAAGAGGGTGAAGGAGGGAGGGTGTAATCTGCTACTTCACCCATACATGTTATTGACTCCTCCACACTTGTCCTTTAAGTGTTGCCTCTAGAATAAGCAAGCTGTGAGTCTATTACCACCATGTCAGAATAAAACAGTTTATACCATATGTGGGCAAAGAGCTATTTCCCTAATAATGTGTCTTGATCTGAGCATAGTTTGGAAAACAACTATATTTTGTAAGATTTACAAAGTATTAAAGTCTTTAAGGGCAATTTAACTTCCTTCTTTTTCCAGAAGAAATGATCTTCTGTGAGAAGTAGGGGGAACTATTTTCATGCCTGGAACAGACAGACAAGAGCAGCGGACCTGTGGGTGATGTTTGGGGAATGCAGCAGCAATATCCAACCAGTGGAAATGTCAGCAACAGGCAGCAACACAATAATCCCAGATATCGGTGCTGATCCCAGTGGACAATGTAATAGGGCTGCGACATTTAAAAAACAATGCCAGAGAATATCAAGCAACCAAGATGCACTGGTTAGATCTGACGTGTAACTGTGGTCACTCTTGTTCGTTTGTCATGAAAATACTGCAGTATGATGGCACTTTAATTATTGCTGTTATTAGCAAGTTTTCAATTTAGGAAAGACACATTTCTGCTTGGTTTGTGAGTTTTCCATAGGGACTAAGAGTTTTTGTTCTCCTGTCTCCTTGCAATAAGACACACAAAAGCACCATCAAGAGTGGAGAATATTCATATGACAGTGATGAATGGCTTGTTTAAAAGCATGAATAGCTCTTGACTCCACAGAATACTGGTGTGCCCATATAAGGGGCTTGATCATGTGGCATGTAATTGCTTCGGTGAGAGACAGACATAATTGCAGCTAATTATTTTCAGAATATTGATGAAAACAAGTGTTTCCTAAACAGAGGGAAGTACCCTTTAAACAACCATGATAATGTCCTTGCAGTATGTTTCTGGCTGGCTGGAAAATAACTATTCAGCCATGAGACATTGAGTTTTGATGTATGTACAACTGAGCATATGCATGCATATAATATTGTTTGCAATATTAGAGAAGCCAGAAAGCGACCATACATGAATAGAACCTGGAGTCACCATTAGTGGCTTTGCTTTCCAACATTATTGATGGCAGGCTGAATGTCTCTAAGGCGTCACGCTCCCATGTGCAACAGAATGAGCGACATGGCATTGTCTGGGAGAAAATATTTCTGTGTTTATCAGGCAGCACAGCTAGCCACAATAAAAGGCATTCTGTTACATACTGTACGTAAATGTCATGCCGCAGTGCTCCCCTCCCATCCCGATTGCTTCCACCTGCACTGTCCCCTGTTGTCCCTTTTGACAGAGGGGCTTGACAGATAGATCACAAAGATGCACAATCATTGCATGGTAGGGACTGGGATGGAGTGCACCCATTATTCTAAAGCAAAGCTGTCTGGCGGGGCAAGGCCTGCGCGCCACATGGTACCGTGATAGATGGGGACCATTAATCAAGACAGGACGGGGCCCTGAGATTGATGTGCAGAAATTCAAATGCTCAAGCAGCATTTGGAAGATTAAGGCTGTGTGGGCAAGGTTAGGAGGCTACCCTTCTGTTATGGAGAAACAGGTGTGGTGATGGTGGTGGAGCCACTGCCCAGCGGTGACATGGAATGGGCCTATAGAGGATGTTCTACCCTGTAACTCTGTAACTGTGCTGCTTTCAATGTTCTTTTCCCATAAGGCTCTCATGTGTTTCATATTGAATCAGATGTCCTACATTTGTCATTGTCCCAGTGACTTTCTGTCCTTCTTGGTATTGAAATCTTTTCAGCACCAAATAGGATTCCTTGTGATATCATGAGCTGAAATTAACACAAGGGAATGCAAATCTTTCTTCTATTCATGCAGAAACATCAATCTCCTCTAGAAATTGTGCATGAAAGGCATCCAGGAAATAATAAGACATAAAGTGTCTGTCATAGCAGAAAATGGGGAAGGTTTATGCAACCTTTAAAAGATCAAATAACAGCCAACTTTAACGTATACCAAATAGCTCTGCTGAATATTTGATTGTGAATTATTAGGACATTTTATGTTGCTTGGTGAAATAAACAGCAAAATGCCAATGTACCAAGTGAACCAAAAAAGAGTAACCAGCATTTCAAATTAAGAGACAAATCAGTCTTAGCCTCAATGTGCTTACTGGAGTTACAGTACTTCTTTTGCAATTCTGCTTTGCCAACAAAGCATCTTTTTCTAAATAGGCTACAGAAATGGATAAGGACTACAGTGAACTTACTAGAAATAGTCATTTTGCACCCAGTTTTCTTTAGGTCCATTTGTATCTTAGTAGCAAACTACATTAGAGGTAGCGGCCTTATCTTGCAAGAATTAGCAGTTATATTCGGTCATTATTCAAACACAAGCAGAAGCAAAGAGGTTGCACACAGCTACATAAATGTACTTACAAAAACTGTGTCAAAGCTATCTGTGCTAATAGAAAGTTACTTTCCACCTCATGAGTGATCACAGCTGTCTTTCGACCATGATACCACGACCATGATACCACTTATGTTTAAGTGTGTCTTGCAGTAATACTGTATTTTGGAATTGTTTTTGCATCTATGACTGGTTCATTTTAATTCAATTACCATAGTCAGATGGTGTGAATATGTCTGGTAAGCATAACATTAACTTGATGGCATTCAGATAGGAACAGAATAAGCCAAATGGCAAAGAAAATACAACAGTAAAATGTACAAATACAGTTGTAATCATTACAAAGGTCACGCAATGTTGAAAATCAACTAGCTTGTCCAATGTCAAGTCAAGAGATAGTTGGGGAGATAAATCTGAAACAAGTCAAGTCTGTTTAGAGATCATTACTTTGAAACTGCAAAGAGTCATGCAGGATGTGGAGGAAAACCAAAACAAAAGAACTATACAATCTTAACAAGCACTAGTAGTTCGGAGGTAAAAATTAAAAACTTAATAGCAACCGGGTGACTTGCTCAATAAGGTGTAGTATAAGTGAAAGTATTAAGCTGTAATATATGTGCATGTTATTAAATGTTATTGTTATTGTATTTCATGTTTTTTTTACTGTATGTCTTTGTTATACATTTTGTAAACTGAAATAATTAAGCAATTAAGCATCCCTGTAGTATTTATTTCTTGCATAAAATACATTTTCATATTTCTTCTGACTGCATATTTAATAGGAAATCTATATTTTATTAATTCTACCATTGAACAATGAAGGATTTTTACCTCTTTAAAGTTGGAAATAAGGCAATGCCACTTGGTTGTTCCATCTGACCAATACTTTGATTTAAGTAAGAAAACAATGTACATTACTGGCCACATTGCTATGATTTTTACTATGGATATTCAACTTCCCCAGAGGCTGATTCACAAGGCTTTTGTTACCCCCTTGCCTTTAATTTAATGCCACGATCAGGTCAAATTATCCTGTGGAGCAACTCTGTTGATCATAATGAGATATCCTGCAAAATAATAAATGGATTTCAATAAAATTTGCTGTGGATGAAAATTGTCTTTATACTACTCCCTGTAAAATGTTTTGTTTTTTTTAGCTGTAAGAACTATTCTGCTCAAAATTCTATGAATGGACTTAACAGCTTCTAGTGAGGGGGCTGTAGACCTTTAGTATGAGGCGACCCCCGTGTGGTTTTGTTTCACCCTCTTAATGAATGCTTGTTCATTCATCAAGATGGGCAGATTTGTCAGTTGTGCTGTATTTCTTTATGAATGAAATAGCTTTTTGTCAAAATTGCTGCTGTTACATTTGAAGGCTCACTGCTTATATTACGCCATGGCTCAGTTCCTCCATTTACAGCTCTGAAATACAAAAAGTAAAAGGTTCAGCTCAATGACAAAATGCTCTATAAACATTATGTCTACCAAAACACAGTTCTGTGTTTGAGTGTTCCACATGCCTGCATGTTGCAGAGCTGGGTAGACAGCTTACAGGGCTTTTTCTTTAGGCGCAGTGAGTCATACTGAAAAATACCTACAGCATTTTGCATTACTGCAAATGTAGTACTAAACAAAGTTTAGTTTAGTTTTTTTTTTCTTTTTTTTTGACTTTTCAGTCTGCTGTGCTATTTTTAGATCTCCGTTATATAAGACATGAGTTGCTGCTGGAAAAATATGTCCTTGTAACATGGACAAATTTGGCAGAATCCATCTGTGGAACAATTTGACAGTGGCCTTTTCTAAATAGTAAAAGGACAAAGGAAGTCGATACAAGCAACATGAAAGCCATGTGAAACAAAATGACGTAATCTAGAGAAAAAATAATAAGCCTCCCACCATCTGTTCACCTGTTATTTTCTGGAACATTAATAAACACAACCTACGATTTTGATTCATGACCTGAAATGTCTATGTGACTATTAATTCAGTCAGGCGACGGTGGATGTTAGAATAAATATTCAGTAAAGCATAATATAAGAAACAGACATGGATTTGGATCATTACCACTGCTTTGAATCAAGAAAACATTCCAGTATTAAAAAGTCCTGCATGTCAGAGAGATTCATTTTGATACCTATAAAGTGCTCAGGAGAAAGGAAAGCCTCTTAACATTCATGGCTATTCTGTATTTTTCACTGTGACCTGCGTTCATCAAACATTATTGCATTTCGTGAGTGCCAGCTTCAGTCATATTTAAAGTGTGACATCTCATTTTCTCTGCTACTATCTAACATCATGCATCATCTTACAAATCAGCAGAGATGGCCGTGACCATGATGTTGCCCCCATAATTTTCTGCTGTCAAATGTGTTATTAACATGTTAGTAACACAGAAAACACACACCACAAATTGGACACTGAGTGTGTAAAACAAATTATTTTACAAAAAATGTAAAAATTTAGAAGAATGAACAGTTACATCCTAGCGATGACTGTTGCAAAAAAAAAGCCATGCATTTAAAATGGTACTCAAGTAAAAGTATCAGTAAAACTTGAATATTTCTATACATTTTCCACATTTTTCAGACTACATAGCATTGCGGTGAATATGGACAGTATTCATGATCAAAAACCAGTGAGTCGACAACTTTGCAAACAATCAAACATCAAGCAATTTCAACAACACAAGACATAGCAGCAAGCTCATATTACTAACTAGTTCAACAGCAATAAGCCCAGCTTCTGTCTTTCAGTTTTTCATTTCATGAAGCTCTTGCCAAAGACTAAAAGTCCCAGATTTGCTCTTATCCGATGGCATATTGCTCAGTCACTCTCTCCTTTTCTCTTCTAAGCTTCCTCCATCAGCTTCGTCTTGCTTCTCTTAGTCTCTGCCATGTCCCCAGAAGTTAGTTTCGGCAGCTGACAGTTTCGGCATGTCAACAGCTCAGCTCCCTGTCAGTGTTCCTCCCGCCTTGGGTCAAAAAAACTCTCCTTGTTGTCATCCAAAACACCTGTAGAACCACTGGAAACACAATGTGCTCACAGTCGTTCTGTACTTCTTGTGGGTGATCTTACCAGAGCACAAAGTTACATAGAGCAGGAACAGGCATACGGGGCGCAGAGTCACCATTCATGCAATTACGTGAGTCAGTGTAGCAACAAAATGATTTAAATTCTGTTACTTTATAGTAAATGTTACACAATGTTGCTTTGATAACATGTCATAAAGGCCTATTTACCTTTTTGGAAATGTATGATGCTGGCACCCTCAGATCCAGTGACAAAGAAGACAATGGCAGACTCTGATTATCACAGATTCCAGTTACCACTGTTGATCATGGATGTTGCTATTATGAATTTACTCATTAACTGCCCCATTGGTTGGCATCTGAAATTAAAAACCTGACCCACCTTCATTTCATAAAGCTGCTCATTATAATCTTTTCTCACAGAGAATATGTTATTACCAAGTAATTAATTGCAAAGAGGATCTCATCTGGATACATCATGTTATGCGAATATGCTT
The DNA here is from genome assembly GCA_033000465.1 of Sciaenops ocellatus. Taxonomy (NCBI): domain Eukaryota; kingdom Metazoa; phylum Chordata; class Actinopteri; family Sciaenidae; genus Sciaenops; species Sciaenops ocellatus. The sequence continues at coordinate 18,200,331 of CP136871.1, read as the reverse complement.
GTGTCAAACTTGCTTTAGTTAATGGTAAATCATTATTGAGAGGTTATACTAAATACGTCTGCCATTTTCTTTAATAGAAATTTAATAAATTCAAATGAGACATGCAGTGCAGTCCTGTCTGAGTACAGACTGGCTGATTTTCTTTAGTAAAGGAATGGAATAGCATGTAGCACACACTGGAATGTTGTAAAGAAAGGTGACACGCTGTAATTTTCGCTGCTATCATTCATGAAACAATGAAAAACATCTGCACCTTTTGGAGAAAAAAAAAAGTGCTTTAGGAGACTTTAGTTATGATTCTCATCTGGGCATCCAGCAAAGGCAGGAAGTAATACAGTAGAGGCAATAAAGAACAAGATAACTAGGAGAGACAGCTTGTGAATATGATTCAAAACTAGACCAGGGCCATATCCAAGCAGAAAGCAGTCATCTGGCTTTGAGAAAACGAAATACATCAAGAAAGCCCTGAAAAAACCCAGCTTTATCATTTTTATATTGTTCCCATGACAAGAAAGACCTTCAGCAACTCTAAACCCATCCACAGAAGCATCATCTCTGGCTATCTTTCCCTCAGGGAAGACTTAAGCCATTAGAGGAGGGGAAAGGAGAGGGAAAGATACAGAAAGCTAGATAGAGGAAGAGGTTATGAAGTGAAAGCAGCCGGCACTTCTGATGAATATTTCCAAAGGGAAAGTGCAAGTAGAGGTACAAACATCCATCTCTCACAAAAACAAGCCTAAGGGGACATGGAAAGGATAATGCTGTATTCACCACAATATTTTTTTTCTATTTTTATTCATTGATTCGACAAACTATAATCTTAAACATAAAAATAGCATAGAGGGACGGTGTATTTGGCAAGTGTCCTGCTGCAATTGAAACCTTTTTTGTTTTCTTTTAAAGATTTGTTCTTTTGATAAGGATCTGGTAAAAGTCTATGGGAACATAGATTAAATTATCACCACTGTGTCGGTGGCAAGGTCTACATATAGGGCCCCACATTCTTTATGAGTTTTGCAGCCACCATTGTTCCTACACACTTGGAGCGGTAGGGTGAGCCAAGGTGTTTGCAATCAGCAACTACACCACTAGATGCCACTATATCCTACACACTAACTGACAAATGAATTAATATTGACAAGAATCTTTAGTGCAGCCCAAACGTGTTTCATGGATACTGTTCAGCCAACCATGCTGTACTCGAAGTCGTCAGTATACTGACACCTCTCATAAGTTGACAGTATGTTACTGCTTTTTCCATATCAGGTTTTCTAGGTGATTTGTAATGTCCTTAAATAAACTACCCCTTACCCAGGGGCCATTACGTGACACTCACCTGTTCCCATTCTCGCTTGCCTGCTTTTCTCTGTCCGCAGCTAGTCTAAGTAATGTTACATTAACCTTACAATAATGTTGGCCTGGCTCTAAAAGGGTGCACATGGACTGAGTTAGATGATGACATAAGCCTGAGGGACAACTGGACAGAGAGCTTGGTGATGCAGAGGTGCCTCATTTGTGTGACACACTAGAAGTAGGGAGAAAGTACCAAGGGATTTTGCCAAGAATATAGAAAAGTAAGGGCATCCCGACCTGATGATTTTATTGCACCATGCATTAAAGCTAGTGCACATAGTCAACTAAGTGCTCTTAGTTAAATAATTGTATGTTGTGAACACTGGCAATAACTCCTACTATCTTTGATTCGCTGTAAAATGATACCGTTATGCACACCAGTAATGTGAATCAAGGGAGGACTGGACTGGACATTCTTTTTCTGCTTCAAGCACTGCATTTATCTAACTGGGTACTGCATTCCCAGATGGTGCCACATTCATTTCTATAAAAAAATTCTCACTTGGCCTATGCCTAAGAAGCCCATGGAACATGCTGAATGGATCAAACATTGTCACGATCAGGATGTCATTGTTTTACTATTAACGTTCATTATATAATGTTTGTGTATGTGGTATGTTGTGTATGAGGAAAAATCTTCTGGGTTCAGTGTGTCACATAATCCTGCAATACTGAGTGAGTGCGATAAAAAAAAATTGCCTCACAAGTCAGCGATCTTCCAATGGGCTTGTTAGTGTACTAACGATGCATTTATGCCAGTTAACAATACATTCAAATTACCACCGCATTTAGCATTCAGCGGTGGTGGTTCACTTAAAAGGATAACCTGTGGAGTTTTTGACATTTCAATCATCATTGGTGGTATGGAGCAGAGACACTGCTTTGCTTAGCATGTCCCTGTTTAGTGCAGTAATATAAATATCGTTGCACACAAAACATGCTACTTCACTGGTCAGCAGTTGTAAATATGTAGAATATGGTGTGTATATATATATATATATATATATATATATATATATATATATATCTTACTGTTTGATTTTTATTCTTGCAGTTGGCTAAACTGTACATCTGCCATTGTTTCTGTAACTCCCTATTTTGATGCCATCATGGTTTTCCTACAGTGTTGTCTTTAGTGTGATGGATTTGTGGTGGCAAACAAGGAATAAATAGGCACTATTGCTGATTTCAATCATACTTTAGTCAAACTGTGGACAGTGGGAATGGTATTTATGTTGCTGGTTTTACAGCGTAAAATCTTAATTAATTCAGACTGGTGGTGTGCTCTCTCCTTGGTACTGAAGTGATGATTATGTTGTAATTTGGCAGATTACTGTATGGATTATTGCCTTGCAAGGCGTCTTGTTTCTCAGTAGTAAAAGACCAGTAACACTGGACAGCATGCAGTGATTTTATGAATTTCCTACCTACTCCATTCAGCTTTGGTGGCAACAGATTGCAGGCAAATCTCTTCCCCACTATCTGAAGAGATTCTGGACAGGAAGCACAGACTGACAGTCCCTATCACATAATAATATACTGATTTCCTATGGATAAAATACCAGTCTCACTAGCTACAAAAAATGAACATATGTTACTATATGATATGGTGAACTAATACAAAGATATTATTGCATGCACTATGAAGGTGTATATGAACTATCTTAAAAATTACAGTGTTTTCTGCTCATTGCAAATTACTAAACTGTACCCAACAGCAATATTATAGGAATATAATACAGGGCTTCAAATGATAAACTGTGTTTATGAATTGGTTGTGTTCTGATTGTATTATTCAGTGACAGGGGAAAGGGGCCAACCAACAGCTCTGCAGAGAACCCATAAGTTCAAAATAAAAGTCATTATAATCATTTGACTTGTTGGTCTAATGTGCTTCTAGATAAGATTTAGCGTTCATTCATCAAGGTACACACACATCTAATCAAAACATGGGAAAAATACATTTTCCACAATGTAGACTGGAGTTGACCTATTCACAAAGACTGATTTTTAATATCAGTTTACTTCAGGATAAGAATGAACATGACATAATTAGCCCACACCCACGCATGACTGTGTAAGTCATTGTTGTTTTTTATTCACGGTTTTGCTAATAGAGTACACACTTCTTTCTCAATGTGTGGGTGCTGCACTCTGCCACTCTCTTTTAGTAGATCTGTACCATTACCAGATAGACTGGACCTCTTATAAGGAAAGTGGCCTCGACTCAGTTTCAAAGTGAGCCACCGTTCATCAGTCCTTACTGTGACCCTGCTGCTCTCTCTCAGCAGTATCTAGTTAGTCCAAATTTCTTTTCTTTGTCTCACCATTTTCTACCCAGCATCAGTAGAGAGTAAACAATACAGCATTGCAATGAGAAATGGCAAGCAAGGAGAAAGAGAAGGGATGAGACCTCAGAGACTGTAACCCCCTTGCTCCCTCTCTCTTTCCCTCTATTTCTGTGTGCAAGTGAGAACAAGTGGACTGCCAAAGGGAGAGAGGTACCAAAAATTGCTTCTCTTGAATGCACTTCTATGCCTTTATTGCTTCCTGTAATTGCTTCTCTGAGAGGTAACTGGTCTTCTCTTGTCCATATTTATTTATTTATTTATTTTTTACTATTGAGGGACTGTTCCCTGCAAACATGTAGTAAACCACACCTGAGTCATGAATCCCATTTGGAAAACAAACCAATGTTCCATGTACACACCATGACTTAGTCTAAGCACACACAATTGACATCATTTCTAGACAGATACACAGTTTTAGTCTTTGTCCACAATCCATCATACTTGAAAAGCATTCCACGGTAGTTTCCAGTGCTTAATGTGGATAACACTATAATCCAACTTTCACAGATCCACATTGTACATCCTGCTCATATGGTCTAATCTACTTTAGCTAGCATATTTGAAATGTTAAGCATGAAGCTTTGTGTTAAGAGAGAATACCAGAGCAGATCATGTTAATAAGACGGACTATGGCTCTAAGATCTTTTGAAAAATAAGAGTCATGCATGCACACACAGTTTGTATTCCTTGTTATCTGCATGTGCCTGTTTGGGTGTGTACGTGGTGTGTTGATGGAGCAAAGCGCTAACACTGTGAGGGTTAGAAGTTTAATCCCTGTTGGGAGCAACAATGCTAATGATGCATGCACTCACTGCATGATGAATGCAATGGAACTTAAACACAGAGCGAGCGTGCAGTGGCATATGTTAAATAGCTAATTTAAGAGGAAATAGAGGTAAGCCCTCCAAGAATGGCTTCATCCTTGTCTCCAGGTGTTCAATAAGAAGGTTTTGTAGAACACACTGATATCCAGGGATTAGAGATTACTGTCACAACAGTGGATTTCCTTTGGTTGGATATGAGAGAAGCAGCAGCAACACTATGCCTATATGAGGTCAGAGTGGATATGCAGAGAAAGAGAGATGGGCGTGAAATAACAGGCCAAATTAAATTGAAATATCTCTATATATACATGTATGAATGCAATGTCTCTTTTAATGCTTAAATATTTCTCTCACTTGCAGTATAGTAGGGAGTAGCTGTTCTGAAAAAGTAAAAATCACCTCAAATTGTTACTGTGTCACATTCATTCTTATTGACTCCCCCTTGGTTGACTTCAGGAGAAACTTTTTCACTCTGTGAATAATCAAAGCTTTCCAGTATTTCAGCAGTCTGCAAATGATCAAAAAAAAAAAGTGCAATATCTGCATGCAATTCAGTTTTAGGAGAAATGGTGGTCTGATAGGAAGCTGATTAGTAAATTCTCTTCAGCCACGTTATTTTTAAATCATATTTTATTTAAATCTGGAATATGCTCCAAATTAAAATTCACTATCTTAGAGGTCTTCCTCTGCTGTCACATGCTTCTTCTCTAGAACTCTAGCATTATTTGAAAAAGTCTTGTCTAAAAGTGTAAGACACAAATTGACTGGAGTCGTATTGTAACAGCAGCAAAACAATTTCAAAACAATCTAAAAACATGTCACATTCACTGCTCGAGTTGCAGGTATCAGCTGCTGGTATGGTCTCACAAAACATTTTAGTTTGGAGATTAAAAACATAATTAAAGACAAATGCAGACAATGAAGTGCATACATTAGGTATAGCCTGAAGATTATTTCCATCTATACTTCTACAGAGTAAATCCAACTAGCTTTTATTATTAAGAGGTAATGTATTGACATGAGAAATAAAGCCACATCAGTGCCGAGGCCCAATCCTGTGTATCTTATATTAGATCAGTCATATTTGATATATCATGTATGAATTAATAATTCTGACCTTTAATTACAGTCCTCTAAATTAACCGGCTATCACGATTTAGGCTTCCCTGGAAGCCATCAGCTGATGTACTTGGCATTAAATTCTGTGTGTGAACTTTCCCTGCTTTGCAGCTAAAATAATGGCGATGTCCAGTTGGTCTTTTTAAGAACATTTATTCATTTATGTTATTTAGTATTATCCGTTGATTAGATGTCTATAAAATAAACATTACTGTACAAAACTGCAGTGCTGTATCTAATTTATTATAGATAAAAACTGTGAAACAAATACGTCAATGTCAATAATATCTACCAAAGCACTCATGCATATTTATTCATGTAAACTCATGCGAGTTGGCACTGGTCATGCATAGATATTTAGTAAGTAGTTGCCACAAAAGATGAATATACAAAAGTACTGCCTTTCTGAAAAGAAGCAGAAAGAGAAGCAGACCTAATATTTCAACATAAAGATGCATTAACAGTGCTGACACTGTATTTGTCAAGATATTGTAAGTGGTTGAGGGTTATTGGCCATTGCATTGTTCAATATCTCTGCACATATTGTCATGTGTTATCCCCTTGTAATGCATACATTGTGACAGGGTTATGAATAATCCTATTATACAATGTGTTTGAGGTCTCCATTACTCCCAGTGAAGCTCTGAGTTACTATAACTTCTCTGTGGTGCATACTATTGAATCAATTTAAACAATCTGAAGCTGTTAGCTCAAGTGGCCAGATAACTTGGAATAAGGACAGTTTACTTCACATAAAGTCCCTCGACTTAGCATATATAAGCAGTATATAAACATTAAATATATGGTTGATATTACATACAATGCATAAAATACATTACACCAACCCATAAGTGGGACAGATGACAATATAGTTAAACACAGTTTTAATAATATATAATAGGAGTAATAGAAGAGACTATAATTAACAACAAATGCCATACAATAATACATTCATTTAAAAATAAATAAATGTTTTTTGTATCAACTAACTACTGCATTATTGTGTGTTATAACCAAGCGGCAACGTATGCAGTTGTGAAGTGAAGTCAGTGCAGTAGTGCCAAAAACCACAGTTCCTTGAATGGACACTTGAGGCTGGCTACAGAACAAGTCAGTCTCCATCAGCCCCAATATTAAACTTTACAGCTGAAATAAACATTTACAGCCCGGTACAAAAAACAGTTTTGGTCTCTATAGCTAATTTCCCAATTTACAACAACTGTACTGAGTCTTATTTTCTATATAACTCACCTGTTCAAGTAATATTTAGACTTTGGGTACAGTTTAGTAAAATTATGCATAATTAACAGCATGGCTGATTTGAAAGACTTTACAGATGGCTTGGTTGAGCACCCAGGCATTATTTAGCTCAACTCAGAGACGATCCACGTCTTTTCCCATTTCTAGATTAGCCGGAAGGTGGTGGTAGCAAGACGGCTCTTCATAGACCTATAAGTGACATCATGGATACCACATCCATATTTATCTTGTCAAAAGTTATAACTAATTCATTAAATGTTTATAAACTGTTAAGGAATTCTAATTGATTGGTAATTTACATTTACTGGTGCCCTGTAAAACAATATATACTCCTGCTGTATTTTCTGCATATTTAAAACCATTGGATTGTTGTCATTCGCATATATTTTCCCATAGTTTAGTAAGGTGTCAATCAAGCCATACAAGTCAAGAGAAAATAGGGCAAACATGCTGATACGCAAAGAACGCTTGTAAGGAATGTGGTATCCCCTATTGTATTTGTTGGAGTTCCCAGCTGTTCAGGTAACGTAGCTTATACATCTAAATAGGTAAATAAAGCAATGTCGATATGTCTATGTTTTACTTACAGTAGCCCGCCTGTACATTTACATATTCACAACCAGCAGGTTCAAATTCACTCACTCCACACAAGCATAGAACACATGTGCTCACCAAGCCTTTTTCCCATCTGCTGCACAGCGGCACATACTAAGTGTGAAGCAGTAATTGCATAATTTGGACAAGCGGAGAGTACAACTGAACCTTAGCATTGCATCAGGTGTGGTTTCTCATTCCAGTGGTAATAGTTTTGGCAGTGTTCTAAAAGCTGTGTTTGTGTGCATATAAAATTCATGTTTATTCTTATTTGTATTTGTGTTTCGTTGAGACTGAGCAGCCCAGAGTGAAAACTGCAACATCCAAATATTTTCCAGCAGGTGATGCACAATGAATGCAGCATGTCTCTGAGCTCCACTCCCTGTTTGAATGCCTGGAAGCAACAATCTAGCCAAGTCCTCTTCCTACATGCCTATCATTGTTGCTGTCACTCCTGTAGTAGCCTGTCACTTGCATTTTGTGTTTTAAAGCCGTTAATTTATTCATCTTTTTTGCCAGGAACACTGCATTTAATTTGTGATGAAAGAATTGGAGCAGGAGACAAAATGTTCCCATATTATGGTTACGTAAAGCTGAACTTTTTTTTTCTTTTTTTATATATGTAAAGATGAGATGCCTCTTGGCTTTGGAGGCTTTTAACAGCAGTTTTGTTTGGCAAAAATAAGGAAAAAAACAAAACAAAAAAACAAAACAGTTTTCTACGGTAAATTGCTGGGTTTAAGATTACACAAGAAAAGCACTTTTGTGGTCATCATAATATACTCTGTCCTTTGAATTGTGTTTCAACTAGTATTTTATTATTATTATTATTATTATTTTATTTTTATTTTTTTTATTTTTTTATTAGTATCATTCAAAAACCGTATATATTATAATTAAGAACATAACTCAAAAAAAAAAAAAAAGACCTGGAAATATAATCAATTTGCATGTCAATTTTGACATTTAAGCTGAGCAGTAGTGCAAACTACCCACATTGGCTGTTTGTACCCACACTTGATGGGCAAATGTTTGTGCTAAAGCATTGCCTTTAAATACCTGATGTTTTAAATTGGGTTTTGCTTAGGATGACTACATACTGAGATTGAATAGATGTATTGAAGCACTAATTGGAGTAACATTCAAGAATCTTCCCCAAATAAAGAACTCTGGAAAGCAGATTATTAAAAGCAGTAAACGATTATGATGGAAAACTATTTGAAGTAAAATTCTTAATTACAAATGCTTTTCATCCAGCTCGCTGAAATGACTTTGTGGTCAAAGTAGGGCAGCGCAATGCAGAGAGCATTCCAGGAAAAAAAATAACCTCATGCATAAACTTATTTTAGCCTGTTTCTGCATGTCACACTAATTGAATTTGCTCATGGAACGTCACCTTTGCTATTGCCATAAAATTCAACCCTGCAACCCGACGCTCTCATAAATACATTTGAAAATCCCAAAGCACCAAGGAATCTGTCTTTGATTATGCTTCTTGGTGCATCGGTGTCTCACATATTTATTGTTCACTACCATTACAAGCTGCATCAGGAAGGCTTAAGATATTCCCACACAATCCCCAGACACCCTGCGGGGCTGATGCAGCACCTGTCGCCAGGATGAGTGTGTGCACATTGCTTTGATGGGGAAGATGTCAGCAGTGCGGTGTAGCTCTGCATATAACCATTGAAGAGATGGTACTGCTTAGAGATCCATCCGGAAATACTGACACTGTCTATTACAGTTAGCACATACAGTATATACACAGTTTCCAGGCCTCCTCTGTCAAAGTGGGTAGCACTGTCCTTTGATGATCACTTATTATAAGTACACACATCAATCAACACACATAGACTACTTATCTGTCAGATTGTTTAAGGCATAAATACAATTGTAACAGCATACAATCAAACGAATATAAACAAGGTGATCTGAGATTTTGTGATTAATTCTACTCTTTGAGATCCAAGCATAAAGAAATGAGCATATGCATTTGTCATAATTGCACATCTTAATTGCACATTTTCTTTTTTTGTCATTTGTCACAGAGTTAAATAATTGGAACAAAGGGACAATTCTCTGCAGTTTTAGACACTATCTAACAGCAGTTTTGCCAAGGCTACCAAATTAACAAAAAAATATCAACATGGTATAGAAAATGCCCATTGTGAAAATACAACCCCATCTTAATTTACCTTTCATAAAGCAGAACTGAGGGATTTAAGTTTAGATTCATGTATGTATTAAAGCAGTTTTACAAATTCTGCTATGAAAAAGTGGATATACTGTATATAGCTATAGCTATTATAAGAATGTATATTATGGAATGGCATATTGGCTCCTAATTAGTAAAACACAATAAACTACTAGAACAATAACTAAGAGCTTTCCCTCAATAAACTCGTAATCATTTCAGTCTATCAGTTATTGATAGTAAGTTAGGAAGTTTGTTGTACATGGATTGCAATTTTAATGCCCCACAAGGGGATAGTAACATATAAATATTCTTTCTTCTCTTCTTAATTCTTAACATATATTGTCTATTCTTGCTAAAATGCAATATTTTATATGTAAACAGTGTCCAAATAATCATAATTAAGTCTCTCTAACTCTGAATATGTTATCCTAATGTGAGGTCTTGCTCATTAATAATTCACTAGTAGTTTGATCATTAATAACCCAGGTTGCCTACACTGAAGCTTAATTTACTTATGCAGTAATGGTGATTCTGTGTACCTTAAGATAAAGCTTTTCCAAACTTTTAATTGCCATCAACAAAAGGGGCACTTTGTCACTCATCACTGAGTGTGATTCTGTTTTTATTTTGCTTTCCTTTGTATTCAAAGGAAATCAAAATAAATGCTACTTTAAAATCACTACAGGAATAAATAAAAATAAATTTTCCCTGTCAAATCACTGCACATTTCAGGTCCATTTTCCACTTGATGCAGTATATCTGCAGTTGGTAAGGGGGCAGTGGCTAAGACCCTCTCAGCTCTGTGTACTGATGTGCACTAAAAAATGTTGACAAATGGCTTTTGATGGAAGCAGTGAATGGCAGACTATATCCCCCCGCTGCTCCCTAGAGTGGCCTAGAGAGCATAGCATTAAGTGAGTGCTGTATATCACTGCCTACAGACTGCAGTCCTACAAACACTGATGGTATGAACAAGCACCAAATTCTCCTGAAGATAAATCCTCTTTTTGACTGTAACCATAGTCACAGACTGAATGATATTTAGCTGTAGTTGAGTTTATCTTTTTCTTTTGGACTTTCAGCCTTGGCTCTTAGTAATTGGTGGTTTGTTCTCTTTCTCTCAGATTTATCATGGTGGAATACACCAGGACCTTTTACATAGTCTTACGAGCTACCATTCTCCCTTAGGTAGCTTTGGACCAGCACACACTGAGGAAATGAAAAAGCTAAACTGCATTAACTTTCAATGTTTTAATAATACGACAAGTACATTCTTAATCATACAAGTGAATGTGTTATGTTGCATAACCAATGACATATCTGTAGCACAAGGGGACACTGGTAAACTATAATTTCTATACAGTGTTCATGAGGCAATACAGACTGAAAATCTATCTTTTAATTAGGTTCTATAATCGGTGACAGGTGACACAATTTCCTGCCAAAGTTTGAACAGTTTTGGTTATTTCACACGACCATGTTCTCCATGTGTATTTCTCTGTGCTCTTCTTGCTGGTTTGAAGTGGGTCAGAAAACAATAGTTGGAAAAAAAGGTTTATTTCATGTACTTCCAAGTACCAATCAGAATTTAACCACATTCAAATCAAAAGTCACTCCACAAAGACAGTTGTGGAGTTATTTGCAAATGTTGGCAGGTCAGTGTCCAAATCTGATCAAAGCACATCCATACAGTCATGATGATGCAGAATTTTTAACTTGTAATAAAATTATTCTTAAGGATGTTTATTTTTTGCTTGTTTTCTTTAGTTTTCATTTTCATTTGACACATTTTTATGTTGTTTAAATAGAGAGTATACAGTGAAAGGTTGTTTTAGTCAGCTTCACGTTTTTGTAGATGTACCTTGAGGCTTCAGCCCATTCCCCTGATGCAGCTCTACCCCAGAGCTCTTCAGCGCCAATATGTCGCTTCCTCTTAGATAAGGACTGGGGCAGAGACACAAGAGGAGCATGGCTATCGGCATGCACTTTCAGTCAGAGAGTTCAGAGGAAATACAGGTTGTTATGAGTGGTCATGGTCTGGGTCAAAGTGAAATAGTGTAACTCATTCCTTTATACCAGCACTTCCCTGCTCCAAAAGTCAAAATGGTGAAAAGAAAGAAAGATTTAGCTAAATGAAAATGAAAAATGGGTGAATTATTTTACTGGTGCCATGCAGGACTCAGCAGATGTTTGAGAGAATGGGGAATATATGGAGCAATGGACACAGATTGTCCTGACAATCCATGGTAGAAGGCTAAGTCACAGCTGGTGAGTGGATATGGGCACCAACACGAAAAACAAGATTTTTAAGGCACCTGTACTCATGTGGAACAGTGGACACAAGCAGTGGATGCAGAAACAGTACATTTAGCATTTTTGGCGAACCTTACAGAGAATATGTATTAGAAAAGCGGATTATGCTGCTAGACTGGTTTCAGATGTTTCTATGGAGGTTTTACCTTTTTTCTACCAAGCACATTTCTTATCACTGCAGTACATTTTAACTGACAACAGCTCAAAATTACTACAGCTGCTGTCACCTTTCTATGATGAAAACTACCAGTCTTTACCGGTAATTTTAAATAATGTTGATATTATGTATATATGATGTTATGACAAAAAAGTGACCATTCTCTAACTTTACAGGACCATACATATGCTTATACTATTTATATGAATAATAATATAACAGTGGGATGTAATATAGAGTCATATCTTTGCTTATGGTCATTCTCATATAATTTAGTCTCACAAAAAACTTTGCACAATGGTCATAGTGCCAACTTATTCTTCCCTCCCTTTGTTTTCTACCCAGCAGTGTTTTGGTTCATTCAACAGTGGTGGAAATGTCAGCCCCACTTGTGTAAAAATGCATTTAAAAATATAAAAAGGGAGATATGAAAACAACAGTGACATCCTTATGAAAATATACCAGCAAGAAGTACCTTGGGTGGGTTGATATTTCTGAATGGAGGCAGTGACTCTTTCACTTATGTCCTACATTAGGTGCATGTTGTTTTGCAGTGTGCTTTTATCTAAGTGGTGTAAGTGCTCTCTTCTGAATTAAGAAAAAAAGAATACATAAACATTATTTACTGCATGCTGGTGTAATATGCTAGGTAGTTATCATATCAATGACACAAAAAAAAAAAAACACTTAGCTTCACATTACATTTTCTATGTGAGTATGTTTCAGTTTGAATATGTAAATCGAGATTGTGATATTGAGATTATGGTTTATCATGCTCTCAGGTAACCAGCTCATATTAATTTTAGATTACAAAACTGCTTATGAGCAGTGCATGGATCTGATCCAGCAACACTGATAAATATTCCAGTTAAGGTAGACAATGACTAGTAATTAAGAAAACAATTGTAGTACATGTGCACTTGCATGGAAAATTATTAGTTGTTTTTTTTTGTTTTTTGTTGAAGTGTGCACCATTTCACTGTACATTTTAATGTTTAAACAATCCTATACATTCATGATGGGTACCATTGGTCTGACCTAAATATCAGTCCTAGAGTGATATATGAGTTGGTGCAGCTTAGGGATGAGCCCAGCTGTGTTTTTATATATCGTGAATTATTAAAAATCTAAAACAAGCACATAAACACTTCATACTGTTACATGCAATTTCCCTGGACAATATTTTGTAACTGTAAACTGTACAGCTCTTTCATTATAATAACAGTCATACTATACGTATTGTTCTTTCATTGTCTTCATAATATATTTTCATATGTTGTTGTGTGTTTTCCAAATATCCAACCAAAAATCTTGTATGTGAAAACCTCCATGGGAATAAGCCCTGATTGATTCTTGTCAACTGAAGACAAAGGATAAAAAAGCACCTTCATTTTGGAGTAAAGAGAAAAAAAAAAAAAAACACAGGACAAAAAGCTGCAGTAATACATTTGCATTACCTTACTTGATTCTAATGCCATGCAGAGAGGGCAAAACTTCTCTGGGGACTCTGCCAGCCCAAGACAAAGCACCGAATCTGGGGATTGTCCTTGGAAGTTCTGGTCACCCTACTAGAATATTAACGCCACATTTGTCCCTCCTCATCCATTACAAAGCAACATGTATAGGCTTTGCATGACATAGTACTTTAGTTACTGTGGATGTAAGTCTTTCCAATAAAATGCATGAATAGTATGGTTTGAGTATGATTTCACTGAAATTACAAATTCTTCTTTATTGCACATGTTGTTGCATGAGTTCAGAATAAATTCAACTGAAATACACTGTGAGCATTCAGGTCCAAGTTGAACTGAATCAACTGTATGTGTATGAACTGTATTCCTGAATCGATAGGTTTAAAATCACCTGACAGAGAGCATGACAGTTCTTCAAGTTATGTCTCACTAAAGTAAGATGAACTCAACTATATATACACTTGCTTGAATATGTTTTTTTGTTTTTTTTGTTTTTTTAATTAAACCCTCTTAACCTTGACATATTTCTCACATTTTCTGCCTCAGACAGAAATGCTGATGTTGTCATTATTAATGTCAGTTTAATGCTCCGTAACCATACTGGACTGTCAGCTTAGCTCTTGTGTAATTACACTAATAGAGACTGACACAGGTGTAACATATCAGCAGTCTTAGATGAGCCATTGCTCACTGCTTGTGATTGCCAGAGCATGTGTCATCAGCGGCTCACACCTCCTGTACTTTTCTTCAGCCCTTCCAGCATGTGAAACTTCTCTCTCTAACTCTCTCCCACAACATGAATGAGTGATTCTTTCTAATTATAGCTCTTTTACATTGAAATCACTCTTCTGTTTCAAATTTCTGCCCACAGAATCACTGCACATTCAGAGGAATTATTACCTTGTGGGATGTTTTTTTTTCTTTTGTAAACTTGTAAACTTGTAAGTAGGAAATCTTTCAAGATTTTAATTAAAATACTGGCTTTATTTACAAGTTCTTCCTAATACTTTCAGAAAACAAACAACTTCATAAAGGTTTCTTTTAGAGGAAAATGTTTACCCAGATACCAAAAAGGAAATTTCATGCTGTAATTTTTGGAGTTTCAGGATTTAAATACCTGTCATTATACGGATGTTTAATATATTTGCAGACACCTGGAAATGCTGTGACTCATCATCATAAATAAGCCTAGCATCTGAGTCATCTTATGCTGAGCACGTTGTTCATAGATCAAGTTGTATTTTCAAGAATGTCCAGCTTATGCATTGCGCTTACACTGGACCACAGGAGATTCACCAGAGGCAGAATACACACAATAACACACAATAACTCAGCAAACCACAGCACAGCAGTGAGTGCCTTGTAATGACTTTCATTTGCATTAACATATGACTACGGCTTTGTTTGCCAACTCCGCTCTGTGACTTGCGATAAGCGCACATGGCTAAAAACAGCAGGATTAGATGTGCCTCTCCTCCACATGGATATGAGGCTTCTTACCTGTCTCTGTTTGCTTGTTTATGCATGTTTGCCTGGGAAACATTGTAAAATAAAGAATAGAAGGCAGAGCAGTGCCGTTTTCTGTTCGAAATGTTTCATATAGTAAAGCACAGAAAAAGCTCATAGTGTAAAGTTTAATGCCATTTGTCCTTGAGAGGCACTGCAACACACATCTTGAATTTTATACGAGTTGGTAAGCTTCAGTCAATTTTGTGAAAATAAGCGTAAGAACCCACAAGATGGGATGATTCACCCCCTGACCGTGAATGTCGTTGATATGAATTATTACTATGATAACACCCTGAGATTTCCTTTGTCCTCCATTTCAGATATATTGAGAGAGAGCCTTGACACTTTAAGGGGATTATCAAGTATTAGTGATAAATAATTACTTGATTCTGGGCTAACGCAGGCATTTTTATTATTTTTTGACACCCATGTTGGCAGTCCTCCAGTAAATAATATAATAATAAACTCAATTTATATAGCACTTTTCTTAATGGGGTTACAAAGTGTTTTACAGATAAAAACAAAAACAAATAAAAACAAAACAGGAATCACAAAACACAGGGGGATAGAAAACTGTTAAAAAAAATAAATTGGCAAGTGTGGGATCCTAAAACCCAGCAACATATTAAATATTCATTAACAGTTTCCTATAAAATAAAGTTTTAAGAGGGGATTTAAAAGACGCTAATGATGTAGCCTGTCTGATCTACAGTAAATAGGCAAAGGGTTCTACAGTCTGAGGGCTCTAATAGCAAAGGACTGTTTACCTTTGGATCTTGGAAAAAACAGCAGCCTGATCGAAGGGACATAAGGAGTCAGTACTGATTGCAGAGCAGGGAACAAACAACAGGCTTTTACAGACCAATTTCACACTAAGTGCTTACAAATATCTCAGATACATTAAGCATAACAAATAATTTGTTTATAAACATGTATTCAGTTTCAAAACATAGAAAAAAGTACATTAAACAAAAGTACAATAGAAGCTTTGAGTGACTTTTCAGGGTCATATCAAGTGTAAAGTCAGCACAAATGTATTTGTGTAGCCCTGAAAAGCCTTAACAGTCCGTATAGTAGTAGAAATGAACTCTACTTACTTACTCTTAGCCCCTAATTCCACTGGACATGGATGCGACGGTTCCGTGTGTTCTGTGGCCAGTATAGTTTGCCCAGGGTGTTTTATTTTGAAAATCTACATAATTCTCTCTGCTATTTCTGTGTCTGGCATTGAAACATTGACTAGAGCAGCCACATATAGCTCCATCAGCCACGGCACACACAGAACGCGATTCATCCGTGCCCTTCGGAATTTGGGGTTAGAGTTTAAGATCCATGTGAGATACTGAGTGGATTTTGATCTATGTTTCACTGGGAAATGACAAAATCAAAAATCAACTATAGATACCACATGCAAGTCTAGCCTCAAATTAATGCGATGAGCTACTGGTGCCGGTCTTTTCTCACCATAAACAATTTGTAACCACAGTGAAATAAATCTTCATTTTCAGATAATTAAAGTGTTTGGGAGAGTTGGTCACAGTATGTGGGCACTCTAGGTAAGCTGTTGCACTCAAGTTCTCTGACATTAGGGAATATGTAGGTGTTCTGTGTCAGTGTTGTTGTTTTATTGGATCCTCTTTACATATAAAGAGAAAATAGAATGAACCAGGTTTTGCTTCAGGTTGTCACAGCCTGCTCTCTGTTTTTGCAGCATTTCTAACTTTACTAATCCTTGTGCACAGTTGCTCGTCAGAGCAAATTCTCAACTTCATTCTTACAGGTTAGGTTATGAATATGAATATTATTTGAGAAAGTTATACAAGCCTTTTGTAGTAAAAGTGTATTACTATGGATGTTGAAATGGTAATAAGTCCTCTGATTTTTCAATGTCAAACCTTCCTGATATTTCTAACAGTAATTTCATTCTCTTCATAACTACCCTGACTTGAACAAATCTGTTCTAGCAAATCATCCTTATTCTGTGAGCAAGAAAGATGTGACAGTGAAAATGTTTGCATTCATTACACCCAGTTATTAATCTGTATTCTCCTTGCCATTTATCTTTCAGTCAATTACTTCATTTTCTGTTTTCTTCCAGCTGTTTGCATTATTCCCATTTGTGTCACTAGCAGTTTGTTTCTCCTTCTTCTCTTTTCCAAGCTTGTCATTACTTTTTAGTCATCTGTTTTCTAATTACAATCTGCCTTTTTTAAAAAACATCAGAGGCAATAAGACTATTGAAGAAATATGATGGCCTGCAGTTAGTGAAAAGAAAACAAATTCAGAGCTGTCCTTTGAGGTTCTTGTCAAGAGTATGTTCCTCTCTCTCTCAATTTTGGTTAGAAAGACAAAGATGTTGGCAGTTAAACAGAAATGCTTTAATTAGGCACTTCATTGTGCACCTAACGATAGTAAAGGGGACTCAATAAGTGAAATCTCAAGAGGTATGAGTTCAGGCAGTATAGCATGTTTAAGTAGCTCTTTGTGGTTCTCTCTAAATGTGCTTTGGAAACTGGAAATTTAATTGACAGCAGTGCCCATCCAAAATGTGCCTGTTTAGAATGGTCGTATTGCTTGGCCTGTGGTACTGCTGCTTGCATTTTTCTCGAGAACCACTCATCCAAACAACTTCACATTCAACACTGCGCTTCCTCGGGTCCTGAACAATACACCTGCCATGACACATTTGCATACCCAAGCTAGAGTATATATCTCACATGCATTCCGGGAACAAAAACATTAATTCTCAAAGCTACATTGCTGAAATGTTCGAGTTTAGCAAAACAAAATGGCAAACTTGCAAGGCTTTACCACAATTCCGGTCTCTCTTTATTCATCTGTTTTTGAATGTACCCCAGTGAGCAATGGAGAGCGAGCTGCACACATGCAGTTTGGCCATGTGTAACAGCAGTCCCTTCTAAATACACTACAGTGTGTACTTCCGGGCGTCGTAAAGCACCTCTAATAAAACGTCCCATAGATCTCAAGATATCGCACTCAACACTGCACTTCTTTGGGTCCCCAGCAATACACCCTCCAAGTGTGAAGTCGATCAGTCAACATGTTTGTGTTTCCATCCATGAGCACTCATGACTACTCCATGAGTAGTCATTATTACATTATGACACAAGGACTAAATACTCATGGTTTGAACAACACTCATCTTCAACCTCAGCCTTCATTTAATCTCAACTCAAGAATACGAACAGAGAAAGAAAAAGGCAAGGAGAGAAAATATTTTTGGTTATGTCAAATTGCTTGTCTTTTGTTAGGGCTAATAATCCTTCTCACCATTCATCACTGTTCTGCATTTAATCATTCTTCCAGGGTCACTCTAGGGGTGCAATCTATCCCAGCATGCACTGCTGAGTGATAGGAATGAAAACACACCTATTTGCTATAGTTGGTCACAGGGTTCATCCTTTGTGAAACATACACTCATTATAAATAATAATAATGATGATGATAAAAAATAAAGAAAAAAATCATAAATAAAAAAAAACAAAACAAAAACAAACAGAAAACTTACTGTTTTTTTTATAGTGCATGTCTTTGGATTGTGGGAGGAAACCAGAACAGCCAGAGGAATCTAACCCCTTGTGCAATAATACGATGAGAGCTATTAGTCTTAAGCTGCTTCTCTCTCCTGGTAGAAAGGGGAAATAATATTAAATTACGATAAAGGGGACTCTATTCCACACATCAGCACTCATATGAGAGCAATCTGGTGCACATCTGACCTTCACGAAGACATCTTACATTTTCTACAACATGTTCAGTGTCTGACCAGAGGCAACATATCAGCACCATCAAGAACTGATAATGGTCAGTCATCCAGAATATCTCAAAACACACATGAACCCTTACAGTCTCAAGGATATGTGAGCATTTTTACAGTATGTTATATTACTACTATTACAGTATGTGATTTAAAAAAAAAAAAAAAAAAAACACAACTCACACAACTCTTCACCAAACATGTTTGGCTATATTGCATACATCGGGGGGAGTATTACATCACAATAACCTTTTTTCATGCCATTCCCTAACAAATGTAATGTTTTTTATCATAATCCATCAATGAACACAAGTAAATCCATTATGTATTCTTTAAACCCAATTATCTAGATTACTTTTTTTTTAAAAACACATTGTAGTTACTTCCACCAATTAGCATTTATGAATAGCTAATGTACATAAATGGATGCAATACATTTCAAAAGGCCTTTGAAATTATTAAATAACAGACTTTAGGGCAATGTCTGGTCACATACAGCATAAGAACGATAACCTCTGTTTGCTGTTTAAGCCGACAATCTGCTCATTCCTCAAAAGCACTGGCAGCATTTTCCTGCTTGAAAAAAAATGCAGTGTATGGTAAATTGTCTGGGTTATGCTCAAAAAATAAATAAACCCATCACAACCTATTCCTCCAGTACGGTGTTGAGGCCAATTCAATTACAGGCAAGCTTGTCCACTGAAGCCGAATGTAGCTCTTAGCCCTGTGTCTGGAGGTAAAGTCTATCGAGGATTCAGCTCATTTTGGTAGGTACCCTCAGGAGAACAGGTACTGAAAAGCCGATAGCCTGTATTCTAAAAGAAGCCGAAAAACTCTTTTTCAAATAAACAGTTTTCTTACATTTAGCACTGCAGTTTACAGAAGCTCCAATCCAAAGGATTTCAGAAGATAAAGGGATTGTAAATGTATTCTATAAGCTGTTCTAAGAAAAATGTTAAACCAGTTACGGACAGGTCAGTAAGGATAACTTTGAAGCACCCAGAATCGAATAATATTCAAGAGCTTTAAAAATATTCAAGCATGGTACTTTAAAGAAATCAGTCCAAACAACCTTGCCCCACTCATCATCATGTGCACTGCAGATCATTCTCACATGGCCCTTAGAGGGTTCAGGCTGGGACGAGGTTGAGAGAAAACATGAAATGCTAGGCATCTAAATTTCTGTTAAACTTCCTGGATCCTCAGCAGACCATGTCTGAAAGGACAAGGTCAAAAATATTATGCCAACAGATCCCAACATGTTCTCTCAAAAGACTCGCAAGACAAGACTCCACCATTCAACCAAGTCTTTCATTCAATTTGTAAGGTGGGTGGATTATTCAGCACTCAAGACCAAGTGATGACCCAGCTACATCCAGACACGAAAAAATTTGACACATTTTAAAGACAGATTTAAAAATCATGGTAGAAGCTAATGCCAGGTGATACCTTGACAGAGTCTGAGTTCTTACAACTAATGAGTTGAACCATTGTTTGAATTCAAATGTCTGATATAGGAATGTTCTATAATATTTAATATTATTTTTATATTAAAAAGGAGGAAGTAAAATGTTAATTTCCTCTTGAAATGAAACATTTATGTTATGTCTTACAAGATACTACCTCACAATTCCAATCAGTAAATTAGTTTTCAGTATTAGAAAGTTCTATAATTGCTTCCAAGTTTAAATATGATTACAATGTTTTACATGTACAGTGCTTTTAATGTCTTTTGTTTGTCCAGCAGAAGAAAATTTCACATTTTACAGAATATTAAACTGCTATAACTCGATATCACAAAACCATTAAGATCACACTTAGAAATGTGTAATTAAGAGGTCATGTATTGAACTAACATCTGAATTGTGTTGTGCAGAAGCAAGGCTGCAGAGCATTGAATTGCCTGGAATTACACACTGTAAAACTGCTCTGTTTGCAGGAGATAACACACACTGTGTATGTGGCTGTTTGTCTTATTGGTAAATGTACTGCATTTAAAATAAACACATAAAAAATCATAACACTTATAAGTGAAAATCATGCTATATCTAGCATGGCTAGATATTGTATATGTAAAAGAAATGGTGGAAGCACTTAAATACAGTAAAGAACTATACTCTGAAAGAAACAAGTCTAAAGAAGTGCCTAAATGAATAAATACGGTATGCCAAACAGTCCACACTGGTCTTCTGGTCAATAACGTGCCTCTCAGATGTGAACACGTTAATGTATGTATTCAAACAACCACTGCTGCTGTTATTCTGATAATAGTCTTGTTGAAAATTAAACATTTAAGGATATGCATTAACATTGGAAGCTGTTGAAAGCAACAAGAAGCAATGTTAAAGTAAAATAAAAACACAGTCTCACATTAATATCAGAGTCTGTGAAATGGTGTGAAGTTTGCCATGTTTGTGCAGCTGTCCTTCTGTTGTCCACAGACAAGCAGACCCTGTGAAACTGAGACTCTAAGTAGCCCATTGAGAGCCCAGAGCTCCCCCCATGTGTTCACACACTTCATGCTTGGGCAGTCTTTTTACTTATAAAGCAGTGATAAGTGATGGATGGGTGGATATATGGGTCTCCTTTTGTTGACATGATCCATATGTTTACCATGATAACATAATGTCCTTTTCTGTGTTCTAGTGTTCTAGAGTCAATGACCTCCAGCCTTTAATTACTTTCCAATCTATAAAAAAAACCTGACAGTAGATATAATGGAATATTGGCATTTACCTGAGTGACCTTGTTGATCAAAAGGTTGCAAAAAAATTGCAAAAGCTTCAATAAACAATCACAAAAAACAACTTTTATTGGAAAGATGTGACCTCTTAGCTTGATTAATGACTTAATTATGATTTAAGGCTTTGGTGATGACAATTCTGATTACATTGCTGTGTCCTGTACATCATCATTTTCATCATTTGTTTTAATTAAAGAGTGTGTTTACCTCCTTTTTTATTTCAGGGATGGCATTTTTACAGTGATATTTTAACTTATTTATTGCATATACTTACTTATATTCTTACTTTGATGTATGCCACTGGCAACTGATGTTTTGCTTCGATTATGAGTTACTGATTTACCACACCCATGCTGTTCCCTAGATGCAACTCGATTAACTGCCTCCTGAAGTTTATTTAAAGGGTTCAAGAAACCTGTTCTCTGTAACTCCTGGAGGCTGTTACTTTAGTAAATGTACCTTTGTTGTAACTTTAGAGCATCATTTATTCATGAAATTGTTTGAGATCAAACTTGGGGCAGCAATTTCTGTTCATCTGTAGAACATTCTACTGTATCTCTTTAACCTACTGTAGGGATTGTTATACTTGAACCTGACACAGGTGCACAGAGGTGACTTTGACAGAGATATCTCAAAGGTTGGGGAGGAATTGAGGCTGCTGAGAATGAGATGCCAGCTGCAGATTTACACGCCTCCACTGGCTCACTGCACATCATTAAAGCCAGAGGCCGCTTGCAGTGGCTTCATCTCTGTCCCAGCCCACACAGGCTACATTGGGCCCCACACGCTGATTTATCTCTGCTGTCTTTCTGAACGGCTTTTCCCGCCAAGAGAGAGATGGAGGCTGACGAGAGATTTACGCATGTATATGAAATGAAATTCATTTTGGGAAGAGCATGTGCACTTCCTCTGACAGAAAATAACCCCTTTCGCTCCCGTCTCCATTCTCTCTACCACTACGTCTCTCCCACCTTACACACTGCCACCATTCCCAGAGTGAGAATCAGTGATGGATGTTCATGTGCACAATGTCTCTAAAAATACCTCAGTCACAGCAGCATTAACTCCCTCTGTTCTCTATTTTTTTCATGATTACTCTGCTTGTTCTTAGCATAGCATATAATGGGCTGTTGTGCCCCTTTTTGTGACTATTTCTAGTACAGCAACTTGCTATTCAATTGGAACGTCACTTTCATATTCAGTAAATTTGACCGCATATGAACAAACAAAGGTTACACACTGCAAAGCTAGAGAAGCTCACTTAGAAACTCTAATGGCTTGACCACTCCTCTGAGGAGTAGCACAATGATATTTGTATATATATGTCACCCAAGTCAGCCTGTGCTGGTTCAGAACAACAGAGCTAAGATCCCATGGGACCTGCTGATTCAGACAGATAAACAAGTACTGGCCAACCAAGCAGGCATTGTGGTAATGGAGAAGAAACAGAAAACAGTGATGATGGAAGCTGCAGTCCCATGTGGCTCAGCAACATCAACAAGGAGAGATATGAGAATCTGAAGGAATATCAAGGCCTTTAGGAGGAAATGGTTCACAAGTGCTCCCAGTGGTGCTCCAGTCACAGATCTAGAAAACACCATAATACCTCTACACACCATTGCCAATCACAAGAGTGGATCATCAGAATCAGAACAGTTTAGTCTAACTTTTTTTTAATTATTTTTTGCAGAAAAGATTTTTGCATTGAGAATACACAGACACACATGCTTTAAAGTCTGTTGCGCACACCCTAAGGCTTTAATTCCAATATAAATCACAATTATACCATGCCTTCAAGGTTATTGGATTTTCATAGAACTTTTATACTTGGTTTCATTATTTCCTTCTACATTTAAGCCAAAACTCGCCACATTTGTCCAAAGCATCTATGCTTCTATATAACAGCTGCACCTGCAAAACTATCTTGTAGGGTACTCCAAGTAAAACATGTCCAAAAAAAAAAAAAAAAAAAAATAGCACTTAGCGCTTTGGTTGCTTCCACACAAATGATTTGGGTACAAAGCAAGAGGGCCTCATTTTAAAATGAACATTGACACTATTAATTTTGAAGGGACACTGCTTTAACTTCATATGCCCTGCAGCACTGTAAGGCATTTTCAAGTGCCATAGTCCAATTAAGAACATGATTTTGCTCCTCTATACCTGAGGGCCAACAACCCTATTAATGGTGTGGTTAAAAAAAAGGTTCACAGGAAAGTTTTATTGTGAAAATTAAGCTCAAGCAGTAAACCATTTTGCAAATTAATTACTTTTCACTCACTGCATGCTTCACTAAGTTGAGGTGAGACAATTTGCAGATCCATGTTAACAACACATATGACCGGTAAATCTCTGCTGTAACAAAGTTACATAAATGGATAAGGCTGACTGACCATTTGTGAGTATATTTGGGCTTCTTACTTTCTAAATTTTAATGTTTTCTGTGACAGATTTTTTTTTTTTAACTTTTACTGACCCTTGGGGCAGACAGGCTCTGCAATTTGATCTACTAATCAAAGCCAAAAAAGGAGAGTGTGGGTGTATTTTTAAAGTTACTTTTGAGTTCTGATCTAAATCCCACTAGGTGACCATAAAAGCATGACCCCATCTTATAAATAATGCCCACAACTAATCCATGCTTTTGTGTTGTAGCCTGGATTGCAATGCTATTTCCCCCCCTAAAAAACAACGCTTAATCCAATTCAAAATTGTTTATTTATTAGTTTACTTTGAAAATGTTCACATTAATGACTGTTGCAAAACAATGAATTGAGATTATAATTTTAGTCTTTTTTTGTTTTTGTCTAAACAAGACAACTTTGTGCTGTATTATCAGACAGTAACTGAAACCTTTGTGCATATGTATGTTTGCAAACTTGGGTGTGTGAAATGACAATGGGTTTACAGCTGTAGTTACAATGCTAGTGCTATAGTTTTATTATACTCAGTTTTGAGCACCCATGTTATGAATTGATTATACTGACCTTATACGAGGCGACATCTCTTAAATTCACCTGTAATTTAACATATAACACTGTTAGGGGAGGGTTTTTTTTTTTGTCTTTTTCTGTTGTGTTTCTACAATATTTGTGTACTTGAGCTTCATATCATTATCCATTCACATTTAGTCATGCCAAATATTACATTCTCTAATTGGACCAATTGCTGTTACTGAAATTCAATTAATTGTGCTCATTTAGTGTCTGGGAATGAAATGGCAGTAAAATGAGCTACTAGGTAGCTAGACAGTAGCCAGCTTGCACTGCTTGCTTGGTCTACTGAAAGACAGTCAAATGGGTCAAACACAAGCAGTAATACTTCCAACCTTTTCTTAACCTGATGATGAATTGGACCTTTTATGTGAATGTGTATTAAACACAACAAAAAGATATTTCCTTGAGATATGGCGATGGGAATCATCACTCTAACTTACCAAAAACCTCTCAGCATAAGTGGTGCCTGGTTTCATTCTTCATCTGTCAAATTGATTTTGAAATCAGTTCTATTGGTGTGCAGGGTCGAGTACTGCACATCCAGATTCAGATTTCTTCTCTCTTATGCCACTCCAAAAGGCAAGAGTATGCTTAATGTTATGCTTGTTGACCAATTCAATAACCACTTTTGAAACAGTTCAGGTCAACACATTTTTCTCAGCGTTTGTTTGCCTTGTTATTTTTACCCTGTGGGGATATAAAAGACATTGATTACTGAAATTACCAACAGACTTTTCTATTGGTCCTCCATCTTGTTGTCTTAAATTGGTAATCAATTAACATGTCATAAGGTTTTCATGTATAAGTCAGCACTAGCTCCATTAGCACACGTTATATATATCCATTGTGTTATAGTGTTAGAGTTAATCGTGAACAACTCATTAGGAAAGTGCTCTCTATTTCAATTCACAGATATTTATAAATTAATCTTTGCCTAATTATTATTAATATTATTATTCTTTAATATAGCATTCATGTTCTCTAGTAACTCATAATTTCTGTGAGTACGTTCTAGATGCTAGAACATGCTAGCAGTATGACTCTAGGGATGGCAAAGTTGCTGTATCAGTCAGTCCATCCGCCATGTCCACCAGACTGAAATAATAAGTGTTGGATGTGGATGTGTTGCCATAAAATGTTGTACAGATCCACTCATTTTTCATACAGCACCATCATTACGTCAACAATGTAATTTGTCTATACTTTGGATTATGAATGCCTGTAGAACAAATAACATTTCAATCAGCCCCCAGCTGACCTTCGACTTACTGTGTGCTATTTTTCACATTTATTGTGTATGAGATTTGGAGTGAAATGGTATGATTTTGCAGTTGTTACACAATAAAAGTCCCTGGCCAGAATCATATAGGACCTATATGATTCTGTCCTATATTATAGGTGATGTTACTGTTATCTAGTACATATTTTGGACAACTGGAGTACAGGACACCTTATATTGTTCTGCTTTAGTCCTTAGTTAATAGGCCTTAGAAACAGTACATATACTTGCACATGTGGAGCTTAACCAGACACAGTCAATATCTCAATAAGCCTAATGTCCTCAGTGTCCAGTGTAATGCTCTGTGGTTACTGACTGAAAACTGGGTCTCATTAGAATATTTACTTTGTGGTGTTCTCCTGCTCATTTGTCTGTGTCTTTGGATAAGTGAAGCCATATAATTAGGATCAAATGTGAGCAACAGTGAACTTGGAATGATTTACATACTAATATTTATTATTAATGTTTGAGTTTCATAAGCATATGATATTATAACCAGATCATATTGTCAGCTCCAACACTTACAGATGCTTTCTGAACTGCTGTGAATGTTTTAATGTTTAATCAACACAGACTTGGACACTTCCTATCTTGTACTTTCAGCAAGACTAATCACAATACTGCTGTTTCTACATTAATTACTCTCAGAGTCTTGATACAGCTGACAAATGACTTTTTTCCCTTACTGCTGGTGACACTCTGTATTCATGGTTGGATAATACTACTTTCAGGGAAGTGTCCCATGCAGTCTCTTCTCCACCATGCTACTTTTTCTCATCCCTCAATTTCACTTTATCAACTCAAAGTACAAATTGGGGCTTAGTGGCTTTATGGTAAATTGAAATTCATTGAAGCATTTACATGACATTTAGCAATGGTTGCATAATGGAGGAATAATAAAACATATGTCAAACTGAACAGATTTGCTCTCTGCCTTGTGCCATCTCATCATTAAGCCTGCATGCACTAGCAAGAAAATATTTCAACATACACTATGTTTGTGTGTGTGCCTGTGTCTTTGAGTGCATGAATACAGTATGTGTGGGTGGATATGTACTTGGTAAAATGCTACTATGTGCACATACTGTAAGCCTACATGATGATCTTAATGCAGGGATAGTTGACATTTGAAAAAGTTACTTTAACTGCCCTTGCACATAACTGGTTGCTCCATGATAACTATCGCTGCAGAGTCCAGTTCATTTGTATTCTGCGGTGCCTGTAAAGACTAGACAGCTTTAATAATGATAGCAGATTGGCAACTGGAGCTGGTAATCGAGTGAAAAAAAATCTATTGGCTGGTCTCAAAGGCCTGGGACATCAATAGTCTCCACTGCATGTCTTTAAACATCCTTATTACTGCCAATTTCCAGCCAGACCAGCAACAAAACTATCACTGCCTTGATTGCATCAAGGCTTAATGTGGCCACAATGTGCCTAATGTCCATCAGATTTCAATTTTACGAAACCAATTTGGCTGTAAGGAGCTTTTGTTGTGCTGTGATGGGTTGTTTCTTTAAATGAACTAGAAATTAATGTCTGATGATGAATCAATGCTCTATATGAATGTTTTTTTTGTCACTATGTTTAGATGTAAACCTCATCCAGTCACACAAGGAATGTCTCATGACTGCCAACTAAAATCCAAAAATAGTTAGTGTATAGCCTGCAGCTATGTATGTACTTCTCTAACGCGAAGAGTATTAAAAATATGTAATTCTCATATTTCAAATTACAACATAATTCACATATATGTTGTAATTTCATTCTGATTTCTGTAAGTGTAACTCTTCTCTATGGGTATTTGCATTTAATTTAATTTGATTACTTTTAAAGCCCATCTGTGTCTGGCCCCGAAATATATTGCTAGCATGCTAACCCCGTACAAGCCAGCTTGCAGCCTTAGATCCTCGGGCGGGACTTCTGGTTGTTCCGGGGTTGAGGCTGAAAACTAGAGGTGATCACGCCTTTTCCATCAGGGCCCCTCGACTCTGGAACGACCTGCCCGAGGAGATAAGGCTCACTGAATCAGTGAATTATTTTAAATCACTTCTTAAAACTAATTTTTACAGACCTTTTACATTTTAGCCTTTTTGTGATGTCGTCTATTTTTATCTTTTATTTCTTTTTTATTTTTATCTTTTTTTTTTATTTTGTATCCTTTAATTTTTATCTTTTCATCTCTTAATCTTCTGTGTTTATTGATTGTCCTTTTATCATTTATTTTATCATCTTTGAATCTGTTACGTTTTTATCTTTTTTTACTTTTCAGGATCTTATTCTGTGTGGCCATCTGTTGGGTCTGCTGCTCTGTAAAGCACTTTGTAAAACTCTGTTTTTTAAAAGGTGGTATATAAATAAAGTTATTATTATTATTATTATTATTATTATTATTATTAATTTAAAACATTGACTGTATTCTACCTCAATAGATTACTTATCCCATACATGCTAGGCAATTACTGTACAAATTAGTCATTTATGACTTACCTGTGTATTTGTGTCATATGCACTGGTTATATACTGCACCATGAGATTTTATATGTATTTACTGTGTTGTAGGTTGGTGATGTGGAAGGATCAGATTCAAATTGATTTGATCAACATCAACATCCGAAGTTTCAAAGAGTGAGTTGATCCATCCAGTACTTGTTTTTGGTGTCTTTTCTGTTATATTAAGTACAGTCTGAGAAAGTTTTTTTTTTTTTCGTCACCTGCTTTGGTTCGGTATTTTGGTTACTAGTTACATATAGTATAAGTATAAACACCTACAGTATTAGAAATCCTCTCTTGACTGATATATACATGGATGTCACTTGCCGTGATTGTTACCAAACCTGAAAATACCCACCTCCAAAGAATGACAGGTCATTTTTCTTTATCACACCCATTTAAGAAATGCATTGCTAGTGCCTGTCCGCCTGCAGCTATGAAACTACCAGAAGTGTGCATACATGTATTTTGTGCCTTTTTTGATGGATTTAAGTTCCTAAATGCTGAGTAATTAAAGGAAGGAGAACTGTTGATTTGATTAGTCATCTCTGATATAGCCCCGAATCTCTTCCCACAGTTGTGTTTTTCATGTATTGCCCTCAAAATTGCCAAAACCACCTGACATGTGCAATGTGCAAAGCATGAGTTTAGCAGACATCTAGCATTGATTAACAGTCATCGTATTTATCATTCATGAGAATTGTGAATTTCTCTGTTGTGATATTTAACCTACAGAGTGAAACAGAACATAGTGATAGTAGTTTTACCATTTTAGAAGTCAGCTACCTACAAGCAAACTCTCAGGTACGCACACATATTTATTCAAAGACTGAAAAAGATGCATACAAAATAGAAAAACAAGGACAAAAAGGACACATGAAAAACGTACATAAACTCAAAGCAATTTTCACAAAGTGTTTGCAAAGCTTTTCATTGTCCTTTGTGCTACAATTTACGGAAAATTACTACATGAGAAAAAGGGAAGTCACGGAAAGGACTTTGAAAAGCAGGTGAAAAAACGATTAAAACGAGATTAAACCTTAAATTTCAGTAGAACCATCCAAAGCCAGTATAAAGGGCTGGCTTCAAGCTGCACGCCTGCGAAGCAAGCAGGTGTTTGTGCTCTTATCAGGCTGGAGTCATGCCATATCAACCATAGCTTGTGAAATATGAGATAACATTGCACGATAAAAAACATTTGATGTTGAAATAGACTGATAGACGCACACTGAGTGAAGCTTGCCTTCGAATTTGCATGTCGCATCCTGGAGATTAGGTTTAAGGCCTTCAACCACCTGTGATAATTCTGTGCTGAAGATGCTGAAGATTGTTATCTCTGGCAGCGGATGCTGCAAGTAGATTGCTTTATGAATTATTTGGATTGGTATACTTCAATTATACATTACAGTATGTCGCCTTGACAAGTCTCCAGTGGAGTGTCGGTTGTGGATTTTCCTGTTTCCGGAATTGTATTGTGACAGGAAAACAACATAATTAGAAATAATTACGTTTAAGTTAATGAATTAATGATACAAGCTGTGGTTGTTGTATTAGGAGTATAATGTTGCGCTTTGTTTTCCCATTTTGTATTACATACAATACAATAATAATATACATTTCTTTTTAAAATCAGCCTCTAGTTCAGCTTTAGTCTACTTGTTGTAGGCTACAATGTTTCTAGAGTTACAATTTGGATTGTTGTTGGACAAGATTGTTGTTTTTTGTTGATGATATGCACATCTTATGAAACAAAACAGTTTTTTGAATGGAGACGGGTTCTCTAACTCAATTTAGCTCAAACACTTAAACTCTTTGACTCTGTGCCTCCTTCAGTCTGCTATTGTCTCTCTGATTGTGTGCATGTTGTGTGAGTGCTTACATCGAGCACTCAAATGCCTTGTTTAGATGAAAGGTGGGAAATATTTGAGGCCAAAGTACATAAAAAGGTGTTTAACGATACAATATTTTGTCTCAACCCTTTTATTTGTGATCCAACTTTTTTTTCTTTTTTTTTTTCTACAAAGTCAGGGCATATGGAACAGATTTTTGCATATAGGGCTTTAATTGTCCTGCCCATCCCCATATGTATCAGAGGCACAAAACTTTCCAAAAAAGCCTCACATTGCGTGCAACATATGCACACATGAGAGGATCCAGGTGTTTGGTGTGGGTGCTTGTGTGTGTGTTTGCATGAGTGTGAGTTTAAGCTCTGTTCGCTGCAGCTGGTTCACTGCTGTATGCTTCTCTACACTGAGGCACTCGGACAGACCCCTTCAGCATTAATTACTGCGGCCATTAATCAGACCAGCACAGATATCTCTGTAATCCCTCTACAATGCAGTTTTCTTGAGGGGGGCACCAGTGTTAATTGGATTTGATTGGATACTGGTATGATGCTGCTCACAGAACATCTTAAGGTAATAATTAGAAGATAGATCAATTGGTCCTTTGCGGCACTGATCCTACAGTGTAAGCTGCACTGCAGTTCTAAGGGCTGTTTAAATGAAGAGCATATTTTGGCCTTAAGAGCTGTACTGACCAACATACGACTTTTATTATAGTAAAAGGTGATGAATTAATATGCAATGACCTTGAGTTTATATTATACTTATATGTAAATAGACTCCTGATGATCTTGAAGATGTCACTAAATTCCCAAAGTTTATTGAAATACATTACTACCTATAGGAGTTCCATTATTTGGGCCAGAGGTGCCAGACAAATAATAGCACGCCTTTAGCTTGTTGTACATTTATTATAGCATAATTATTAGTGAGTCTTTTTTTCTTTTGTTTCTTGTTGTCCTATCCTTTTTAACAGACCTGAATTTAGGGCAGACGTGAGAAGCATTCCGCAAACAGATCGTACAGTTTGCTACCAGAGTCTGTGTTATTTAAGTGAACCCAACCCAAAAATATTCAGCTTCCTGCACTGATGTTGCTCTGTTGATAATATACAGTATACACACATATTTTGGGGTTTTGCATTATGATTGCAAAACTACAAATAGAATTGATCGTTGTGGAATGTGTAATTTACAGCTATCTCAACCAATTTTCAAATTAAACATCAATCAGATGTCACTGTAAAATACAAAATTTTCAAAAAAGGTGTTAGAAATAAATCTACTATGAATGCAACAAAGACAAAAGTACATGTAGTTTATACTTTAAACCCCAGATGAACTGTTTTCCAGCTGCTTTTGTTGGGAGACTTATGGACCCTTTAGTCCCGTGACCAGGTTTTATCCTGTGCAGTTGTTTATGTTCAAGAAAAAATCAGCTTTTTCTCTACTAAGTCTACTTTAAGTCTCTACTGAGGTAGCGACTCCTTGTGCCACATTTCTGTATGTTTGGTTTGGCAACTCTTTAGCAGTCTCAATTGAGTTTGGTTACTTCACCTGTTCTTTTGGCTGTCAAGTCAAAGCTCATATTCCCGCTGCACATCTCTCTCTACCTTTTGGCAGGAAGAACAATTGCTGTCCTTTCTTTCAGGAAACCAGCATCTAAACACAGTCTTTTCCTTGTGTTAACGTCCTTTCAGTCAGTTGCACTTAGCAGCTGAGGCAATGTGAAAAGATTGGCTAATTGTTGCTTCACCTCTATTGGAGCCACTGCAGGATTCCAGCAGGGAAAAAAGCCAAAAGACCTGGCGAGGCCAGGGAAAGGACTGGCCATCTGGAGTAGGATTTGTATGGTGGCCCATGTTGTGTAGTTCTGTTGCAGACTGACTCTATACAATATCTGTGTGCAGGGTCATAAGTTCATCACATCTCATGAGACTGAAGTCTTTTTTTTAGACTTGAATATGAGCTGACAATGATAAACGTTAAAGTTAACGTAAGGGTTCCCTGTGGAGTGTCTGACCTATGGTAGCACTATAGAGCTGTTTTTCTTTCCTTTGTTTTCTTCATCTCATGCACAACTACTCACATGTCTGACGATTGTTTCACAATAGTCCACTGATCTATAGGTTGCTGTAATACATCAAGACATATAGCAATATGCCAGCAAAGGCAGTGAAGAAGATGCCTGCAAGCTAGTAAACATAGATGTAAAAAATGCTGGATGGTTGATGACTGAAAACTCGGCTTTGCGAATGTAGTATAAGAAAGGGGGATGCCCACATGCATATACACATTTGTTAAAGGAGACACACTATTGTTTGTTTACCACAAACCTACACAGGGCACATTTAACAGATTCATGTGATGATATAAAAGTTATGATCACAGTTATTATTATATTTTTAACATTTGAAGCCCTGGTTGCAAAGCCTTTAACAAGGATAATCAAATGTATGAGTCACACAATATCAGCCAAACTGCAGGAGCTGTGTGCAAATAACAAATCAATTTTAAGTTGGAAAACAGAAATTTAGCATTTTTAATAAAATACCAGTGAATATTTCTTTTATTAATTTCATTCATTGGTACAGTTTGTGAGTCACTCCAAGATTCATCTCTTGTGTTTGTGTTGCAGTGCTACCTTACATAGTTGTAGTGAAATTCCTGGAATTTAAGATCGGACAAATTGCAAAAACTTAGATATTAGAAACACTTATGTTAAACTTTGACTTAGTAAAACTGCACACACTCTTTGTGTTAACAAAGGCAAATGATTACATTCATCTCTCTGTGTGTGTATCCGTTTGCAAGAAAGGGAAATGTTTATATTGTAAGGTAGTCTATGACTCAAACTTTTATCAAGCATTTACAAATATCAGCAACTCTCTAGAGACCAGGCGATGACTAACATAAAAAATCGAAAGTTATTATCACCAGGCAGCACCCAAGGGGCTCTAACAGTCACCTTCTCCAGACAACTGAGAACTAAACTTGTATTGTTTTCAAGAATGAGCAGGTGTTTCATCTTGAAAACAGACCTACTCCAGAATATGTTAGTTGGGAAAAATGCCACATTTCTCCTCATTAAACTGTCCCAGTTTATTTACAGATTCAGGTGACAGTGTCCTGTTGTCCAAGGATACTGTTGCTCATGTTCACGGATAATTTAGATGTTGTTTATCAAAAGGACTATAGTAAAATTTTCAGTGGTTTTACTTACAGACAGATTATGAGGCAGTTCTTAATCTATCTTTGACTTACCCTAACATATTTGTCCTACCAATGTGACATTATTTATAACTTCCAAAAATATTGTTTTCGGGGCAATGTAGAGTATTTACAGTTGACATTGAATTAATTGTCACTGTGAATCCACATGTATATTTTCCTCCAATTACATTTTGTTTTGGAGCAGGCAGGAGATTGCTGGTGGCAGAACACGTTATCGTTTCTTCCTGAGCCACTAAGTGCCCACCAGCATCAATCAATGTGAAAAGCTTTCTCCAAAAAAACATACTCACATAAATACCTCATGCCTGTATATAGTGTTCTGTGTTACTTGTAACGCTGCTGCAACAAAAGAATTTCCCTTCGGGGATCGATAAAGTACTCTATCTATCTATCTATCTATCTATCTATGTATCTATCTATCTATCTATCTATCTATCTATCTATCTATCTATCTATCTATCTATCTATCTATCCATCCATACATCCATCCATACATCCATCCCAGAGTGAGCACACAGTGCACTGAAACGGCACCAGACACAGAGAGCATTAACTTGCTATTTGTTTCCATCTTCCTCTTTTGCTCATATTGATTGATTTTGACTGTTTTTTTGTTTGTTTGTTTGTTTTGTTTTTCAGTGTTGTGCATGTACAGCATGTACAGCAAAGAGGACCATTTTGTGTTGGCATGCATATGTTTGTTTTAAAAATACACTAAACTGAACGTTTCATAACAGCACATAGATAATAGCCACTGGAATGTATCAAGGTACCAGTGCAGTTGTTACGTGCAGAACATGTAAGACTGTCCTTGAAGAGAGACAGAAGTTAGAGTCTAAAGTAGATGCACAGTGTGGGTATGAATTCAAAGGTAAAAGCATTTCTTTATTTGCACATATAAAAAACCCACAACTAGCACGCCATCACAAAGAGCAGTGAACCCGACTGAACGAATAGAGAAGTGTGTTGTATACACTGAAGGACATGAGCCTCCTACCCTGCTCTCTTATCTCTACGTCCTCTTTCTTGAAGGTGACACGTGTCCCCCACCACTCATTTCTTTAACTGCTGAGTGTGTGCCACAATAGGCAATCATCGAAAAACTTCTTAAGTTGGCAGGATCGGACAGAGCAATGCAGAACAAATAGTGACATGGCCATTACTAAGGGTGTACCAGTTCTACTCTGCAGCATGTCTGACAAAGTGTTCTGCAGGTCAGCGAGGTGCAATTGTTTGTACAATTTGCCAGTCCACAGTGCATGTGGTGTGTTTTGAGTTACAAGAGTTTGGTCAGAACAAATTCTGATTACATTATTCTCTAACAAAGTACACGGAATTGTGTTTTTATTGTTAGAAAATTCAATGAAGAGAATTAATAATAATTTGTGTTTGTGTTTTTTATTTATTTTTTTTAATGTGTGTGTGTGTGTGTGTGTGTGTGTTCTTTTATCCAATAATTAGAGATAATTTCCGAATTAATTGACTACATTTATGACAAATTGCAACTAGACAACAATAGAAGAAGAATTAAAATTAACTTTTAGTCTTTTTTCTTTTCATTTTTTCTCTTTTTCATGCCAACCTCCATCAAGTTGCATGACATCTTTTTCCTTTAGAAAATGATAATGACTGTGGACCTACTGTCTCACCATATTGAGAATATTATTATTACACCATCCTAAGATTTTATTCAAGGCTACCATATAGTGTATATTAACTGTGATACCTTAAAGTGGAGTAGCTCTGGTAATTTCCTCTGAACTGCTTCAAGATGTTCCGAAACCCAAATAGCCCACTGGAATATATGAAGAAGGAAACCAAATCACACTTCTATCTGAAGGGTTACACATAAGTCCTGTGGATTAGAAGTGAATATCTTCTGCATGGTTAGATATAAAAGCAATAAAAGCACTGAGAATGATTGCAGGCTTTCTGTACTGTATATAGCAGGTGTTATAAAGTGGGACACAAATGAAAAAGTGAGATATTCTTTTATTATGAAATGTTTTGATGGTTCCATACCACAAACAGTGGTGTTCTCCTGCACGTATGGTTTATAAAGGGTTTATATATTCGTATCTCAAGAATATGTTGCTCATAGTCAATCTATTTATTCAAGTATTTGTAAGTGTAAACATAAACACCCCTATATGTCCTTACTATAAGTATGTTGTTTTTATGATGCCATGCGTATTTATGTAGGAAAAAAAAAAAAAAACAACAACTCTTCAATATTACAATATTCAGTCTATCCAACAATATCATCACTGTCACATGTAACTCCAAGTGCATGTTTGTCACATAATTTATAATTTCTCTCAACCTCTTTTCTTTTTTTTATTTCCATGTTAGATATGAAAGTGGTAATATGTAATAATAGGAGCAGAGCTTGAGTAGCAATATGGTTTGCAATTTTAATACCAATAACTTTACAGTTTCACAAGAAATGGAATGGTTAGGCATGAAACATAAATCCTGTAAAATAAAAATTGAAATCCAGTCAAAGTCTGATGTTAATCCCATTTTCAATTGCACTGTTTGTCCCATTGTCCCAAGACCACAGTGTTCGAAAACCTGCATAGATATATTGAGCATCTTTGTGCTGCTGCATCTGTCTTTGGTGTGACTTACACTCCCATGTCAGCATTAGATCATACAGGCCTTGGGGGAATCTGATTGAAGTCTGGTTCTTATCTGTGCAAGAAAAGCTTAGATTCTTCCTTGTCTTTATCCTACAAATTATTGCACAGTGAGGGAGACATTGTTGTTCAATATTCATCATATTATGTTGTCATCTTACAATTCTGCTAACATGCTAAAACAAATGACTGGAAGAGTGACATTTGTTGGCCTGATGCACATGGGAGTTGTTTTTCTCACATGTGATGCTATTTATTAGAATTTTGAGAGACCGGGGTATAGTGTGCATATAAGAGCAGTGTGTACACACAGTGTTAGTGATGTTGGTGGTGTCAAGGGAGAAATTGCTTTTCTGGGACCCCTGCTGCACTTCAAGGGCTTATGTGATGTCTGTTTTGGGAGGATTGCCTCCTGTTTGCTGGGAAATTTTTCAGTTTCGCAAGAGAATTTTACTTTATGTAATTTATTTACTAAAAAAAATGTGCTGAGGGCCATTACTGTTGCCTAATGTAGGTCATATGGTAAACACATTAATACTTTTAGTGTCTGAATGAGGTGATTTTAGTTGATTTTTCAGAGGTTAGCTCATAGGTTCCATGTTACAAAAGCTGTTAGTACTTTGTGATTACTTTATGATCATGTACATGTTCAACAGTAGGGTTTCTACTGCCTCGGGGACTGAGGATGAACCAGTCTGGTAAAAAACAAACAAAACCTTCCTCATTGTGACCCACTACTAAATGTATAATTTGTCTTCTCTTTAGATTGTCACCTGTATTTACAAAATGTGCCATTATAGCAAATATCAAGCAGTTATTTCAATGTTTATGTTTGCCTGTATCTCTCTACCCTCTTCATGAAAAACATACTTAGCCACCCGAAAGTCTCCCCCCATTCATTTTGATGCTAATCCATAATTCCACTGAAAAGGAAAGGCTCTCTGGAGCCCTGATCAAAGGCTTGACTGTTCTCTGCAGGGCCAAGGTGTTTAGAAGGCGCTGCAGCGGCAGGTAGAACACCCGTCTCCTTTTGCATTAAAAACAGCAATCATGAAAGTCCCTTCCTAGCTTATCATAAGATGAAACGATGATCCTTGTTGTGGTTAAACAAATGAATAATGGAGTGCTGATGTTGAACAAGAAAGACAGTTTATCACAATTCATCTGGGTGACTGTGGGCCTTTTGTCAGCCAGGCTCTTATTGTAGCTTTCTATTAGCTGCCCTATGCATAAATGTTTGCATTTCAAAAAGCGGACAGAAGAGCTA
Source organism: Sciaenops ocellatus (assembly GCA_033000465.1). Taxonomy (NCBI): domain Eukaryota; kingdom Metazoa; phylum Chordata; class Actinopteri; family Sciaenidae; genus Sciaenops; species Sciaenops ocellatus. The sequence goes on along the minus strand of CP136871.1, from coordinate 18,162,913 downwards.
TTTCAGAGATGTACTCATCATCCAAGTAATGCACTTTAATCCTCTTCACCTGTGCTAATACTTGCAGGAGCAAATTGCTTCATGATGTATTCTTCATGTGCACCTATTTCCTTTTCATGTCTGCGGCCAGTTTTTAATACCACGGGGTGCATTTGTTGAGTATAGAGGCAAATAAAATGCATAGGAAACAGCCTTTTTCCCCATTCACACTGCTGTAATAGAATTCAAGGTTTATTGGGCCAACATATCCCCAACCCCACCTACTTAATCTAACTCTGAAACTCCTCTGAGTATGAGCTGTAAATCCTAGACGAGATTTGGTATTATAATGCTACAGATCTCTACAGAGTTCTGGGTTGGGCTGGATTTGTGCCAGGGACATTTAAGCTGTATTTAAGTTTCTTGTGACCGAGGTTAATTGTGTTTCTAAATCAGCAAATGATGTATTGTTCTGATATTAGATTTGCTGAATGGAATATCCTTCTTATAACTGATCTACGGTGTTAGATTTGTGGGCAGAATCTCAGCCACACCAGAGTAGACACCTTAGTGTGAATTGTAATCTCAAATGTCATCAGTCACTGTTTGAAATATTTTAAGGTATGGCTTAATATTCAGAAAGTTATCGAGCTTAATTCTATCAGTAGTACCAGCAAGGTTTAAATTGTTTTAAATCCACCTAATATGCGTAGTATCAAAGCTCATCTATCCTTTGACTAATATCTAAATATCAATTCTGAACATCCTTTAAAATATTGCATTTCATTTGCACAATGCAAGTCTGATTTTTTTTATTTATATTTTTTGTGTAATGATGAAACAACAAGAAGAGAACAGCAGAGATTGTTATCCACAATTGAAGCAGTTTCACACTGTTGAGTTACCAGCATCTTTGCTCAAATTGCTTGTTTGCTCAAATTACTATGGTGGCTGTAGTCCCACAGGGCTACTTATCTCTACTGGAACTGCATATCTTCACATAATTACAGGTTTCAATCACAGTTTACAGATACACTATAAAACATAAAAAAAGGCGAAGAAAAACAGGCAGCATATCATAAGCTTGTCTTTGATGTTAGTCCTTAAATAATTCTGTCTCTATAGACAAACTCCATACACACGAGATTTTAATGTTGGGGTGAGATTTACAGTAAAACAAACTGAACTTATATTATTAGATAATTATATAGTATTATATTGAATTATAATGAGACCTGAATGAGGTGGACTATAGGTTGACTATAGGGATCTTTTAAAAACAGTAGGAACAGTCCATTGTTTCTGTCTAATTCATGTGGCATTAATTATCTGCCATATGTGGAAAATATATATTGAGTGACTCTGCCTGATGACGCAGAAACATTAATTCCAGAAAGTAACATGCATAATAACGTACTAAAACATGGGATTAAAAAGATGGAAAAATTGGTCTGTAAGCTGAATTTTGCTCAACACCCCTATCATGTATGAGTCATGCTGTTTCATTTCCTTTTTTTTTTTCTTTTTCTAAATTTGAAGCTCGTATAGCCCTGTATTTTTAGCAGTCCTGGCTGTCTATTAAGACAAACTCACCTATGTGCAGTGTCTGTACATCCTCATTCTCTGTGATTGACTCTTCTTCCTGGTACAAATCAATAGTGATTTCATAACAGGCATACTGAAGCTTAACTAATTAACTTTTTAAAGCTGAAATTACATTCTAGGTTCTCTAATACACCGTAGAGATCTTTCCTGTAAATTAGATATCCTGCTTTTTTGAGGAAAAAAATAAACATTAGGAAAAAGGAATACATTTATCTCTTGTTTTATATATTTGGTCTCTTGATAGTGTCTTGCATCTGTTTATATAGCAGTGACATTACATGTGTTATGATGTAGGTGGATAACTTCTCTGCAAACATCTTTTTTATAAAGCGGTGACTATCAATAACATGATATGTGTGTCTGTAAATTACAAGGTGTTTGTGATACTTTGTCCAATGCTTGTGTTTGATAACATAGGATATTATGAATCAGAGTACTATGTCTGTAGTGGAATTACACAGAAAGTCACTAAATTGTATATTTGCACATACTCAGATGAAATGTCACCAAAACTGTGAGAAACTACAATGTCATAGCTCAGCTGTTTGAGGCAGAAGATATGGAAGCTCAGTTCAAGGTGTATTTCCAGTGGAGCTATTTATAATTATGATGCACACACGGAAGCTGCAGACAGAAGCCATAGTGTCATTTTATGTAAAATTATAGCCCTATGATGTTTTTTTTTTTTTTTCCAAGGCTTCCACTTTATTTAAAAGTGTTGGGAGACATAGAATCTGGTCCACAGCATTGCAATTATCACTATTGAGTCTAATTCGATTTATTTAAATCTCCATCATCTTTCCCAAATTATCCCTCACCTCATTCAAGCTTATTGCATTAATGGATCTGAGCGCAGCCTATTCTGGTACTGAAATGACTTTTGGTCTCTTTGACAAGAAGTGATGAAATGTAACAACATTCCCTTTACTTTTCCCATCACTTAGCAGCCTCTTGTGCCCTCATCCTTGAAGTCATTATTAATTATTCTCCTCTCTTGTGACTTAAAGAGCTTGAATTCAGATGATCATATCACACACATTAGAACAGGTCTTCACGTTTCCACTTATCATGGGATATTTGTTGTGATGACAAATTCAAATGCAATGGAAAAAAGTAATTGTTTCCTTTAGAGTAGCTTAAATTATCTATGTCAGGCTTTAATTAAGTCCAATTTTGTAGTTCTTGGGCTGTTTTCTTAGAAAATCCTGTTGAAAAGGCAATACTGTCAAGATTTACATCAAAAGCAGCAGATGGGTAAACATTGTATATATTATATATCAAGAGAAAACGCCTCGAGGGAGCTATAGTTTATGAATTTTTAAATGGTTCATTTGACAATGATTAGAGTAAATCTTTTTATGGTTAACTTTGACATCCATCATTTAGGCAAGTGATTTCAGCTCAGTCATGAAAAGTAAGCCAAAACAGACACCCAAAGGATTCCTTATTTTAGAGGTTGGGATAAAATGGCTTTCTTTGACTAGCTTCTTTAGATACTTGAATGTCTGTGCTACTACATGCATGGCCCCCAATCTGAATCTATTAATAGAAATTTACCACTTAACACAAGTAATTTTCTCAATTTCCATGTTCAGCTCATTGATAGGTCACTTCAGGCCAGCATTATTTATTTCACCCTTTTTGTATGTTGGGTACTTCAAAGGTACTTTGTATGGGCCCCTGCTCTCTGAAACCTAAATCCAGACAGACAGAAGAGGAAATCAACACTCAGTCTGCCAATCACACACAATTAAACCAAAATGTCTTCTGTTCCTTAGGGTGATCTCCCACATCCATCCCTGAAAGATCAACAAGGCAAAGAGAAAAACAAGATGAGGAATTGTTTAGAATTCAAATATGGGCCTTAGATGGTGCTGGATAACAAGTTGGCTGTCCATTTTTTAGCTCTGTTGTCATTCCTCGGTGAACTTGTGTTGTTCCAGAACAGAGTTTGAGGCCTAATAAATATTTATGCTCAAAAGTAAATAATATTATACAGTTTAGGGGCTTTCAGCAGTTTCCAATATTGAAAAGTAAAATAGAACAAAAAAGTTTAGTATATTTTTTTATATATATATTTAATATATACTGGTACTGACAAACATTATACAATAACATTAAAATTAAAATTGTAAATTCAATCCACTTAAGATGAACTTGGTGTTATATTTGAAATATTTAAAATATCAACTATCATTCAAATAACTTGAATCTACTGTTATCATGAATAGACTTCTTATAACATTTGTTGTATATATGGGGTGCAGAAATGGTGAAAATGTTGAAAACATAACACGTGACCTATATTGTGGATGGGATGATTTAGGTTTACTGAAATAAAAACAAATACATGGTTCAAATCTTCTACAGTATACAGAGTAGAGTATTTTGGGAATCATGTGTCTTTTATATTTGTCCAGTGTGGCATTCCTTGTAAAGGTCAGCTTCTCTCATTCAATATAGAGTAAATCGATTAGAAAAGTGGAGGAGGAACATGTTTCTACCAAGCCAATTCAGTTTGCTTTTACAACATCATACAACACAATATCATAATTCGTCAAAACAGGTTATGTTTATTAAGAGGGATGAACAAATAACAGCATCTCATAACTGTTTAAGTAGTCATGCTATATCAGTATGGCTCTTGCCACGGTTTCGAACCACAATATGTAACATATGGTCAGAACAGAAATAGGTGAGAGACATGCGTCTCTCACAGAGACTTGACTGCGTTACATCTATGCTGGCTTCTTTTGGAGTTTGATCAGCAAATGTGACACTTCACAGGCACAATCAGATTTTTTTTTTGTTTCCGTTTTGCAATGTTATCATCTTGAACAACAACAGAAGAACTAAAGACCAGAAGTGAAAAAGTGGGCTGCACTCATAAAGTAATCATAAGGATGGCAACATGACACATGGGGAGTAATTATCCATGAAATTCTTCTGGTTACATTATTCCTTGAAGAGGTTCACAGCCTTGTCATACATCCTCCAGATGTTCATAACAAAACAATACACTTGCATACTTGCTCTTCAGCCAAATAAGCACATTTTGTTTTCTAAAGCCTGTGCACGAGACATTTCTCTTTGTTCTAGTAGATGTAAATGATCAAACAAAGACAGTGAGACTTCACATGGAAAAAATACTTTGTATAGTTTGTATACCACAATGAGCATCATCTGTCAGTTGCTGCCTCACTCAGGATTTTGAAGTCATTGTTCGAGGGACACAGGTCAGTGTAAGCTTTTGGCCAGGATGGGATTCAAAGAGTCCCCCTACAGTGGTGTGTAGATTCCTGCTGTGAGCTTGCACATGTCAGATGTAGAATAACCCAGGAGCAATGAAAATTGAGGAAGGCCAGTTTTTTTTTTTTTTTTTTTCTTTTGGCCATGGCAAGCAATTCAGCACAAATACTATCATTCTGTTAAATCTGAACTGCCACATACTCACTTGTACACAAAATCGCATTCTGTATATTACTGCCTGACAGAAAAGAAAAAAAGAAAAATGCAGCACTAACATATTTGTATATGGGGCTGACAACACCTGATTCCATCTGTTCAGACAGTGAAATTGGGACACTTTTTTTTTGGCATTCATATCTATTTAAATTAAACTTGTCATGATCCAAATAAGGTGGCTGTCAAAATACCAGAGTGAACCAGCAATGACTTGACAAGCAAATAAATAAATAATAACTTAGCAAGTTGTGGTCAGCAAAAGCACCTCCTACCACTCCTGCTACGCCTCCCTCCAGCCTCCCAACGAAGTTAATACTTGCACAGACTCAGCAGTGCCAGGCTTAAGTTTTAGGATTAGGTTGTCAAAGTGTTTTTATTTTTTATTTTTATTCTTTATTTTTTTTAGTGAGAGTTGCACAAGTAGGTAACCCATGGAGCCAGCATGTGTCTTTATATTGTATAGGCGAGAAAAGACTGTGTGATGAAGCTGTGATGAGCCACTGGTGAACATCCTCTGGCTCTGGTCAGCTGCAAAGTTATTGCAGTACTAATTTCCCCTCCAGAATGAGGATTGGTATCAGAATTACTCTGAAATATTGGAGGGAACTGAAAGAACAGAAGACAACAAAGCTCATTTGCCTGACTCCCTTCAGTGAAGCAATTACATTTAAATCTATTAGTTGGTTTATCAATTTTTCATATGTATAATATGATCTGCCTGAGATTAATAAAGTGCTGATTTCTGAATTATAATGCTTTTGCTAATTCTTTCTAGATGAATTTCAATGCCACATATTCAATGTTTCTCAGGTTTGAATATTAATTGAACATACAATGCTGCTCAAAAGTTTGTGAACCCTACAGTGATGGCCAGTTTTTTTGTAAAAAATACTTAAATAACCTTATTAAATGTTAAGTTATACCCCAATTCACATTACTGACATTCCAAATAATGGACTCAAACAAAAGAAATGGTTATATTGTCATTCTTTATTTTAAAAAAAGTGGTTGACTTAAGAAAAACTCAGATTTCATGGGTGCAAAAGTATGTGAACCCCTTCAGTTAATAGGATATTGCACCTCCTTTCACAATAATAACCTCAAAAAAACAGTTTCTTATCAATCAACCTCAAAAAAACAGTGACTTATCAATCTCTCACATCTACTTTGGGGGATGTTTGCCCACTCTTCCTTGCAGAACGCAGCCTGTTTAGAGAGGTTGGATGGGCGTGTGGCATGAACTGCTCACTTCAGGTCCTGCCACAGCATTCCAATTAGATTTAGGTCAGGACTTTGACTGGGTCAATGCAGAACATGAATCTTCTTCTTCAGTCATTCCGTGGTTGTATTGCTGGAATGCTTTGGATCATTATCATTTTGCATGACCCATCTTCTGCCAAGCTTTAACTTCACTACGGATGGCTTCAGGTTATGTTCCAGGATTTTACAATATTCCTCAGAATTCATGATTCTCTGGACCATGTGGAGTTGTCCTGCAGATGAAAAGCAAGCCCAGACCTTAACATTCCCACCACCATGCTTCACTGTTGGGAGAAGGTTCCCTTGGCTGTATGCAGTGTTGACTTTTTGCCAAACATGGCGGTTTTGGTTGTGACCAAACACTTCAACTTTGGACTCATCTGTCCACAGAATGGACTTCCAAAAAGCTTCAGGTTTCTCCAGGTGTTCTCTGGCAAAGTTGAGACGGACAGCTTTGTTCTTTTTGTGAGCAGAGGCTTCTTACTAGCAACCCTTCAATGTAAGCCATGTTGTTTGAGTTTTCTTCTTATTGTGGAAGTATGCACGTGTCCCAGATGCAGTAAGAGAGGTCTGCAAATCTCTAGATGTTATGTTTGGGTTGGTTTTTACCTGAATTATCATTTTTCTTGTGTCTCTTGCTGATATTTTAGAAGGTCATCCACTTCTAGGCAGAGTTGTAGTCTTTTTCAGTGCTCTCCATTTGTAGATGATCTGCCTCACGGTCGAACGATGTAGCTCAGTGTTTTTTTTAGATGACTTTATAGCTTTCCCCAGGCAAATGTGCTGTCACTACCCTCTTCCTGAGATCCTCTGAGATCTTGCTTCCTCTTGGCATGAATGACCTGTATGGGTTCACCTGGGTAAGACTAAAGTGACCTGGGTTTTATCTCAGTTTCAATCAGTGATCTGCAATTTCGTCCCTAAACATCTCTGATGTTATTGGTCCATTTCGGTGGTTAATTTAGCCACCATTTTGTCCCACCTGATTCTACTTAACTGCTTATTTTAACCAATACAGCTCAGGGTTCACTAACTTTTGCACCTACATAAGTTGACCAAAAACTCTTTTTTAAAGTAGTCTTGACTACACAATTGATTTTTTTTAAAGTATATTGAATTGATAAACCTACACCTGTTACTTCATATAAAAAATAATGGTTTTGATTAAATAAGGAAATCAGGGTGAAACAATAGATAACAATAAATCCTCAAGAGGTTCACAAACTTTTGAGCAGCACTGTATTTTGGACTTTTACCCTGGCAAGCGCAATTCTACTCAGTGCCTGAGCTACAAAATCCAGAGATTTAATGCAGCTTTACAATTCATGGTCTTTGTCTTGTAATCCAACACAGGATCCACTGATTGACTGATCTTTTGAAAGGAAAAGCAAGAGGCATTTCATAAAACAACTTGAGGATAAAACTTTCCCATTAAACCCAACCTTTCTCCGAAGATTTTATTGTATGCCATCCATCAAGGGTTAACACATTAAAGTCATGAACACAAAGTACACAAACCACAGAAGTGTACATCAGAGCCATCAGAATTATTCAATTAATGTGGAAGTGACATCTCTCAGCATCCCTTGACAAATTTTCTTTTTATCATTGACAACCTAAAAGACTGGAGATTTTTGGACTTTCATGAAAGGCAACGATAGGCATGGGATGGTTACAGCTACAGCTATCAAAGTAGCTCTCATGAATAATTTTTTTTTAATTTATTATTTATTATTATTATTATTATAATTATTATTATTATAGATGTGAAATGTGAGACAGCCAATTATATCACATGCCTATCTTTTTTATTTGTTATATGAGTCTCAGACAGTACACCAGCTCCTACAGGATTAAAGGATCTATTATAGCCTGCAGCCAGATACAGTTGTGCCTTAAAAGTAATCTCTAGAATATCCAAAACCACTTCCTCAGCTTAAAAACCAATGCAGGGTGGTTGAAAAGAGGAGGTTATGTAATCACATCTCCAAGTTCTGGTTAAAGTATTGTTGCAGTAGAAAATAGAAGAAGGTGAGCCAAAGGAGAGAAAGCCAAAGAAGACTAAATAAAAGTACACGTATATTGTACATAGATTATGTCCTCCATTTTTACACTGGAAAGGACGTATTAAAGGAATGTGTAGATTTGTGTAGATTTGTAATTATTCTCATTAAATATCAAAGATTATTTGCATTTTTAAGTTGCGGATGCTCCTCTGATCTCTGTCTTTTGAGCAGAGGTGGACAGGTTGTAGATTGCGAAACAATTATAGATACTGTATTGTGTTTTACAATAATCCGATTAAATGGAAAGGCCAATGCAGTGTGCTGCAAGGAATTAGACAATAATGGAGACTCAGTGTTGCTTAGAAAGTTCTGCTGGTGAACTGGGACATAAACAATTTAAGTACTCTGTTGGTCCCATCTTCCCATGTCTTCAGGCAAAATGGCAGAGTTTATTATATTGATTGCCACACAGGTTTGAAATGATTAAATTATTGTCCAGCTGTTACTTATCTTAAAAGAAGACACTGTGATCAGGGCTGCCTGCAGGACTGTCTTAAAAATATTGTGATGGTTCATAAAAGGTATTACTGTAGCTTTTTTGAGATTATTTTTCTTTAAAACTGTGATAGGAAAGGGGATTAGGAGATAGCCCTGTAGGTACTCACCGAGATTCAAGGAAAAAATACTAGATTTATTAAAGGAGATTTATTGTTTGAAGCAAAATGGTATCAGGGCAGAAAAAAATAATGATGGAAATCTATCTATCTATCTATCTATCTATCTATCTATCTATCTATCTATCTATCTATCTATCTATGCTGCCCATCGTCATCTTTGGTTGTTTATTTTCACCTCAGTGAGGTGGACTGCTATAGGGAGAAAAAAAGGCCACTTCTCTTTTCACCTCTATGGTTAGGGGCAGAGATGGTTATGTGGTGTGCTCTTTCTCCTGTGGTCTACAGTGCTGTTTATACTTTGGCCCGCTGGCACCAAAGCTTCTAACTATCTGACTTTTACTTCAGAGAGCCTGAGTTTTTGTGGCTGTTGTTGTGGCTGTGGTATGAGACCTAGATGAGTCAGACTCAACTACAAGGGCTTTTGCAAGGCCACTTTCCCACTGGCAGGTCCTGGGGCATTAAAGTCACATCACTTCTCTCCCAAGGCTGTGGGGTCTGGAGAAGAAACAAACAAAGAGAACAGGTGGTTTTTGGATCATTTATGACTGAATGGGAGGGTGTGTAATAACACTGCATATTAGCCTTAGTTGCTGCTGAAGCGCTACTTAAAACTCTGGTTGTTTTATCATATCACAATCTGGTTACAGTTTGTTGTGTTGGCGTGGGGCATTCATCTTTATAGACTGCAGCCTCTGACCTGAGGGAATTCTCTTAAAGATGTTAAAACTGAGGTGAGAAGGAAGAAGGCTAGATCATAATTATCCCTGCACAATTCATGATTCAGAGGCATACATCACTACAGCTGTACATGATAAAACAGGCTGCAGGTAATTGCTTTCCCTGCAGAACAGGTGATCGTATGCAGCCCATTCTCAGTTGTAACTGTGTGTACAGGAGTGTCAAACCTCTTTAATTCCTAGGCCACATAGAGCCTAGTGTGATCTCAAGTGGGTCAGACAGTAAAACCATTGTATAATAACAAATAAATAATAACACATGCTCAATTAATTGCAACTGAAACTGCAACAAATGATTTAACATTGTTCTTAATTTACCTTTCTATCAAGAGCCAAAATGCTATTGCACCATTTCTTCAGCCTCTTTACAAACTCATCCACAGAGTTAGCTTTGATGCTGATACTGACCCCAGTGGACAAACCAGGCATAGCAGTACACTTCAGTGAAAAAAAATGAAATAAATGACTTTCTGATTTATTTATTTATTTATTTTTTGTACACTTGGCAAAGTCATCTAGCGAGCCAGATTTGACCCTTTGGCCCATGGGCCTTATGGCACCCCTGGTGTAACTACAGTGCTATTTTCTGCAGCAGTTTCAATTTCTTCACCTGACGCAGGAAGTATCCTCGGTTGATCTTTCTCAATGACAGAGCTGATGTTCTCCAGGCTGAAAGTCAGACTCAAGGCACGGAGTCAGTGGAAGTTGTAGAAGCTAAACAAGCACACAGATGGGGGACAGAGCTACATACACTGTTGATTGTCACTGTTTTGATTGCACATTTCAGACATGTACTGTACATCCATCCATTCATTTACAACTACATAAATGGAGTCTGTGTTGTTGTGACACCAAACTGAACCAGGATTACTTTAGCCTATAGCCACTTCCACTCATGGTAAATTCTGGGGCATTTTCAAGCCAGTCTGGCTATGTTGGAATGCCTCCATTGGGAGGTGCCTGGAAGGCATCCTAATCAATGCCTGATTCACCCCTACTCGCTCTTTTTAATGCAAATGAGCAGAATCTCTCTCTCTCTCTCTCAGAGCTATTTCAAAATTTTAAAAAAAATCCTCACACTTCTTCTAAGCATAAACTTACACAGCCTGTGAAGGAAACTAACTTCCAAAACTGGACATTTTTTTAATTCTTGATTGATGCTTGAAACCCTGCCCATGAAAGTCACAGGTGACAAAACACAATCTTGGCGGAGTCCAACTCCCACTGAGACCAGGCATGGCTTACAGTAAATGCCAACATCACAACAAAAAAAAAATCCAGTATTGAAGCTACTTGTCACTGCGAGGAACACCAACTTAACCTGCAGTAGAGCAATGCAATGAATTTGAAAATGTGACAGTGATCAGAGTAGACAGCCGTCTTCCCGTTTTGACACATGTACATGCCATTCCATTTTAGCTGCCAGGTAGTGTTAGGTAGACAAAAGGGCACCACATCCTTTTAGAAAAGCACACTCACACATATGTATGAATGCGAAGGTAAAACAAAACATTTCAAGCACATATCATTTGAGCAATAAGTTTCTATGTTTTCAAGTTGCTTTGAAATGTGTTTTGAAATATGTTTTATGTTTTCATGGTAATGAACTCACTGATGATATATTCTTTGATTTCCCATCACTTACTGAATGCTATTATACAGGAGTATTGCTCTCATGTACCCAACCACTTACACGGAAACACATGCACAAACATGGCCAAGTGGTATAGCAATAGTGATTATTACAAAAGTGGTTACAGTAGTGACTCAACCTTTATATTTGGACGGAGAGTATTGCAGCTTATTGATTTTCTCTTGTAGCAAAACCCCCGTAAAAGGTGAAAGCAACATATCAGTGATTACTGATTAGGCCGACTCAGATCTGGAGCTCTCTGCCACTGAGAGGCTGTCAGTTTTCCTTCCCTGCTCCATCCTTTTATTCCTGCCTGTCGGCCAGCAGACTGGACAGAAGGTCAGAGAGTTGATCCGTGCCAAAACTCTGAGGATTTTACCCCCCCCCCCTTTTTCTCTCGTTTTCCCTTTCAGATATGCAGATTCTGGACCTCCTAATGAGAATATGTTACTCCCAGATACCATCTGTTCTGCTTGCACTCTGTATGAGAAAATAAAGAACATGTGACATCATTCCAATGAGACTGATTAATCAAAGTCACGGGGTAGTTGCCCTTTGGAGAAGTGTGTCACAGTCTGCGTTCAATACGTTTCCTGTGTTCAACCAAAAATGCATGTGGATATGGATCATGAATATGTAAAATGGAGCATCTTAGGTTCATTTGTGTAGTGATAAACAAGCTTGACACTGTGAGGCTTGTGGTTGTTCAGACTCTGACAAGCTGTCTTTATAAATGTCGACACACTGTAGAGACACTCAAGTGACCGCATTATTTCACAGTATGAAACAAGATCAGAAAAAAATAAATAAATAAAAAAATAGAAATATGTACACTCATAAAGGGAGAATATTGTTTGAATAATGAAAGACATTTATCAAGGGATCAGACTAACAATACAGGCGGGGTTATGTTGCTGGCCTCTGCCTTTTAGCTGGTCATGCTCTAAATATTTTTTATGTAAATCTTTTTATCTAAATATTTTTTATGCATACATTGTCATTTCTTTTTCTTTGTCATTACACACACACACACACACACACACACACACACACACACACACACTAGACCCTATCATAACTGGAATCCTTTTACTGAAAACCTACTTAATGCAATGGAAACTAGGTTTTCGTGAAGAAAGACATACTTTGAAAGACATACTTTATGTGCTATATTGTGTTTTTGCAAACTTAAATCTTATCTCCTTCTTAAATCTCTTTGGGTTGGGTCTCAGCAGGGTCCACATCAGTGTGTATGTGTCTATTCCACAATTTTAAGTAAAAAACAAGTTGATTCTGCATGTGCCTGGCTTCTATTTCAGCCATATCTCATAGTGCATTCTGCAGTCACTGTCAAGATGGACGTTTCTGCCTGCTCTGTGCACACTGGTGTTATTCCAATCAAATCTAGTCCTGTCTGTAGGCATGAACATCTTCTCTTTCCTAAATAAGAAATGACAGCAAAGAGTGCTGCTCTGGTAGGCCAATCAAAGAACAGCTCCAGGATGTTTTACAGTGATTACCGGGACAACCTATGCTGGACCAGAAACAGGCCACGGGCATCAGAAAGAGAAACGTAACTTAATAACACAGTAACAGCCAGAAGTCATACCTCTTAGTGCACAGCATGTAGACACAATTGGGAACAAAAATCACAGAGTTACAGTTACAGTTGCTTGGCTGGTAAGTAAGAAACATGTAGAACAACATGAGGAAAAACGCGAGTTAGTATGTATGGCAAGGGGTACAACAGTGGTTAAAGATAGAAGATTTGAGAAATTAATTTTTTTGTCATCTTGCCCAAAGTCAGGTGAGACAATGTCAAGCACATGGCAAAAGCTAGCTGCTATTAAAAGCAAAAAAAGGCATGTCTTCCAACAACCACAAACCTGTCCTACAAAGGACTTAGTTTACACATTAAAGCTATTACTTGTTTAAAGCCAGATTGGTTCATCTTTCAGCTTTACAGCATTTTAGCAGACCTGTTCTCACAGTTAAGCTGCTATTTTATGCATTTAAACAAAATAGCCGACACTTTGATATTGAAATTCTATCCAACAAGATCAAACGTGTAATTAAATCTAATTTTTAAATACACCAGCTACACCGTGAACAAAGCTTTGCAGCTGTTTTACTCGGCAAGCAGTTCTTATTTCTATTTTTTTTTTTCAAGCTAACCAAGATCTGTCTACTGATTGAACAGAAATGAAATATAGATTGCCTCATCTATACTAATGATTCATCAAAATGATTGAAACATATACTCTATGTTTGAAACATTAATATACCATTAGTAGCTAGCAAATATGTAAAGATATATTTTTCATGAAATTTGGCTATTGTATAATAGTAATTCAAGGTGAGATTTTTTTTTTCTTTCTTCAGCAACTACTCCTGCCACTTTTCCTGTCTACCAATGAATACGACTCGCCTTTAAAGAAAGATTACCCATGTGTGCTATTATCGCTGCTTGTATGATTTATTTATTTTTTTCCATGGCCAAAGGCTTTTCTGCCTAGCTACAAGGGAGGCTGTATGGAGCGGCTTCAAACACTTTTGTCCTCAGACATGGTCAGATGACATAGAACATACATTGAGCATACTTCCTATGGACCTGCAAGTCTCGCTTCCATGTATGTGGCACTTAGCCCGGAGCTCATATGTTATGTTGATCGTGTCACTGTGCTTGGTCAAAATTATGTGAAGTACTATTGAGATAGTTTAAAGGGGATAAAGTAAATTTAATATTGCGTAAAATGTCAAGAGCAAGTGCAGTAAAGGGCTGCAGACAATAAAACTCATACCACTTATTTGGATGTCCCATTTGAATTGCCATTTGGATTTGGATTTCATCCCACACTGGAGTAAACATCCAACAGTTCCAAACCAGTGAGCCAGTGTTGACACTGAACAATGTGTGGTGTCATTTCTATTTTATTATTCCTCCCAAAAAAAAAAAAAAAAAACATCCTCTGGCTATCTCCTTTAGTTATTGTTCATTTCAGTGTTCATGTCAGTCTGTCACAGTTTATCATTTTTTTACTTGAAAAACATTTCTAACGTTAGCACAATTATCTGATGAAAATACTTCACTGACTGTTGGACTTTAAAGCCCAATCCTCCTCCTTTTAAGCACCATAGATATGGCAACACCATCATTCATGACGTATTGAACTAAGGAACAAATTGCTAATGAGGTAATAACTTCTGAGAGTGGTTCAGTAACACAAAGTAACAGGGCCCTGGGTCGGAACCACCTGACCCAGCCAGCTGGAGGCTCGCGCATGTGCAAGTTGGCACTTTTTTTGCCTTGGTAGAGAAGGTGTTGCACAAGTTCAACCCACATGACTGCAGTAGTTGTGTAGTGAACTCTGCAGGGGCAAAGCAATTTGACTTTTCTACTACCTAATGCCTGTAATGACAAGGAAAACCATCCAAAATCTCTATGAACACTGTGGTAGTTCCACATGATGGACCATAAAGAAGCTGTTTTCACTCACTTCATATTGTTGTGACAAGCTGGTATGCTCGGGGCCGTGTCCTGCACAACTAAATTCATGATGTGCCAAAATAGTGACAAGACTCACATCTGTTGTACATCAGCCAGCACGTCTCAGACACATCAGCGACACGATCACAACATTGTCCTTGGCATTTTGGAACGACCAGTTTCATCAAACAAATCAAAAAGTGAATTTGCAGTGGTGTGTGTGTGTTTGTGACTTTGTAAAATTCTTTAGAACACCCTGTGTGTAAATGTTTAGTCACAAAACAAAAAAACACTGCTGCTCCCTGATTGTAATGTCCACAATTACATTTAAGATAACAACCCAGTACCTTCATGTCGTAGCAGGGTGTATATAACAGGTTTGAAGGTAAGGAAGCGGCTTACAGCCATAATGACACAAATTTGCCTCTTGACGCCAGTGGTGCCATGGAAACAGCAAAAGATGAAATAAACACAGGACCTTGGGGTGTCAACAGAAACAAAATGACTCAAACAGACTGTCTAAAGGACATATTCAGACATTATTTTATATATATGTGTGTGTGTGTGCGTGCATGCGCATATGTGTGTGTGTATGTATATACAATATATGTTATATCCCGTTTTTCACAAGTTGGAATAAAAGATCTAATACTATAATTCTCTAAGACTCAAAAAGGTGTGGCATATCATAATGCTGCTTTAACAGCATTATTATGACACAGGTGTTCTTTGTGCTGTTCACAATAAAAGCCAACACATCTTCTTTGCATGGAGCTGATCAGGGTGTTTATTCTGGCCCATTCCTTTTCAGTGGCTGTGAGAAGTTGCTATTGGCAGGAATTAGAACATGCTGTCATACAAGCCGATCCAGAGCATCTCAAATGGGTTACATGTCTAGTGAGTGTGCAGGCCATGCAAGAAATGGGATGATTTCAGCTTCCAGGAATTGTGTACCGATCCTTGCAGCTCCAACACTGGGCTGTGCACTGTCATGCTTCAACATGGCAATGCCTTGGCAATAGTGAAGGGTTCAAGTCCTAGGTTCTTGTTGCATTATCTTCATTGCCATCAAGAAAATGCAACTGTGTTCATTGTCTATAGCGTATGCCTGCCCATATCATAACCTCACTGCCTCTGTTTTCACAGTGTTGATGTTTGCAAAACACTCGCCCACACCATGCTGTCTTCCATCAGTATAGTACAGTGTAAACCAGGATTCATCCATGAAGAGAACACTCCAAAGATCCCAGATGAGCTTCCCTAGTTTCAGTGTCTGATAATTTGTGCAGAAACTTTTTGATTGTACAAACCAATTGTTGCATGCAGCTGTCTGGGTAGCTGGTCTCCCTTTTACATGAACTAGTTGGATGTCAAGGTCCAAAGCCTGTGTGGTTACACATGGTCTGCAACCGTGAGGCCAGTTGGATGTACTATACAATTCTTTGAGACAAATTTGGAGATGCTTATGATAGCAAAATGAACATTCATTTCATGGCCAACAGTTCTGGTGGACATTCTTAAAGTCAGCATGATAATTGCATGCTCCCTCAAATTTGTGACATCTGTGGCATTGTGTTTTGTGATACATCTGCATATTTTAGAGTTGCCTTATATTGTAACCAGCCAAAGGCACACCTGTGCCATAATCATGCTGTTTAATCAGCATCTTGATACGCCACACCTGCCAGGTGGATGAGTAATCTTAGCAAATGCTCACTAGCGCAGATTTTAACAAATATGACAAAAGTGCTGCGTTCATAGCTTTTGTTCAGTGTAAATCCATACAGTTAAGCTTTTAAACTTCCTGCCCTTCTAAATCAGTGTCAAACAATAGAGGACACCAGTATCCAAGTTGGATTAAAAGTCTGCATGGGAATTGTGTTAAATGTATGGATTCATCTGCTAGCTACAGTTGTCTGCTTTAGTTTCTGATCATGAAACTTAAAACATAATGAAAAACTAAAAAAACAAAACTGAAAACTCAAAATTGAGAACAACTTTGAAACAGCACGTTTTGCGCAGGTGGTGTTCCTTTTGGTCTGCTAATGGGACAATCTATTTGATGTCTCTTTAGAGCAGTGGTTGTCAACATGAAGGTCAGGACCGGATCACAAACACCAACCTGATAATTCTGGAAGGTCACAGGTCTAAATGATTTAAACTCACTGTTTTAGATAACTTTTCCGTGCCATTGTTCAGAGATGATGTCTGGTTAAATGAAACTTACATGACAAGAATAAAATGCTCGCACTTCATGAATAGAACATTGTTATACTACGAATGTTATGTAGACGCCTTGTCTTGTGAAGAGTTGCAGCATCTGTTGAGGGATTCAGGCACTGTTGTTGTACAGATCTGTTCCCCTGTAAAATATTCATTTTGTACCAATGTCTTTCTTTGTTGTCACCTTTGAAAACTATAACAGAATGCACTCCTTGAATCATTGAGATGATGTAATCCGAAAGCAAGTTTTAAAGTAAAAAAAAAAAAAAAAAAAAGGCATGCTTGGGTTGCTTGTTACAATGATGTATTATTGTCATCAGTCTATTGCTATGCAGTAATATAAAGTTCAAAAGTTTTTCCATTTAGTTGTTTTCACATCAAATATTCCAGTGGAGCTTTAGCAAGATTTAGAGCTATTATTTGTTGCATGTGCTAATAGTACATCATAAACTTAGGAAGATGAATTAACATTTAATCATGTTGTTAAGGGTTTTATTACAAATATTTATGACACTGAGTTAAGTGCTTTATATTTGAAATTCACTGTTCAAATATAAAGATCCAGTTTCAGTACTTGTGTGAGTATGAACCCACTGCAGCAGATCTTGAGTAAAGACAAACAGTTTACCTTTTATAATGTGTCCTCGACTTCCAGATACAGTCAACTTCCAGCTACAGCTGTAAAAAAGATAGACACAAAGGTAGAAAAAAAAAGAAAAAAACAAAACAGTTTTTCTTGAATTGGATTGTACAGTACTGTAACGGCAGTATGAACAGGCTGAATATGACCTTTGTTGAGCTTTATATCCTGTTAGTATTTTGCTAATCCAGGAAAATCATGTAAAATTTTAATCAGAAGCCAGCTTACTTCAGAACAAAACTTTCTTAAAAGCTATAAAAGAAAGATTCATGATCATTTTCAAAGGAATGGGGCTCAAAAACTGAGTTAGGATCTTTTGAGTCCTGTAGAATTCTGGGACACAGCCTGGGAAGCTTTCACCATCCCTTTGAATTAGGTGCATATATTATCCTTGGCACTATTATTCAATAAATTAAATTTAACGCAGAGAGCTCACTCTCTGTACAAGATGTCATGTTCATGAAGTATTTAAAGTCCTTTCATTTAACAAACTACAAGTACAATCCTTACTATTATTGACATATTGCAAATCACCATTTCCATATTAAATCTGATACAGTATTGTGTCCTAGATCTCTGAAATTCTGCATTGGCCTCCACCGTCGACCATGGCAGCCACTTGGTTTACACACAGACTGTCTCCTACTCTTCCAACCAACACACCCATACACAAGTCCTCTCACACACAACTTGAATTTTAAAGTAATCACTGAAACAGATGGCACTGCTTGGATGCAAGGAGAATGCCAAGAAATTGTTTGAACATGCTGAGTTTAACAGACATCTAGCATCAGCCGCATTTGCACAGACAGGGACCTGATCATTGAGGTTGTGCTATTTTTTTTATTTTTTTATTTATTTTTTTTGCATGGTGAAATCACACAGACATGATACGTCCCCTGTTACTTCAGATAACACCTGGCAATAACACGTTTCCACCCGGAGGACATGTGCTGCATCAGATGGGTCATGTTGATCATATCTCAGGCTGCTCTCTTCCACTACAATTCTACAATTTACTGTTCACAGAATATCTTCTTTGAAATTTCAAAATCGATGTAGTATGAGTGAATGAAATAAATACTCAAAATAAATACTTAAATACATGCAACACATACTGCATGAAACTTGATAGATTTCCATATTTCTGTCCACATTTATTTGCATAATTAGAATTATAATTGCAACATGACACGTCAAAGGATAAAACGAGAAAAAAAAAAACACTATTCTCTCTTTGTGTGGTTTTACTTTATTTTAAGATACTAATAACTTTTTGTCAACAAAAATCAAGTTATTCGTCTGTAAATGAAAATGGAGGTAGTGATGAAAGACAGAAATATCCATGCATTACCTGGAAACTGGCTTGTCACATTTGAAACATGAAGGTTATTTACTCGAAAAGGCAATATGAAAGTGATGAAAATGAATGCAAGCCCAGATTTATATCCATCCTTTGAAGCTTCCAGGAGACCTTCACACTGTCATGTTCATTCTATATTTACATGTGTTCTTTTTAATGTAAATAATTCTTCCAATCACACAGTGTTATGCCCAACTGTCCATCCATACATGTATGTGGTTTAAGAGATTATTTATTAATGCCTAATTCATTGTTGAAAACAGATTTTTCCAGCTTATCCAAAGCACTTCATCTCACATTTTTGAAAGCCCTCTCAGCAAATAATTGAAAAAAAATATGCTGACATATTATATGATGAGCGCACCATCACTATATGCTACTACATAGCCATGGTGACCAACATGGCACTCTTATGCAGAGCAAATCAATAGACTGATTCTACTGTTCCAGCTTCCCATCTGCAGCATTCTCTACAATCAATCAACAATTTCCTGCAACTTAGTGGTGAGAGGTCTTTTATTTTTAGCTCAGTATAGCCATATTTTCAATTCCATTATATATAATAAACACATCACATTCTTTTTTTGTTTGTTTGTTTATTTGTTTTTTTTGTTTTTTTACTCATACACTGCAAAATGAGAATCAGATTTATTGCTAACAACTACCACTGAAGTCAAGTCAAGTCAAGAAATAAAAGAACATGTATAATAAAGAATATGAATATTGAAAAGAACAGTTTTCTTGACATGCATGGCATTGTCCTTTTTGATTAGCATTACTTCATTTTTATTGCATTTATTGCATTTGGCACAAAATCTCCCCACCACGCAGACGCAACTTGTTATATTTCCAAGTTCATTTGAAACAGTCAAACCAGCAACAGATTGGTTGCAGCTGTTCTGTTTTCAGTGGCCAAACAAAATAACAATACATACAGTATAATTCTAGAGAAAAAAAGACTTGAACCCAGAGCTTCAAGGATTGCGCTTTGTTTTGCTTTGTTTTTTGAGTGTTTAGGTCTGCATCGTCTATTTGGATGCAAATACAGCAAGTCCCCATGATGGTTGGTTGAAGCACTCCATAGACACAACATAAATGGTGTAGTGGAACAGCTGTTTCACAACTAGTTTTTTATCTTTATCTAACAATGTGGGAAACTCAGACGAGACTTGCTTTGATCCAAGAGTAGCAAGAAATTGTGCTTACACTGCTGACAACTGTTTCCTAAGGAGAGTAGGTACTGAAAACTTGATGACACCAGTTGACATCATGTAAGAGTCTGAATTTACATACCAGAGCACTACAGTCTTTGCTCTCAGTAGAGAGGCTGCTGCACCGTGTTTAGGATGTGCTGGGATCATCAAAAGCCCTAGATTAGATATGAAACAAGACAGATCTGCATTAGTTTACACATTTGTTCACAGATGCACATTCATCATAATATTAGCGGTTTCCCCCATGGTTAAAAAAAAAAAAAGACATTCTAGAGATGGTAGTGTTTCAACGAAACCTAGTGACAAATCTGCTGAAAACACAGTCATCAATTACTAATCAACTAGAAATAAAAGAGAGAGAATTTTGGCAATACCGTGCTTTAATTGTGACTGATTAAATACATTTTGAAGGAACTGATGCAGAAATGGCCCCACAGAAAAAAAATGAGTTTATTTACCATCATGTCAGTATACTCCAAGCAAGTATGAACCCCCAACTGAAGGGAAGGATAAACCAAGCCAGAACCAGAAGAAACAGAGACAGAGAGTTAGTTCCTGCTGTCAAACACTGATAATGAAATACCCAGAACACCAGGTATACCATTTTGTTGCCATGTCAATACTAGAACAGGTAGGGTTGCCCTGTACTTTCAAAAGCCATATGTTGACACACATGGTGGAGTTGGATGGATGGGTAGTTGGGTAATCTCAAAACAGCAGTCTACAAGAGGGACATCTCATCATTCATTGGCTATCCCTCTTTCATTCCTCCATTGTTTCAACAGTCCATTCATATATCCATATTTTATTGCGATACCACACCATTCAAGTTTTCACCAAACAAGATGGAAGGGGGCTTGTCTTCTCTCAAATCTCAAATTATTACAGTGTCAATTGGATATAGTAAATCTGGAGCAATCTGAATCACTCGCGTGGATAAACTACTGAATGAAATACCTGGAAATTAAGGAAACCACAATAAATGAAAGAAAGGAAACTACAACATTGTGGGTCTGCTACAGTGCCAGATTATGTTTCTTTGCTTTAAGGAATTCTCCTGTTCAGCTTGAAATTTGGATTTTAGTGGTTTGTTAAGGCAAGCATTTTTAGCAACGTAATCATATAACTGTATATGATTGGCCCTGTGCTTTATCAGCAGATTGGTACATTCTCGCCATCACATCTCTTGTCAGATCTGACAGACCTGCAATGAGTGGGAGGAAAGAAGTGAAAGTGAAATTAGAGGGATAGTTATCAAGAAAGATAGATAGATAGAGAGAGAGAGAGATGACTGATTGGTAAGAGTATAGCCTTTGGTCCCTACTCTTAGCACTGGAACTCTTCCTTAATGGACAGGTTGTTAAAGTACACAGAAGGCTAAACGTATCACTGGCACATTTTCCAAGTGCAGTTATAGATAGAGTTGGGAAGCAGGTGGAAAGCACTGTGCAGGACGATGTGGTAAGAAATCAGAGCAAAACCCTTAATATAACAATTAATATAAACCTTTAAACTCAAACAGAGAGCAAAGCAAAGGGATGGAAAAGTAGAAAAGTGAAAGTTTGTGAGTTGTCTTTTCACCAACAATAACCTTTAATCAAACAAATTTGCTTTTACTTTAATTATTTTGTTTTTTGTGTGTATTTTACATGACAGTCTTCGATGGTCATTGACAGGAAAAGCGTGAAAAACACACATGCATTCAAGTGTCTGAGCCTCCAGCGTGCCCAGATATTCTGAATCAATTTACGCAAATAAAAGCCAAGAGTGAAATGTTCATTAGCTTTCCATTCTTTACCTCTGCTGTTTGCTGTCTTTAAGCTGCTTTGTTTAGATAAATCTTGGTTCGCCAATTGCTAGTCAATCCATACTGTGGGTGAGAGTTGATAGCGAGGCAATGAATGTTGGTGAAACATGGTAAGAGGCAGACTGAAAACACTTGTCTAATGTTCGTCTGTCTGGGGTGAGTAGAGCTTTCTCCTTCTCCCTGTGTCTCTGTCTAATTATGTGAGATCTCTGAAGCTGCCATTTGGTGGTATCGATTTGTACTACCTGTTTCACACAAGGCTCGGGGCCCCTCAGGATGATGTCTGTGGAGTGTTTGCCCACACCTTGTAGTGATTATCGGCTCGCCAACTTTGTTGTTTGGAATATGAATAAGTGTCCACAGCACAAGTAAGCCATTATCATCTCTGATGTGTTTCTCTCGTGGTTTTGCATGTGAGCAAAGGAGCAATGGAGAGAGAAAGTAAAGAGCAATGAAGCATAATAATTCTCTATCAGGATATTTCCAAAGGGTTTATGTGTTAGTGAGAGACAGAGGTACGTGAAGAGGCAAAGGGGGAAATTAAGAAGTAATGTAGCACATAATTTAGCCATATGTTGATATTCACCTTAGGGAAGAGGAGATGATATGAGAAGAACATAATGTGTTTAGATTCAAAAACTGTATCCAATGTCTCCATGGACACAGTCAACAGTGTTTAGCTTCCTTCCTGTCAGATGGGTCAGATGACTATGTGTACTGTGAGACGTCACTCATACTGATCAACCCTTGGAAAATGATCAACTTTCACAGAGTTCTCCTCTGCTCTAAACAGATCTTTATTGCCTTTTAGGTCACTGTGTTGGGGTACAACTCTTGCCCATGCCTCTGCCATTTCTCTAACTCCCAAAAGTGAGGCTGGTTAACAATTGTTGCAATCTGCAACCTGCATGCAGCGTGAGCTTTCCAGACGGCTTCCTATAGTATTTTGTATAGTGTCCTGTAGTAATTTATCTGTAGGCCTATTGATCTGTTGTGGCAGGAAGTTTTGGACTGGATTCAGACAGCCTCTCTAGCATGAACAAAATATAGCTCAAATACAGCTTTCAACCATCAGCAGCAGTGTAGGGGCATTTTATCAATATTTTGCATGCAAGTGAAATTAAGACTAACTGTATTAAATTGAATTGGACAAATGTTGTAAATCTTGCAGTAGTCTTTCATATTTAAATTCATTTCATCAATTCCTCCCTGAGTTCTGTCAAACATTTAAAATGAAAAATGAAATAAATTAAATATAAATATTGATAGTTTCATTATTACATATTATCTTTTTTAATGATTAATGACTGTGTATAAAAAGAGGGTGGGAAGTGAGGGGTGGGCTGTGGAACTGCTCTCATAAGCATTTCAGGGAGCAGGCAGCTGTTTCTAGAGAAGATCTGATGAATATGTTTTGGACTACCTGCTCAACACAAAGTAGTAGACAGGCAAGAGCCAAGGGTGAAGCAGATACCAGCTGACATCGGGCAAGAGGTAGGATACATAATGATTCTACAAAATAAATTATTATGCATTTTATGTTCATTTGCTATATTTATAAAGGAGAGTGATATAAAAGTAGGTTTTGAATGGTAGCATGTAGATATGGAAGTTTAGAAAAGAATGTACCACTGTATCTTAAGCAGGTGTAAATGAAAGAGCTATACTGGGAAGAAGGATGTTTCAACCAAAAAGACACCAAGAAAGTCTTGTTGAAATTGTTTCCGAGCAAGCAAGCATGAAATATGTTACCTGTAAAGTTGTTTCAATCTCATGTGTATGCAAATAACGCTGCACATTGCAAAAACAATTATATTAAAATGATGTGTTGTCAAAGCTGCTATTGTACTGAATCTTTAAAGACTGTTAAACAATGAGAATAAATAAGGGGATTTAAAACATTTTTTTTTCCTTTCTTTTTCTTTTTTTTTTTTTTTTTTTTTTTGTTAAATTAACACCAACCTCGGTAAGAACTTGTTCAAGCTATTCCCCAACATAAATGACCTATTTTTCTTCTTCATCTGAAAATTGAGACAATTTTTAACATTTATGTCATTCTGACCAGGAAACATGAGGGCACGTTGCCTTGTCCCAAACTGTGCAGCCTGTATCTAGCTACTCAAAACACACAGACACACTCTCACACAAGCAAGTGGCATCCTATCATTTGATGAGTTTAAATTTACTTTGTGTCTTTGTGTTAGCATTCAATTCACAATACGTTTGAGGGAAGACAAAATTTTTCTTGTCCATCAAGCATCTCTTCTATGGAGCCCATAGTGTTTATTATCAAATTAATTATCAAATAATTGTGCAATAAATAATGACATGAAAAGATTATGTAAAATATTTGAATGAAACAGTAATTTGTGCTATGTGTAATTTCATTTCATTGTCATTTTAACTCAGTTAGTTCCATACTGGTCTCAGTCTGGAACTACACATGGGGTTTAGGACCTTATATGAGGTCACCTGATGGCTTCTAGTAGGGCTAATTATATTGCATTTAAATTTGTTTGATGTTTTTTTATGTAATGAAAACATATAATTTACATATAATGATAGTCTACATGGAGCTCCCACCAGGCATAGCATAAAACTAGGCCACAAATTGTAATGTTTCAACTCCTACTAGTAGGACCAGAACTCGTGAAAATAGATGAACCTGCTCATTACGTGCTGCTCTTTCTTGTAAGAATCTAATTTATTACATCAGCTAGAGCACAGTCACTAAACTAAAAGCAGAACATTGCCCATGCACATCTGAGATTACTGAGGTTGTGTTGTTATTGCAGGCCACTGGATTCTGGTAAAGGAAAGGGCCACAGGGCTTCTGTCGCAAAGTAATTCAACTTGTGACTTGGCAAATCTCAGTTCATCGCTTCACTTTGTATTAAAACCATGCATGGTTACAGCTGTGGCTGTGGGACAACAGCAAGTATTAAACAAAGCTGCTCTCATAAGTATGCAGCGCTTAATGAAGCACATGTGTGTGTTTCCACATTTGTTTGAGTCAGTCAGTCAAAGAAGGACAGAGGGCAGAAGAGAGGTCTGACTCACCTTCTGTCAGCCTATGAGACTTTTTAAATTCAATAATGTTCCTATTTCCTGCATATTTAGTTGCATTTAATATATTTGAGTCTTGGGTTGATGGGGAAATACTGTGAGAATTTGCTTTATATTTGATATAGATGATTGTTGAAAAAGCACTATGACCTGATGTACAAAAGGTTAGTCCTTACCACAGCAACTCTAGTTTGAAAAAATAATCTAAAAAAAGAATTGTGGTATTTTTTCCCATTAATGTAGTAGTAAGTTTCATCTATTATGCTGAGTGTTGCAGTTGCACAAGGTTTGTCAGCGAGGTCAAAGGACAAACACAATAGAACAACAGTAGATAATGTCCTCTAATTAGTCTTGCCCACGCACACAGCATGAGGAAAAGAGTGCATAATGTAGAAAATACAAAAAATAATTGCTGTTGTAGAAGTATACAGTTTTTATATAAGGTCCTCTGAGTACAAATATGTTATGACTTTGCAGTGGAACAGTTTTGGTTGTTACACAGACACACAGACACCAGTGGCAGTTACTGTCAGAAACTTTATCCACGGTGCTGACCTCACTGCCAGGGCAAAAACAGGTACTCCCTTAGGAATATTATGGTATTTTCTGGTATCACCAAAACCAATCACCAGATTAATTGGCGTTATCGGCATCATCCTGCTCACCCATGTATGCATTATATAATCTCAATGCTCCCCTACAGATAATGTATTTCTTTTAATATAAAATGAAAGTCCTTCATGGCTGGTTAGCACTCACAGCAAGAAAGTTCCTGGTTTGAACCTGGGCTGGGGCCTTCTTGTGTGGAGTCTGCATGTTCTCCCCGTGTCTGCGTGGGTTCTCTCCAGGTACTCTGGCTTCCTCCCACAGTCTAAAGACATACACTTAATAGGTTAATTGGTGACTCTAAATTGCTGGTACATGTAGAAGTGAGTGTGAATTGTCGTTTGTCTCTGTGATGAACTGCCGTCTTGTCCAGGGTGTATCCTCTGGTTATTGGCTGGACATGGAAAAATTGTGAAATTGATGTGTAAAGTGAATTGTAAGTGAAGTGTAAGTCCTTGGCAGAGAGTTGTCATTAACCAGCTGAAATGAACAGGATACATGCTCTGTTGGCATCTACTTTTAGGGTTGAGCTATATATTTTCAAGATAGTAGACCTCGGGGCAGAGGTAGAAAGAGGAATAAAAATATGTACTCAAGTAGAAGTACTATTACATTACTGAGATTACTCAACTAAACGTAAAATCACAAGTGTTAACAATACTTAAGTGTAAGTGCTAAGCATACTTTTCAAAAACTAAGTATGAATGAATCCAACACAATTTGTTATAATGTATAGAAAAGGAATAGATTATTGTTAAAAGTATGCAAAAAATGTTTTTGAACCTGTGTAGAACTTTTTTTTTATTATTTGTTTTTTGTATAGATGTTTCCCATTGCACTGCAAACAAACAGCCAGACAGCGGCTCTGACAGTTTAGTTTCTTGTCAGATTCACACACGGAATAACTAGAACAGACACCAAAACTATCATTGTAGAGCCTTGTCTTTAGAGTAAAACCATGACTTATGGGCACTGAAAGGAAGCGAGCAAAAATAATAATAATAATTAGAGGCTTCAAGAAATACTGATGAAGGTAAAAAGTATCAAAAAGTTCATCACTACCACCTGGGGCCATTGGTTCAGGCTTGCTTTTCAGTTCAGTAGACATTTCTCATGATGGATTTGGAATTGTTGACAACAGTGATTAATGAAATATATATTTGTGTGTATGACATGTGAATGTGTGCACACCTAAGTACCTTGTGACACAAGCAGAACTGATTTGTCATTTTTCAGGCAACAAAAAATGGAAAACCTCTCAGATGTAAGAATTTGCAGTTTTTTTTCTTTTTTTCTCTGAATATTTCTGGGTTTTGGACTTTGAGTCGGACAACTAAAACATATTTTATTATCTTTTTTCTTTTCTTTTTTTTCCACAATTTCTTTGATATTTCATAGACTGAAAAGATAACCTGCACATCAAACGATAATGGAAATAACTTTGTTGCAGGCTTAAAGCCAAGTGAACATATTTGGCTGTATTACATACATGCTAAAAAAGGGATTATTACCAGATGGAAGTAATACAAATATTGCTGCAACAGTCATGCGGCTGAAACTCTTAAGGGATAGCTAAGCTGTAAGCTGTACTTCATTTCAAGTTGCAGCACAAAACAGGCTCAACTACTTCCTCTCCAACATCCTTCAGCGATGTCTGCAAAAAGCATTGAGCATAAGGAAGACAACAAAATTACCTTCCTTATTGTGTTGATGAAAGAAAATCATGTTGGTATTATTGCGGTTTAAAATGTTTCTGTTATCAAGAATTTGCTTGCTGATGTTGATATTGACTGACTGAAGAGAGACCTCTCTACCATTACTACTCACTTACAAGAATAAAACCCATAAATGTCAAGATATCCAAACTGTCACTGAGGGATCCTGCTCAACATGCTGTAAGCTTGAAAACAGAGAAGCAATAACCAGAACAGAGCTGAATTACTCATCAGTCTGTCAGAGTATACTGTGAGATGTATAAACCTTGACCTTAACTATTGATACTTTCAGCGTTTTCCGTCTGTGCATGCAATACATGCCTCCACTTCACTCTGGGGTTAAAGTCTTGGTACATAATAAAGAGGGTTTTTTTTTTTTTTTTTATACGCAAGAAGCAGCATACCTGTTTTTACTGGGATTAGAAGAACACTCAATAGTCAAAAAACAATAAAAACAAAACACTAATCGTTCTGATCCTCGTTATTGTATTTGTGGTTTCAATAAGGTGATGTTGGTGTTGGCTATTTCATACTATTCTAGATGTTAACCAAATTATAAAACCATGAACTGAAAACTGTGAAAAATAGATAACTTATAATAACTTTATTCTGGTTGATATACTTGGAAAAATATAAATGTGTAACATCAAAAACAATGAATAAGAAATACCAGCGGGAACCTCAAAATAACTTACATAAGCATGTTCTCTTTATACATGTAAACCAAAATATTACAGCAGATAAAAGCTCTAATTTTGGACTTTGAAGGCATTTTGTTAATGTTCTGTAATATATACAATGCATATTATGATACAGCAATATCATAGGGCTTAAATTTAATTCGCCTGCCATTTGGCTTCCAGAACATTATCAGCCGGGCACAGTTTGTGAACTTCAGTTAGGACAGATACTCTTCTGCATGTCAGCCAGTGGTGAGTCTGGGGGGGATTATGGCAAAGGGCAAGGCTTAAATTGCTGGCGGAGAGTTTGGAGAAAAAGCTTATCACCGGTGTCTGTGAGCTTTTGCACAATGCTGTCCACGCAGGGTCAGTCTGAGCTCCTCCACTTTAGATTAAATATAGAGCAGAAACCAGCCTCCAGTATGTGGATTTGTTGTTTATTATAGAATGCCGAGCCTTATTAATTAAGCAAAACTTAAGCCACTTTTCTGTGATTTTTATTCAGTCTGTCTGATTCTTGTTTTTTCTTTTTTCTATTTGGCGATTCTGTGTCTTTTTCTTTGTTGCTTTGTAGTCTCTTTTCCCTTTTTGCCGTCTCTCTGCGCCTTGTTCAAACAGGCACGATACCAGAATCAACTGACCAGCCATATTAAGTACGCACAGCCATGTTCAGTGCAATCCAATACACAAGCCCTGTCATATATCCTTTAGTAATGAAACTTCTTCTTTCTGAATGCCAGTTAACTGCAATTTAGACAGATATAAAGTCGCAGGTCACTCAAAGCCGCTCAAAGTTTTGCTTTGCACTTTTGACTTTGTGCGGTCTGTCCTCACTTCCAACTTGTGAATAATTTTTTCTGGCACGGGTGTGTGTTTACCCAGCCCACTTTCTTCCTCTTCCAAACAAAAATACAGCATTTTCATATTGTTTTTTTTTATTCATGCTGCAAGTGGCAGAGATCAAGTGTTTTTTTTTGTTTTTTTTGCCAGCAGCTTTTTCTGGTGCAGTGGAGCAGCTCGTAAGCTGAAGTTAACAGAAAAAAAATGCCTGAAAGCAATCTTACATTTCACAGAGAACACTGTACAAAATGCCCACCAAATTCTGGCCACGTCCATAAGTATTGACTCCAGTTCATCATATTGATTGTCCATTTGCAGAAATAATGTATATCCAGAATGAAAGGTGCACTCATCTGAAATACTGGAAAGCATGTGTGTTTAGATTAAATGTGGACATGTATTGCAGGAAGCTTTGAATATATTGGACCGTAGGAAGAATATCACTTAAATATATTTCCCTCGTAGCCGTCTAGCCTGAAATGAAAAATTGTTTTGATGACAGAACAATAACGGATCAGTGCAATTGAATTTTATTGTAATGCGTAGAGAAGATTGATTGCACAGTGGGTGTTGTGTGTGTGTGTGTGTGTATGTGTGCATGACACTAACCAAGTAAAACGTTTTAAGTTTTGCTCAAAGTGAAAAATTTATGGTGCAACTAAATCCTTTTTCCTTGGCTTTGAAGTGCATGGATATGTGTAACTAATGCTGTATACAATCTAAATTATATTAAAAGTACATTTAGTCGATATCACACAGGGATAGTCACATTGTATTAAAACAGAGTTAATAAAATGTTCTACCTATCATATGTAATGGCTATCAGAAGCCTCCTATTAAATACTAATTTCTTCTTCTTCCACAACATGCCATAAGTCATACCATGACAATGCAAAGCATTAAAGGACAACAGCCAACTGTTGTCCTCATTCCAAACCCAGTATATTACTGATGCAGATTGACTAGAATTACTTAGTATGTACCATCCGATTTGTCAGATTCATTTGAATGGTTAAAAAGTAAAAAGTAATCACAAGGTGACCATTTAGTAAGCACGGCAAGAACAGAGGTGTTGAATTACTTTTCAGTCATCCACTGTGGTTAATGGTTACGGTTTTTCATGCCATGTCACATCTGGCTCTATATTCTATTCCTCATCTTGCTAATCTCTTTAAAAGTGTTAGCTTGCCCATTAGATATCACCACAAGCAGCTCTTATGAATGTCATCATTTACCAGTCATTGATTCTTATTGTCTGTAGTTAACCAGACTGTAAAATGACCTTTCTTGGAGAAAGACGATTAAGGTAATCAGGAGTGAACCTCATGGTGTTCAATTATTTCCAACCTTTCAAGGTGATACCTTGCAGTAGCCAAATAAAGCTCTGACTGGACTCTTTATCTCCTTTTTAAAGTTGCAATTTGCTTCTCAAAGAAGATTAGGGTATTCATGATTTCAGCTGTTCTTCTGTTGATATTTTATTCTATTGATACTTTACTGTGGCTGTCAGCAGATAGATTAGATATAGATATAGATATAGATATAGATATAGAATGATTTATAAGTGAGCTGATGCCTTTTAAAGACATTCGCATGATCAGTGGTGTTTTGGTAGCTCAAGGAGTACATATATGAATTGTATCACACAGCCAAAGGGAAGCCAGTGCAAAAATCACATTCTCTTTTTTATTCATGAACTCTTGTGCTCCCACACATTTTGGCATTTTTGGAAGACCAGCCTGAAGAGACATGTCATTTAACAGTAAATCAACCTCCATCCCACTAAATGTGAGGAGCACATTTTTACCAGCTAACGAAATGCTAATCCAAGCTATGAAATGAGCAGTTCCTTATAATGTTTCTTATTGATTATGTGGCCATTTACTCTGTTTTCCTCTGTTTATCTGCCCTATGGCAGGCAGGATGTAAATGGATGGCCCACTCGATCCCCTATGTGTCTCAGCAGAAAGACAACCGCGCGGAGGATTAGACAGAGAAGGGATCGGCTGTCACATCCAGATGCTGCAAATCTGCTCCCTGCCTCACATGTGAATAGGTACGCCATTGTCTGGAGCACTGCTTGTTTTGCATGAACAGGGACACAGCCAAGGAGATAAACAAGCTGAAACTGAGGTTACACCAAGTCTAAATCTGCTATGATACAGGATTACAAGGTTTATGTCATGCTTAAAGCTTTATCCCATGATTGTCAGTCAAGATTTTCTCAGTGGCAAACTTAGTAAGTCTTTAATGGTTGAGCATTAATAGACAATTCAAAAAGGAATGTGGTAGTTGTTAAAACATGTACAGCATACTGACGCTGACCTATGAGCAGAAAGATATATCCAACCATTTTATAATCCTCACATCAAGGTCTATACCTGTGTACCACTAGTTGTTTGTCATCCATAGTATATTTATGTGCGCTTTCTGTTCACCTGCACAGGAAACAGACGGTGCTTTTTGTTGCAAAACATATCTACAGAGAATGCACTATTGAGGTTAGATTATTTCTAAAAATACTCATGTCACTATGATAAAAGAGATATATCCATTTGTAAACTTGACATGTTTCAGGAATCAACTTTCTCGCCAGTTATCCATTTCTACAACTACTTGGATGTGATATTTTACACTGTCAGATGGGTGAACAGCATATAAAAGAAACAATATATGAATGTGCAGGGAGCGCTCTATTTTTGAGATGAGGACATTAAAAATATTCATTGGGGGATATAAAAAGTGTAATGAATGATTGAGGAAACCGCTAATGACTAATAAATTCCAGCTTAATTCATGAAATAAAAGTGTTGGGGATAGCTCCGGCTTCAGCATGATAATCACTCAAGTGCTCAATACTGTCTTCATTTACAGTAAATAGTATGGGAGGATGTTTCTATGCAATATGCATTTCATTATGAATGTGGAGCTTCTGGCATATGTTCACATCTTTCATCTTTAGGTTTGTGGCCAAAGGACTGAACTTGTGTGAGGATTGATCTTCCTCTCCACTAAAACGAGTCCTGCACCTATGCGATTCGGTGGATATGCTTTACATCTCTCCTAGAACTTGAAAAATGTCTTGGGAGATATATTACTGCATTTTTGCTTTCATAATTTCCTCCGATATATTTAACTTTTTTATTTTTTTTTATTTTGTGATATTTTGCACACATTTCTTTAAATGTACTTACATGACATGATAATTCATCTTACAGATTTGAAAAGCAAAAGAGTGAAGTAAGACAAAGTTGCAAGGGCAACCAACCTTTGGATAAATATTTTCTAGAACCCTAAATTGTACTAAACCATATTTCATCATTCTCTGTAGCACCGATATCATTTTTACCCTATCACCTCCTGCTCCATCAAAGTTTACACAGCATATTTCAGCTGCCTACATCATCTTTGCATCACAAAATTCTGATTCTTGCACTAAGTCATGACCCACAAAAGGAGTTGCACACAGTATGAAAGGAATGCATAATGTCTTAATGCCCACGCATTTCAGCAACTGAAACTCACAAACGTGTGAAAACTCCTGAAAGTTTGTCAGATCATATTTTGGACTAGCTGTATTTTACCATATGGCCAAACATTGGCAACGTTTCAAATGGCAATATGTCTTGCAACATTTCATCTGTAGTCACAGAGCTTCCTCTGAAATGTTCTTTCTTTGAGTAATGGGGCTCATCCAAAATCATGAATCAAGCTTTTATTTTCGCTGTCAAATCATTCGAGCCATGAGCTTTGAGACTTCTTAAGGTCAAATTGCTTTATGTCTTCTTTTTCTCTTTTTTGAGGAATGAGAGAGCAGGATCAACATGGTCAAAACAGCACATATTGTACATCATATGAATTCATTATTCATTCATTCATTCATTCATAATATTTAATATCCATCAAAACTAGAAATCACAAATGATCCTATTAATTGATTACAAGTGTACAAATAAATATATATTTTACATTTTTTTAATGT
The DNA here is from genome assembly GCA_033000465.1 of Sciaenops ocellatus. Taxonomy (NCBI): domain Eukaryota; kingdom Metazoa; phylum Chordata; class Actinopteri; family Sciaenidae; genus Sciaenops; species Sciaenops ocellatus. The sequence goes on along the minus strand of CP136871.1, from coordinate 18,129,928 downwards.
AATTTAAAATAATAATTTGAGTTTTTTTGTTGTATTTGCTGGTGAGTGATCATTTTGATATATGATACAAGCTTTTTTTTAAATTTATTTAGTGAAATTGCTGTCCTTTCTGTTATATTGAACCATGGCTCATTACACTTTTAAACAGACCTCTCAAAGTCAGACACAGTGGGGGAGAGCTCTCTGTGCCTATGTGGACCTTCCTTATTGGAAGTTTGCTTGAATGGATATTCAAGTTTGCCACTGTGAGGTTGTGTTGAAAAATACAGAAGCCATTAGGGATACCTACTTAATGTAAAAAAAAAAAAAAAAAAACGTAACCAGGGCATCCAGATGGAAATGACACCGTTTCAGCGCTGAGAGTGTTCATCTGTCACTAATGCTAATTTGAGTTTACATGTTAAAAGACACCACTGACAGATGATGATTCTCCATGATATGATAAGTAATATAGATTATGTGATGATCACCAGATGATTCATGTTTCAGTGGGTATGGGCCTTCTCATCTCTGGATAATTCTTTGAGGTGCAGCCAATATCCACTAACTAAGCCAGTCATCCAGTCTCCTTCACTATTATATCATGCAGTTGAAGCAGCTTAGAGAGTGTTATTAGGGTGAAGCATGCTTTAAATTATTTTAATTTACCTCAGATATGTGAACCTGTGCCAAAAATGGCCTAGAATGGAAACTAAGAATTCATTCTTCAATCACAAGCCCTTTGGGCCAAATGAGGACTTGGATAAGAAGTACAGTTAGAGATTAGTGTGGATCAAAGTGAAGATTAAATAGGATGGAAACACATTAATGCACCTAATTATTAAGTCTGTGAAATTTTGATGAATTAGTTTAAATATGAGAGATGTCGCCATATGAGTTGTTGGTGGAAAATCATGAATCAAGCTTTTATTTTCGCTGTCATATCATTTGAGCCATGAGCTTTGAGACTTCTTAAGGTCAAACTGCTTTATGTCTTCTTTTTCTCTTTTTTGAGGAATGAGAGAGCAGGATCAACATGGTCAAAACAGCACATATTGTACATCATATGAATTCATTATTCATTCATTCATTCATTCATAATATTTAATATCCATCAAAACTAGAAATCACAAATGATCCTATTAATTGATTACAAGTGTACAAATAAATATATATTTTACATTTTTTTAATGTAATTTAAAATAATAATTTGAGTTTTTTTGTTGTATTTGCTGGTGAGTGATCATTTTGATATATGATACAAGCTTTTTTTTAAATTTATTTAGTGAAATTGCTGTCCTTTCTGTTATATTGAACCATGGCTCATTACACTTTTAAACAGACCTCTCAAAGTCAGACACAGTGGGGGAGAGCTCTCTGTGCCTATGTGGACCTTCCTTATTGGAAGTTTGCTTGAATGGATATTCAAGTTTGCCACTGTGAGGTTGTGTTGAAAAATACAGAAGCCATTAGGGATACCTACTTAATGTAAAAAAAAAAAAAAAAAAAACGTAACCAGGGCATCCAGATGGAAATGACACCGTTTCAGCGCTGAGAGTGTTCATCTGTCACTAATGCTAATTTGAGTTTACATGTTAAAAGACACCACTGACAGATGATGATTCTCCATGATATGATAAGTAATATAGATTATGTGATGATCACCAGATGATTCATGTTTCAGTGGGTATGGGCCTTCTCATCTCTGGATAATTCTTTGAGGTGCAGCCAATATCCACTAACTAAGCCAGTCATCCAGTCTCCTTCACTATTATATCATGCAGTTGAAGCAGCTTAGAGAGTGTTATTAGGGTGAAGCATGCTTTAAATTATTTTAATTTACCTCAGATATGTGAACCTGTGCCAAAAATGGCCTAGAATGGAAACTAAGAATTCATTCTTCAATCACAAGCCCTTTGGGCCAAATGAGGACTTGGATAAGAAGTACAGTTAGAGATTAGTGTGGATCAAAGTGAAGATTAAATAGGATGGAAACACATTAATGCACCTAATTATTAAGTCTGTGAAATTTTGATGAATTAGTTTGAATGTTAGAGATGTCGCCATATGAGTTGTTGGTGGAATTCCTGTCATTGACTTTGCAAAACTTATTTCGTGGTTGGAGTATGTGATTGTGGAGAGTACAGTTGAAAGCAAATAGGGATATCAAAACTAAGACAGATAAAGACAAGCTTCCTACGCTCCACAACCTGAGGTGGCACTAAGACTGATGGAGCAGAATTTAAACGAATGACGTGCGACACATTCACAGGCCCACAGACTTTCTTTCACCATCTTACCTCTTACAACACACCTGACTACATTATTTCGTTGCCTCTGAGCCTTGCAGGATATCAGTAGCGATGTTGCATACCCTCCAAAACAACATCATGAATAATGAATGCCATATCTCAAAATAAATAACGCACATTATTAATGTATTCAGAGCATCCTTTAAAAGGGGCAGCTGAAGGTGCTGCAGTACCCTCTTCTCACTCTTGGTCTCTGAGCAGGTAGATTTAAGGTGTTTTTGTGAAGAACATCAGACAGAGGGAGGGGTATTATAATGTGTGTTGTATCAAAATAAATATGAAATTCTGAGAATAACAACCCCCCGCTGGTTAGATACAAATTTAACAGTGTGAAAAGCAGTTCAATCTGATATTTGTAGATCAGAGCAGTACGCAGATTTGATATTTTATGTATATTCCACGCAACATGGCATCACTGTCATAATGAAACTTACTTAAACATATGCTTTGTGCAGACTGCGTATATTCCTTTTGATCACAGGATGAGACCTACATGGCATACCCAACATGATTATTGCATTATCTAATTGCATCCCAACGCATGTATTATTCAGGTCCTAACAACATAATACTCTCAGGGAAAGGAAGAGATCTGTGTGCCTTAAGCTGTCTCTGAATGGCACTTTACTGCTTTTTCCTCCCTTCTGTCAAAACGCCAGCTTTTTCAAGGTGGTCTCCGTAAAGTGACGATAAAAAGCATGTTGCAGTGAAATTATCATCTTAAAGCCTACATCACTAGTGTGTCTGTAATTCACATTGTTAATGTCAAGCTATCTTCATTTTTATAGGGGTGCTGAAAGCATAACCAATAATCTATACTGCAGCATAGCCTTAAATAGGGGTTTTTTACTCGTCCTTGCCACTCTAGAAATAACTGGCCTCGTGAGTCTTGTATGTGTCTTGACCTTTCAAGGAACAAGGTCACATTGTTTACAATGGCAGCACAACGCCTCTTTAACGTTCTCCAAGGGGTGAGTGATCTTTACTGTGATGTTTCAATAGCGTTCAGGACCTGTGCTCACATCTGTAAAAACATAAATTCATCTGTCAAGTTAGCTGGGAAGATGCTGAATAATGGATTTTACAATTAACACATAAATATCGTGTTTAAAGTAATGAATTCCGGCATCTGAGCATCCCAAAAGCTTCACTCTGAGGAGGCAAGTGTTACCAACAGCAAAGAACACATTGTCTCAAAAGCTATATAAATCAAGATAAAGGTTATGGCCTCCAGTGATGGTTCCCACATAGCAAATAAGACTTAGAGTAGTAAGGACTGGTCACCAGAGATCTAAAGACTTCCATCTTATGCAAAAGTAAAATGCTTTAAATCAAACCCATTAGGCAAGGCTGTCACAAAGCAATGTGACACTGCTCCACTATTTTAAAGAGTGAAGTGCATATGCACTTTAATAGGTTTCATTCGCCTGCACTTGACCAGAGTCAAGGAAAATGTGAGGCGAGAAGAATGGAGTGAAGGGATTGAGTTATTTAATGATGTCTCCTTCGACTGGAAAGCAAGAGGGCGGCGCTCTTTACCACCATATGCCAGACACACAGGCAGGTCGACAGTTATGAAGACAGATGAATGATGCAACGCCTTCAGCACTGAGGGAAATGAGATCAGATGTTGACAGGGAGATGGACAGATCCCCGGCCTGGCATTCAAATGTTTTCTCACATCTTCTATCACATGGTCTGTAAATGCATGCATGCTCTTCGCAGATGAACCATGTTCTCACTCTGCTATCTGGATTTTTTTTTAGCTCCACTATGCATGTTGTGTAATATGACTGAGTTTAGTATAATATGTGCAGTACAGCAGGTTTCCTGAGATAAGCGTTTCACAAGCAATAATCTCTGAAGACCTGAAGTCTCCTGTGTCAGCCGCCATACTAAAAAATCTGCAACGTGTATTTCATAATTCATAACACAGAGCCAGCGTTTATAAATGGGGTTTAAAGTGCTGAAGCCTGAGAGAGATTATGACTGTTATATTATTAAACTGTTTTCTGGATTGTCAAACTTGTCACAGTAGAACTCCCTTCATGCGCTTTATATTCGTTCCAGCCTGTAACTGTGTGGTTACTGTTCTCCTCACCATAAACCCTTATATAGGCTTATATTGTAGGCCTATCCTACAGCCTTTTTAAAAATAGAAATAGATATGATATACATATATATGTCTAAACATAACATGGGCTATCATGGGAGAGCAGTCCTATGCGACAATCAGCCTGAGGCCACTATCACACTGTCATACAGCACACAGGTGAGGGGCGTCGGTAGGTGGCAGTCGTGTCCCGTTTGCAAGAGACACATGGGAGGAATCTCTCTCTCTCTCTCTCTCTCTCTCTTTCTGTCTGTCCTGTCTATCTAAACCCCTCTCTCTCTCTTTTCTCTCTCAGGCACACGCACACGCGCGCACACAAATTGGTGCGCGCTTAAACAATAATTTCTTGTCCCTATTAAAACTGGCCAATGGAGAAGAAGGACAAAGGTCAAGAATCAATGAATGAATTAATAAATCATCCGTGTGTGATTCGGCGCATGGGCTCCCTGCAGTGGAGAAATTTTAGAAGTTTAAACAGAGAAATGTGAAGACTGAAAGAGAGGAGAAACAGTATTCCCTGCCCTCGCTGCTATAGTTCTGCGGCTGCCGAAACCACCAGCAGTGACTGGCGGAACAGTCTCACTTGGAGAGAACAGCTTGTCAGTGGGAGGTAACCTACATGATGCCCCCCTCGTGCGCTTATCAATTCAGTGTCCGTCAGTGCTGCGCGGTGCCGTTTTATTTGGGTACGTAAATGCCGAGCGCACTGAGGTACAGTAAAGCGCACCGATGGATACATCCCGTGTGCGCGTATTGGAACGATGTGATTTGTGATCAAATTTGAAGCAGCTTAAAACACACTGCAGTGGACAGAGGAGAAGAAGAAGAAGAAGAGGACGGGGCTTGGATGGTCAGAACCGGATAATAACCCCTTAAACAATGTCTTACCCTCCGCGCGTGTCACATCAATGGATAGGCGAGGCTTGAATAGGCGAAATGCATACATAGATGGAACGAGGGCGCACAAGTGATGACTGCCTTTGGTGAACTATAACTCCCGACCAGACAGGGCGAACCAAGGCTCTGCGCGAAAATCATGTAAGAATTTAGCTTTTTGGTGATATAACGAAGGCTCCCTACACTTCAAGCCGCTGCTTCAATCTCCGATGGTGCTTTGAAAGGTTTCTTGAGGATACCTGCTGGAGGATTTTTTTTTTTTCTTTCGATGTTGCATCCCACATTAAGGCATTTTTCCTCTCGAAAATGGAGATCGGAGCCACCTGAAGAGAAGAGAGAGATATTGTTTAATCCCAGCAACTTTATCAATTCTCCCATGTGTAGGCTATCTATTGAGTCACTAAACTGCGGGACTTCTTCCATCGATATAACCAGGAGGGAGGAAAAAGAAATAAGCATCTTGAAATCCGCACTGGGCTGTGAGGTGAAATCTAATCAGATCCAGCTGGGTTGATGACTAAGAAGTAACAGGGACTTAAAAAAGAAAAAGTTACGTTTAAAAACGATAGAGAGCGGGACGTCAAAATAACCCAACCTCTGCCCCCTCAATGTATGGATGATGGTCTGCCATACAGTCTAATAACGGGCTCTTCAGGATGGATCTACCTGGAAACTGACCACACGAGGTTCTCCGCGTTTCACGTGCTGTAGAGAGGTCACTTTTTTAAACATTTAATTAGACCTAAGAGAAAATAAGAACACTTTTACTTCACATTCGCCTAACTCATCATTTGGAGAAAATCTGGAACCACAGTGGGTATCGCTTTGCATCGGGAGAGTAGTTTCAACAATGGCACTTGTGGGTGCCTCCGTGTTATGTGCGTCCTGAAATATATATATATATATATTGGAGGAAATATCGGATCGTCATCACTGTGAGAGTTAATAGTCATCCAGACTGATGTGTGGATTATATACCACGTCGTTTTGAGAGTGGGGAACACAATGTGTCTGACAAGAAAATATCAGCACGGATTCTGCAAAATCGCCTGAGAATTGCGGATGTTTTTTCGATGCAGTTTTTGGGGAGGGAGCGGAACAGGGACCGTTCTCCGTCTAAAGCAGAGACCCTGCAGACCTCGGTGTCTTTGTGAACAAGTAAGTTAGTGTTTTAAAAGAAAAAAAAAAAAAAATGTTGGTCTGATTGCCTGTAACACAACTCCCCACATGGAGCTTGTTCTGTCTGTTGTTGTGTCCAAATGTGGTAGTTTTTTTTTTTTTTTTTTCTTGTTTTGATGACTGTGGTGATATAAAATAAATCAGAGCACAGCATTCCCACAGGCTTTACCATCTCTGATACTGCGGCCTCTGACTAAAAGATGTGTAATCACGCGCAGATTTGAAAGATTAGGAAAAAGATGCGCGCGCTCGTGTGGGTCTGCTTGCGTTTCACTGCGCGCCCTTGAGCTTGAGTGCGCGAGCATCAAGCATAGTGGTCATGAACAGTAAAAAAAAAAAAAAGAGTTTAGCCTTTCTAAAAACAGAGAAGAGGAATATTTGTAAAAGGAAGTGAAGACGTATGTGTGGCAATCCTTTTCATAGTGTGACATGCTGAAGGGGCAATCCATCTATCCAGCTATCCTTCTATCCTACAATCTACATGCTGTCAGCCTACATTCCATATCTGAAAATCTGACATATTTAGCACATATGCGTTTAGCAAGTATATGCATGCTTTACTAAAAATATGGCGTATATATAAAATATTTAGTACTGGAATTCAAAATTGGAAGACTGCATCTCTGTTGTCTGAAATCGTCAGACCCGAGTCTGTTTTTTTTTTTTTTTTTTTTTTTTTTTTTCTTCACATGGTTTACACAGAAGGCGCCTCTGTGAGGGAGCTGTCCTTCTTACGTGGTGCTGAAATTAAAATCTGTCGTCTTCGGTCTGCCTCCGCTCAGCTTCAGAAGGCATGGATGTTGTAGTTCATGGCTCGAAAATCTGAGCTACCAGTCTACTGAATATAATCCTTTTCCCCGAGTATGCACCGAAGCAACAGTTGACACATTTGAGGGCTTATGCCTGTTATATACAAGAAGTTAAAAAGTGAGTTGCAGAGTTATATAGAGTAATCCTAAATACATAAATGCATACAGTATATGTGGCCGTATTATATATTATTAAGGCTACCCATGAATTTTATCTCTCCACATCCCCTCATTGGCTTCTCTGAATTAAACATACATTTTAGGATGAACATTGCCCTGAACAGTGGTTAGCACAAACACACGTGCTAAATCTTTCATATCATATACATTTTTCATATCAGTGCTTTTGTGAGCTTAAAAATACATGTCTGTCATGTTGGTGATAAACCAGTGTTGGTGGTAAAAGCATAAATAGAGGTGGCTGTCACTCTTCAGACAAAGGATGAATCGCATCTCTCACCTGTGAAAGTGAGAAACATGGCAGACATTATTCATCCACTGAAAGAAAGAGCCCTCCATCATCACCTTGGGGAGACAAATTAGATGGCTGATTTTTATGTTTTTGCCCTGTCATAGGCCTTAGCATGATAAATCCTCCCTACATATTCCCAAGATTGCAGTTGTTTGTTGGCAACCGCAGTGTGATTCATAGTAATAAGTAGAAAGACTATTCCTCCTCCCCATTTAACACTTCTCAAACCCTTTGATCCCCATGGAGGTTTTCTTGGAGATGGATGTGGATCAGAGTTTGTTTATTCCACTATGCTGAAGTGACAGCAGCTGTATCCCCAGTGTGTCCCTATTAGTCCTTCTAAGCAGTGGGGAACAGTGTTAGAGCAGGTGCAGCAGAGAGACCAAGAGGGACTTCCTGCTGCTCACACAAAGCCAGGCTTAAGCTGATGATGTTGCTACCACAGACATCTATTTTATATCCAATTTTCCAGCCATTGTTGTCTGACTTATCTATTGAAAATCATTCCAAGAAGCCGTGTCAGAAAATTAATGAACTTGTCAGCTGGAAAAGGGCACTACTGTAATAGGGTGCCAGGGTCTTGCAAAGCGACAGTCTGTACACCCATGTTCCCTTCCCACACTCCCTTTGTCATTTTTTCCCCTCCTCAGCTTGTGACTCAGTTCAGATCAGGGCTAGCACTTTGTGCCATGTAATAAAATGTTCATTTCTCAAATCGGATTAATCTCTGTAAAGCCCAGCTTAGGACACCATTAGCATTCATTTATTTCACTGCTGGGGACTTGTATCAATAATGGAGCTACCCCTACATTTTTCATCTTCTCTGGGTATAAAATCTCTCATGGGGGTTTCATTCAACAAGAAAGGGAAAAGTTACAGTGATCTGTTATCTGCTCCCTTGCCTATTGTATTTGAGATCAGCAGTGCGATGCAGGAGGTCTGAAGGCCAGATAGGAGATGGAGAATCTCATGCTGGAGGTGAAAGAAGCCTTTATAAGAACATGAGGTGGACAACATCCACATAATGGATAACTAGCACCAGATTCAGACTGCAAAACAATATAATTTGGCATTAATTATTATACGTTTGTTCATGAATTAAGGTTGAAATATTCTGTGTATTTCATTTAACCTCCTACTATAGCCTGAGGCTATAGTAGGGATAATTCAACTCCCTTGAATAAATGCACTATAAATGACACCAGGTTTAAGCACTGTGGTAAATGTTTCAAATCTACTTCACTGACAATGTTTATATGCTGTATATTTTGCAAATCAGACAAATGAAAAGTATGTTCTGATCTCTCACTCAGCTTAATCCACATATTTATCACAAGTTAGTCCTTGTCAGCTCTTACCTGAGAAAATATTAAAGTGTAAAGATTTTGAGGTCAGGGCAGAAGCAGCTGTGATGCAATTTGATGCTTTAAAAAGTGCATCATGGCTGATGATTGCTGCTTTTATACACGAGGTCAATCTTGTGCTGATTAATCATGCATAGTTGCAGAGGTAGGCAAGAAGAGAGTCACCTTAAAAGGAATTGACGTTTGGAAGATGTCTTCATAAGCCAAGGTAAGTTCTGACATGATGGTCACTGACACGTCGTGCTGCAAGTCTGCATCGCAGGTGGCTTTTGTGAAGGTGATAAAAACACACCTCAGTTTCTTTTAAACTCTGCTGCTGGTAGATGACGCATTGCACTGCTTTGAAGAGAGTGTTGCGGTCAGATTTGTTGGCAGTAAAAATCTAGCAATTTGTCACTGCTTTGTCACTGCAAGCTCACTTTCACTATAGCTTCCCCATATAGTCTTTATTGAGAAAATGGGAGTTGTTTCCAATCTGCTTTACCGCTGTGGATGATCATCTTAAACCTGAGACTGGGTTTTGCTCCTGCTTTTATAAGACAATCTAGTCTATCACCAGCAAGCATCTTGGTCACAGCACACATACACAGACAGACATGAACGGTGTCTGCAGTAGCTCCACTCATTAGTCATCCTCTCCAGCATGTCTGGCTGAATGTTCTGTCCAGGGAAAGAACAGCTGAGCAGGGCGACGGCCGCAGCACATTCCGTCAGTCGATGGATTAATCAATTGGTGTTCCAACTCAGCCCATCCATCTCGGGGAATAATCTGGGAGACATCATAAAAGTGCCATTCTGTCATTCTAGAGGCCAGGGAGCATTGCTTCTTTTTTTTCCCCTGACTCTCTCTCTCCAGTCCCACTCTTATCGTGGGAACAGGAGTGGATTAAATGGAATACAGATAAGTGTGTGCAGCGTGGCAACATCGTGAAGCGTTTGCTTGTGTTTTTTTTTTTTTGCCATTTTGAAACAACAACAGCTTGAAATATTTTTTTTGCTGCTGTGATTCAGGGCAAAAAAGGAATTCTTCCAACTCCATCACTATCTCCCCGTTACCTCGCTTCCTTCGTAAAATTCAGCTAAGAGCACCGACCTGAATTCAGGGCGCATCATTACTCACCACTTGGCTTACATCACCCACCTTGCCAGTCGTGATGATGGTGTCTTTCCAACTTAGTAATCCTCACCTCACTCTCTGCTGCCAGTCTATCTTTTCTTGACCTCACTGTAATGTCACATGGTGCTAAAATAAGAGTGACAGCACCCGAGGTGGGACGGATGTGATGGCTCTGTTAATAACAGCTTGCATCACTACAGCGCTTAATGCTCATGAACACATTCTCTCTTTCACACACAGATTAAAAGAAACATATACATATGCACCACTGTCATTCTTCCTGCCTTTGGGGCACCCAGGCAGTGTCTGTTTAAAGTGATACCCGCCCGGGCCACCACATTAATTCCTGCTGCTAAATTAAAAGGTTAAGTGGGCTGGGGAAGGTGGCAAGCTATCTCTTACTTCCTCCTTTTACTTTTCCAGATTGTGCCTCATGAAGGTAAGATATGTAAGCCCTTCCCACCCCTACCAAAAAAAAAGCAAAGGACAATAAAAGAGAAAATTGAAGACAGGGTAGGAAAAGAGATCTTACTCTCAAGTGATGTCTTCTCATTCTTTTGTTGTTGACAGTGGAATTTAGAGTGAGCTGAGCGTGCTTGGTGCTCTGTGCTCTAAACACTCAAAGTTAAAAACATTTGAACTGGAGAGATGCCCTTCAAACAGGTTTTTAGTGGTCGCATAGCAACAGAGCCATGACTAGCGCTTCCCCAGGCAGCTTATGAGCTGCTAGCTAAAATAAAGGTTGTCAATGGACATCAGCATTCAGTGACAAAACCAGTAAGCATCTAGATTTAATACTTTAAAATGCACAGACGTTTAGTTCGCAGGAAATGACAGCTGTTTTCTAGGTTCATTATTTTCTCCACATGCAGCTTGTATCCTGTCAGCCACATTATCACAATTATCACCATTATCACTGTGTCACTTTCTTAGACTGAGAGGGGATATTGAAAACAAAGAACAGCTGTGTTATAGACAAAAGCATGTGCATGTGCATGTAAGAGGATGTACTTCTTACAGTTTAACTTGTAATGCTGGTTTTGAGATGAAAATAAAAATGCCCTGTAGCTGTAGTGGAAGCTTGACCTGTTAGAGCTCATGGGGTTCTCCCAGTGGAGAAGAAGCCTTTATTTCATACAGTATTTTGTCCATAACAAATTGCAAGCTTTATCTGCAGGGATAGTTGGGAAACATTTTGTGCTTTGCACTCCAACGAAGCTGAGCATTTCACAAGGATCCGCTTAATTCAGTTAAATTTGTCAGTATAGTTTCATCAGGTAGAATCATCAAAATACAGGAAACCTGCAAGTGAGTTATACCGAAGGGCAAAAAATCAACAACCTTGCAGCTGTTGTGATGTGTATGAGTCAAATTGAGCAAAAATAATTAATTAAAAAAACAAACAACAAAAAAGCTGCTTTTACAAAGCTGTAATATTAAAATCCAAAGCATTTCAGTAGCCTTCATCAGGGTTTGACCCTGAGCTAGGCTGCTCTAACAGCAGCAAGAGTAGACTAGTCTCACCGTTCTGTGGCTATTGAAAGAGAGGCTGCTTATTCATTGGTTAAAATAAAATAAAAATAAAAAAAAAAACAAAAAAAACATTGTTTCCCCATGGGTGTTTTAAAATTAAATCAATTATGTTCTGCTTTGTGGAAAAACACAAATGAAGGGAAAGAGAAATCTTAATGCATGGGTACACAATTTAATTAAATCACCTTCCCATCAAGTATAACATGAATATTTAAATGGAAGGTTTGGCCTCTACGATTGTGTATCTGAATTCACTTTTGATTATCACAGTATGCACTTTGCAATAATCTGCTCTTGGGAGCCAAGTGTATTATGTCCAATAATCAAAAGCCATCTAGTGTTGTGTAGAGAGTCAAGATGACAAGAGTACAATTTTCAAAAACAGGGAGCTCAAAATGAACTCTAATTTTTCTCTACATTTTTACTACAGCAGTGTGTGCATGCATGAGTGAAAGCGCATGCATATGCCCTCTTAAACCAGTGCCTTCTGGAGACCCAGGGGTGCAGAATGAGTGTCTGGGATCTGGACATCTGGGCCGAGCTTTACCGTCTGTCACCCAGTTCTGCTTTTTAAATCATAAATCCAATCAGGCCGGCAATCAGATGGTAGCTCAGCTCGGCTTCGTAGCAGGAGTCTGGTCATCAGTCAAATACCCCACAATACAACACAGCGTGATCACACCCCAGCTAGCAGTCACACATTCTCTGACTGCTGAGCTGTACAGGCACTGCACCTTTGATCATTCTGAGGGGGCAGGAAACCCCAGAAATTTTCACACCTATAAAGATACACCAGTATGCTAAATCACAAGGAAACACACCTACTGTTAAATATTGAAGTTGCCCAGAAACCTTACAGAAAAATAAAAAAACACACCTCTTTCAGGGCATACTGCATAATCTGTTATGTGTTTATGATTATTTACCTGTTTTCACTCATGAGCACATGTGCATACATGTGGGTGTTTATCTGAGTCGTATTTGTGTGTCTTTGTGCATTTTTCTCGCTACCCACTCACCCTGTTAGTCTCTGACCTTAATGTGTCACTCATCCTGGCACCTGCATGTAGGCAAGGCTGCCCTACTATGATAGTTTTGATCTGACAAGGATAGACTTACACTTGATTTAATCCAAGTTGTCTCTATGGAGTCTGCTGAGGTACCAGTCTGTTTCTCTGCTCAGGTCAAGGCCTTGTGACAGGGGCTGTCAGTCCCGCTCCTCGACTGCACATGTGAGAATGGAAAGAAAATGCTTTTGAGCTTTGAAGCACTGCAGAAAGGCCTGGATGAATTGAGAGAGCTTATGCATGCCTGGTTAATGGGTAATCTCCCTCATACACAAAACAAATTAATCCTGAACAGATGCCACCTCATATAATGAAACACTTGCACTTGTTTCCAGCAGCTTGTTAGGAATCAAAATTAAAAAAAAAAAAAAAAAATGAACAAACAAAACACGCTTTATTTTCATATTCAAGTCTGAATGTCACAGCTCCAAGGCTGCATTAAAGGTCATTATGAATTTGTGAAAAAAAAACAAGATGAGTAAACATTTGTAAATTGGTAAAATGCTGTAAAACTGCTGTAAATTCTCAAAAAGAAAAATGTTAATCCGTATGTCAGCAGGTGACATACAGGTGTCATGGATGAAGACAACAAAATTAAACTAATGGATATAAGTAGTTGAGAGGCAGTAGAGCGGTAGCCAATCATGCTTGATGGGAAGAGGGAAACGTGTGTGTGCGTGTATGTGTGCGTGCATGTGTGTGCCTACAGCCCAATGGCTAGCCTCCTGCAGTCTGTGCCAGACTCCTCAGTATTTGGCTGCAGCCCGTCTGCCACTGAGGAGAGAAATAGTCACACAACATCCAAGGCCTTGTCATATTTCATTTCCTTTTAGTGTATAAATTAACATAATTAAACAATTGGCAGATATGTCTGAGTGGAAGTGTTCGTAGTTATATCAGATGTATGCACTGCAAAACTGACCTAAGCAAGTATTATAATGTTACAGTATATTAAGATTTAGTTGCTTTCTAGCTGTGTAGAAAACAATGTTAGGAGATACTATGGTGATCGCTAAATGCGTGAAAAATGTGAAACACCCTATTGAGAGCCAGGGTTTAGTTTATTCATACTGGGCTACTGTAGAAACATCGCAGTTTAACATGGCAGACTCTGTGGAAGGAGACCTGTAGTCTGTAGCCTGTTTGTAGATATAAACAGCTAATTCTAAGGTAACAGAGACATAAGGATTCTTTTTTTCAGGTAATAATACACTAATGAAATCATAATTATGTATATTTATTCCATTTCTGACCTATTCTGTAAATATAGCACCTTAAATCTGACAAACTGGGCAGAAGGAATCTGCAAAAATAACTTAATGTCTTAAGTCATTTTGTCGATTATTGAGTTCCAACAGCCTTATTTTCTAAAAGCCTGCCACCGAGGAACAATTAGGTCAAATAGTTTCCAATAGAAATCAAGAATTTTCAAGATGAGTGCTCCACTAGCAAGCCGAGTATAAGGAAGTAGACTGGGGAATGTTTTAAGAGAACATGTTGGACACACAGATGGAATGGGGACCAAACAATCATCCACATGCCAGAGTCAAGGGTTAAATTCCCCACAGTGATACTTCCAACTTAGTTGTGAATTGATTTTACCAATTTTTGGCGTTGGGAAGTCAGTGAGGGATGATGTCATTGCTGCTGCATTAGCGAAAAATTAGGGTGACTTTACAGAGGAGGGTTGGATCTGGCGTGTGCAGCACGAACCTCCTACTTTTGATAATTCTTCATACTTTTATGTGTTTTGTGGTGGTTACATTTTTCATATTTGTAGATTTTCCACAAAATGTGTGTAGTCATTTTGGCATACTCCACTGGGAGAACATTCTTACTTGATGACTGGCTGCAGGGGCATCACACAAACAAGGCAGATATCACAGCGTTACATAATATTTTGTTTGTTTACAGTAGAGTATCACACATGTGGCAGTCAGTCGATGAGGTCTACTATTTCTAAATGTTGCTGACTGAATGTTGTCAAGCAGCCGTGACCTCCTCGTCTAGTCAAGCAATCTTGTAGACGAGTCCTTGATATTTCTTGTATGTGATTGTGTAGTTTGATCCGTCCCTGCTCTGGAGTCTGTCACAGTGATATAGTGATTATGTTTAGTAACAGGGGAACATTCCAGGCTCTATGTTGACTGCTAATTGGGCTCCAGTGTAACGACTGTGTCATATTAATGACCCAGATCCAGCTCATTGTAATATTCATGAGCTGTGAGGATTGCCTATTTCTCTCTGGGACTGCATGGTGCAGAGGTTTATGAGTGTGGTGTGTGTGTGTGTGTGTGTGTGTGTAAGAGAGAGAATGTGTGGGTGTAGGGAACAAAGGTTGATCACTGTGTACAGCTCCTCTTCAATTTATCCTTTTGTGTTCCTGAAAAGCGTTTACAGCACTTGCAGCCTCGTTTCTATGATGTAGGTTTCCCACCCTTCCCCAATACCACTGATATCAAAAGGTGTGTGTTGATTTAAATCTGCATCTGATCTGCAGATGAGTGTTATGTGGTAATCGGCTCTCTCACATTACGTTGAAAAAGAGAACACACAGATTCGAAAACAGGTGGTGTCTGTAAAATCATCCGTTTCATAAGCAAATCAACAATGAGCTGTTGAGAATGGCAAAGTCATTTGGGAGGTGTGTGTTTCTTTTAGGGCTGTGTGGACAGGTTAAAAGGGTCTCCTGTGCCTGATGAAACAGGTGGGACCCCTACAGTCACTGGCATGCAATCCTTCCTCTTCCTCCCCCCTGCCGGTGTGCTCTGCATTTGCATAACACTAATCGGAGCATAAAAGGGAGTCAGATTCTTTCTGTATTCATTAGCTTCATCTCTAGGTGTTTCGTTATTCTATAAAGCCCCTATCATGTCCTGGCCATCATATTGCATATTTCTATGCTCTAAGGCACAATTCTGCTGTGCTATTTCTTTTTGTGATGCCTGAATTGGAATGTGGAGTTGTAGTTAAAGGAGGTCATATGAATGTGAGGTGTCCCTTACGGCTAAGAAGGCTAAACCACTTCAGTACAGAAGCAGAACAGAAACAAGCTCTTCCTATTGTAGTCTGGACAAGATCACAATGTACACAACTGGTCGGCTGATAAGGACAAGGTCTTTCGAAGGGCAAATGAGTGTCACATCCTGATTGTGGGATGTTTAAGCTAAGAACCGCTGCCTCGCCATTTTCTTATCGCTGCGTCCATTGAGAACAATCAACTCCTAACTTCACCCCGCTCTGGACGCCCTTATTGGAATTTTTTTTTTTGTGTCATTTCAGTGTTAAGTTTTGAAAGATGAACTTTAATGACAAATTGTGTTTCCTTGCGCAGAATAAAATGATGCATAAAAAACACCGGCTTAGACAAATTAGATTTTAATGTAGAATGAAAGTAGCTCTGTGGAGTCTCTGGCATAACATCAGATCCAGTATGGTAACTTTTGTGCAGTGATGAGGCATTCATTATAGCCAGTTAAGAATGGCAGCTATCAATCTGTAAATGAGCTGTATAAGTCGTATAAATTATACTGCGAGTGTCAGGAGCACACCCATAAATGTCAAAAATGCAAATAGACTTCAATGGATGGCTGAGCAAATAGAGAAAGTGTAGAGGTTTTTCTTTTTGTTTGTTTTTTTTCATCCCAAAAAGCTAGAAACCTCCATCCTTTCATTTGACATGACAATGGAGGATTTCATTATTGTGAGGGGAAAGAGATTCACCAACTTAGGCAAGATCTAATGTTCTCTGTGGTGAAATAAAAGAACAAATCTTCATGCGACTGTTCTGCCATTTCTGTACTCATTTGTTCCAACATCAAAGGATCTGCTGTATTGTGATTATAGCCTCTGTAAAGTGGACCCTAATCCAAATTAACAAACATTGTATTGTTTTGTGTGCTCCAAAGGGAAAGTTCAGCATGAATTTTTAAAGTGGGATGACATTTTTTGTCTGTTTTCTGTTGGCTTTTTCATCTTCCCTTTTTTTAGATTTTAGTACTGTTTTATTTATGTACTGCCTAAGTATGTTAACTTACAGGTGGTTAAATTTACCATAAGTGGCCTATATATATATATATATATATATATATATATATGTATATGTATATGTATATATATATATATATATATATATATATGAGTTTATATATTGATGCACATACTTTATTTTTTAATCTACAGATAAGGAAATTACTGAATTAACAACCTGTGTTCGATTTTACAATCTCAGTTTAAAATACAGTGTAATTGCTGTAGCAGCTAGTCCTGAGAGTACGGCATTGAGCAAGCGTGTCTTTGATGCTTATTGAATCTAAATTATAAATTAATCTGACAAAAGGGAAGGATCTGTTATTTCTTCTCTAATTTACATTGGTTTACTTCAAAAAATGCACTCAGGCATGTAACATTACAGGTGCATACACTGGTCTCAGGCTGACTTTCAAGTCTCTTAACAGCCAGTCGTTGGGCATAACATCATTTAGGCCAACTTGAAATAATCTTTGGAGCAGAAGCAGGAGTGTATTGTGTGTATATTATTTCTGTGGTAAATACAATTCCAAGCACTGTGAAATTAATCAAACAGAATTAAATCAAAGAACTTGGACTGTGCTCAGGCAATTATGAGCAAAGACAGGGGGAAAAAGAATGAAGATCCATTAATTATATCTGAGGGTGCAATGCACCCCAGTTGACCTTTGTGGAACAGGGTCAGCGTATTGTATTTTGGCACTGAATACATGCATGAATAGAACTTGCTGCAGGCACATCATTATCTATTTTATTTGATTGTGAAATGTATCACCCATTTAGTTTAATACCTCCCTCACCTTGAAAATGGGTAACAGGCCAAGAAGAGTAGTGTGTGTGTTCCAAACGTCCTGTGTGTTGATTGTGGTTACCGTGGCTTTTGGTGTGTCAGACCTGCTTGTGAACTCAGACAGCAAGTTAATGTCCACTTGCCAGATGCCTACTAACCTGCTGTTGTGTGTGACATTGCAGTCCCACTTTCTCTAACTGTGTCTTTGGCTGTCATTCAGCTTAGCGGGTTCTGGGAGCTCTCTCTCTCTCTCTCTCTCTCTCTCTCTCGCTCTCTCACTCTCTCTCTCTCTGTCTCTCTCTCCACCTAACCAAGGGAGTGGCCGGCATAATGCATAATGATGCCCCTGCTTCTGGACTTGACAGTGAACTAGCATTTTGAGTGACAGTTGCCATTTCTATTATGCTGGACGGAATTTGCACAAGCCACCGCATATCTCACGCATTACCCGCAGTTTATGTCTTTGAATAACCTCAAAGTGCAGGAAGAGAGAAATACAGACAGACAAATAAAGAAAGCTTGAGGAAGTGTGTTAAAATGGAGGATTAGACTTTGACACACCGTGGGGGATAACCATCCCCTTGTCAATGCAGCAGAGGTCCAATGTAATTTGCCATGTTTTAAGCCCAATGCCCAGGGGCTGTTACACGATTTAAAGACCTTATGAAATGTGTTAGACCACATATGCTCATAAATATGTCAATAAATACAGGGCGCAGGAGTGTTTAACTGAGAAAAAGAGCGATCATATCATGTCTTGTACATATAGACAGAGCATTAATACATATACATTTATTATCCCAATTAGCGAATTTTAATTTAGGTTTGGAAATGCATAAAACTACAGAGTAACAATTACCTCTACCATCAATAGAATGAATTGAAATGAATTGATATAATTTATATTTTATGAATTCACTTTTGAAATAAGCAACAAGTACTCATTACTACATGAGTAATGAAATACTGTGCATAATACATTATTCATATTTTATGTGTGTCAAATACTGTACATATTTCAACCCACTCTTAGCAACAAAGCATGTTTTATGGTGGCTAATATTTACTGCAAATTGTGAGGATTAGTGTCCTCTGGTAGGAAACACAGCAGTTGGATGTGCAGGGCACAGATGAATCAAGAGAAAATCAGCTTAGACCAGTCTGCCTCTTTTAGAAAATTGTGTTATTTTTTGGTGGCAATCGGTGAAAACAATTAACTCTATCCTACTGTCCTTTGGCAGCTATTGTCAGTGAAGGTTCCCTCGGTGAAGCTGCTCAACATTTCTGCTGACTTGCATTATTTTAAAGGGTTGTTCCTGTTATTTTGTCTAGTTTCTTCTCTCTCTCACTCTCCATCTCTCTCCAAACTCTTTTATCCTGTCCACTCTGTTAAACACAAAGTACTGTATCTTCCTCTCCCATCTCCTCTATCCTGCTCCACATTTTTCTCTTTCACTAATCTCAATGTGATTTATGCCAAGTAATTGGTTTAGAGAACTGTTTATCCACATCCTCTACATTTCCCAGCTCATGTGATGCTGAATCCGGTAACCTGTTTGCCTTCAATCACTCAGCCATTCCAGGGGAGCGACAATACCCCGGCTGATTTCAGCTCCACTGTTCCCTCGGTAATGGGAAAGCTAAAGACGGCTGGCTGCTGGGGCATCGCACAAACAAGGCAGGCTCGGGGAGGAGGGAGCAAAGCTCCTCCAGAAAGCAAGCACATCAGCGCTATTGTTAGCGCATAGCGGGAGATTAGCACTGATGGCTGTATGTGAGCTAGCAGGCTTGGCTGGTGTTCTGTGTCGGATGCTAACCCAGCCCACCCCTGCTGCCACTGCCACCATGTCACAATTAGCCAGAATAGCTGCAGACATGATTGCTCTCCCTGGTGGCAATGCAGTCAATCCATCTCCAATCACTGTGATATCATTCCAATCTGGAGGTCATTATCAGCATCATGAATACTGCACTCGTTTAGATTATATACCTTCCCGTAATCAGGAGACACTATCCATCATTCACAGCTCTGATTTCTGAGACAAGCTCACAAAAGACAATCCAGCAGTGAGTCATCAACACAAGATAGTTCAGAAGCGTTGAAATAAAAATATAAACTGTACATATACAACATAAAGCATAACTCTGTACTGGATTTTCTGGAGCATGAGGGAGCAACAGTATGGAAACTTAAACTCAAAGCCTGATTGCATGAACACTGTAGCTACAGAGAGGAGGATTGCAGTAGCAACATGACATGCAGTCTGTCTCTTTTATTCTCATTGTGTACTTGTTTTCCAACACACATGTTGTAGCCAGCCCACAGCCATGCAAACACACACAGTATGTCAGCGCCTCTGACTGATTACAGTGCATGATTAATTAGCAGACAGACTGCTAAACGGTGGTGAACATGGGTTGATGTGCAGAGGTAAAGAGTAGACTCTCCATGGAATACAATAATGTCCTCAATGCCCTCATCTCTCGGTCTCTCTCATTCTCTCTCTCCCTCTCTCTTTATCTATCTGTCTATCTATCTCTATCTCCCTCTTTTCCTCTCATCCTTCTCTCCCATCTATTTCTTCCTCTATTTCTATATTAAGCTCTTCTGGGTTAATCATTCCTAGAGGACGATAGCACCACAGTGCCGCAAAAAGTGACACACAGCTGTATGCAGTCAGGCTCTTGTGCACCCACTTCCAGTGATTACAGACCCTTTAAAGGATAACCACTGATCTTACAGCCACATTGTCTTCAGTACTACACACTTCTAAGGAGGTGTAGAGTTTTAACACTCTGTCTTTGGCCCCCTCTCATTTTCATAGAACCAATTCACTTGACCTTATTCCTCATTTATCCTCATATTTGCCTGTCCTTTCACTTCAGTGCCACAGGAGGGTTTTCTAATCTTCATCTCATTATATGGCATTCCTTCACCTCTCCTAACATCCTTGCACCCTATTTTACTCTGCTGTGGTGTGGGCCCAGTGGGAGGCGAGTGCGCTAATTCATTTGTTTGCATATGGGGGATATGTCCAGCTCTGATGGATGGCTTTGGCTCCCGCAGTCCCTCAGTAGCTTGAGGTTTACAATAGAATTTCCTTTGAGTCTCTCAAAGGACCGCATCCGCAAATAGAGAGAGATAAATAAAACACCCCCTCACATATACAGTACATACTGACATGCAATTCCCCTATACTAAAACCACACAGAGATACGCACCCACACAAGAACTGATTACACATGTCTACATACGTATAATCACACATATTGCACACAGACTGCATTATTTACCAGTGCCTACACATGCAGGGCACGGATACATTAATTAAAAGCTGCATAAAAAAGCACTGAGGGTATGGTGATGTATTTTTGCAATAACAATTTAAGTCTTCTGATGTCCTCATAAGAAATCAGCAGTTGCCAGTAATCATTTAGTCTGCTCCATGTCCAAATTAGTCTGCATGGTGACTTTCTTAATCAATGTGGTTGCAAACTGCGATGTGATGTGACTGCTAACATGGAGTCTCTCTCTCACTCACACACACACACACACACACACACACACGCACACACACACACACACTCCTGGGGTCTCCAGCTAAAGTTAAATGTCTGCCAGCTGAGCGTATCCCTCAGTCAGGCTTTTGTTCGTCTCCAGCTGAAGCTCTGTAATTTGTCAGCCAGTAATTTGTCAGGAATGAAGCTTTAGTGTTGCCAAATTGGTCAAAAGTCCCTCACTTAAACATAAGCTTTGAATCTTTCATCTAACATCTCACAGCACTTAAATTTTTAATATTTGAAAGATTCGCATTTCTTGATGAAATGCAAATAATTTGTTTATTTTAGCAAAAAAAAAAAAAAAAGTGGGAGACTATCTGTGCAGAGATCTGCTAGCACACTGAAATCTATGCTCTGTATCTGTCTGTTGTGTCTTCTCACATGCTGTATGTAAGAATTCATTACTGGCTGAACTCACACTGTCTGACGATGCAGACACAGTTCTGAGTGCTGTGTGCAGCTTGTAGCAGTGACTGCTCCGGCATCGTCTGTAATGAGATATGTGTTCAAGTTCAAACTGAAACGGCACCCTGTCTCATGAGCAAATCTGAAACAAAGCTGTGTACACCACTGTGTTTTGATCCATTCTATGTTGATGCCAAAACTAAATGCCCTTGAGACATTTCTGCATTTCTGTAATAAAAAACAAAACAAAAACAAACAAACAAAAAAAAACTGCAGAGGCCAAGACGCCTGTGACTCGGCAGGGTGAGCATGGCAAGCATGTGGCAGGGGAAATGTACTTCTTCGGTTCATTTCTTCGCTCTACACATTCTCTCTCTCTCTCTCTCTCTCTCTCTCTCTCTCTCTCTCTCTCTCTCCCTCAGTACCCCCCCTATGGCTCATTCTCGAAATAGAGTTACAAACCTGAGTACTGTTTCTTGGTCAGGGAGCACCAGTAGTATTGTGGGAGAGCATTTACGCACTTGTTCTATTATTAAATCCTGGTTATGTAAACCACCAGGAGACGACACCAACGAATAATGATTCACTATAATTCAATTGTATAACAGGCCTATTTCAACAAGGAAATCAGAGGTGGTGCGTGTCGTCCCTGTGAGTAAGAATGTGTGTCGGGAGGGCTGTATCAGTTGATTCATTTCCTGCTCATTGAAATAATTTCTTTGATCACTGTGACTTTCAATGGTAACATGTATGTATGCAAGAAAGTATACATGTCTATAAATAGTAAGTAGTATAATTGTAAGTGAGCTCTACTTCTTACCCAATTAATCCATTGTAAAAACCAATCAAAATATGCCTTTCAACCACAATTTGATAAAGCTAGCTGGCACAAACTATAAAATATCAGTTGATTATATTGCTTAAATTTGTTTCACAATAAAAGGGAAATAGGGTGTTTAAGTTGAATTCATAAACGATAAAATTAACCTTTGCTCATTTAAATACACATAAAGTGTAGGTGTAATTGTAACACAAGTCGGCTATCGCAAATAGCTCATGGAGGCTAATGTTGGCTAATGTTAGCAAACTTGATTGAATAGATTGAAATCTATTTGTCGGGGACAGAATCAGTATGGTGACTTTATGACCAAGCTGCTGCTGCTGCTTCACAACATTTTAGCATTTACCATTATTGCCAATTAGCCAGTTGGGCCTCTGTTCAGAAAAAGTCACATAAACTCACTTTAAGTATTTTTTAATGGTAACTCCTGGTTTCTTAAGCAAAACCAATATATATTTTATTAGCACTACACCATAAAAGTGAGAATGCCAAGGATAGTCAAGTTTCTTAGCAGGTTACCCCGTCCTACTCAGTCCTCTTTTTTGTGATTGAACTGTATGGATAAAGCCTGTTATGCTATCCGCTAAAAAGAAGAAAAATAACAGAGTAAATGTAAAACTTACAAGAAAAATGGAGCAACAAGTTCCCATGAATGACAGAATATGTCTTGAGCATTATTCTTGACTTTAGGATTACTATGTTGTGAGGAACAATGTAATCCCAATGCCCGGTCCATTTTCAAAACATTTAAGCGCATCTTACGGTTGTCATTAGTGAATGGAATAGAAATGTATCTAAAAACACGAAATACGTTATTTGTCAAGTGATCCTAATCTCAAATATGACTTCTTATCTGTTTCACAAAATGTTTAGGTGACCAAAACCACTTGATTAAGGTTAGGAAAAGATTGTCTTCATGGTTAAAGAAAACTATTGTTGACCTTTGGTAAGAGATGGGACCTGGTCTGCTGTGTTGAAGTCAAAGGCCTTGCATCCCCCCAACACCCACATTGTTACATTATAAAAACATTACACTGCTTCCTTCTTTGGCACTGAATATATTAACATAATGTATTTCAAGCTGTTCAAAGAAAATGGTGTCTTTTAGGTACCAAGGGAGGACAGGTGGGTGTTCAATTTTACTCTCATACAATAAAGATTTGGTGGTAACATTTATCAAATAGAATGAAGCTGGCCACTATACTACTACTAAATCATAAATAGTTCTGATAAATAGACTTTGTGAAATTGAGAAAAACCTTGCCTTAGTAACCTTGTCTTAATGCCCGTCAGATTTGACTTGAAAATTACATTTTACCATTCACTCATATTCATTCTGTTGAGGTTGCCTCATTGTAAGAAAGAATTCTATAGAACCAATTGAAGGACAGAAAAAAAAGAAAAAAAAAAAAGAACACAGCCCATCCCAATACCACTGCAATTAAATAAAATGCCATGTTGTCTTTTTGCTGAGACTATGTGAGAAATGCTCAATCAATAATTTAATTTCCCTGGTCTCATTTAGTGGTGCTTTGTGTGATATTTCAAGGTATTATTGTCCATTGCCATGAGCAGTCTACATAATTCGAAAGTGTGGGGTTGGATCTCAGTTAGAAAAAAATAATAATAATCTTTGATATTTGCATGTGAAAGCAGCATGTAAACAAGGACATTTCAGCAAGCTTATCTGTTGACCTGTTACGCTAGCTGATGACCTACTTTATCCTCTCATCACACTCCCTCTTTAGTTCTTTTGCTCTTATTTTGCTTGATGTCCTTGATATCCTCAAGTGCTCCATACTGATGAAGCCAAATAACTTTAATCAAAGAATATCTAGATTAATTCCAGAGTCAACCCACACATCATCCCATGCAATTTGATAATCCCATTATAATAATCTAAAACCTTAGACTCTTATTGTGACTTATGAAGTAACAGAACCTTTTTTTTAGTCATGAGATGCCTTCAGCCATTTTATTTCCTGCAGGATTTCTTAGCTTTCTATTGACTGCAGCAGGAAAGCTGAGTGGATTTAAATGAAAGGTTGCTGTTAGCATTCCATCCGGACCGTCCACATATTTTCCAGTACAGGTCAGAATTTACACTACACACTTAAAATAGAAAGATAAAACACTGGCAAAAGGCAGTAACATTTTACACAGGTCACGTCGCGCCATGCCATCTGACCTGGCAGTCCTCCCAGAAAAGAAATAGAGGGGAATCACAGCTGCTGTCTCACGCTTTCTCTCCCCTCTCTATGTCTGGCTTGCTCTCAGACACGCGTTACCCCATCTATCCGATCCACATGGGGGGAAGCACAGTCTTAGTTATCGTGTTTAATTTGTTTCCCACTGAGTCTCCAGTGTTCTCGGCTGAATTATCAAAGAGGTTTGATCTTTTCTGTTACGTTTAGCATGTATGCTAACCAAGTGAGAAAAAGAGGGAAAAAAAGTATTTTAGGAAGAGCTTTTTATTTTCTCATACATTGTTAAACAATTACTCTATTTACTTTAAAAATGTATGAATATCACTTTATTGATTAGGTATTTCTCCCATGCATGATGTAAATAATTTGAGGAATGTGGATACATACAGACTCCATGCGAGGGAAAGTTTTGATCATGAGGCTGGCTTTATGAAATTTACATCTCTGAGCGGATGAAAACAGTGGCCCCAAGCCTGGACATGTGCCGTGTGAGAGCACACAGTGACCTGGAGTGTAGTGAGCAATGACCCATGCTGAGGTTCTGCTTCAATAATTAAAGTTCATTGCTTTTCCATTGCACTTTTTTTAATTTATAGAGTAATTTAATTTGGCATTGGGGGGACAAAAAAATAAAGTGCACTTTAGAGTCTAATTGATGCTGGTTTCTCCTTAGTCCTGCATCCTCAGCATTCTTCCTCTCCAACCAATGAAGTTAACTAGGTGGGGGATGGAGTGCAGAGGAAGACAGGGGAGAGAGAGAGAGAAAGGCAAAGAAAGAGACAGTCAAGAGAGAAGAGGCAGGAAATAAGGAGGTTATCACGTGGGGGGTGCAAATTTGATTTCTTCTACATCCATTGTTAGCTCGTGGCTTTGAGAGGCAGCGACAGCGACAGTCCATTTTCATGTTACTGTTGTGAGGGAGATTAGCAGAGGCTGGGCTTGTTTCTATTTGAGGAATAATGAAGAGTGTGTCCCTATGCAAACAGTACTCCACTCTTGCAGCAGGTCTATTAGCCCCCCCTACCCCCACCTCCTTCATGCACACCCTTTCTCTCTCCCTCTTTAGAAATGTAAAAGCATAAAGATTTATCATTCCTCATCCTGTTTTAATCCAGTTCATTAAAAAAAAAAAAAAAAAAAAATAGCATAGAGGATTTGTGTTGTGGTACAGCAACCAGCATGTGGAAGAAAGTCATGTGGAAATGGCAAACTCCTGGGATACCACACTCTCGCCAGGTGAGAACCCTTACAGAGGAGCTTTGCTCCTGTGGAGCACTTTACTGTACTGTGGCAACAATGTCATTTTAATTATGTGCTTGCTGAAAACCTGTACTGACACAAGGCCTGGATACCTCCCCAGATGGTAGAAAGGGGAAGGGATTGCCTTGCATCAGTCTGAAAGTATGAGCTTCCTTGCATACTTTCTGCAGCACTCTTATTTTTAGTATCTTGACTTTTTGCAGCTATGGGGAACCTCCCAAATGGCCTGAATGTAAGGATGTATTTGACACCTTTGTTCATTAAGAGAAATAGGGAGCAGAAAGGCAGTCTTTCATGGGCTCCCATGACAACACAAGAATGCCTGGAACAGGCCATGGAGAGGCAGCCTTACAAAGCTTATGTAGCCCCACTTCTCTGCCTCCCAATAATTCACTCTGGTCCTGGTGGAGTAAAGGTGTCAGCCAAGACATTCACACCACCGGTTCATCCGAACAGAGAAATGGAATGATGAAAGGAAAACACCAGAGGGGATGGGGGAGGACAAGTGGCTCTTTTAATGACTCTGGAGTGTGATGGGAATGTTGTTAATGAGGAGGGCTGGGATAAGAAGCTATGCTTCCCACGTAGAGACAGACAAGCCTGGGAGGAGACTGAAGAACAACTCGGATCAGCTTTGCTCTATGCGGTTACAGCTGAGCAAAGCCAAGAAGAGCTCTGCAGACCACAGGAGTGTGGGATGAATAGAGTTTGACTGTGAGGCAGGCAAAGATGGCATCGAGAATGAGCAGCTCCTTTTTTTCTTCTCCTCTCTCCCCTCTCTCCCAGAGAGACAGTGGCAGCTCTCTGGTGAAGATCAGAAACGTGGGAGATGGAAAGTGAGCGGGAGTGGGAGAAAGAGGGAGAAGAGAGAGACAGTAGCCCCAGGAGCCCCATCTCTAGTCAGTAATTCCACCGGGGCTCTCCCCACCACTCTTCAGTTTCCATCTCCAGATGAAAAATAAATAACCTCTTCAGACGGCCTCCCTCTCCTCTGAGAGAGAAAGAGAGCTTTCCCAAGAGCAGTGTTCACTTTCCATGTAGTTATCTCTCTGTCTCCCCTCTTTAACTTAATCTTTTTTCACACACTGTCACATGTACACTCTACAGTACTGTAGATATAGATGACCACAGTCGGTACACGCATAAGGTAGCATGATTCATTCTAATGTATGTACAGTATATCAGAAAGAGAGCAATAGTGTACTTTGTTTTAAATGTTCTTAAATGTAAGTCTGTTCATCAACCCAGGGTAACTTTTGATTTTTGCCAACACACAAAATGACCAAAGTCAGACTTAACACTGATCCTGCATCATCTTTTCTTTTGCCTCACATATCTACAGTAAGATGCATCAGTCTACCTTTGCACTTGAAGAGCCACCTGCTTCAAGCAGTGGTTATCAGCCTGTGTCAAGGTACATAGTACAATACTGCTTTTGTACATGGAATAAGTAACATTTACTTATCTCTTCTGCAGTGGAGCATTTGCTCCCTGTGCAAGCACGACTGGCAGAGCATAAAAGCCGGTACTGCCAGGCACTGAAGCTAAAGGCTAGTCTGGTGAAAGATTGTTCTGGAAAGTGCTGTAAGGCTGATGGCCTCGCCGAGAGAGAGAGAGAGAGAGAGAGAGAGGCTCACGGCCGATTGTGCATGGCGAGTGCTCCCTGCTATCTGATGCTTCTTCCTGGGCTTTCATGCAAAAAGCTGAGCAGAAGAAAGGAAGAGTGCCACGTGTGTGTCTGGTTTTGGACTTGTCAACACAAGTACTTCATTTTACACTCAGCATTGTTATTTATTAATACCTTTACTGTGGTTGCTGGCACAAAACAGCCAATGTCATGCTCTGGTAAGTTGACATTAAGACCTGTGTGAACATCTAATACGGACATGTTCCTGTTCTATACTGTACATGTTAGTTATCACAACAGTTTTGTAACTAAGCTCTAGGAAGACATGCATTAACACATATTCTAAAATACAGATGCTCACTTCCTCTCTTCGCCTCTCTTTCTCTATCTTCCACTGCCCGCGTTTAGTATAATGATCAGCATTATAATCTGTCCGACATTACCTCCTTTCTCTTGCGGAATGTCAGAAATCCCTTTCTTAACTCTACTATCAACTTCAAGTCCTGATACCTATAAAGAGCGTTCTGCTTGGTTCTGATATTGCACTGTAAATCCGCTTAGGAGCCCTAGCGTTGCGCTGAAGAGGCAATGTAGTAGCTACACTCCTGTATGCTCACTCTCTCGCATGGTTCATAGCTTGCCTGATGACACGTCTTTTTGTGTGGTTTTGCACATCACAACGAAATGTGTCCACATGGATTTTCAGAAAGCTGCGTGAAGAATTGTCTCAGTATGTGGAAATAGACATGCATGCACTAAGAGGTTGTTATGCTGGCTTGTGTGCTGGGTTTTCTCATTTGAGGCTGAGGAAAAGTGAAAGGTTAGAATTTCAAAGCAAAGCTGTGGCAAAAAACATGCCACTTTGTTCATCTACACTCAGTCATGTATAGACAAACACAAAAACAAACACTAAAATCTCAAGCCCTGCAGCTGTCTCTAGAGTATGCAATGCTCATTACACCGCACTATTATTAAGTATTTGATGATTTGATGAAGAAAATCATCTAATGTAAAGTTTGTCCTGAGTGTAGTGTAAATACATTTATCTCCTTGGAATCAGGAATACACTTAGCTAAATGTGCTTAGTGTGGTATTGAAGGAAAGGTCAAAGGTCACTAAAGTCAAAAGGGCTCATCCTCTGGGGAGCACAACCAATGTTGTTGCAATCTGCCTCCTAGCATTAAATACTTCTGAGTGGAAATATAGTGGAAATATTTGCCTGATAGCAGCAGGAAACACCAGTCGGTTAAGCTTTGTTTATTCAGGAAGTCACAGTGAGATCACAAAACAAAAGAGCCCTAAGAACAGGATTCATGCTCTGGGGTCCACAATTTTCCGGCACAGATTAGAATATGCTATTTTTTTCTTTAATGTCTTCCGTCTAAAACTGAAACATAATTGGATTGTAGCACCAGATAAAAACTCATGAAGGGTCTAAAATGAAACGGGCTCATCCTCTGGTGTACATAAATGTGCCTGATGTTAATGCCAGAATAAGAAGTATATCCTCTGTGTACCATGAATATCCAGTTTGACCTGAGAGCAATGCTACACAAAAGGGGAGGAGTGGTCAATAAAATGAACTTATGTCATTGTCTGGGGACCATGAATATTTATAGTTTGTTTAGTGTTGGTCACGGTCCACTAGTCAACATTAACATCTGTCATTCTCTATAACAGCAAAAATGAAACTGAAGTAACAATGCTTGTGCTGACACAACAAACGATTAAACTTTTTATGCAGTTTAGCCTGTGTGCACTTACTGCGTAAACACTTAATGATCCAGATTTTCAGAGTTGGTTTTATAGCAGAGTCAGATACATTACAGGGATTACATCATAAAACAGTTTAATGTGACCATACCAAGAAGTCAGTTTCTGCATGAAATGGGGCACCAATTGAAGCCTTCTATTTAATTCCCGAAGGAAAATCCAAATGAGTAAAATCTGAAGAAAGAACAGAAGGGGAAATTTAGAGAATATCTCTCCAATTTGTCAGTTTGCCATGTCCCTTTAATGGCGCTGCATGCTAACCGCTTCAGCTACTGCTCTCATCTCTTCCTGGAGACAGACACACCCAGTGACTCACCATGATGTCCATCACACCAGGAAATTAATGATAGTTAAAAATATATATTTTCTTGCACTCCTCAGTCCTCTTTTTTTCTCTCCATTTGTCTCTCACCTTTATAAAAAATATGTCTATATACTTCTGTTCTTTTTAATTTGTGTTCTACTTTTCTGTCACTTCAAGGTTTCACCTCTCAGCCTTATGCTTTATTCATCCTTCTGTCCTCTCTCCTTACATCACTCCATTTCTCATATTCTCTGTTTCTAAAGAGTGATTTTGCCTCCCTTTTCCTTAATATTTATAATGAACAAGAATTGTAAGCAGAGTCATTTTTACTTTTACCACACAGAGAGTCAGCTTCCCATTGTACAATCCTAGGTTGTGTTTTCATTGATTTGCTTTACACATGCTTATTGGCTTGGTGTGGTATGGCTCCTGTATCACCCTGAGGTAGCATAGCATCCATTCTTATGCATTTTTCTTCAGAGGCTTTTTGCCAGCCTTTCATATGAGAGTCAGACGTTTTCGAGGGAAAGATTTCATATTGGTAATTTACTCCTCTCTCTCTAGGGCTAACCATGCAGTCTGTGTCTTTCATCTTCCCTGCTTCTCCTCAAACTACCTTTTGCCTGACTTTTCCCTCTGCATTTGGAGTATTGGTATTGAATCCCTATTTGCTTCCCTCTGAATATTTCCCTCTTTGTGTCATCCTCAATGTGTTCTTCTTCTACTTCTTCGAGTATCTTCGTGTAGTTGCCTAATGAAAACAAAATCAAAATGTCTCCAAAGACATACTTTTGATAAGGCCAGACCAATTACCTCTCCAATTACAAACTAGTATGTATATTGGTGAAAATATAGGAGGGTGACTATGAATCCATTTCACAGGCAGATGAGTGAAAAGCATATTTTCCTACTCAAGAGACAAGACTGGCCCTAGTAAAACCAGGAGGGATGTTCTATGCACAGTAAAACACTTCATATTAGTCATTCTTTTCTCCTCCCCTTCTTGTCTTTGTTACTTTATTTTCCTCTACAGCCCAATCTGTCAGCTTTTCTTCCTCTTTACACGACATATCTCATCCCTCCCCTCCTGCTTGAACTCTCTTTGGACTCCAAATGCTAATTCAGTCAGGCACTTAATCAGACATATTAATTCCATATCTCCCCTGATTGCACTAATTCCACTCTGCAATGAGTTTCTCTGCGGCATCCCTCCAGTGCAGCAGAATTTTAGACTGTGGTGCTAACTGAGGTCTGTGAAATGTTTCTCTAAAACAAACAAGGCCATGTGTTGACAACAAATGTGGCAAGGATAATATGCGGCAGTGTATCATGTTCTGCTGTGATCCTTCAGCCCCCCCTCCCAGCCATTTCAATTCCACTGGACTTGTAGATAGCCATGTTTTGTGTCATTCTGACAAGTAGTACATGAAGCCATGAAGCTATGAAAATAAATAAACCTTGTCTTGCACCAGTTTGCCAATTATAAATAAAAAAATAAAAAAATAAAAAATCTGGCAACAATGTCTATTACTTCTGACTCACTTTGGCTAAGCAACGCATCATTGCAACATATTTGTCTGCATTTCAAGAAAGTCTGGTTGTCAGTGGCAGTAGTTATTGACAGTAAATTCATTATACAGTGCAGACACAAGCTTTCCTGTACAAACACACACACATGCACATGTACACAAACACACAAGCGCATACAGAGATAAACAGAATATGCCTGAAAAGCCTGTAAGCTCTTATATTGTCTACTGAAAAATGGTGTACATAGCTGAGACGTGCATTAATTAAAATCATATTAAAGTACTGATTTAGCCGCATTCTAATTTAATTAAGTCACAGATCATATAATTGGGAGAATTACAAAATTGCAGTCTTTGTTCCAGAAAATTGTATTCCATCTTAATGCCTACTTTAAAGTCTGTTAATTTCTTTTATCTTGTCACCATCATCTTCTATAGACTATTTTTAAATAGAAAATATGGCTTAGGAATCTGTGTGTGCATTTGCATCATATCGAAGCAAACCTTCAACTTCTTTTGATCTGTCTGCTTTAAACAACAAAATAAATCTATCTATCTATTTATCTATCTATCTACTTTTTTTTTTTCCTTACTGTCTGGTCACTTAGCAATTTGGCCCGTCGAGGACCCTCTACCAGACACAGATGGATTTACCATTAGATAATGACAAATGGCAGGCGCAGCTGAGCTGATTTCAGCACTTACTGCTCCTTTGGGAGCCTGTACTCACCACACTGCAAACCACACTGACCACCCCCGACCCAAGATGTTAATTGAACGAGTGGCTGTGCAGCCAATTGATTCAACTTGACGTGCATTTCTGGTCATTTCCAGTGGGTGAAGTAGTGTGACCTGCGGGTCAAAATATGCTGAGATCTGGAGCAGAAGGCACTGACATTAGTCTTGATTTGTTGGACTACTATTCTTTCAGAGAGGGACTTTATCTGTGTGTGAGTTCATGGGAGATAAAGAGAGAGGAAAACATGGCTGAGTCAGTCTTTGATGTCCTGCAGACCCCTAAAGATAGGAGTAGAAGTTTACTGGACTGACACCTTGAGTTAATGAGATAAGAAGTGGCCCTGATGTACATGCAAATTAGGTGGCAATAAAATGTTTCTGAAAATGTAACTGCTGCCACATAGCTGCTATGATTTCTTTTCTTTTAACTACTATGTTTGTGATGTCGAATGTTTGTGAATCAGACTTTGAAGAGGCAGTGACTCACCACAATATGCACCACACAGAGGATAGTGGTGACCAATCTGCCACATGTCTGCATTTGGTGTGACTTTCCAAAATTAGTGCAGTGACAGTAATATTTGAAAGTTCTACGTTGGTTAAACTGATGCAATCTGATATGAATATTTGCAATAAGAACAGCATTACCTTCCAATTTGTCACATTCACAGTTCTCTTTCATCACAGCCTATGTTGCATTCTTACCTTATAGTTAAATGACAAAACACTGTATTTGTGTATATATATATATATATATATATATATATATATATATATATATATATATATATATATATATATATATATAAAAGACTACAAAGAAGCAGTTGCACTTTGTTTCATTTCTTTTCTTATCTTAAAAAGACCCCACCACCATTGAAGCAGCAGCTGCAGACCAGTCTGTCTGCACGTTTAAGGTTTGAGTATATTTCTTTCTTTTTAATTAGAAAGAACATACATCATTTAGACACATTTTGAAACACTGACTCGAGACATGCTTTGAAAAATGGAATGATGCAGTGTTTTATCAAAGACGGAGGAAAGCCAGAGGGTGTTTTGTGTGTGTGCATGTGTGTGTGTTGCGCAATATTGATGTTGTTGATAATAACAACAATGATAATGATTACAACGGCAAAGCCCATATCTATCATCGCTATCTGTGGGGATAATTTGTCATTCTCAGTGAAGTTTCAGCCAAAGAACATTGGATAGTTCTTCCTCAAAGTACTATGCTGCATATCATGCTGTTTTACAATATGTACCACATATGTGATCTTTAAAATGTATGAACAATTTTATATTATGTATTATTGTTACTGTTGTATATATGGATGCAGCCTGAAAATGCCGGGTGGTCCGTGACAGGTCCATGACAGGCCCTTGCTTATCTGAATGTAATAAATGGATATATCAGCCACTCAGAATTGCCGCTGCTGGCTGGCAGCCGGCTGGATTACGCTACTGTATATACCAAAGTAGCAGTAAAGCTGTACACTGGAGACTTCAAACTTAGACTAACGTTAGCAGATAAGTCTGGCTATTCTGCATGTTCCATAATGTCAATGAACCTCAGGAAAAGAACAAGATGTCCTTTCAACAAGGTGCCTGCTTTACTCTGGTTTATTTTTCTGTGCCATAGATGTCCATTTGAGCCACTCTCATTTAGATAAACATTTAGTTTTAGTAAATTTCATACACACTGTCCTGCTACCTTAAACACTAATCACTGAAGCACTAGATTGGTTCCTGAAAATAGTGCCCAACAAATGCACGTTTAACAGTTGAGCAGCTGTTTGTGGATGATCTGCGGTCAGCTCCAGCCCACAACACAACCCTGCAAAGGACAAATAGTTATAGAAACGTATGAATGAATTCAAGGAATATTATGTAACTTTTTTTTTTTTTTTTTCAAAAATCTATATATTAGTAAATTTGTATTTAAAGATTTGCATCTTTCATAGGAGCAAATTGGGTTCAGGCTTGGTGCCATAAATAGGCTGAGTATGTTAGAGTGTACTGAAAGACAGACTGATCAGGCAGGCAGAACCATATTCCTTACATTTCCAATTACTGAGCCTGCAGGGACAAGACTGCTTTAACACACCAAGGCATGTGACTTGATTTAGATTTGCCCTCCAGGACCTTAGAATGACTTGAGAATGGTCTTGGACCCGTACTAAAAGACTTACTGTGAAAGCACCTCTTGCAAGTGTTCTATTCCACTCCAACCGGCAAACTCATAGGCAAGCATCTATAATTTTAAAGCATATTCTATCTACTACTGTCATCAGAAGCACATTAGGAAGGTCAATATCTATTTGCAATGTTTTCACGGCCATTAGCTGCTGGTCATCTGGGTGTATTGCAACTGTAATGTGAAAACTGTGCACACTGGCACTGCTGTATAAATGAGACAGAGATGGGAAATCCCTTATCTTAAAACAAAGGTTGGGGTCATGATAGGCACACACAATAATGTTCCTTTGTGGATCAAACACACACTTATTTGTACTCACGGTTCCTGTACTGGACTAATGGATGGCGGGCGAGATGGAAAGCTTTATCTCAGTTTGCTTTTGTCCGCCATAATTTATTCAGTAGGGTCTGTCCTCTATGTTGTGTGTACATGTCTTTGTGTGTGCAGGCTACACGTGTACGGCTCTGTGTTTGCATGTTTGCGGCTGTGTGTTTGTGAGGCTTTATGGCTTTGACTGTCCCTTTGTCCCAGGGGAATGAGCTCTTCCAACTTACAGTACAGCAGCATACAGTAAAGATGCTCTTGTTAGACAGAGGTTCTCAGAGGCACTAAAACATCAGCATCAGCAGAGAGTGCTGAGGAAGTGGTTGAAAGGAAAACTAACAAGATGACTCAATAATTATTTAGAAACAGTAAAGAGAATTTTGAATTAGATGTATTTTATCCTGGGGGTTTAAAAACTTGTGATTTTTGTAGTTGAGTAGATACATCATAATCCTTCCAAAGCAGTGCATTATTCATGGGCTGTATTCCATGGAGTCCATGAAAAGAAGTAGCCACAAACTGTATCACTGTAAATCTGTTATCTGTTTTAGAGTGTTCTTACAGATTCCCTTTTGTATTTTCAGGGACAGCTTCACGGTGGATTGGAAGTTAACATGAGGATGACCAGAACCACTTGGAACTGTGATTGAATTGGCAGGTAAGAACTGAACCTTGATCAGCAGGACATGTGCAGAGTTCACCGAATGCTTTTAGATAAAAAAAAAAAAAAAACGAGAGAGACTTTCAGTGCTTGTGTTTCACGTCATAAATTTGTGTGCTCAATCTAAACAATTACTCTTTGACATACCTTTGACCAAATCAAATTTAGCCATTTTAGAGAGAGCTGCAGGGAAACAAAGTAGCTATTTCCGTGTGGATACACCTGGCTTTTTTCCCCTCAGTGTATTCCCTGAGAATGGACCTATTCAGCCAAAATAAATCATCCTTATTATCTCAGGAAACTACTACTGGTACACTTCTAAAACTGTGGGAACACAACACAGTCCAAAGGTGTCTAATTCTGGTAGATTGGAAACTATAAATCACCTGGGTGTTTCTCTGTCTTCTGCCCCGTGTATGCGGGGATTAGCCCTCAGCTCCCTGTGATCATCAGTGGGATTTAGTGAGGAAAGCAAATGAACCCTAAACGAATGAACTGCACTAAATTTCTAGTTTTTTTTTTTTCAAATTTATTTGGATACATTTCATGATGGAGCCATCTAAGTTACGTGTATGGTTAATGTCGTTAATGAGTAACTGGACTGTAGGGTGAAAGTGTCGTGTTCTTTTCAGGAACACCCCGCAAGTCTGTATTATTGACATGTTTTGTTCAATCCATAAACACTGAATAATTTGTAGATCTGTTGAGGGTGTTTAGCAGCTTGTTTTGGGGAATAATTGTTTTGGAACAGGGTGACATTAAGATGTCACTTTTTCTATCTTAATTGTGAACAATTTATTATCAACCTTCTGTATATGAGCTGCTGTGACAAGTGAATTTCCCCGGTGTGGCTATCTTATCTTATCTTATCTTATCTTGTAGTCCGAGATGTAAATCAATCTTGCTGAGGGTACAAAAATTATCTATCAACAACCATCAGACTCTTTTAGACCTCCTGTATTGTCCTTGTCCATTTTCATCAAATACGCTTTATTAAAGGTTGCAGTACTGAAACAGCCAGGATACTGACAAGTACAGTAGCTTTGTGAGAGAAAAGAATAAAGAGAGAACAGTCTTTTGTTGACGCTGTTTATTAATTGGTGAGGGAATAGCTATTTTCTATGATAAGTTCCACTGCTGTATGGAGATGCATTCTGTAGTCACCCACAAGTGGTGCTATAAAGTCATGCTTACAGCCTTTAAACCTCCAAATATCGGACATGCTGAGTATAGTGGAGTTTAAAAAAAAAAAAAAAGAAAAACACAAAAATACAAGAGGAAATTGATTATGGTTGTTTCTGCTCATGAAACATGAAATGCCGAATGAAAATCTGCTCTTTTATGGAAGGATTTAGCATTTAAGAAATTATTGTGGACAAGGACAAAGGGTGAGATTCATAAGGTTTCATCTAATTACAGTACGGGACTAAATGAGAAATGACATGGCTGCTTGGACACATGAGTAATTCTGGGGAGAAAATAGGAAGAAAGTACGATATAAAGTCAACACAATGGAAAAACTCTCAGCAGTCTTTCTATGCTGGTAGCTATGGTCACAATGGAGGAAGTTTGTTTTCACAAGACATTTCACCTTTGTGCACAAGAAATATGCCTCTGGTGTGAACAGCCCAGTTGCAACTCATGCATGTAACTTCCTCTACATGTCTGCTATGCATTTGGTGTGAAGTACTGTCACAGTGTTAGGGAGCTTTTACTTACAACCTATGTTCCTCAAGGCTGATGCTGTTTGTCTGTGTTAGCCATATGTTGTCATAATTTTAGCGTTTCTTATCCCTGCCACAGTAAATTTAGTTGATGCAGCAGCAAATCAGGCACTGACTATCTGGCCTTTTTAAAACTCAGTTCTCCAGTTTTCCTTTGGAAACTGAAACATAAAAGTGGTGATTGGCAGACCTCTTTAAAAGCTAAATAGCATCCAACTCATTCATTGTCAGTCATTGAAAATGACTCGCATGAATAGTTGCTTTTGTGATCCACTTAGTTCAAAGCTCCTTTTCATGTGCTGTTTTTCTTATTTTATCCATTCTCTTTTCTTTTGTTTTATTCCTCCCAGTGGGATGGGAGATTGGGTTTCTCCATGGACATTTGTGCAATGGAACCAATACACATGTTTTTATTTCCCATAAAATGTATCCTCTTTATCCTTTGGCAACACATTTCGGAAAAAAACAGCCGTTAACATACATGTTCCTAAGTGTGTGTATTCACATGTGGTAATGTGTTATTGAAAGAAAAACATTAGTCTTATTTTATCACAAGACTATCTCAACTATAACTTTAAAGGACACCTCTTCACAGAGGCCCTCTGTGTTTTCTGAATTTGAGCTTCAGTGTGCTTTGCTTTAATCTTGGCATGTTGTTAGGCAAAAGGAGCACCACTCTCCCTTCTATTACTTCTGTGAATTTCCCTTTGAAATGTGGTTGAGAGCATCCCCAAACTGGGATAGTGTGCGTGTATGAATGTGAAGCAGATTGATGGAAAGGGAAAAGGCTACAAACTAGGAGAACAGACGCCTGCTATTAAACAATAAATTAAATAGTTAATTGTTGCATTGATAGTGAAGTATTATCACATTTGTATTTATGTGACATGATGTGTGAAAATGTATTAATTCAATAAAACTATAGGTATATTGTAAAGATCATAAAAATATACAATAACATTACTGATAACATTTCTATTAATTTTTTCCCCTTTTACTCTATTATCCTGTTAATCAGTCTAAGTTTGATGGTTAAGTTCTATATCAAATTATAGTTAAATGAAAATTAAAGTAACATTTTCATGGCCGTGTCATCATCTAGAAAAAAAGATAGATCCAGAAATCAGAGCACAACAAAAGAGCTCTAATGGATGGAACTGTTAATAACCACTGTTAGCTACAATCTTTACACAAATCCCACAATCTTTGAGCGTTAACATTACTGTACTAAGTAAAACTTCCTAAACCCTGATTAGACCTACAGTCACAGGACTTATATATTTCTCATCATCATTCAATATATATTCATATTCATATATTCATATATCTGACCCCCCACTCTCTCATTGTTACCATTATAGGATGCATCTAACACATTTTATTTGGCATTTGGCTCTACTTGCAGTTTTTCTTACTGTCAATAGCAAACATTCTCTCCGCAGTCCCTCTGTAAAGCTGACCTTCAGGTATACTGACACATCAATCAAGGGGACATTACAAGCATGTGTCCTTGAAGATGTCAACACTGAACAGATGTTAAAATCAGTCATATGCTCAGAGAAGGAGAACAAAGGTGTAGTGTTCGTCCAGACATCCAGTTCTGCTCTTTTAAGTCATTGACTCATTGCAGTGGTGTAATTCTGCTCTTACTGTAAAACCACAACACTTATTGATTTTGTTAATCACTCATTATGCTCCCACTGGATTGCAAGACTGCAAAAGCATTATAAGTGTACAAGAATTAAACTTGAATCCCCATGAATTAATTCACACGTTCCATCTTAACAGACTTCTAATTGTGTTATATTTCCTGACACTGCAGCCTTTGGTCTTGCTTCTGAATTGTAGAAATGTGAGATAAGTGTGCTCCTTCTTATGTCACATATTAATTAATTAATATCACATGTTAAAGCTCTAAAGCTCTAACTCAATCACAGAGAGACTTTGCTGCCCGGATGTCCGGGTTCACAGCCTTAGCATGACCTCTGCACGGCTCAGTCAGACTCAAAGTGATGCATGCTAACCCTGACCTCAACCAGACACCAGAGTGGCAGCAGTATTACGGACAGACTCCTTCATCTTACATCCTTAAAGAGTAGTTAGCAGCCATTTTCTGCCCACAGCCTCTTTCTGAAATGGTCACAGGGTGAAGAATGATTTTATCAATACCTCTTGTCACCCACAACCCCCCACCATTGCCATACTGCTCACTGTGAAACAAGAGGGCTGCCACATACACAGCTTGTGAATTTGCACATGCTAAAAGCACACACACCACGTATACACACCTTCTGTTGAAAATTTCTTATTCAGGAAGAGATAAATATCAAACTATCACCATGATTGTTGACACTGGCTTAATGGATACTTCTGTTGATTCTATACTATACATGTGTAGTATTTGTGAGAATGTGAAAACATTTACATTTGTGATTCATGCATGTGGGGGTGTGCACACCAGGTCATACACAGTATGTATCCCTGTGTGTGTTTTCAAGGCCAGTAGTCATAAACAAGCTCTTGGTCAGGCACTTCTGTCCGAAGAGGCCAATTGAAATTATTGCGGCTCATTTATCAGGAAAATGTCTCACTGGGGGTCATCTTCTGACTGAGGGGGAGGCCAATTGCTCTGTCTCTGTATAGAACTGGCCCGCACCTGAATAGCAAGTGTGATGCCCTGCAGTAATGACACACCGTCCTCATCATGCTCTGGTGACACATCACTCTCTCTAGCAGATCCTGGAATGTTGACTCACAAGTAAAGCATCATCACCAACAACTGCCGCATTCAAAAATAGAAAAAGATGCGTCATTGTAAACAGCTAGATACCGCATGTGTCCATGAAGAAGCACTGAAAGAACTTAACAGGTAAACCTTGACTTATTAGGGCACAAAAAGTTGTTTCACCAAACAGTAACTTAAACCTGATTTGCGAATACCGACATACTTAAGTTTCAGTCTTCAGTTTTTCTGTGATCTCATTTTAATAAGGTTATGCTTTATTCAGACCAGGCTCAAAAATCAAAAGTTAGGTCTCCCCTTTGTTTTCGTAAATGACACAGAAATACAAATAAATGTGTATGTAACTATTGTCACGGCTGTAATGCTACAGTGTTGCTGTAACATTATACAGGCAGAAACGATTTCAGCTGGAGAAATAAAAAATAAAAAAAAGTTAATTACTGAGTAATAGCCAAATGGATCCTTATTCCCATTTGTCTCTGAATGATTTATAGATTTGTGTTTTCAACCCTTAAGAAACAAAATAAGTTCATTTAAGGTTTTCACATTAACACAGCCCAATAAAAAAACAATTGGATGAACACCAGTCTGTAGAAAATGGGTTTATTGAGCACAATGATAATTAAATGTAAGCCTGGATGGAGGTACCCGATGGCCAAGTGGTGAAATGCATAACTGCAAGGTTCCCGATTCAGTTCTGACTGGAGACATGTATGCTTGAAGGGAACTGTGAAGCAGTGGTAGTGTTAAATATGTGTAGCTAAGTCATTTCTACGCACGCTAGCAGAGACAGAATGCTTACTTGTAGCTGACGCCAACAGCTCATTAGATGGTCTTGCGTCTTGGTCTTCTAATGAGTTTTTTTTTTTTTCTTTTTTTCCCCTTCATTGTATACATTTCCAATTAGGACTGGGTGTTGATGTTAATGAGCTGGCAAAAAACCTTTTCTGCTTTTTCCATTGTCACACAAAACTCAAGCTGTGAATTGAGAGGATGAAGCAAATAACAGTAAAACAAAGCACCTGGAGCACAAAATCTCAGGACACTTACAATTTACAAGAGTTCACCAAGAACGGGACAGAATTTACACATACACACACACACACACACACAGGAATAAAATCATTGATTAGTGTGGGTGTAATTTAAATCACCCAACCTAATTCTTTGGGTATAATGATATTCACTGAATTTGTATTGATTATTATTGATGTAATATACAGTATGTCTTTTTTTTATTGTATATAAACTAGTTAATTGATTAGGATGGAGTTTGCTTCTGCAGATCACAGTGTACTATTCATATTCACATTTTCCCCAGCAAATTTGAAATACAGCACAGACTCACTTCTTACATATCTACTCTGTCACTGATAATGTTTGATCTGCTAATTTATGGAGATGATGAAGCAAAAAGGGG
The DNA here is from genome assembly GCA_033000465.1 of Sciaenops ocellatus. Lineage (NCBI taxonomy): Eukaryota > Metazoa > Chordata > Actinopteri > Sciaenidae > Sciaenops > Sciaenops ocellatus. Next base: position 18,088,953 of record CP136871.1, on the reverse strand, counting down.
ATAATATAGGGGCTGATTCATTTGTACAGCAACTTCCTGATCAATATTCATGCTGGGATTGCTGGTAAAATCAGCGTTTGTTAGATGAATCAAATTAATTTCACCATCTTGTTATGGATGAGACAGACAAGCTGTGAGTGGATGTCAGGCTGTGGGCAGGGGAGCAGCTGTCAGTTTGTCTCACTTGGCTAGTTAGCACCAATTCAAAGTACTTGGCTTGTCTGTTACACTTGGCTGGTTAAAACAAAAGACAATGAAAAAGGAGCCACAGCATGACCATCTTCAGTTTTTTTTTGTTTGTTTTTTTCTCTCAACATTCCTGAACACATCCACATTGACATTTATACACAACCACACAATTTATCCCTTTGCATACATTGTACGTATTAAATAGCATACTTACAAGGATATAACTAATACATAAAGTAGATACAGATTCACAGATAATACAAAACAGGGTTCAAACAATGTTTATATTCAGGAAACAAAAATCGTGAATGGCCTGAAAATGTACAGATATTCTCAATAAATCTGAAATTTAATTCATATCAATTTGACAGTAGCTTTATCATATTTGTATGCACTTACTCTAAATGAGGTTGAGTTTATGGATCAATTAAAATAATATGAAACATATAAAATCTATACTATACTCAAAAATAGCCTAAAAGAAACAGATGTGAAAAAGACAACCATACCTCATGAGTGTTATGCAGTGTATTGTCAGTATCAAATCAAACACTGTAGTGTGGCTTTCTGCAGTGCTTTGCTGGAAACCACATTCAAAGAAGCTGAGCAAAATAAAGGTTAATGTAGTCTGGCTAATTAGTACACATTCAGTGATCATCTACAGATAATACAGCTCGCTAAGCAAGTTGTGTTTATGCATGTAGGAGGTTGGTGCTATGTGAATAAGATCAAGAGGTTATCTGCAGATGAAACACTTAATTATGAATTTGTTTGTATCTTAACATATGCCTTTTGTAAGAAAAGCATTAGCACCATATTCCTGTTGCTTTTGGCTGTGTATTAAAGAAATCCATTAGAAATACTAATAAATAAATAAACTTAAGTAAAACTGGTCAGTGTTGCATGATTTATGAAGAATTACAGAGTCAAATAAAATATGACATATTTTATACATATTTGTAATGATATGCTGAATTTAATTAGAAGGCTGACAAAATGTGTCATCTGGAAGACAAGAAAAAATAAATAAAAATGTTTCATTACAAATATAGAAGCAAAACAGTTGAGTCATACAGAGTGACACACTGTTACCAGCTTCAGAATATTAACATGAGACACTGCAGTCGCTGACATTGGCTCAAAGAGAGGATGCCGTGTCCTGTCTTTACCCCAGTAAAATACTGGTTGAAATAAACAACAGTGTCAAAACACTGTATGCAAAATATAGCCACATGGTAAAAATATCAGCATAAAGAAGAGAAGGAAAAAGGGGAGAATGCTTTTGCTGAATGCGGTTGATATCCCTCCCACACTGGAATCCATAAAGGATTCTGGTTTATATTTGGAGCTGTTGCAAGATTGCTGGCATTATCAAGAAGTGACCTGATTTGATTTATATCTCATTAATCTCTCTCTCTCTCTCTCTCTCTCTCTCTCTCTCTCTATCTATCTATCTCACATTAGCATACATGCCAACCTTCCTCTTCCACACACATCTTTCACTCTACAGCCTCTCATCATCCTCTTCCCTCCGTGTCATGCGGTGTGATGTCAGTCACTCGTCACTAAAAACTTCATAATCAGTGGACACTCAAGCATTAACTGAGTGAAGAAAGCCTCTGGCTAGTCCCCTCTCACTTTCCACACCTTTCAAATGAAGCCAGGAATATGTTTGGAAAGACTGAAGACAGGAAATGTTGATCAAGGAAAGAGAGCAGAAGACTATCACTCAGTACTTTTTGCCAAGCAGCGGCATCATCAGACCTATTTTAGGGGGCTTTAGCCCCACTAGAATTTCCCGTAGCTCTGCTTAATAATTCATTCTGCCGTTTCTGGCTGATTTATAATGAAAAAATACGAAACAGACTCCAGAATTACTGCACTCATGAAAGGGCTGGTAGGAGGACCCAGTGTTAATTGCTGTGCAGCGTATTGTGTGCACTAGTACAGAATCTTATAATGAAACATATATAATAATGAGTTATAATGACTTACACAAATGTTGTATCCATCCACATTTAGTACATTTAAAATGTAAATAGTGTAGAGACACAAATGACTAAAAGCATAATGCATAATTGTTCCGAAGTGGTTTGTACAAATTTAGAATTACAGAATATCAAAAAGTAATGGTGTTGTGGATTAGGGTAAAATCAAACTCTGCCTGTGTATGTTATATGTTGATGGATGCCACTGATCTAAACTGAAATGTCTGGTCATTGTACACTGGACATCTGTACATATGCTGGATGAAAAAGAGAGCAGTGCAATATCAGCAAGACAGCTGTTATATTTATGCAGTATGAGTATGATTTATGCAGTTATACCTCCTGTAACATAGTGATGTTCTCAAGGATGCAGTTTGCTAATAAGTTGTTAAATTTGACAACCTAGGCCTATGGTGATGACAGGTCAGTAGTCACTAATGCTACTGTATAATCCACTACTAGAAAACCTGTCCGTAATAATCTGTGATATAATATGGTAGCTCCAAACTAAAAGAGAGTCCTGGTTAACAGAATGTCTGTGGATCATATCAATTGCCTTCATTCCTGCATTCTATCCCTTTGTCATCTATGCTGCTAAACAGATGTATGTAACCTTAAGATGATTTCTACTTTGGCTTCATCTTGAATTGTCTCCATTTCAAACCAAAAACAAACTCTTAGCTTCTAAATTGTTTGCAGTCCTTCTAATCTGGATCATGCTTTAGAACTCTCTACCAGACAAAGAGAGATATGGCAGTTCATAATCTGTTAGGACAACACTTTGAAAATGCATTCATTTCTTAATCTCATTTTCCTTATCTCTTTTCATCAGATACCTTCACTGGACATGTAAATCCAATTTTGCTAATTTCACTGTCAGTGTGAGGACACATTTTTTTTTGATTTGTAAATGAACTTCTTCATTTCTGCTGCTGGATTCTGTTCTGCTGATTCAGTGTTTATCTCTTTTCAAGGTTTGATCTGTTGAATAGGATGAGTAAATAGTGGAATAAGATGCAGGGATTAGTTATCCGAGGCATAGTTATTCAAAATCCGATCTGTGCAGCATATTTTTAGCTGGCCATATTATTGATGGACTTTTTTCACCTTGCATAAAGAATTGTGCTTGTCTGAATGATAAAAATAATAAAATGAAGAAATAAATATTCCTAGAAATGTTTATTATAATTCCCTTCAGACAGGGTCACTAGAGCATGCAAGGTGAAAACTCATATTGTACCCTGGAGGTTACCACAGTCAATTGTTTTTTTTTTTTTTTTTAAATCCTAACAAATTAAATCTGCCATAATGGAATGTGATTTTCAGCCTGGTGTGTGATCCCTGTCACATTTGCTTGGTCTCCCGCATGAAAACGCATCCTTGCTCCACCCTCAGGCTTTGCACTACTTGGAATTTAAATTTTGTAATTGAAGAATTAATGGAGTCAGTAATCAAGCAATTAATCAGTAGTTACAGTAATAGCTTGCTCGTTCTTAAGTGAAGAGCTTTCTGTTGCAGATTAGGTTGTGTGTTGAACATATAGAAGCAGAAAGTACTGTAATCCCACAATAGCATTTATGTCACTGATGTTGTTATTAATGCTGTTATACAGTGAGGAAGTCAGGGTTAGGATAAATCTATGATTTCTTTATTCATTTTATCTATTTATTTATTTTCTTTGTGTGTCAGGATATGGTAATCAAGTCATAATTTAACTTTGAGATAATGTTCATGCTTCATTTTTAGGATTTGCAAGATCAGTGCTGAAAATAAATGAAAAGTACTTTGGTCTATTTACAGCAGCCCTTATCTTTTTTTAAAAAATACCATAAACAACTTTCAAATTGTATTATTATGTTTATTTCTGATTACCTTATTTAATGTGGCAGATCTTTCACTTTCTTCATCAAACACATCCCAAGAGAACCTGCCTCATTACTGTGTTTATAGATTAAAACTTGCTTGTTTAAAAGTCTTTCTATGACATGTTTTGAGATTTACTGTTGCTATTTGTAGCTTAACAACACACACTGTACAGCAGTATTTATCACTGTCATATCGCTGCAGGTTGTAACTCGAGCACTTTCTGTGTGAAGTTCACATTTTTTTCTTCATGTTCACGTTGATTTTCTGAACGTGCTCCAGTTTCCTCCCACATTCAAAAAACATTCAGGTCAGGCAGATTAGAGCCTCTATAAATGTTTCTCTTTATCTGTATTAGCTTTGTGACTCACTTCCAATCTGCACAGACTGTTTCCCTGTCTTTAAGAAAACAAATACAGCTTCCTGTAACAATGATCAAAAATATCAGTAGGTACAGATGAGTCTATTTGTTTTAATACACCTAGTGTCATACATAACCACTGAAGTTTATGTAATTAGTAAGAAGAATAGCTGTTATACGCATTTTACCCAAAATACAACCACACATACACAAAGGGCTCATAGTGGAGAGATGGTGGAGTGAACTGCAGCCACACATAGCGGTGCCCTGGGAGCAGGTTCTGTACATTGCTCAAGCACCTTGGCAGTGCCCAGGAGGTGAACTGGCACCTATCCAGCTATTAGTCCACCCTCCATACTTTGGTCCATGCTGGATTTGAACCTGCCACCCTCCGGTTCCCAACCTAAATCCCTACAGAATGAGCTACTGCTGCCTCCGTTACCAAGCTATCTAATCAGGAGGGCTGGATATTTAATACTTGTACCCATCCCTAAATTGGCCATTTGCCAGAGGATGTGTTTGCTGGGATTTCAGCATCTACCATATCAATAATTTAGATTAACTTCATGGATATGGCGTTGTGATTTATGATTGATAAAGACTGCTGTGCTGAATTAAATTACTGCATAAGGGTCATTCTTAATATATGTATATTAATGTATTGAGGTCACTTATAATATTTTTTTTAAAATTACAGTTTCTGGGTTTTTGCTTTTCAGTTTATTTCTAGCTTTAATTCCATCCATTGCTGTGTCTCTTTGCCACCTTGTATCTCTGCTTATATTTATACCATATGAACAGCACCTTTTCAAACCATTACTCACTGTGCAATTGAGTTAGTTAAATAAACATTTGTCATTTAGTTGCACCTCATAGCTACTATGGCATCATCTCTCCTGAACCCAGTAAATCTTAATCAAAGAACACATTGTTTGTATTTGCACAGTCTCCTCTGGTGTGATAAATAAAGAGTTACACAAACAAATTCCCTGGCACCATTTTGACTTGCTAGTTTGACATCCCAGTCACATACATGCCTTTGAGATACTGTGAGTTGCAATCAGAAGTTTCCAGATATCTCGACTCGATTGAAGGAGTGGTGGGTGGCGAACTTCCTTATTATTTATGTCCCCCCAGTCTCAAATATAAATCACACAACACAGCAGTCATAGCTGCTTTTCTTCCCTCCCTTCCTCCTCCTGCAGAGATACAGCACAGAAGCCAGCAGCTTCATTGCAATTTTATTTTATGTGACTAAGATTGAAAGTGTGAGGACAGTGCACCTAGAAACAAAAAATGAATAGAAAACACTCAATCAAGGTTGCAAGTTTGTATGTTTGTGATCATTATTAGTCGCAGCAACAGAAACTTTTCTAATTTGCAGTGATTTCATTGTTGTTTTAGAAGTGACATGATCATCTCAAACATCAATTACACCTGTGCATTCAATTATCTAATGTGTGTCTTCTCTCTTTTCATTTCAGTGAGCCCAAATCCTCTTTCCAAAGAGTGGAAGACCAGTCAATGAATTATGAATGTTAAACAAGATGACCTCCTCTCAGCAGCAGCAGATGATGCGAGGTCCTAGGTGGAACCGGGCCTTGTCCGACCCTTTGTTTGTGCTGCTTCTGGCCCTCCAGCTGCTGGTTGTGGCAGGGCTGGTACGTGCTCAGACGTGCCCCTCTGTCTGCTCCTGTAGTAACCAGTTTAGCAAAGTCATCTGCACCCGGCGAGGCCTGCGGGATGTCCCTGATGGCATCTCTACCAACACACGCTACCTGAATCTGCAAGAGAATCTCATTCAGGTCATAAAGGTGGACAGCTTCAAGCACCTAAGACATCTAGAGATCCTGCAGCTGAGCAAAAACCACATACGCAAAATTGAGCTTGGGGCCTTCAATGGACTGGCCAGCCTCAATACCTTGGAGCTTTTTGATAATCGCCTCACTACTATCCCAAACGGGGCATTTGAGTACCTGTCCAAACTAAAGGAGCTTTGGCTGAGGAATAACCCCATAGAGAGCATTCCCTCCTATGCTTTCAACAGAGTGCCCTCATTACGACGGTTGGACCTTGGGGAGCTCAAACGGCTCTCCTATATATCCGAGGGGGCATTTGAAGGGCTGAGCAATCTTCGCTACTTAAATCTGGGAATGTGCAATCTGAAGGAAATTCCCAACCTTATTCCCCTGGTGAAGCTGGATGAACTGGAGATGTCAGGGAACCAGCTATCTGTCATCAGACCTGGTTCTTTTAAAGGACTCATCCATTTGCAGAAACTATGGATGATGCATGCCCAGATCCAGACCATAGAAAGGAACTCTTTTGATGACCTGCAGTCTCTTGTGGAGCTCAATCTAGCCCATAACAACCTTACCCTCTTGCCCCATGATCTCTTCACTCCTTTACATCACCTTGAGAGGGTGCACTTGCACCACAACCCGTGGAATTGTAACTGTGACATCCTCTGGCTAAGCTGGTGGCTTAAGGAGATGGTACCAGCAAACACCAGCTGCTGTGCCCGTTGCAGCTCACCATCCCATCATAAGGGACGGTACATTGGCGAGCTGGACCAGAACTACTTTCACTGTTATGCTCCTGTTATTGTGGAGCCTCCCGCAGACCTAAATGTGACAGAGGGAAGTGCTGCAGAGTTGAAATGCAGAGCCAGCTCCTTGACCTCGGTAAGCTGGATTACACCCAATGGTTCCATCATGACACATGGTGCGTACAAGGTCAGAATCTCTGTGCTGAATGACGGCACTCTGAACTTTACCAACGTTACCATGCAGGACACAGGCACGTATACATGTATGGTCAGTAATTCTGCAGGTAACACAACAGCATCTGCCACTCTCAATGTGTCCTCTACAGAGAACAGCAGCTTCAGCTACTTCACCACAGTAACAGTCGAAACTATAGAAACTCCACATAACGAAGGCTTCACCACTACCGTGCAACAGAAGGTGGGCCCCACCCCCTCAGCTGGTACATGGGAGTCTGTGTCACCCACCTCTACAACCACCACCACAGTCCGGACCCCACTATCTACCACAGCCACAGAGAAGACTTATACAATCCCTGTCACAGAGATAGGTGGGGAGGGCTTGAACGGCTTGGATGAGGTCATGAAGACAACCAAGATCATCATTGGCTGCTTTGTTGCAATCACACTAATGGCAGCTGTCATGCTGATTATCTTCTACAAGATGCGCAAACAGCACCACCAGCAAAACCACCACGCACCCACGCGTACCATTGAGATCATCAATGTGGATGAGGACTGTGTAACAGGAGGCCCAGGTATGGAGGGCCACCTGACTCTGCCTCCTCTTGAGCACGAGCACCTCAACCACTATAACACCTATAAGACTGCATACAACCATGCCTCCACTATCAACTCCATACACAGCTCAGCGCACGAACCTTTGTTAATCCGGGCCAGCTCAAAAGACAATGTACAAGAGACCCAAATCTAATACTTTTTTTTTTTGTTTGTTTGTTTTTTCAAAATGAGACATTATAAAACTGATGGAATTACATAAAGATATTACTGACAGGACATTACTGACAATTGTTTGTAAGGACTATGGCTCAAACAAGGAGGTTTGGAAATATGGTGTGTTTGGCAAATCAGTGACTGGTTATGTTTATTCAATGACTTTGGGAATTAGGGTATGTCTACTGTTTCAAAAAGTGTCTTTACAAAACAGAAGTTATTTATTTAAGAAAAAAGTATTGTGGTTAAATCAAGAAAAAACTGTATTCTGCAATTATTTTTTCAGCACTTCATGTTTTTTTTTTTTTTTTTTTTTTTGTTCTTTCTCCGCATTTCATGATCGGTTTACCAATATGCTTTCAAACTCTGTTTGAAGACGTTTGTCAAAGAAAAACTCCTGAAGAAAATTCATTTTTGGTTTGCAGACTTTAGATCAGATGAGATAGTAACCTATTTTTTCCCATGTAACAAAGGAATCTAGAGCACCTTAGTGATCTTCTCCAGCTGTGGATTAAGTGATGAAATCTTTTGTGACCATCTGTAACCGAGATGAATTAAACACTTGTTCATTATTTTACAGTGAGTGACAGAACTGTCAGTGATGAAATTTGATCATAATTCACTGTTTAATTATATCTGTCACATACATATTAGGCACTCTCTGCTCTGTCATCAATAGACTGAGGATCTTAAATGAGGGGAATATGTCCTGCGTTTTGCTGTAAAAGTCGAGGCTCACTATTAGAAGTACATTTTAGTTTAATTAAATTCTATTGATTAACTATGAAATAAAGTTACATTTGTCTTTGTGTTTCTAATGTATATGCAAAAAATTTTACCCCTAATCTCCACTTGTTTTGACCTGAGACATTTTCAGATTTTTATAGAGAACATTCCACTACTTGCATCAAAACTGATTGAAATCTGGAAGTTGTGACACAGGAGCAGCATTAACGAGTACTTCAACATAATTTTGACTGAAAAAGTAGGGAAATGTAAAGATCAGAAGACAAATGTAGCGGATCTAAAATTCTGGAAAAGGTCCACTGCCTCTAAATGTTTCCAATGTATCATGGCCTCACCTTACCTTACGGTGCTTTGTACTGTTTGCATATCAAGAAGATTGCTTTGAAGCCACCGTTTTCATGCTGGGACCCCTTACCTCATCTGCAATACTGCAGGACTGAGTGCTATCAGAAGCAGACTGATGAGCTGAAGAAAGAGCGCAAACCCTTTATACAGCTGTCTGAGCACATTGCCTGTCATCTGTGTGCCACATTTTCATATGGGCCGTGGCTGGCAGCCTCAAATTCACACCCTGCCCCTGCCAACCACAGGACTTGGCCCTGAACGGTAGGGCTTATGCTGCGAGAGGCTTTGGGGGTGAATGTGTGGGATCGGGCATCAACCAGATGTTTGGGTTGCACCTGCCTCTCTCCCTCTCCCTTAGCGACAACACAATTTCCATTTTAATTGATGTGCCCATGGGCTTTGGATGGACACAGCTCTGCAGGCGCCCATACCCTGGAAACCATTTCAAAGCCCCTGCTGCGAAAAGCCGCCAGGTTAGGCAAACATTTGTCAGCGCCAACACTTAGGCTTTATTTTTAGCAAATATGCTTTCCCAAAAGGAAAATATATAAAAAGGACACTGTCATGGTTAATTCAGATTTGATGTTGTTTTTCAAGGTATTAGAGTATGGAATTATATAGATAGCTCCTCAAAAAACTACAGTTACAGATTGTGGCAGAAAATATCTGTTCTAACCTTGGAGCTGGAAGTAGTACTGCACCCAAAATTCCTAAAAGTATGGTGTGAGTTTCAAACATTCATCTTCTATAGGCTTGAAAGGTGTCTGTGGAAGATATATGCCATTGCAAAGATAAGATGCTTTGATCAGTTTGGATTCATGGTGGTTTAAGTGGACTCCGCTGGTAATGGTGGTTTTCACAGATAAAAAAATCATCAACACACCCACAGAAACTTCTCAAACTACCCTGGCTGCACAATTAACACCTCTATTGTTCATCTGTATGCTGCATGTTTGTTTCAGTCACATTTCACCCTTTGTTTAAAACACAACACTGTCAAGCGGTTGAGCTGTAACATGCAAAGGTTCATGCTTGTCACTTGTCATCATTTCATTACTCCAACTGAGTTTGAAAAGAGTTCACTACCCCGCATTCAAAAATGAATGTCATCAGCTTTACATAAGTATACCAACACCAGACACCTTTAGAGCCTACGTGAAGTCAGTGCTTTCTACCTTAAAAGACATTGTTTAACCTAAAATTCAAATAGTCTCCTTCACATAACGAATGCTTCGCCATTTTTCAAGTAGGTGGGATAAATGATATTCAGTTGCAGTTTGTTTCATTATCCCGTGACTAGGATATGAAAAGAGAATTAAATTATACCATAAGATTATAATCTAAAGCCCTGATCACACAAGACTAGTATTACCTGTGGGTCCTCTTTTGATAACGTAATACAATAATTACATAGATTATACATGTGAATAATCTATGTCTGTAATCTGTTAAGTAAAAACTCTCTAGCAAATTACCTTCCATATTTCACCTAACACAGAGGTAATGGGATAATATTAGTCCAGTGTGAAACAGCATCGTTTTATTTTATTTGTTTATTTATTTTTTTTCTGTGTATTTCTCCTCCCATTTCAGGTCAAGAATTATGGAGGCTGCAGTGGAAATTATTAATGGGAGCTTTAATACCATTTGGGGTGCAAAATGCAGGAGGCTATTTATCTACTGGAGACCCACTGTATGTTCCCGAGATAATTTGATAAGTACGATCATTCTAGGGATTTGTTCAGTAAATTTTTAGTGAAACACAATACTTTATTTATTCACTTTGAATGTGTTGCACATGACACAGATGGTAGATTCCTAAAAATAAGGTCCCCAAGTAATTTTAGTTCAAACTGAATTATATAAGTGATTACTCCATAATCATGCTTTTCTTTGTCTCACTCAGACACTATTTATCCTATTATTACACTTCTGTGGAGTTTGGCACATTTGTAAACCATAGAATGACCTGGGCGTGTTTCATTTAGTCTGTGTTTGAGTTCCTAGTGGTGGGATGTGGATCACAATTCTACTCACATAAGAGAGAGTGTAACATCTTCCCTTTTTTGCCTTTAGTTGGAGGTAAATCGTCTGAAAATTTAAATCGTAAATTTGTTGCATTTTAGTCGAGCTGTCTCATGTATGTAAGATATCTAAATATTTTTGGTCAATTTTTTTTTTTTTTCACATTCTTTTTTTAAATTTTATTTCTGAGATTGAATGCTGTTCTAGTGGTAGATTTATATATAAAAAAATACATTTTGAGAATAAAACAAAACAAAAACAAAATTTTTTAAATTTTGATTTTACATGTGCCAACAACCTGTTCTAAAACTGAAAAAGAGAAACATGATGTAAACGAATAAGAGATTGATTTTCATGTAAGCATTCTTTCATGATCTTTAAAAGATATGGAGATCGATTATAGAGACCAGAGTTTGTAGTTCATACACAAAATATGGTTAAAATAAACTATTGTTGTTTTTCTGTATTGTCTGATTCTTGTTTTCACCCTGTGCCAAACACTGATAAAGATATAACAGTATAACGGCTCATATTTTAGCTGTAATAGACCACAGGATATTGCCTTTTTCCCTTTCACACACTTTTTAAACTCTTAATTATATGTAATGTCACTCTTCACCGTAATGAGGATAACTCTTTAAAACCTAATTTGACTCATTTAACTATATTATTACATTTGATTATAATGATTCATTTATAACTGTTTCCATTCATCATCAAAATTAGGAATAAATAGGGATTTTTGAGAGCTCATTTCTGTCTTATACCTATTTTTAATATCTGTCATTTTTTACAGCTGTTGTTGTTGTTGTATTCTTAACTTGTAAACTAATAAGTTAAAATAATTCACACATAAATCAGTGCTTTGTGCCTCACAACTTTCCAATTTAAGTGGTAAAGATAGCACTTGGTATTGTACTACACTGAAAAAAAATAATAAGTTTCTTTAACTAGCAAACCTCAGGTAATTTACTGATGATTATTAATATGGTCATTGGAGAAACTTATATCCGCAAGTAAAGTTTACTTGATGATTGCCCTTGTAGAATTTACTTACAATTTCTAAGTGCAAACACTTTCCTAGGTTTTCCCAAGTAAATAACACTCCAAATTTGTTTTCAGTGTATAACTATTGAGACTATATCTTGTGCACTGTCCATAAAACATGATTTGTTAAACGCTTAAAATAGCTTGGAGAAAATATATCTTCCGAACAGAGAGAGACAACACTTTGGGTTTCTGTGCCATATAACAATTAGATTACACATTAATACTTGGACTTGTTTGTAGCTTTAAAAACTAAACATTTCAGTGAAATAAGAGGCATTGTTTTTTTAAATTTATGCCTGCATTATTAGAAGAATTTTGTGTTGATTTGGTAGCTTTGGTCGCACAAGTTTTCCAATCCAAGGATCATGGAGTTTAACAGGACATTTACTTTAACATATTAACTTTTCAACATAAAATTCTGTTAACAAGCAGGAAAAAAAATCAGAAATAAAAACTGATGCAACGTAAATAGGCAGCAATAATAAAGCACAATGGCTTTGAGAATACGTCAGTTGTAACAGTTGGAATATGCTAGTTTTTACATTTAAGATTTTTTTTTTTTTTGTTTGTTTTTTTCAATTCAGTACTTTTTCAATTTATACTTGATAAGATTATTAAGACTACCAAAATAAAATATGGTATACTCTACAATTGAAGTATTTCATGTGACAGTGGCAGTGACAATAACAATATAGAATACCAGCATCTTAGCATCTGATGCCACTAATCAATCTATGTATCTTACTCAAGCAATTGAAAGTGTGATTAATGACATAATTGTTATCCATATCCTAATGATGTCATTTTCAGAGAGCACATCTCTGTGTGATGCTATCTGTCTAGTAAAATCCAATCATTATAATATTTTGTTAGCTTATGGAGAGCTAATAAATCTGTATTAGTGAAACATTTTGTGATTGGGATCTTATCCATAACAGACAAACAATATGATTGCACTCCTTAATTAATTTTGTCCATCATTAGCATTCATGGGCTATTGTTCCGCTTGACAATTATCCAAATGAAGCAAGATTGTGATCGTCGCATGATGAAGTTATATTGTAAAGTACGAGCTAACAGTAAACATTTGGACCCAAGTGTGATGACACCCACTTTGGGCTAATCAGTAGCAAGTAAACAAAGGTTGAAGTGATGGATTGATCAGGAGATTTCTAAATGTTTCACAGTTAGAGATAGAATAAATGAACTGATTGACAGTGTCTGCCTTTTTGGAGGGGTTTGAGTTAGAGTATTTGAGTTCATATTAACATATCTTAAAAAAAACATACAAAAGTGTCACAAAGACAACTGACTAATCACTCCCCCTCTGAATATGTGTTAGAATGTGTTAGAAAGAGAGGGGAGGTTGAAGCAATATGTTTTGCTTTTGTTTTCACAACAGGAAGAATTGATTTGATGAATCCATGAACTGGTGAAAACTGGTGCAGCATCAGTCAAACAAATATAAAAATGCCCATGTGACGTGGGAAAAGCTAATAACTGGAGAACTGAAGTATTGAGAGTATTCTATATAAAAAAAAAATTAAAAAAATGTTAGAATGAACCTGCTTAGAAACAGCTGTAATCAGACAAATTAATCACTAATTGAAGACTCTGCAAAACATGATGTTCCCTCATACTTGAATGTGTTTTGTTGTGTAATCTAGTATAAAAAATATATATTTTTGCAGTATCATAATTTAACTATTCTGCAGGGCCAACGTGTATTAACTTCTGTATGTAACACCCAACAGCAACCAGATGTGCAACAGTTCTGTTTAACTAATTCTAAAGTTTGTGTTTAAAATGCTGAGCTCAGTCAACCTCTCCATCTTGATTGCACATTTGTTTCAGCTGATCATAAACACGCTAAAGCATGCCGTCTACTCCTTGAGGAAACATTGCAACATATACTGCCAACTGGTCTGCTCTTTCAAGTGTGTGACAGGTTGGTTTTCATAATAGTTGCCTATTCAAAACACAGCCGAGGGCCTGTTACACTGGCTCCTCACTAATGCACCATTAAACTCCTCATTTTCTTATTTATTCTGCTCCTGAGGCTCGGGTAAATTAATGGGTGTTCAATGCCAGTTTACTGTTTTGGTATGTTAGTGTTTTTCTTACGTGCATGATATTTTAGGTCACTGACAGAAAAGACTGAGGAGTAGTTTGTTATTTTGTCAGTTATTTAATATGTCCACATCAAGGTTAGACTTATGCATTCAAGTGCCGTATTTGACATGAGCAAACACACTTTACATACAGTATGTGACCATAAAGTGAAGTAGTGAAACAATGTAATGGCTACGGGTCACCAGCTGTAGTACTTGAGGTGGAATAGAACATATACAGAAGTCCCTTTGAACATATTTAATGATCACTGACAAAAGCTGCCTAACAGTGAAACTGTTGCCATAGTCAGAACGAATATTTTTAGACACAAAATACAACCAATGGCAGACTGGTGCAAGACTGGTGCAAGGATCAGGTGGTATGAGGGTTTAGCCCCAAAGATATGATTATAATAAAGATTATACACACCAGGAGTTTTCTGGTAAGCTCTTTACATCAAGACAAGCCCTGGATTCACTTTAATTCATTTTAATTTACTTGATGACGTGCCTTTAATCACAGCTTCTTCTGCCCTGGGACCTCAAACAGCCAGCTGTCCTGTGATGACAGTTCCTCTTTTGAGGTCAGTCGCTGCACTTTTTCTTTAGATGCTGCTTCGTGATAGACAAGCTCAAAATAAGATCAAATATAAGTGTGTTCCATACAGTCAGAGAAAAGTAACACTACTGGCATGTTCTGTATACCAGTGCTGACACATTGTATTTGGTATGGACCTATATAATATTAACATATCAAAAAGATAAATGGATGGTAGCTAGTCAGTGATGAACTGACAACTGAAGGTAGAAGAAAAATGTGACGCTCTAAAAGTTCAGATGTAGCTGGTTCATTTTACAGAATACAGTATGGCAGAAATGCAATATAATATGATTCCATGAGTGCATAATTACCAGACTCTCTGATTTTCTTACCTTACAATAAGCTCCTTATATCAACATTCACAGTGGTATAACTTCCACTAGTGCTTATACAGCAGTTGTTTCTATTACAAACTAAACACTGACTTTTGATAATGCCATTCGTGTTTGTGCCCGTTTCACCGTAGTTTCTCCTTCATGCTGGGAAGTCGAGGGTGAAATTAGAGGGTTGCAATCCCCAACTACGCCATTAGATGGCACTAAATCCTACAGACTGCTCCTTTATGCAAATGAATGCTCAAATACTGAACTGGATGTGCAGAGTTCTGACTCTGGACAGGAGATGTGAGATGGAGAGTTTTTATTGATAAAGTTAAGTGCACTCTATATGCTGATGACATCTGTACCATGCCTTTATGACAACGTGGTTCTCCTACGCATTTCAGAAATGGCCAACACTTAACGAGTGGTAGGGAGAGCCCCTTATTCCCTATTGTCTGGCCTAAAACATCAGGTACTGTAAGAGCTGAGTGGGATGCACACTGTAGTTGAAGCTGTACGCCTGCAGCGAACTCCACTTCCTGGCATTGAGGGATCTACCACTGTAGTCAGACAAGAACAGGAGGGGTGGCATCACATCAAACAGGAGGAGATGAAGCGAGCATTGCAAGCAGGTAATCACCTCATTTGCTATCTTGTTCTTTAAGTCAATTAATGAAAGTGGATATCGAGTTATTGTATGATGGCTATTTAAACAGGCTGTACTCTGTAAGGTTGTTGCGTCTATACAAACTCGTACCAGCAAATTTCCATGTCACTGCTCTGTAGGGGTGAAGTAGCAAGCCTGCAGAGCCCGTTAGCACCTAAAGCCTGTGTGATACGAAACATGTGGATTAGCCATCACCAACAAAGTGCTTAGCAGCAAGGTAAACAGCAAAAAAGAATAAAAAGTGTCAAGTGAGTATTAAGAGTGTTATGATTCAAATTTGAAGCACTCTCGTGAATCTAAAATCGTCATTAGCAAAAGCAATCCATTAGTAACACAGTGTACTGATATTTTTAATATTCATTCACATAAGAGTTTTATACACACAGCACTGCAGTCCTTGAAAGAAAATAATTTTGTTTTTAAAGCTGATAAGATTTGTGAAAAATTTTAGTAAATTCCCCAACTTAAAAATATCCACTAATTAAAATGTATAACTTGCTCTGTTGAAGAAGATGCAATTTCAGGATGTCTTGATGGTGTGGTACCATTTTGAATGGCTTTTGCCAAGTAATCTTTTCCACTAGGACGTAACCACCAGAAAGCAATGAAAAATCACTGTTCCATGACTGCATGGGCATATCCAATTCCAAATAAACATGAAGGAATAGTGAATGAAATAAGACATAAAATCCTCGTTACCATACAGAGGTTGAGTTGCACCATTTGACCATCTTTAAAAAAAAAAATTAAAAATCTTTAAAAAACATTTATGTGCCAGTTGAAAATCTAAAAAAGACAAGGAAATTGAATGAACTATACCATCATTGTTTTCATCTTAGATAACACATCTCAGAGACTTTAGATTGTATCTAAAATGGGAAATTGAAAAGTTCTCTCTGGGCCAGAAATTACTTGTTTTTTTTTACAAGCTCATGCCACAGGGTGGCTGAGTGAGGGTAGGGCTTACCTCTTGGGTGGCTTACTTCATCCACACAAAGCCCCACATTACTATGCCACAGGGCAGTCAACAGGTGTAATTAAAATGAACAGTATTTGGAGCACTAAGACGTTTGTACACAGCACAGCAGCTTAGCAGGCAAAGCTGAAATCCCAACAACAACTTTTTTAGTAGCTTCAGACATTGCGGCCAGTGTCTGCAATTGATATGTCTAACAGCAGCTTGTGTCCTATAACCAGGACACGTCTCTTAGAGGATAATGGAGTGCAGCAGTCACAGTGCAGCTACTGTCGTTCTCCTGCCTGCTCTCCAGGAGTGCTCAAACTCTGAGCACGCAGGATCTAAAAAAAAAAACACTCCTCATAGAGCTTTCCTTCTCTGTAAGGAGAATGACTTCCTGAGGTTGGTTATTTGAACTCACCAACAAAACAGCAGAACAACCACCCTGCTGCATATACTGTAGATGTGGGTAACCAGCCATATAAACACCAACACCTCCCCTCTGTCTCTTCCTGTTTCTCTTATACATACACATATGCACAAGAGTACACAAAACACTGTAATAATGGCCAGGCTGTGTTCTGTGTGGGCGAATGTTGGAGGCGCCATCGGCTGCTGCAGTGCTCTGTGTCTGTGTTCCCGTGGAAACTGTGATAGTGGGATGCACTGACTGACCCTGTTTAGCATGCCAAGAATTACCCATGCACAGAAATCCTTTCCTAAAAATTTGCACCTCTCATAACCTTTTACTTCAGGACTAAATATTTCAGATTTTTTTTTTCTTCAATTCAATCAAATTGACATTTGTATTCATTGCACCTTAGAGGCAAAATTGCTGTAAAACATATTCATGTAAAACAATAAATGATACACAGCTAGAAAAAGTATTTATTTTAATTTAAAAAGGAGACCAATCAAAAGCAACAAAATGACAAAAAATGAATCCCTGTGGGAATGGTAGAATTAAACATATACAGCACTCACAGTTGTCTCATTTATTTTTTTATGGTATTCAGTACATTCTTAACCGAAGACACGTGTCCAATGGTTTGCTTGAAACAGTTAGGCAGGATGTTCCAGAGGTTATAAACATTGACACTGACAGCCAGGAACAACTACGCAGTTTCAAAGTGTGGTAGAAGTTTTTCAGAAATAGTCCAACTTCACGCTGTCTGTTGCCCTCCCACTGCCATATGATATGTTGTTTATGTTGTTCAAATATGCTGTTTACTTTGAACAGACCAAAGATTTACATGATTACTTTGCTAATTACATTTCTAATGCATTTTGTATCAATATCAACATTTTTCTTTGGTAACTTGCAATAATTAAGTATGCTGGTGATGAAGGCATGCGGTCCTTCAAAGCCTGCTTGTAGAGGAATTGATATATTCTGGCAGTTTTCGTAAAACTGATTAAAGTGAAAGGTATTCCTTATGTGTACATAAGAACTCTAATAATCAGAATCTATTCCAAGGAGCTCCAAGGAATCCAAATTTTGTTGATGGACATCTTCTATTTCTAAGCCCTGCGGCAAGGAAAATAAAAACTGTATCTTACCTCTGTAAAGCTGACAGGACTTCTGTGACATTCACAAGTTGATATGATCAATAGACTAAACCACTTAGGGGCTGACATCTTTTGGTGGTATGGACATGCACAGCTACATGTCATCTGTAAAGCAGTGAAAATCAATGCTATTGTCCCAGTGTGGGAGCTGGAGGACACCCACATAACTAATAAGGTTATTAGAAGTTTACAGGTGCATGTTTTCTCTCTCGCATGTGTAGATAACAAATCTCACTGTAACATAAATAATGTCAGAGCTTATGTGTGTTAAACCACTGGCCCTTTACAGAAACATTCACCATTTTCCAAATATATCAATTTTACTAATGGAAAAGTTTGACATTTTTAAGATGTAGTCATTCAATTAATTTTTATTTGCACAGTTTAGATGACATAGACTGATAATGTGCTATCTATGTGTGTAGAAAAGTGGAGGCTGTTAAAACTGTTTGTGGTGCAAAATGTTTCAAGATGAACATATCGTTTACCTGTCAGACTTTTTCTTTCTAATCTGTGATGGCATTCACACCAAACTTAGAATTTACTTTGGTGCCTTAAGGAAATATGTGCGTTTGCTGTTGGTAAAGGGGAAACCTTGAGTAATTGATAGTCAAGTAGTGTAAATGGGTCATTGCTGGAAAGGGATGATCAATAAATTGAAATAGAAACCATCTGTTTCTGTCAGATGGATATTAAACATATTGAAGTAAAGCTAAATCAGATTATTATTTTTTTGAATTTCTGACTGCACCATGACCTTGAATATGGCATGTCATTTTCGCAGTCCAAGAATCACTGAATGCCACGGGACATTCACTTTGATCAAAGCCAAGCAATGAGAAGGAACTGCCTGTAGTAAATTGCTGTTAAAACTTCACTTTTGCACATTGATGTCAATAATTTGGACGCAACATTACAGAGATAAACATGCAGATGAATACATTTTGGA
Organism: Sciaenops ocellatus; assembly: GCA_033000465.1. Taxonomy (NCBI): domain Eukaryota; kingdom Metazoa; phylum Chordata; class Actinopteri; family Sciaenidae; genus Sciaenops; species Sciaenops ocellatus. Next base: position 18,069,711 of record CP136871.1, on the reverse strand, counting down.
ATTAATATTTTACACCACTATTACTAAATTTATATTTTTCTACAAGAAGGTAATGGCTAAATGTGTACCACAGGACATGGTACAGCTATAACAGTTTCCAGAAGTCATAAATACCATACATTTATTTCCCTCCCTTTCTAGTTAAGTGTTAAGTGGGTTAAGTGTTAATATACTGTGTAAGCCCAGGGCTGAAATTGCACTCATCTTCAGCCTTGGCATTCCATGAAGACTAAGCCACTTACTCTTCATCGCTGCCTCGTTGCCATCCCTGCCATCATTGCAAATGTAAATGTGCAGTTTTTTTTCAAAAAAGAAAATTAACTAGGAGAAAAAAAAAATAGCACAATGTTCTTGCTCTTCAGATATGATATTATAGTCACTTTGCCATGCAGTATTTTTGTCATACTTAAATTCTGATTGTCAAGTTCACTGATACATGTAGAGCTGTGAGCTTTAGCATTTTGTCCTCTTTCTAGTGTGATATACAATATGTTTAATACATACTAGTGGACTGAAAAATATGAATTAATTAGTCATCAAATCTCCTGAGTGTTACACACCAACAATAATGGACATTTTACAGTGATGGATTATTAAAGTGTAATATTATCAACTTAAATGTTCTCAATATGTGCATAATACACTTACATAATAATTTACACTGAGTGTTTCATAAAGTTGGAGTTTATTGCCAATGCAAGACTTAGGTAGCAGAGAGATTGTAATCATTTTTATGGCCAATGATGCTGACTGGCAAATGAGATGCTTCAAATTTCCAAGAGTCATTGTCCTGCATCTGTGTGAATTGGGTTCACCGATTAAATATCAGGTGCAAAGGAATGATACACTCTCCGACAAATGTGTTTTCTGGCAGCTGGGACAGCCAAAAGAAAAAGTGGATAACCCATATTACTGTACCATATATCATGTCATGCCTTAATCTTAAATGTATAACTTCCCTGGCATGTTGCCTTTATTAGATAGCTGAAATAGAGAGAGGGAGAGGCGATGCAGGGAATGACAGAAAGAGGACAAAGAATGTGTTTCAATTAAACACATGGGGGTTCCTTGACAACACTGTAAAACTGGTCAACATCAAAATGCAATGCAAATATAACTGATACAATCTACTTCATTCATGCAACAATGTGTGTACTGGAGGAAATGTAATGTCAGCCGTAGCCTCATTGAAGCTACGATTCAGTTAGTGTCTCAAAGACTGACAAGAACTGATTTCTGACTATTTGGGGGCAGTGGAAACAATCTGTAAACATAACATATTGTGACACTTGAAATTGACATTATTAACGTGTTAGCAAACAGTTGCCTATTTACCCATCTGGCATAAGATTAGCATTCATTAGGAGTTGTCCTTCTGGCCATTTAATGGATTACTGAAGTCCAATATTCCTTCTCCCTTTAGCTCTGTTTTGGTCTTTGCTAACTCCTGATGGAAATATCTGGCTTTAGCTGTTAAATGTCCCACTGTTCAATCAACCTAATCCATGCATTAACTAATTAACCTAATCCAGGTAGAAATTATATTTTAATCCAAAACACATTTGACAAACCCAATTAGTATTGTATAAACATAATTTGCAAGAGCTATGGTTCCCTATATGCAGTCTACTGACTCCCAGTGGCTGCTGGTGTGAGCTTACTGAGCAACCAACAGCAACTCTACACCTACAGACCACAATTCAACTCAAACCTCCAGCTCATCTATGCTGATTATTTACCTTCTCTTACAGAATTCTGCAGAATCTTCATCACCAGAATCTCCATAATTGTGTTACACATTGCACTGATTTGTATTTTATTACATTTCATAATTGTATTACATTGTATAGGATCTAATACGACTATATTAGATTAAACACATATCATACACGCGCATTGCATTATGAGTATGTAAGGATACTTTGTAGATAATGAATTAAAACTCACTTAAAGGTCACTTGATACAGTAGGCACATCAGGCACTTGAACTATACACCCCATTAGTTCAGTTCATCAATGAGTGCTCTGCTTATGAACATATACATTACATTGGTTTAGCTTTAAAACAAAGCTTTTATACTCTGCATACTGTTGTATAACAGTGAGCCTGCTGCAACTGCCAAGCACACATTTGAAGGTCAGGTCTTAAGAGGTAAAATCCTCCTAACTGTGCCAATTCATTAATCTAAGGCTCGATGCAGGAACAAAATGTATTTGGATGATGAATGTCCAGATCAAAGGATTTTGCACCCCCAAAGGCATGAAATTAAACTGAAGTAAACCTCCAACTCTTCTTATGAATGTATTATATGCTGTTGGAACAGGGATTTTTTTTTTCAAATATATTGTATTGCAGTATCACTGAAAATGCTTTTGTTTACAGTTTATGAACTTTTCTACAGGACAAGAGCAAAAAAGACGATGGGACATATGAGGACAACACTTACTTATTGATAAACAATATACATAAAGTTAATAAACAACAAAAAGGCTAAAAAAGAGAAATAAAATAAGATCTGTTAATTTAGGAATAAAAAGGTATAAGATGTGATGACAACAGTGACCTAAGACTTGCCTGCAGCCATGATAATGGACAGAGTGGCAAGTATCCAGGTAGTGAATGGATGACATCTCTGCTTATAGACTTGTCAGGTTGCCTTTCAGCACTGCATCCATTGCCCACAATGTGTTCTATCCATATAGTGCCATCCCATCCTGTTTCCTGTCTTCTTTCTATTGGGGCAGGGAGTTTTGCCTTTAACCTTGATTCTATGGAGCAATTCAGAAAGAGAGCTAGGAAAAGCTGGCTTTAGTTTGAAAATCCTGACCTTAGCTAGTGGTCTAAAGACTGTAAAGACAGCACGGGTCACATTCACCACATGAAGAGTGGAAATATAATGCACCAGGAATGGCACCAGCCATGGATGATAGTGCAACTCTGGGCAAAATCTACAGATACAGATGACTTTCCTATGTGACCAACAACACAGACACAGGCGTGACTGCTACTATACATTATGTCCAAGAATATCAAATACAGAGAAGCCGATAAGACACACTCTTGTCAGATTCCATGTCTTTTAGTGACTTATTTTAGTCTTTTTTTTCAGTGGTAGATGAAAATATAAGTCGGACCTCCAGTCCACAGGGTGGTGGAAATGCAGATGAAGCTGCTTTGTAAATTCCAAAATGTACCAGAGGAAGACTGAGAGTTCAGCTAGCTGAGCTTGCACTATCCATCAACTGACACATGACCTGCATGGATTATGAGTGAGGCAAAACGTTGCTGGCCATCATACTGTAGACAGACACAGTACTTTCTCACTCATATAGATTTGTGTGCATTCTCCCCCTCATAGATCATTCAATGGTTCTCTGATAAGGGGTCAGAAAATGCTACTGACACATACTTCACTGTCACTTGTGTAGTAACACTTGTAAAAGCTGTGGGGCTAGGAGAGACAAATGCATTTAGATTTCTTTACATTTTGGATGCATTCATATCCCAAACCACTGAAAGAATCTGCGTATGTCTGATAATCATTCCATTGACTTTTTATGCATTCTGGCTTCCATATATCTACCCGTAATTTCCCTTACTTACACTGTACAGCAGGGATAGTCAATTAAGATTTCAGGAGTCTGGATAGAGAAAATGTCCTCATGTTCAGGTCTGCAGCATCATCATGTTTAAGCTGCATTATAATTTAGTTATACATTACAATTTTGTTATATACATTGAAGTAGCATTGTCATTGTATCAACATCTGCGCAGTGTGATGACAACTGCTCAAATCAAACAAAGAAAGCTATAATTCATCGTCATGTCAACAATGTTTATTTTCAGTGTAACTCTGGAGAGCTACATACATTAATAAATAATACATCAAATAAATAATTAAAAATTGACATTTGACATGCAACTCAGAATTATAAATAAAAAGTGCTTTCATAATAATAACAATAACAAGTTATTGACTTGGCTGCAATCTTCTGGATTAAAAGCTTGGTGACCTGTGCTCTACAGACTAGAACACACCAAGGGTTGACTATTAAACCCATTTTCTGGAGAGGCATTATGGCACAGGCTTGTCAGACTCAATGTCTTGTAGTAACTTAGCCTATACAAAGGCCCTTGGCATCGGCTTCCTCAGGCAGATTAGAGTGATTATACAGAAATTGGAAAAAGCAACCCCCATCCTCTATAGGTTTCCCAGTCTTATCAAGAACCACTTGGAACTGGCAAGCCCACCCTTTGGTGCACTGCTTATTGGGCCCATATAGCGTCAAACTTCACTCATAGCAGTGTATATTATATTATCTGTACAAGTTGCAAAATACTTACTTTGCAGCTTGCACAGATAATATATCACCAATGCTTAGATTTACACCACTGTAAAAATCCAATTATGAACTGTAACCCTCCAACAGCATACACCCTTCTTCGTGTCTGAGAGTTTAATCAAAACAGCATTTCAGTAAACATTTCTGGTAATAAAGTGATATCTCCTTTATTAATCTCAAATGCTAAACTTAATTAGGGAAATACACTTCACATCACCGCATCCCTTTTTAGTTGAACACAAATCATTACATATTATTACCTAAAACTCAGCTTTGTTGGCTCTTACCACACACTACTACTTCCAACAAGGGAAATTGGCCTAATACTGATCTGCAATATGGAGAAGGATGGCTAACAATGTAATGTGGTTGTAAAATGTATTGTTTTTTTCCACAGTGAAAAGTGCATGAATCAGTAATGAAGCACAACACTGCTTGTGTGCCCAAACCCATTAACACAATGTCCGCCTCCCACACAAACTGAAAATAATAATACATTATTTTGATGTATTTCAAGCTCTAGATGCATTATTATTCAGCTTGAGAAGAGCTAAGAAGGTTCTGATTCTGCTATCACAACTAGTTTTAATATATTACCAAATACATCAAACTAGAGTGTCTTTGTGAGCAGTAAACTTATTTTTTTAAACATATTTTGAAGTTATGTAAGGATTCATATTCCAGCTCTGACATTGTGTTTCATTATTTTCATTTTGATTGATGGTGAAGCTGCCTGTTAAAAGACTTCATTAAAAAACTTGTTTTGGCCCTTCAGTCTGGACACGATAGTTACAGCTAGACAATGTGAGTAATTATTCATTCCACAGCAGTAATTTCAACATTGAGATCTATTCCAGTTATACACCTTCAAAAAACATTGCATTGTTCTCACACCACTTCAGATTGCTCACACAGGCCTCTAGTTGGAAATTGTGGTCAGAGATTTTATGTGTTGTGTGGATGAATATTTTTTGTTTGGATTTAAATACAGCACTGCAGCTCAAGAACTCAATGACTGCAGAAGATTCTGAGAAAACATTGCATGGATTCAGACAAGAACACAAACACATTAGCATCATTAGTATACCAGAGTATCATTAACTGACGACTAAGTCTAATGATTTGCCAGGGGCCACTGCTGTAATTCAAGCTGATTAATTGATTGATTAGGTTTTTTATGTCATTTTTATGATATTCTAGGTATACGATAGTAAACTATGAGGAGAATGTTTCACACAGTATTACTATCCACAACTAATCCCATCTGGGCAAAGCTGTTTAACAATGAGGTTTGACACTTAAGCGCTCTGTGGACATTATTATATGAAATTCCCTTCCATTATTGGCAAACTGGTTTTAACCTAGCAAAATAAAAGATAAACCTCTAGACCCCATAGCGCCCCAGTGCGCCTGTTCTATATTTCACTTTAGCAGCTGGGAGCGTGTATCAATGTAAAATCATTCTCACAATGTGGAAAATAAAGTCCTGAGCAAGTTCTCATCAATAAGCGGAAGCAGGAACATACATCATCATTATAGTAATATCTATGATTTTTTTTCAAGTGTTTCCACTGTAAATCCAAAAATAGCCACACCGACAAAGCATCCTTGGATTTACAAGGATGCCGTAAGATTGTGTTGTGAGGGAGATCCTGACCATGCATAGAGGACACAGACATTGAGTGTACAAGTGATTTTGCTCACGACATCACATAATCACCATCAGTAAACAGTGAGACTTACCCAGCTCTCACTGCTGAAAACAGATGCCGGGGGGTAGTTCACCGATGTATCGGCAGGGAGGACTAACTCGGTCGTACTGACAAGTTCTTTTTTAATATAAGTTGCCAAAGATACCACCTACAACCACCATTGCATTTTTTTTTCTCATGCGTGTTTTGAAGTGTATAATCAGATTTGGTTTAAAGAGCTACAAATGCCGCATATTTGGAATGAAGTTAAAGAGAAAGTTGTGTTCTCTTAAAATGAAAACAACTTGAGATTATGAATTAATTTTTATTTTTCAAAAAAACTGTTTGTTGATTGTGTTGTAAAAAAAATCTTATTTGGTTATTGTAGCAAGTCTGCTGCCACTGTGGGTTCTCTCAGCATAAATACAGGTCAAAGGCATATAACCGCTTATGTGTTTTTATCGTAAGTGCTGACACGCCAGGATAAACGCTAAACACTCAGCAGTTCGCAGGCTACCGGTTTCCCCTGTTGCTGCCGTCTGGGTGTGCGTGTTTCTCCAGTCTTCCTCCTCTGTCTCGCCCGGTCCAGCCCGCTACTGTTAAAGGGGAGAGTGTTTAGTTAACAGGGTGCAAGTGTGCTAATCATCTCCCCTGGCACTGCTTTTCTGTAGTGGTGTGTCGGTCGTGAACGTACTGTTCAATGTGAACAAATCTTTTATATAACTCAGGAGTAATGAGTAGTCTCAGTGAGTGATTCGTTCATTTTCATGCAGTACGTTCTCTCGCCACATGGCAGCTGCATAGCCGCTCAGGCTGTGTGACGTGCAGTAAGCACAACAGTTCGTTCATACAGATCGGTCTTTCGTCCATGTGTCACGTTTACATTGGCGACAAGAGGGCTACAGCGCTGCATAGTGAATGAACGAAATTACTCAAAAAAAAAAGATTAGTTCAATTTACCGTCCGAGAGTAAGATCCGACTCAAGACTCAAACTTCCCGACACTACTCTTCTGAGCCATCTCCACACCTCTCCCCTGCAGCTGATGCACCACACCCCCTTCACAGTCATTTAGGTGGCGGTTCCCAGTGAACTGCAGCAATATTCAAGAATTCAACTCAGGTCTAGATGGTTGAGCAATTTGCCAAAACTTTCCCATCACAGTAAGTTGATTGTTTGCTGCATTTATTGATATATACAGGTATATACATACATACATTGACATAATAAGCAGACCTACAGTACAGAAGGGTGTCAGTATTTTAATATTTGCTGTACAGGTTTGTACATAAGATTGTATGCTGTTAATCATCTGACTTGGCAATCATGACTCAGGTCATATGTTCAGGTGCTAGCTGCCGGAGTGCTAATAAAATACAATAAATTATACAGTCTATGTTAAAGTGACATCTAATGGAAATACTTTTGTTAATCCATTTATCAAAGGACACACTGAATATTCAACTGTGGGCAAAAGATTATTTGCCTTATGAGTAAAAGATGAAATCTTGCACTGATAGCTTACAGTAGAGTCCATGGCATTGTCCAAGGAAAACTAATTAACTGATGCATTCCATTTCATCAGGGTCTCAGGAACCATCCATCACACTTGGGGGGACAAACAAAATACAGTACTCGTGTAAATTAAAGTCCTGGAGAGCCTCTGGCTCAGGATAGATCATTTTCATCCACTTATTATTAATTTATTTCTTCACAGCTCTGTATTGGTGAGCCGACAGGTCAACCACAATGAGCTTGAGGGGAAGCAAAGAAAGTTTTTTTATTTTTTTTATTATTATTTTTTTTTTTCATATTTTCCTTAAATGAAGGGACAATATCACAAATTCATTATTTTTGAGTCTATGGAGATGGATGATCATTATCATTAATTAGCTTTACGAAGGACACTTTCACTTGGCCTGTGCTGTGTAGCCAGCTGAAGACAACTCAAATGGCAACATATTCTGCTGAAAATAGTAGCAAGTAGTAGTCATATTATGCTATACCTTTGGAAATTTAAAATGTATTCCATGTTTACAAGATCCTCGCTTCACCCTGGTTGTTTCTTCAGTCAAAGACAGGATTTGCATGTTTTAGGAGGCAGATATGAAAAATCTGGATTAGACTGAGTTAAGCCTATTAATGTTGAAAGCTATAGATTTATAATAAGATGGATGGGCTGAGGTTTACTTTCAGCCTGTTTCTGTGTCTGTTGTAAAGGTAATCTAAACAAGACACATCAGGTGATTAGGTGCATAAACTAAACATCTATTCAATAAATACCTTGCAACCATAGAAAATCCTCCAGTTTACCTCTAGGTTGTAGAATGATGAGTGGATCACTACAGGGTGGTTTAGATTCCCTTGACTGGTTTGTCGTTTAAAATGTTTGGACACTTTTTAGTTTCTTAATGTTTGAAATGTGTTTGGTGGTTCAGTAGTTATGATCATCATCATTAAAACAGAGTTTTTAAATCTGTGTCCTTTTTCCATGAGAAGTGCATGCTTCTCATCCTGCTGTGTATCCTGCTCCAAGTCAACTGGGTTTCGGAGTCAGAGTCTGTTCAAAATGTTTACATGCCTTTCAGTCAGTAGATCTCAGAACCAGTTTGTTGTTTAGATATAGAAAGAAATAATTTGAAGTACTTTCATATAAAAAAAGAATATCAGTTCATAGTTGCCACTAAATTATACAATTAGACAACGAAATCTTCATTTAACCTTTATCTACCCTCTTGGACTGATTAACCTGTGGAAACTAAAATGATGCTCTTCCCACTTTTGGATTGAGGCTTGCTGATAACTGAGCGGAGTATGTGATTCCCATCACAAAAAAAAATGTGTGATATGTGCCATAAGTTGGGTGTGTTCCTATGGTAGCCCAGTATTCTTGTTAAATGATGTTTGACCTATCATTGGGCCCCGCAGTGGGTATCAGACTGTGTCGTCATAAATCTACTGAGCCCACTGACAGGCAACATCATTGTGTAGCCCTCACCTAATGTACCTTCAAGTTACCTTTTGAATCCCTCTCTGAAGAAAAGCTCTGTTACTCAACAGCTTGACCCCATCTTACTGTATCTGCTTAGGCTAAAGTATAGTAGAATGGCTGGCTCCACTGGCTTGTCCAGTTCCACTGGTCTTACCAACAGCTGGTTAGAAATCCAAAAGGGAAATTTCTTGAATAACATTTGAGATCAAGTCACATGTTTGAGATGCAAAGTGTGATGCAGCAGATTTTAAGCTAACAATCATTTGTAGCTATCTAATCTCAGCAAATAACAAAGACAAATGGCAAATAATATTGAGGAAAAACATCTTTACAACTTGAAGAGACATATCAATGTTTTATTTCTCCTCTACATGTCACCAAATACTGTTAGAATTCTCAACTTTGTTAGAGGAAGTATAGTGAGGGCTACTGCCTTGTTTTGAGGAGAAGGCTAATGCAGGGAGGCGAGTGCAACAGATGACATGAAAGAAACATAACACTTCCTGGCAGAACGTCTCTTCTCCAATCATGCAAACATCATGAAAATCACGACAGATGGTATATATGATGAAACCAGATTGTGTTTTATACTAGCCAGGTCTGTAGCACCAGGATATACGGTATATTCTTAAAAACAAATACACATGTATAATTTGCAATTATTAGCAAAAGGCAGTTACGCATTTTGCTGTGAATATAGAATTCTTGAAGCAAAGCCAAATACTGTACTTCAGTATTATTTATTTATTTCCTTTTTCAATAGATTTTTTTTCTGTGTATTCTGGTATTGTGTTGCACATCTTGACCAGAGTCCTCTGAACAACGGAAAGTAGGCAAACCACTTCTGAAACGTTTTGCAAGCATTAGTTTACACAGCCACATTCATTCACAGAAATACAAGCATACCTTGCATGAGAAAAGATTTACACACATAATATGTGTGTAAATCTCCTCAATCAATTTGCCACTGGCCTGAGACCTTAGGCTTTGATTCAGGTTATTTGAATCAAGAAAAAAATATTTAAACAGTCTGCTTGTGTTTCCTCAGAGTTCCAAGGCCACCAGCAGCATCACAAATCTATCACCTATCAACCTTGTTTTTTTCAAGATGTGTAGTTTTCTTTTGCATTTTAATTTAAATTGCACCTGAGTAGATGTTACACTTAGCAAGACAAGATAAAGAAAAGAAAAGAAAAGAGAGAACTGCAAGAAATGCAATGAAAAGGCAAATTTGCCAAAGCCACACTTTTTAACATATCAAAGACAAAAGTGCAGTATCATATTAAATGGTATTCACTGTGTTTAATTAAGCAATATTACATGAGAGGGTGTGCTTTAATGGCAATATCGGTATGACAATAACAAGTTGTAATACTGTGATTATACAATAATTACCAACTTAAGTAAAATATATAATCAGAAGATTCTCATATTTTGGAGCAATTTGCCAAATAAAAATTTTTTTGCTCGCCATTTCCGTTTTGATCTCAGTTTCCATGGAAATACACTGGGTCTGACTAATACCTGGAAAACAGTGCTGTCATCTGACCTATCAGATTGCTTGGTCCGAACTACTTGTTGTATAATTACATAGTGTATTCTTTTCTAATGGAATGGGATGTTACTCCAGCAAAATAACACAAGAGCTGGCACTCAAAATGCTGCCTTAGGCAGAGAAATACACCCAAGTAGAGCTGTTAATCTAGCGCAGGTTTCTTCAGTTCTCTACCTGTCTCACATTACTGAATATCCCTATATTTCTCCATATGGAGTGAGAAGGTGTGAAAACACAAACACATGGACGCATGGAGAAAGAAAGCGCTCTACACATTTTATGTATAGGTAATGCATCAGGTCAAGCCTCAACATCTTTTTTGTTAAAATATTTGCATTGTATGTTCCTACATTATAATGGATACAGGACACTGATAGATATCTGTAATATTTGCATCTCATTTTGACTTCTTGTTGTTAGTTGTTAGATGGCGTAATTATACCATACGTTTGTTCATTTTTTATTTTTTATTTCTATGTGCAACTAGGTTTGAAATTAAATCCACAATGATGGGCTTCAACACGAGAGGTTATCGTAGCGTTTGCAGGAATGCCGTAAAAGGGCTTTTCCAGGCATCGTACATGCAGGGTTTGACTGCACTAACACCAGTAGCCTTTATCTCTACGGTTCTCTACACTTCACAGATCTATGCATTTAAAAGGATTGTGTCTAGGGCAATTATGACTGCTAGAGGCAAATGCTGGGAAGAGAGCTGAAGTGGAACAGAAACTTGAGACAACATTGCCCAGAAGGAGTAAGCTGGAGGGGGAGATTTGACTGCAGAGAAAAGCGTGGAGAGGGAACGAAAGAGAGTTTTTAGTTGAAACCAGTCGCCAGTATAATTCTCTGTCATTTGGTCAGAGGGTCCTGAGAATTTTGAAGCACTTTATTAAACATGGCATTATGGGACACAGCTCCAAGACTCCCGTTGTGGAGAGTGCTTCATTTTATGTTTACTTCTGGAGCTAAAGCATCACTCTCCCATGCCAGTGACCCAGGGTTTTTATCTTAGTTCAGTGGGCTAAGCAGACGTATTGGGCTAATTCATAATAAACTGCAACCAGGTAATCACAAATAAAATGCCTCTTTTAATTATTTCATGAGTAATGGAAAGGACACAACAACAAGCAGTACAAAGCTGAGCTGTGTCAGTGGGTTGTAATTAATTTAATAAAGTAGGAAATGCTTATCATGTTCTGTTTTGTTACCTAGCCTGTGACATTTCATGTTTGATTCACTTCAAACAGCTCATAGGTAACTCATTGAAACAATATTTTTTATCTATTTATATTTGTAGATATGCATTATAACTACATTAATCATGACGTTCGTAACTGCTAAAAATGATGATCAAGGATAAGGTTTGTTTGATTACAAAATATTTAATGTACAGTATATAATATTTAGTAGTATTTAGTGCACTTCAAACTACATTTTATCGTAAGCTTTTTTTCTTTAGAAAATCCATATTATGAGCTAAATGCCTTTCTATGACTGTATTATAGTGGAATTTGAGAACAAACTGAATAGCTATAAGCAAAATGACTTAATGCAGGGGGGCAGTGTACATAGTTGAATTTCCACATTTCTTAATACACAGTTTCATCAGCTTACACATGCCACAATAGCTGACACGGTAAACTCAGTGTAATGTCAACTTTCACAGCATTAATTATGTACAGTCATGCCTGAATGTCTCTCAGTCTTTTTTCATCCTGTAAGCTAAGGACGATGCCAGGGTTTGTGTCAGCATCACTCAGGTATATTTTCATGTGGTGAATGACATTACTAAAAGCACAAAAGTTGAAGGAGCAAGGAAAATTTTAGAGGCAATGTTATATGCCTCCTTGGTGGTTAATTGTATGATTGATTAGCTGATAAACATTAATGACACCGCAGATTTATGTGCACTGAAGGACATGGGATATTGACTTTGTTGTAATACAAATCAGCATGGTGTGTGACAAAGCATCTCAAACAAATGAGTGACAGACATTTATCATGACTCTATATCACCTCTGGATCTAGCTTGTAATCTCATGTTTTCATGAAATGGTCAATAAATGTATTCTGTCATATAATAAGAATATTAACAAAAATAATTTTCTCAAATCTTTTTATTATTGAGTTTAGCTTTATATAGATAAGAATCTGCTTTGTAAACCCTTATTTAACAGATACTTAGTCATTTAAGATATCTACAAAAAAAAAAAAAAAAGGTAATAACACAATGATGAAACACAGGATTTTTTACTTTCATATTTATTTTCATGAGCTCAATCAAACAAGGAGCTGACATGACTTCAAATGTGCAGTGTGTTTATGTGCATGAGATGTTCACACTCACCCATCAATTAGTACTGACACACACACACACACACACACACACACACACACACACGTTGGACCGAGTTTGAACATAAACCATCTTCATTAGTCTGGCACTGGTGATATCCTACATCAAGGGTTGGCACAGAAAGCCATTTTGATTGGCACGTGAGAAAACAAATACTACTACTATACAATAATTTGGTCATATGTCACAACTTTGTTTTATTGCATTAGCGGTTCCATAATTACATGTTGCTAAATTATGTGATGAAACAGATTTTTATAATCAACTATGTTAATTCGATATAAGGTACCCAATCCATCTTGAGTGCTCCTTGCATGCATGACGAGACAGAGCCCATATATACATTTTTGCTGTGAAAATTTGGTTTGAAGTGGTAAGACATCATTTTTAAATTGATGAGAGAAACTTCAATGATGAGCCCCATAAAACTGAGTATCAAAATATGCTAAAATCTAGCACTTTTAAAGCACTGTGTGCCTCCAAAAATCAGCTATGCCCTATATAAAATTACATAGTGCATAGCTAAACATGAGAAACCATTCACAGACAGAGAATACATAAAAGAGGCAACAGTGCAGAATTTTTGTTTGATGGTCTGCTGAATATCATATCCAGGATTAAAGACTTGCCTCTGTCTGCAAGAACTGTTGGGAAACACATTTCTGAAATGGCGGGAAATGTAAACATGCAGCAAAGTGTTGCACTGACAAATACACAGATTGCATTTGTCAGTGTGGCTGTGGATGAAAGTGTTTGTGAACATCAATGACATTCCACGTCTCGCTGTTCAGAACGCATCAACATGCAGACCAGACATAACACAGCTAGGCAGCAAAAGGCAGGGACAGGTACCGCACTAATTGGTATGCCCAGTTTACATTTTACACTAGCAGGCTGTATCACAACATGGTTTTGTATCTGTGAATGAGTAACTGACAGAGGGGATCCTGCACAATTGACAGCCCTATAACTTTATTATTACAAACAAGGTCAAACACCTAATAATAGTGTAACTAACTTTCAGTGCATAAATTGAAAATAAATTACAAAGGTGTTAACAAAGTCCACAAAGGTCGTCCTCGTCTTTGAAAATTGACACTTATCATAGGAAAGGTTGCCAGCCCTGTCCTACAGCATCCAAGGAGCTTTATAATCATTACAAAAAGCCATTATGCACCTGCAGTGTAGCAGTATACTCTGAGCCACATCCTATTGACTGATAGCACAACAATTCATGAGCTGAGATTTTCATTACCATATTACAGTATTATTTTGGTGACAATATGTAAACCTACATGCAGCATGATGCTTGGCTCACCTTTTTTCTTGAGTTAATCTTCCTGACCTCCTGACTCCAAGGAAAAATATTAGAACAGGGAAGAGATGGAAAGGTAGTGAAACTGCAAAGACACTGAGAGCACCCTCACTCTGGGAGAACTGTAAAGTGTTCAACTGTTCTCACTCGCTGATATCAAGACTGCTCAACACTCTCAACACTGCTTCTTTGCTGCATTGATTCCTGGAAACACAAACTATCTCAGACCTGGTCAACACATATAGTGACTCTATAACAGATCTGATTGATCGTAAAGCACTCCACTGCTTCCTCTTTTTTGAAAGCCCAAAGCTTTGTGAACATTAAAGCTGACTTTTTTCTATTGCCTAGCAACAAAATCAACCATATTCTTGATGCTGCCGATGTGTTGATCTCCAAAGTACTTCAAACCAAACTATATTGCAACGTGGATTCATGAGTACTTGTCTTCATAAATGCAGTTTCTCCTTGAAAGCTGAGTGTGGGATATGTAGGTCTGACTGCAGCCCACGCTCTGCTGTCAAGATTACTGCACTACCATCAACCAAACAGGTGGATCCCAGATGGATGTATGAGGGCTATGAGAAACTCCAGACAGACCATGCTGTCTCCTGTCATCACCAGCTCGAATAGTACCTTCTATTTTCTCATGTGCTCACAGGGTATTTCGAGTTGACTGCAAAAGTGTTTCAACCCTCTGGCTATACTAATAAGTTCCATCATTGTTATATATAAAAGCACTTTAAGCACTGTTTTTCACTTTAAAAAAATATTTGTTTAATTCCCTCCTGATTAGTCGAGGTCTGTTCAGTCTCTGTTAGCATAATTGGTTTCAATCAATACTTTGGCTCACCTTGCCAATTAAGGGTTCTATGCAAACACTGTTAATAAATTACAACAATAGAATATTGCTGTTGTTATTGTTGTCTTTATTTAACCGTTTAAGAGTCCACTGATATTTCAAACATGATTTCTCATGAAATCAGATAATGCCAAAAGGTGGCATGTCCATTATCATGCCATAAGATTCCATTATCACTAAATTAAAAATGAGCAGACAAATCCTGATACCTGCAATTTAGCCCACTGATTTTATTTGTGCTTGGCTCCCAGTGTTGCTTCTTGCAGCCATATATTTAATGTAAAATGAATTGTAATGGATAATGGATCATATATTATCTTAAGTCACTGAATAATGCTTGTATCGATAAAGACAATTTACATTCAAAGCATTGATGTCATATTTTGGCATTCCAGGACATAAAATATGAAATGCATTGACTGTAAGCAGTCTGCTTGTTGTAATGGAAACAGTTCAATAGAAAACCTGTTATCACTAATTAATTCTTTGTTGGCGGTTGGTCATTAATCAACCTTTGTGTTAGCTCAATTAATTGTAATTCCTCTCCACTAACAAATGCAGAGACTTATAGCTAGATATTATATTAGTGCATGCATTGACCTATTAATAGGTTAATCAGTGATTCTAAATTGCCCATAGGTATAAATGTGAGCATCAGTGGTTGTTTGTCTCTATGAATGGGTGATTTGTACAGGGTGTACCCCGCCTCTGGCCAAATGTCAGCTGGGATCGGCAAAAACCTCTGTGACCCTGCAAAGGATAAGTGGATATAGATAATGAATGGATATGGATGCATACATCGAGGGACAGTTAACCTTGTCTGACTGCAGGTTATAGCCAGACATGTTTATATAGTTATCTCTATATCTCTTCTTTTTTTTCTTTTTTTTAAATCTATACATTTACAGATTTTCAATGTTTATGTGTGTATATACACATCTGTTTTTGTATGACATAAACAAGTCATCAAGAGCTCCCTCCTACCTAACCCTTTCAAGTGTGTAGGCCTTGCTTGTTCATCATTTGTCTCCATTTTTTTTTTCATGTCAGTCCTTTCTAACACTAATGCAAGGTTGAAGAGCCATTTAATTACTACTTGCCACTGGTTTCTTCCTGTCTCCTTTCTTCAATGTCCCCTTATTTTTGGTGAATAACCTCCCTTCTTATTACTGTCATTGGAGTCTCATTGCTCAAAGAAGACAAGATGTGTCTGACAAAATATAACATCTGCAAATCAACCAGTGTCTATGTAATACTTAACCAGTTTTATTTTCCATTTAGAAGATTTGAAAATGTTGATCTAGTCAAGTCAGGGTTACACATACCAACCAGGCAAGATCCTTAATTTAAGGGGGTTTTATTAATATTTATATATTTATATTAATATTTTTCTTGTTTTATGTTGATATAACAACATATTGATATGACAATGATAATGCTGGCATGTTGATGTTTAGCAGGTATAATGCTTACCATGTTCACAGTGTTGTTTTAGCTCATTAGCCTGCAAACAGGTACAAACATTAAGTACAGTTGAGGCTGATGGAAATGTCACAAAATTGTTATTGGTATTGGAAAATATGATAGAAAACAGAAAATACTTTGATCTCATAATGGAGGTAGATGAAAAGTCAGGGCACCCAATGTTTACAGTTCATCCTCTCTGGACCATGTACATGTGTACACAATTACATACCCATCCAACACTTGTTGAGAACTGAAAAGTCAACCTCATGGTGGCACTAGAGGAAAAGTGAAAGGATCACCAAAGTTAGCCTGATACATCGCCACAAAATTTGTGCCAATCTATCAAGTAGATGTTGAAATAATTGACAGAATAGGTGGAAATGACCTGCTGGTGTCACTAAATGGAAAAATCATGGTTCACCATCGTCATTAGGATTCACCCTCAGGGGTAAGAATGTCTGTATAAAATTTCACCATCACCTACCAGTCCATTTGGTAGTTGTCAATATATATATATATATATATATATATATATATATATAGTCTTCTCTTCTACAAAAGTATTGGCAATAGAACAAGCATTTCCAGTAATTTGTTAGTTTGTTTATTGGGACTTAAAACAGATTATTGGCTTGGAAATGGATTTTGGGCAAGATGATCTAGTATTGCTGGTTGGCAGACAGAATCAGTGTGCTGTCACTACACTCTGTCCTGTTCTATTATAAAAGCCCAGTCAGATGGGGATCTGTTTGCTGTTTTTTTTTTTTTTTTTTTTCCTTCAGCTTGATAAAACCTGAGATGGTTTGTTTGGAAGCACTTCCACCATTCCAGGCGTTCTTTCTGAATGTCTGAGGCAGCAGAAAAGATAGCTATTGAGCTCAGCTTATTCAAGATGAGGAGGATCAGATACAGCTGGAGACATGCTGGTTCTCCAGGGAGGAAAAAAAAAGCAGAAAAAATCCCTTCCCTACCTAATATATATAAATTTGATTATTTATCTTTTTACTTGAAAAAAAAAAAAAAAAAAAAAAACTGGAAAACTGATGAACGGGGCAGCTCTCAACTCTGGTGCAGACAGGATACAGCCCATATGTGGGTCGTGGAAGACCTAAAGTCTATGTTGGAACTGCAGTGACCAAAACAAATGGAACACATTGATTATTTGTCACCAGATACCATTACATCCCATAAATTACCATAAACTGGCAGAAATATAAAAGTTCATATAATTTCACAAGTCTCATACATGCCAACTGGCAGACTACATGCACCAGTTTAATAACTCCCTGAGATTACCAGCATATCCAGGCTGCTAACAAGAACAAACATTGAAGGATGCCTGCCTTACATTATTCACAGGCTGCTTTTTCATTAGTTTAGTTTGTATGATATATTTACTGATAATAAATCACCATCTGAATGCAAAGTTGCAGCAAATACAACATGTGATATAAGGTTTTTTGATAATGGTAATGGATCTTTGATAGTGGGATACCGAAGGCAGCAAAGGATAAACTCAGTGTGTCCTCCAAAGTCTGACAAACGAAGGCTGTATTTCTCAGCTACATATGGAGGAGCCTTTGGGATGGGACAGACCTTGTCAGCCCCTTGTGACATATTCAGTCAAACAATGTGGGCTTCAGAGGAGGATCCAGCCCCACAGCTATCGGTACTGTCCTCCCAAGAGAAGGCATCAGTGAATTCCTGCAGTGGTAGATGATGGTGCAGAGGTGATCCTTTGCTCACACGCTCCTGGACTTGTTCTTCCATGCTGGCACTTGCTGGTCTAGTTTTATGATCTACAGAGACAACAAGAAATGAGAACACCTGCTGATCCATGACTCCATCATGTCTTGATTCCACTCTTGTTAGGCACACAGCTATGAGTGTGTGCTCTAGTCTGTGGGATGCATTGCCCTCCTGTTTTTACAGCATGTTCTAAAATGTAAGAAAAAGGCAATAAATAATTAGAAACACAACAAATTGAAGTCTAAAGAGAGTGACAGGCCTTGTTCAGTCTGCCACTGGTTCATATCCCATTTTTGTCAGAGTAATTGGCATAGTAATTCCAAAAACATTGACAGTTTGCTGTTGGGACACGAGAATAACCAATATTAGACATAACTCTGATCAAATCCAAATGAAACAGAACTCTGAAATATCTGTTACATATTTTGGGTGCTTTGTCCACAAACAGTATCTCTAGAAATGCATTGTGATATAAATTCACTTAACATATAAAACACAGCATACATATCTTCTACCTGACAGCCAGAAAACCTGAGCCTCAGCAGGAAAATGCCTAACACAGCAGTAGCTGCCCTTTCTCAAACCCCCACAGGTGCCCCATGATTCAATGGCCTTCTCTGAAAGCTGTGCAGCATATTGGCAGACCTGATACACAGTGTACTCACAGTTACAGCGTACCACTAGCAAAGATCTTAATCTGTATGCATTGAAGCATCCTACTGTAGTTCTTTGCGGATAAATGCCAGTTGCTGGAAGTAGTCTGTTTATGGGATCTGGTTTTGAGAGACAAGACACAGAGGCAGTAAGAAAAAGGTATAGTCTCTATTCTTATAGTATAATATTTCCATGTTTGTTGGTCTAAAGGAAACACAAGCATTAATGTGTTTAAGATCTCACAATGATGTCTCCTCTTCTTGGTTGACAACAACAAGGTGTGATTATGCGTGTTTCATAGGTAATTGGATGAGTGCTGGAGAACGGGAGAGGGTTGACTTGTTAGGTACATTTTTGGCTTTTGATAAAACAAGAGAGTGTTCTTTAAGCACTCTTCATCTCTAATACAGACAAAAGCTAATGACTGATGTCAGAGGCTCCACAACGCTGACACCACTTGAACTGTCTGGTTAGATTTCATTAGGTGCACCATCTTAATTTGTAGGAAGATAAAGGGAAATAGCATGACTTTGGTCTTTGCTTACTTCACGCATATATTGAGCTGCAGAGCCATAAAGTGAAACCCTACAGCCAATGTGTCACAAAACATGCCTTCAAAATCAGGTAAACAATCACAGATGTAACACCTGGACCTGCATTTTGAGTCATGTAATTGGTTTTCCTGTCTGTTTCTTCCAAGTGCCAGGAGGACTGTTGTGAGGAAAGGAAAATGATAATGCAGGTAATCCACTAACATAACGATTAGAGAGTCACCCTGGACTCTGGAAGGTCAAACCTAGAACAATGTCTTTGCTTAAGCCTTTGATTATATGGCAGTTAGATTAATCACTTCTTGATTCATGCTAGAAACATCTAATCTTGACATAATTAAACTATATAAGATGTTAGAAATGAGTTCAACATCTAAAAGTTCTAAAAGTATACATGTGACTCAAAGTAAAAGTAAGAAACTAATTTTTGAAACCGAATGGGAGGAATGAAATATAATCAGTGACATTATAGTTTCTACACTGACCGGCGAGGCCACTCATCCAAGTAATGGAATCCCAACTCCCATGTTGCATGCAGCCTCGGACCCACACCTGTAATGTACAGTGGCAACCATGGTCTCATATTTCATATAATCTGCACTCTCTCATGTGTCTCTTAACTGTTATGAGCCTGTGGCCTGTTGCCACCCCCGCTCAATATGGCTGACCGTCTGAGTGATTGGCCCATTTATTCCCTCGATGTGCATCGATTTTGTCCTGACACAGCTGCAACCCCTCGTCTTGGAGCCCTACCTTGGACATATCCCTTTAATAGTGCTCTCCCATGTCACATTTCTGAATGGATGAGATCCATAATAGTAACATTTCTATGCTACTTACTTTAACAGATGCCCCCTCCGGTATGGAACCTCCCAACATTACATTTGGGGACTGGTGTCACACAATGCACCAGTGAATCTCCTGATCCATTTTGACCCTGTCTTGGAGATTTACCTACTCTTTTGCTCTCTTTTTCTTCCCATTGCCCCAGTTTATGTCATGTTATGTCACAGGTCTGCTATTACACACAGAGGAGCTACACAGGAAGAACTGTATCTTGCTGTCATCTGTGTTACTGTAATTTCACCCTTTTTCTCCCTTTTACCAACCCAGCGTGTGTCAAATGATGTTGTTCAAATGCTTCTCAGTGCACTGCATGCAAATCTGGTGAAGCAGTTTTACATTATTAACGGTTGTGTCCTGATGCATGAACATCTGATGCCTGATTGATTAATTTACTTTGTGCTTATAAAACAAGATCCAGCCTGAGTTGCAGCTTGCAACCCCTGCAAACAAAAAACAAACACCTCATTGCCAATGACAAATAAGATTTTTTAAGGTATATTGGGATAACTGTACAAAATTAATTTTGTTCTTTTTTAAAAAAAATCCTAATAATACAAGAATCTATATCTATAACTTAACTTATGTAACTTAACAACCATCCATCAGTCCTTCAATCCCATAAACCAAGCACCTATTTTGACTTTGATAAAATTGTTTCTCACCTCAAATAACTTTTCAATTAATACATTATACAATACAAAACATTAACAGGAAGCATCGCCATCCCATTAAACTTTACTATTCACGTTCAACGTGAGAGCTACACTATGACCTCTGTCTGATGCCAGCAAGCATACCACTGATTGAACATTAATGACTTTACCAGATCACCTCTATTGACTTCTTCCTTAGAACCCCTGGGTTAATAACATGGTGTTATTAATTTTTCATACTTTATTGAAGAGCTATTAGGAAGTGATTGCATGCACAGAGGGTGGGCACGGTAGACCGGAAATTCTCACTTGGGGTCCATGTTTGTGGGATAAGTGATATTAATGTTACATTGTGTCAACAACTGTGTCAATCAACTCTGTTTGTTCACACCCTTGGGTCCTTTATATGCAAATGATAGAAAAAAAAGTATCATTTGAATTTATTAGACCTTTATTTTACCAGTCAAGACATTAAGAACAATGATTTTATTCAGACTGACAGCCTGACAATATTAATGTAAACCAGCAAAGCCGTTTTGGGTTTTTATGTGCGGTATTTATTCAGTTTGTGCAACTCCACGATTTCTAGAAAGCTTTGATGGGACTGGAAAGTGTCTCCGTTGCTAGGTCGTTGGTAAGGCATGGACTACTTGCTGGAGTAGTAAACTGGGTTTCATTACATATAGGAGTTTACTGCTGTGACTGATTGTTTACCAGGTATTAGTCAGACGCCATGTATCTCCATGGAAATCAGATCAGAACAGAAATGGCAAGCAGAAAATGTGTATTTTAAGAAACAAATTGTTGCAAAATATTAATATCTTTTGGTTGTATACTTTACTTAAGTTGGTAAATGTTGTATTATCGCAATATTACATTCGAGGGTGAGCTTTAACTTATTATCTGCATTTCAGTGACGCTTATGGCCTGATCAAGTCACTGTTGTGGCAATAATGACATTAAAGCACACCCTCAAATGTAATATTGCTTAACTGCATGAGTTGTTATAAAAGTTTAAAATCAATATGCATGTCTTGTCAAAAACAACATGTCGCCCCAAGATGGTTTCAGACGCATTAACATTACTAATGTTTAGATTTGGGACTGCACACTCCCAGATCTCATTGTCAATAGAGAACCTTTACAAATGAGGCAAAACTGGATGTCTACAACTTAATGTGCTTTGCAGTAAATCTGTAACTCTTTTTCAAAGCATGGACCAACATCTCTCTGGAACCTTTCTTATTGCACGCTGTTAATTAAGAAGTACTATTCACTAGCTCAATGCAATGAAGTGGCAAATTCAAGTGAATTTTTCTTTGCTAGAGAGAAAAATAAATACATAAAAATGTTGTTGATCTTTTTGGATGTGTTAATACAGTGGAGAACTAAATGTACATTCTAATCTCCATGGGAAATTTTAATCTTTTGACTGGGAAAAATGGGGCTGAGTCTAGAAATGAACAGAGCAGAAAATGAAACTGACTTTTATCACTGTCATCAGAGCCAACCCTGGTCTCCCTGGGGCCATAAACAAACTGCTGCTATCTGTCATGGTCTTGACAACATCTTGAAATGCCACTTTGACATGGGTGTCCAGGGCCTTTGGGTAATCTGGAAAACCTACCCAACTAGCAGGGAGTACATATACAAAGCATCAATTAAATGAAAGGAACATATGGGTCAACACTCAAGTGAGTCTACATGTACATGATGGGATGGAGAGACACATGCATGACCAGAGCACTTGATGTCAGGTGGGCTCCAAAGTAAACCCAATCTGTCCACCAACAAGCCAACCACTTGACAAACATGTTTTAGAGAGGATGGAAAACCAGACAGTAACACCATACATTATCAGACTAATCTGAATCTGGTTTGATGGCCATTGATATGGCCAAGGGTATTGGACTCCATACAGGGACCTGAAGGGTGGCAAGGTGAGGCCGCTGCAAAAACACTACAAAGACATGAAAACTAACCACAAAAAGACACAAAACAACCCTAAAGAGATAAAAAAAAATACTTCAAACAGGCAAAATGACCATAAAGAAACACAAAATAACCACAAATAGAACAAATCCAACCACAAACACAAAATTACCAAATAGACAAAAAAAAAAAAAAAAAAAATGTCCAGAAACGACAGTGCCTGGGGTCAGGGGAACACCTTCTCACATAATCTGCCTCTGCCCATAGAACTAGGGTTAATATGCATAACCTTCTCTATTCAACATAACTGAGTGCAGTATACTGCGCTGGTTGATAAAGGGGTCTGGAAATATGCCAGTATTCACAGGGACCATACACACTGAGTAACTGGACACTTTGGGCAAAGTAAAGAAAAAAAACAAAAACAAATGAATGAGAAAATCCTCTCTCACATGGTGAATGAAAGTAATTAAAAACTGAGTGCATCTACTGTAGTTCACTCAAATGTGAAGCTGATTTACATTCAGAGAAAAAAGCATATCTAACCCTTTTAATGATTCTTTGTTACTGTACAAATACTAAAGAGTAGGTATGCAGCAAAATGAGAACCTGCTTTGCATGAGGAATATGCAGTGGGTGGATATGTGGATATAATAATATGAACACCTGTACAATATTTAGTATATATAGTAATTATACAATCTTTATAACATTGCCAGCACAAACTTCAGTCTAAAGAATTATAATTATTATGTACCACTGAGGTCTTTACTTTCAGTCGAGATTAATCAAGACCAACATATAGTGATCTGCATCACTTTAAAACAGTCCTCCATACAACCAATAAGGTATGATAAACTAATGTGATAGGCAATAGCAATGGAAAGTGGAAGTGAATTTTACACAATGAAAGTGTGACCTTTGAACTGAAATCCAGTCTCTGAAAATCTAAGTTCTGGACAAGAATATGTTCTTCACAGGAGATTCAAGTGGATTAAATGAACGTTTTGTTTCGTTCAGCATGTTTCTTTGTTTTTGTTTCTTTGCAGTGTTGCCATCCTTTAATCCTTTCAATAGAGTCACTTACAAAACATTGCTGCTTTTAACAACAGCGCTATTTTATTATTATTGTCTTTCTTTTCTGCTTTAACTTATGTTTGAGCATCTCAGATGACAGCAAACAGACATA
Source organism: Sciaenops ocellatus (assembly GCA_033000465.1). Classification (NCBI taxonomy): domain Eukaryota; kingdom Metazoa; phylum Chordata; class Actinopteri; family Sciaenidae; genus Sciaenops; species Sciaenops ocellatus. The sequence goes on along the minus strand of CP136871.1, from coordinate 18,045,556 downwards.
TCAGTGTCAGGTCTATGACAGATCTGCCTTGTTATAACTGGCTGTTGGGAGTTCCACATGGCCAAGAGGAACTTGGTTCACAGACGTTAAGCTTGCTGACTGTGCTCTTTTTTGTGTGTTGTTTTTCTTCAGTGCATATTAGTCGGCCTTTAGTCTTCAAGAACAACATTTTATCGTGCTGCATGCAACAGAGGTACACACCTGTATTAACAAGACGGTCTAACAGCTTCATAAAATATAGTACATTCATTAAAGAAAGTTGAAAGCTGATATACAGATTCATTACATTTTTAAAAGTTGACTTCCAGTGTGCCTATTCATATTTATTTGCATTTTACATATTTGTAGGACGTGACAATGTGGAGAAAGGAGAGAGTAACATTTTTATTGATGTGCTGTCATGCAGATTTGAGCACATTCTAAATGTCTAATTGATCAATCAGGTTGTTTGGTCGGAACTATTTCTAATAACATAACTTCTAAGCTCTGTTTATCAAATGCTGTGTAAAGTTACCATTCCATGCAGACTACAATATACTACATTATACAAAACATTAGGAAGTATCACCATCCTCCATCTACTATGATAAACTTCATAAACTAAACAACCACTGATTCAACATTAATGACTTTATCAGATCACCTCTATTGACTTCTTCCTTAGAACCCTTGGCTTAATAATATGGTGTCATAAATTTTTCATACTTTATTGAAGAACTATTAGGAAGTGATTGCATGCACAGTAGACCGGGAATTCTTGCTTGGGGTCCATGTTTGTGGGATAAGTGATATTAATGTTACACTGTGTAGACAACTGTGTCAATCAACTCTGGTTGTTAGTCCCTTGGGTTCTCTGTATGCAAATAAAAGAAAAAATATCCTCTTTGAATTTGTTTTACCTTTATATTATCAGGCAATGATGGCCTGAAAATGTTAATGTTAACACATTAATACTTAGTAACATAAATCAACAATTACAAAAAGCTGTTTTCAATTATCATGTCGTATAATCATTATTTTGTAAAATGTTCAATGAACAGTGATTGGGATGACAGTTTCACCATATGTTTTGTAAATTGTTTGAACAAATATTCTCAACATAATAATTATGTGTGGAGAAAAATTCATCAAGAGCAGGCACGTTTCTAAGATAAAGTCGTGTTTGGAAATGTTTCTAAATAAAACATGCAAATCTTTGCAAATAAAATTATTCAATTGGACAATTCAGATAATTATGGTATAAATTCAGTATAATAATATCCTTTAAATATATCTTTAAATTAACTAATTTAAGAAGGCATGTGGTGTCCAAACGTTAAGTACTTATACATAGTATATTCATGGTACTGCTTTATGAGCATTGCTGATATTAAATTGGAAACTGTATAAACCCTAAAAGGACAGAAGAAAACTTTGTATGCATTATTTTAATCAACTAAATATGATAAAGTATAGTCTAAATAATTGCTTTTTCCAATTCAGGTTGGAGCCACATTGTTATAATCTAGCCTGGAAGAAGGCTCTATTAGGCATCAGCTGCTGGCTTTGTCAGCACGACACCAAAGTGAGCGCAGTGTCAGCAAGACAATAATGTCATAGCTGCTGGTTAACCGTATATTGGTGATTGATTTTCTCAGTTCCTCAGTATCTGGAATTAGAAGGTGCATATATATAGTATGACTTTACATGCTTTCCTTTAGGCAGGCACTACTAGTATTTTCACAATTGGAATCTGTATTTTTTTTTCTTGATGTCAAAAGCATGTGGATTTGTAAGGCCTTGTAATGAAAGATAGACGCTCAAGGCGAGTACATCAAAGAACCATTGAAGAAGAATGTGTGGTAAATGACATTCAGCTGTGAGTGGAAATTATTTCAATGCCTCATCCATCTTGTCTTCACAAGGGCGAACCACTTACCTGTAGCTATCAAATTAATGGTTTAGATCCATTAGATTGATTTAAAAAACACAGTGTTTCTACTCTTATTCATATGCACTAAGTTGTAATTCTAGCCACTGAGCCTCTCCCTTGGACAATCTCACTTCACCGCGTCGATCCAACCAATTGACTGCATCATGGGCGGTCACAGTAAACTGTCTGTTCACTGAAGGGTTTCTGGGTTTCAGGGGCTTAATTGGTATAAATATTACATTATTTTCCTACACAGTGGCAAATTATTGAACCTATTCCTAAATATTAACAAGCAAACTGCCACTCAGCTATAAGTGTATAAGTCTTATGAGCTTTCTGTATAAACTGTAGACTACCTTGAGAGGAAGAGCAAAATGGATTTTGAAAAGCCAGATTAGGTACTGATCATGTGTAATGGAAGTAACAGGCACTTCTATTACAAGTGCAAAAATTAAGGACAATAGGTTACATTTGTTTGCTACTACATTAATAGGGAACGTCTTCAATAAAGGTTGTTAAATTCTGGTGTTAATGGGAAGTTGTGTTTTATCAAACACTTATTGGCCATGCTTGGATTAATGAATATACAAGTATACATGGTTTTCACAACAATTTGGTGTGAAGCAAAATGTTTTTGTCTCAAACGTAGCTCTCCATTTGATTTAGCTCTTTAGATTAAATCTTCTAGCTCGCGAAGTAAAGTTAATGATCAGATTGTAAGCACATTATTATGTGCGGCTGATGTAGCATATTTTTGCAAAATAGTGCTGGAAATGGAGACTAGTGTTAAATCAAAACAAAAATAGTACATTTAAGACAAACAATTATTGGAGAGAAGTTCAGTTCTTTTTAATCTTGGTATCGGTATAAATATCTTAGCTTGATGGTGGATGGGCAGATGACATGTAAAGTAGCTTGTAGTAACCCATTAGGGTTAGGCACAGAGATAAATTACACAGAAATAGAATAAAAACAATTTATCAGTCAGTAGTTTGACTTTTTTTTTGTCATATCTGAAAATATGTCAAAGCTCCAGACATTGTGAATTTAGGGTAGTCTCTAATTTAGTCATAGTATCAAATTTATTTAATATACTTGAGCATGATAATTAGGATATTTTCTGCACAAGTAGTGTTTATTTCAGCACTTCATGTGAAAACACTACATCTACATCATCATGTGCATCATCAAGCATTCATGTATCCTGTTTGCAATTTTATTTTTTAAACAGTCTTTTCACTTGTTATGCAGACACTGGGGACTGTTAGGCATATTTCTGCATCTCGGACAGATGCTGTTTTCTACTGCTGACTTACTGCATGTGGAGGTGGAGGCGGGAAAGAGAAAGGAAGGTGACTCAGAGCAAATTAAAAAAAAAAAAAAAAAGACACAATATCAGACAAGGATTCTCTTTGAATGTGCAAGCTCTCATGGTGGTCTATTTCTATCTGTTGTTCTCATAAATTTAAACATCAACAGAGTAGTCCAATTGAGATTAGGGCAGAGTGATTTGGCCCTCTGTACATATCAGGTTAACATGACATATGGCTATTGAGTGGAACTTTTGATGATAAAATGGGTTGCGTTTATCCTGATGTCATAAATAACACAGAAAATATTATATTGTCATTTTTGTTTGTTTTCATTTTGCACAAGCCAAAAGGTACAACAATGTCACAGAAATGTTTACTGACAAGGCACAAATATTAAATACCAAACACCACCAAACACAACCTTTAACTGCATACACTACCTGTTGTCAGTTATATTTGAAATGCTGATGTACAGAGGCTTTTTTCCATGGTGTTACTTGTGAGACAACACATGAAAAGCTTTGGCTCCCTTCAGTCCAAATGAATTACAGCCCCATTATGTTTTTGCATTGCTTAATGTTTTAAAGTCATTATCAGTCATCATCTGCTCTGGGATAATTTTGATGTATGACAGTGATTATCACAAATTACTTGTTTGTATTGATTTGTGTATTCATTTTTAATGTGACAGCAGTTCTGGCAACATGTGATAAATACAGAATGTGCACATCATAGGCATACTTGGAAAAGATGCAGGTTTCCATCAAAGCACATACACACCCACAAGACAAATGAGGAAACACAACATCCATCACTGTTGTGTCCTCAGGGCCCTGTCAGCATCCTAGCACAAGAATTTGTATCCATGCTTTGCTATAAAGTCTTGCACCAAATATGTCAGCAAAAAAAGGGTCACAGTCCATTATTGTACCATTCCTTTCTAATTCTGAACCAAGCATCCTATTCTCTTTCCACATGTCATATCCAACCAGGAGCTACCCCTCAATTTCAGCTTTTATCTGGCAATGGATTGATATTTTTGTTCACTTTTTGTTTCAACCCAGAACCCATGCAGAGAGTATTTCCTTTTAGTCTCAGCTACTGACACAAGACAAGCTTTGTTAAAGCAAAACCTGTGGCAGGGCCCGATTACAAACAGAAGCATTCCTCCCCGCCACCCAAGTGACACCTTAGGGGAAGGTTGTTGAGATGAAAAAAAGACAGGCCCTCATGTCTCATAGTGACAGCACCCATGACCCATGACTGTCTATGACATTTTAGGTCCCTGGTACCCCATGGTAGATCATCTCCAGCCAGCCTGAGGTCAGCCTCGGGGCACATTTGTCTAGCTCGACTGGCCAGTTGATTTTACAAGCACTTGGCTTTCGAGCAAAGCAATGAATTTGGTGTTTCAGTTCCCTTTAGAGTCTGTCTATATTTGTCATTTTGCAAATTTCACTCTCAATACCGAGTTGAATCTGTTACAACTTGTTGTAAAAAGGAGTAGTAGATATTCTAGAGTCACAGAGGATCTGTGTCCTTAGCCTCAGACTGTGTCCATCATTTTAATACAGATTAAAGGCATTAAAGTTTCTTGCATAATGTTGCAAAGCCCTGAATGCTGTCGCCCAGGCAAACCCTTCAGCAATAAGTAATTATTAATAATTTTAATGTAGAGTGGGCATTTATTTTCAAGGATCACCAGTCAGTTAGTTGGTGTGCATGCTTCTTAGTGCACGGTGTCATATGTTTGAGATTTTTCCTGTTGTCTCATGTCTGATGTGTAATTTGAATTTACTTTGTATCATGAGAAGCAGTTTTTAAGTATTTTTAGAATATAATCGTCTTCTTTCACTTGAAACCTGAAATAGGAATTCTCTAGGGACATCTCCTATTCAGCTCTCTTTGGAAGTGATTCGGCTCATGAGATGATGATGTAACACCTTTAGAGTTTCCTGCTGAGAAACAAATAGCAATTGTCACCATTTATGCCTTGTCAGCGTGTCTGTTAAATAGGACACAACCGCCTGGGGGGGTCAGACCTCTTTGTCTTTACTAATGTGAGCAACTGCTCAGTGGGACTGTTTGGATTTAAGACAGTGATAAAGGTTTTGTTGCACACTAAAAGCTGCTCTAAACTGCAACTTGTTTCAGATATAAATCATGGGAATACAGACAATACGCAATCTCCCTGGGGAATGACCATCCCCCAGTATATGAAATATGGAACCCTTCCAAATATTTGTAATTACCAGCCATCAAAAAAGAAAGCTAAGTCCTCATGCACCTCCTGCTTCATGTTGGTTTACACGTCAACCAGCAGTGAACACAACAGCTGTGGATAGCTTGTGAGCATTAACCAACATTTTTGGCCATTCTGAATCATCTGAGCACAATGCACAGTTGGTTACTCACAAGTCTGCTACACAGGTAAAACAGTCAGTGCTAATGAACACATCTGGTGTGGTGTTTCTCAGTATAAAAGTCTGGAGGATGATCCAAGATTCCCTCAACTGGTTTTCAGTTTAGAAATTGGTCTGTAGTTGAGTTTTCAATAAACTTTGTAGCTGTGAACCAACCAAGTTATGACTGGGTTACTGGTAAAAACCCACACATGCTCACAGGTGGCATTTCTGTGCACTGAGGTGTGCAATGTCTGTGGCACATGGTTCTCACTGCTCTGTGTTTTGAGTGCATTTTGATTTTGCATCCAACATGTATTGTAGCTTCTGGTCAAAGAGGTATGACTGACTATTTTTCTTTTTTCAGAATATGCTTATATACAGACCAAGCATCAGGTGTGTGTGCATTTGGATACAAATAGGAGTTGATACAAGTACAGCTTGTGGGGGAGGTAGAATGGGACGTCCACTAATCAGATGATCGGCGGTTTGATCACCGGCTCCTCCAGTCTGCGTGTCGAAGTGTCCTTGGGAAAGATACTGAACCCCAAATTGCTCCCGAATGCTGCGACATCAGTGTGTCAATGCGTATAAATCATCTAAGTTGGCGTCTTGCATGGCAGCCAATGCCATCACAGTAGGAATGTGTGTGAATGGGTGAATGAGATATGTAGTGTTAAAGTGCTTTGAAGGGTCGGAAGACTATAGACTAGGCACTATATAAGTACATTTACCATTTACAGCTGTTTCCATAGCAACACTGAACATTATTTTAATGTGCTGATGACTGTATGTTATCCTTAACCATCAAAACTAAATATATGTATATGGGGTGGGGGTGAAAACACTCAATTAAACAGAGACAGAAACCATGTAGAGTATTTTTTAACCTTATTAAATGTTGTTAATTTGCTATGTTGTTCTTAAAGGTGTTGCATCACAAAACACAAAATTGCTAGATGGTGATAAGCGATAGCAAATAAGGCAACAAAATAAGCTGGAAAAAAAATAAAAAGAATTGATCGATTTCAAATGCCACACTTTTTTGTCTTTTTTAATGAGGGCATAAAATATCTTGTTACATGATGATCCCAGAGCTACAGGGTCTTTATTCACCCAATAATATCTTGGGCTTGTCTGGCCCCTGCTTCACTGCCTCCCTACTCAGGGGAATTTCACACTGGCTGGAGCCCTGGCTGTAATGAGGAGGTAGCAGTATCTGCAGAAGAGAAACACCATGAACCTGCAGAGTCTGCTCTAATAAAACAGAAAGATAAAAAAAAAAAAAAAAAAAAATGATATGGGCCTGGGTAAACAGGAGCAGGTTGTTAACTGGTTTACTGACATACACAACACATTCTGTCATATTTGATTGACATCGTCAAACAGGAAGACTTGGAAGAAAATATTGATAACGTGTGTCTAGTGTTTTGCTCAGCTTAAACCTTAAGCCTCATATGGCCACAATTTGTCAAGGTGGGTAAAATTGCAAACTGAGGTTGTTTAACTTGATTTAACTGTATTCATTCAATAAAAAAAATAAATACATCATTTTTCTTTGAGTTATACTATAAGAAGTTCTGTAGGATTAGCATCTAGTATAAAATTAAACTGGCAACAAGGTGAAAAACATTTCTGTTTTGCTACCTAACTTGGCTTACTATTTAAAATTGACACAGCACACATTATTCAACATCAAATTTCTTTGATGCAACATGTTAGATATTCATGCTGTCTAACTACCTTTGTTTCATCTGTCTGCTCCAGAGAATGTATTCAGTCAAACTTTTTGCCAGCCTCAGTGCAGAGGAGGGTTTGTTTGTTTTCTCTGCATAGCACGAGTGGGCGGTGGGTTTATGGTATCCTCACAATACTTGTGTGAGGATACCATGATCCACTGAAGGACCAGAGCGTGCAAGAGAGAGCATTACCTCTTGTGATCATATACAGACACCACTGTGGATTTGGAATGAACACTATAGAAGTGCATGGAAAGCTATACATACACTTAACATTCGACATTTTTTGTTTTTGCTCTCATATTTCACAAGTTGAAATAAAAGATCATAGACTTCTATGCACACAAAAGGCTTATTCCTCCCAATTTTTGTTCTTAAATCTGTTGACATTTGTTTTGGTGCACACTTCTCTTTTGCCAAGATAATCCACCCAGGTTTGGTATATCAAGATGCTGAATAAACAATTACAGTCACAAAAAGGGAAAAAAAAAGAAAGAAATTGCAAAATTGCAGTTTTGTCTTGTTTTTATTTAATCAAACAGGAAAATAAAACTGCATAAAACACACTGTAACACAGAACAAAATAAAAGTAATCAAAACCATCTTGTTAGACTTTCCAGAGTTAGTAGTGGAAAAAGCTCAGTCACTCACGCTGATATGCCTCTCTGATGCCCTCCCACTCCGTCGTCCCTGGAGTCCAGGACAGAGCCACTGTAAATCGCTTTATTACTGTAATTACTGTCTTCAAACTAGCCTTCATCAGATGCTGCTGATGCTCACCCACCTCCAGATCTGGCACCCTAGTTACCGGCCTCAAACCTAGGGGTAATTTGGACCAGCAGCAAGGGTGTGTAGCCAAAATATAAACATATGTCTATGGACCAATAGAGAGAGGACCAAAAGTTAGTGTCTTAACTCATACCAGAGCTTGTTTATTACTGAGCTATGCATAATTTCATACAATTCACAGTCACTGTGTCTCTAAACTCTCTGATGAAAGTGCATGTTAACGTATACAAAAACGTTTAATTATGCACTGAACTATTTCACATGGAGCTATCGATTTCTTTTGCCCAGGAGGGCAAAGTCAACTGCCTTACTCTGCCTCAGATACTGATGGATGGAATACCTATCACAGAAACCCACTTCTAATTCTAACTAAATAAAAAAAGCATGTATTGTAGTCCTTAGATCGTATACATCACAACAAATCTATTTCTAGCAAAGGGTGGACAAAAGTGACAGTTAAAGGATTTGAGGTTGTGTAGGGATATCAATCAATCAATCAATCAAACTTTATTTATAAAGCACTTTTCATACATTAAAAACGTAGCACAAAGTGCTTTACATGCTTAAAAGCAGCCCCCCCCCCCCCCACAACAGCACATAAACACGTACATACACATTCGGACAAAAACAAGCACACAGGAACACAAGCACACACACACACACACACACAAATAAAGTAACTTAGAAACATGTGGCTGAGTACAGAGGAGCCAGGTCAGAAAACGCCATCACAGGAGGCCGTCTGCACCGGGCGCTGCTCATGGCCCACGACCAGGACCCCTCCACCCGGGCGCCCACCCAGCCACAGGCCAGCGAGGGGCCCACAGCAGTGGAACACTGCCGCAGCGCCCCCCTCGGCCAAGCCGATGTTCGCCACGAGTCAGAGACATCCCAGCCAGAGCCGATCACAGCCCCCAGCGCAGACGGCCCCCACCGAGGAAACACTGGAGATATGGAATAAAAGCATAAAACTACTGGAGATAAGGAATAAATGCATAAAACTACATAGGCTAAGAACATAAAATAAACAAATAGATAAAATAAAATAAATAGCATAGAAATAGCTAAAATGAACTCTGTCATAAAGAGTAACAAGAATAGGAATAACAGAATAAAATTGACTGAAATAAATAAATTAATAAATAAATACAGCATCAGTTAAAAGCCAAATTAAATAGATGGGTCTTGAGCCTGTTTTTAAAAATATCAATACTCTCTGCGGCCCTCAGGTCCTCCGGCAGGCTATTCCACAGACGGGGGCCATAGTGCTGAAAAGATGCCTCACCGTAGGTTCGTGTTCTAACTTTGGGGATTATTAAAAGGCCAGTGCCGGAGGATCTAAGGGCGCGGGAGGGTTCATATGGTAAAAGCAATTCTGAAAGATAAGAAGGTCCAAGACCCCTAAGACACTTAAAAACCATTAAAAGCACCTTAAAATCAATCCTAAAACACACAGGGAGCCAATGCAGTGATTTTAAAACCGGTGTAATATGTGCCCGCTTTCTGGTCTTCGTCAGCACACGTGCTGCAGAGTTCTGTAAAAGTTGTAAACCTGAGATGGTTTTTTTTGGAAGACCAGAAAGCAGGGCGTTACAGTAGTCAATACGACTGGAGATAAAAGCATGCATTAGTGTCTCCGTGTCAGCACGAGAGAGAAAGGGGCAGACTCTGGCTATGTTCTTTAAATGGTAAAATCCTGTTTTTGTTACATGTTTAATATGTGGAATAAAATTGAGCTCAGAGTCAAAGATGACGCCCAGATTCTTTACCTGATCAGATGGATTTAAAGACAGTGTTTGAAGTTTTGGTAAAAGTTTCTCTCTCTGCGCCTTAGGATCGATAATTAAAACCTCAGTCTTGTCCTGGTTGAGCTGTAAGAAGTTTTCTGCCATCCAGGAGTTGATGTCTGAAATACATTTAAAAAGGGCATCAATTGGCCCTGTGTCATCAGGGGACATGGATATGTACAGCTGTGTGTCGTCCGCATAGCTGTGGAAATTGATACCATGCCCCCTGATGACATTTCCCAGTGGGAGCATGTATAAGTTAAAAAGTACAGGACCTAAAATTGAACCTTGGGGAACACCACATTTAATTTCATGAATCTTTGAGGAGCATGAGTCCAAACTTACGAAAAATTTTCTATCTGTGAGATAAGAACTGAACCATTGAAGGACAGTACCAGAGAGGCTGACCAGGTGCCTTAGTCTGTTTAAAAGAATCAGGTGATCTACTGTATCAAAAGCAGCGCTTAGATCCAGTAGCACAAGGACTGTAAGCTTGTGTGAGTCCAAGTTGCACCTAAGATCATTAACAATTTTCAATAGTGCGGTCTCTGTACTGTGGTTCGTCCTAAATCCAGATTGAAATTTCTCAAAAACAGAACGGTTACTTAAAAGATCATTCAACTGAATAAAAACAAGTTTTTCTAAAATTTTACTTAAAAATGGTAAGTTGGACACTGGTCTATAGTTATTAAGAACATTAGGATCCAAACTGTTCTTCTTCAGAAGGGGTCAGAAGGGGTCTGATATGGAAAATAAGTTCCATAAATCAGAAAGGTCTTATTAGATGTTTTAAATCTGGCTCCAGATTACTATGCAATAGGCTATACATTTTTTGCATACTTATAATCCCACAACACATTTATGTAATATGAATTATGCATTCACAAAGCTTTACACACAGATAAATTGTAAAATGTTTTTAACTACAGTAAGTAATTACCCTTTAATTTTAAGTACCTAAAGGGTAGTTCAAAAGTACGCCCCAAACACAAATTTACTGTCCCTTATGCCCCAGTTCTTTCCCTCTTTGCATCCATTGTTAGTATTTATGTTGAAATGTGTTCTAAATTTCATTTGCCGGCTAACATGACCTTAATTTTAAAATGACAAATGACAAAGTAACATGTTTTTTGAATAATTAAATGATGAAAAATAATGAAAATAAAAAAAAAACATTCAAGCCCTTGAGTTAGTATTTTGTTCAACAAGCAGAACTTTCAGTGTTCATTTAACAAAAGAAGGAAACACGTTGCCAGTGTGTTCATACTTATCAGTTAATGTAACACTGGGAGACAGTTTTTCACAGAATCCCCAGAGCCAAATCAGCCAAGTCTGAGACTTTGCAAACATCACTTCCCAATTCATCAGTTATAATAGAATATATACTTGCTTTTTTTTATAACACCTCTCAAGATCCTCTGTTTCCCTCTTTGTTTACAAGTATCCATATACATGTTACCTGCTTGACCTGATCATTTAGTTCAGGGATACATTTAAATGAGTGATGAGCTATGCTTGTAGCTTCCATCAGAAACAGCAAACACAGAAAGCATTTATCTCTATTGCACAGCTCTTTATAAACTTTTATATAGGCTTTAATGAGCCTTTTTATGAACTCCGAAAAGGCTGTTACATGCTTTTTTACTGACTAGCATCCATCTGGTCACTTGTAAGCAGTTGGTATTCTGACTAACGTGTATACAATGATCTCATTTATTAATATCCATTCTACTGTTGTATAAAATATAATTATTATTATATTAATGAGAATTTGACAAAAGAAAAGAACATTCAGCTACAGGTGACAAGTACTCAATGCACAGTGTAATGTAACATGATTTAATAGAGTACAGTATACAAAGACATTATTTTACTGTGGTATACGTAAGAAGCATTTAGAGGTCTTATGTTTTCTCAATCTGTCATTGGCCCTTTACTCTAGTATCGCTAAGACCTTCCTGCTTGTACTCCATCTTCTAAAAAAAAATCAATACTGAAAATGAGATGAAACCGCCTGCAGCAGAGCCACGTATCAGCATGTCTTTTCATGTTGTCATATATGGTGAAGCAGAAAACATGTCTGTTGCTAGCAGAAAAAAAAAAAATAGATCACTAAATAGACTTACAATTGCATTCTCTCTCACTCTCTCTCTCTCTCTCTCTATCTCTCTCTCCCGGACACATGGTCAAGTTGCTTAGCTATGTTCTGTAGATTCCTTGGGGAGGCTTTGTAATAGACCATCAGCCACAGCTTTGGGGCTTGGCTATCAGCAATCAGCCCTGCTGAATCACATTTTAGCTAAAGAAAATGGGACATACTGACACACTGTATGCTGCTGACAAAGCGAATGTACTTAAAGCGTCAATGACTGGTAGAAGTCTTGATTAGAGGAACGCGTGCCTAGCAAAAAAGGTTGCAACATAGTGCTTGTAATGAAAGCAGTAACTGCCTGTTCAGATATTATCTTTTGATTTTGACTGGTTCTTTTTGTCAACCCAAAGAGTCACTATGGAAATATCTCTTGAACATCTGTCAGTTGCACTGTGTAAATCTGCTGCCTGATGTTGGCAGTGGACAGTATCCAGTAACTATAGCCGTAAAGCCCAAAATGCAATAAGAATAAATTCTGATGCTGCTGACAGGGGATGTGAAGCCTGAAGGGTTCAGCTCAAAAGAGATCTGAATGCTGCTGTTATTATTAAATGCATACCATACTGTAAATAAAGGTGCAACATCCACAACTGTGGATAAAAGTCATCTGACCATTTTTCAGGTATTTCTCCAGCGTCTGCTCTTTTTGTCAAGATGGGTCAAAGTGACTTTATGGTGCAGGGATAATGAATATAGTGATGCCAGTGAAATGCCAAGAAATACAAAAATTGTACACAAGTATGCACAAAATATGATGCAATATTTTTCGTCTAAATACTAAAAATGTTGTTCTTCGAATGTCTCCTTTTAGCTTTGGTTTTGGTCTCCACCGAAAGGGGGAGGGAATTATCTGGCTCTGTAACAGCTACATACTGAACTGTGTTCACCATCTCATTGTTTACTTTGTTAGTCTGGCTTTTGTGGCTGGACAGGTATCTGCTGCATAGATACTGTATATGTGACCGTTACTCAAAGTCATACTAATTATGTGGCTCCCAATTGTGGCCCTAAATAACCAAATAATATAATAATACATCTTCATGCCAGCTCCTGTCTCATAATAGACAAGCTCTCTTAGCTTTATTAGCCTAATAAAGGAACAAAATAAACACAGAAAAGGTCAGCTGCGTAATTGCTTTGTTAAATCAGAAAACACACTCCATTTAAACGTGACAGAATCACAATAAAACTCATCAAAACTATCTTGGTTAGACTCCCCAGTGTTCAAACAATCACTAACTCTGGTTTGGACAAAATAATAATTCAGAGTTAGTTGTGAAAAATACTCACATGGTCATGCTGTTGCTGCTTCTCTGATGCCCCTCCACTTCTCTGTCGTTCCTAAAGTCAGAGTCCAGGACAGAGCCACTGTAAATCACCTTGTTATTACTGTAATTACTGTCATCAAACTGGCCTCCATTCTCTGGGATGCTTTTGAGCTCGGATCCATTGTCCACTCACCCTCCTCCAGATCTGGTGCCCATTTCAGAAACTAATGGGGCTGCTAAGTTAGCTGCACAGCTAACTGAACTAACTAGCACCAGTAATGATGGCCCTGTTTTATAAATGTTTAAATTCAACAGTTGGAAAGTCATCTTGATTAATGCATATTGCACCTATAATCCATTGTTAATATAAAAATATTGATCATAGTAGCTTTAAAATAAAAAACAATCAACAATTTTCTATTAAACAGCAAATGTTTTCAGTTATGAACACATTTTATTTTTCACATCAACTTAATTGATGAGAATAAACAAGATTCTGTGATGGCATATCTTTCGAGTAAAAGGAACAAACCTAGCACTGACACTGACATTTTCACCCATAGCCAAATTGGACATTTGTATGAGAGTGAATGATACAATCTGACTGAGCTAAAGAGCTATATGTATACACACATACACACACACACACACACACACACACACACACACACACACACACACACACATACACGCACACACACACACACACACACACACAAACCATTGTATCAAAAGATTGCATTGTTTAAGCCAATTAAATAGAAACAGCACATCTCATATGTATCTCTCTCTCAACTGCCCTTTAAGAACTACATGAGCAATACCAAGAGACAGAAAAACAGAGAGAAAAGAGAATAAAGAATACAGGGAATCTACCAACTTGAAACCAATAAATATGAGTTTGGAAGTGATTGAATTTGAGTCAGAGGCCGATTCATGAGACTCTTTGCACTGAAAATCCTTCTCAGAGAATTCAGGTTTCTGCACACTTATTTTGTACACCACAATTGCTCTTGTTTGAACACAGACCATAAGTGTCTGCTCAGCCTTCTCTCTCCCTGTATTCACAGGTGATTTATATAGCAAGTGAAAAGCCCAGTCAAGTGACTTATTGAAAGATGGGAGTTTGAATCCTATTTGTCTCCCATGAGCTTTGAGTGCACCCCTGTAATGTGTGCTGTCTTCAGGCTGGGTTGAACAGGAATTAGCCATTTCTCTCTTCCCTCTGTCTCAGTACTTAATAATAATGTTGTACTCTTTCTCACTTTCTTTATCCTTTGTGGTGTTCCAGACTTTAACTTATCCTGTGAAAGGGTCGGATGTCATTTAGTTTATTTTACTTTGGTCAAGGTGTAATGTGTTCCATTAGCCACAACTCTCCTCTCTATGTCCGTGTCCTCTCTCTTGTTGTCAGATCAATGCCGTTCATTGTACATATTAAATAAATGCACTAAGACTAAAGACTTTTAGGCAGCATCATTGTTCCCACAGCAATGCATAAGCAATAGAATAGGACGTTGTAAACTGTCTCAAAATGAGCACCAAAGTAACTGTGTTTGAAGCTAAGAAGGGTGTTGGAAACAGATTGGAGCATACAACGTGGCATGGCAGCAGCTGCTCCAGTGCTCTCTGCCTCTGTGATGACTGTCAGTGAAGTCAGCTAAACTCCTTTTAAACCAAACGGTGGTACAACATGAGACTCATGTAGGTTTATAGCCTATATGAGTTGAAAAAAGAAAATAAAACCAATAGTTGGGTACAGCCCCACAAAGATAAAAACTTGGGCTGGGTTAAAAGTGAATCCTGCTTGATAGGACAGGATTCTTCTTGAACATTGATCAAAAAAGACTGTACAGTGTTATTTTAGTAAAGAATTACTTAAAAGTCACTTGATCTGTCACAGAGGCCCTCACACTGAGACTCTAAAAGCAAGGCTGAAGCATTTTTACACAATTTCAAATCAAATAGGCAAGGAATGAGTAAGTGGTTTAGCAATTATGGTGACATTAATGGAACACGATATGCCCGGCTATGCTGAGAAAACCAGTACATCCATGCTAAAGCTGACTTATGTCACAAAACAAATTTTAGTTGAAAGTGGGGTTGTTTTCCATGTCATCGCCGTAAGCCTTGATGTCATGCTGTCACAACAAAAGCTATTTGCAGCTATGCTGTACCTTATGGTGTTATGAAACCATTTATAAATTAGGAAATGCAGCATTAAAAATGTGTTACTGTTATGTGACACTTTTATTAGAATTGAGAACTATTGAGAACTCTGCAAAATGACCCTAAATATGTGTTTTGTGATTTGATTTCCCTAGGATGTTCAGGTCCACTTGACTTTGGTAAGTACAAGGATGGAACTTTCTCCCACAGTGAGGCATTTTAATCTGAAAATGGGGAAAACATGAAAACATGGCCTTGCTTCGACCTAACATGCCTCTTGTGTTTCCCAGGGATTGGGAGGAACAGGTTTGACACACCCATAGCTGCAGGACTGGACTCTGTATTACCTTGTGACGCAGGCTGGTGGTGAAAGCCACCTGTTCCTGCCTTGATGTAGGTAGTTCAGGTTTTTTTATAGGTAAAAGGGTAAATGGGAAACTTGCATGGTCAAAAAAAACATATTTTTTCTTCCTGACAGAACATATGCTTACTCTGGCGATGAGTGTAAATGCACAAGGCCTATCTATAGCTAACTTAAACTACCTGAAAATGATTTTTTTCCTACAAGTAAAGAGAAGCATCCTTATTCATCTATGTTTGTTTTAAATTGTTGTTTGTCCAAATTTAGTAATATGGAGTCTTTTGTGACGGTCCTTTTCTATTGTTTCTTTCCTCAATCATTTTTTTTGTTTGTTTGTTTGTTTCTTCTCATTACCTAGCAAAGGTTTTTTGGTATTATTGCAGGTCTCTGTGAATAGGCCAGTGAGCAGATGGCAGTGGTATAGGGTTATTATCCAAGAACAAAAAGGCTAATTGAGCCGATGGCTGATGCGAAAAAAAATGATGCAGGGATAAAAGGAGGCTTGCCCTGTGATTTTGAAAATCGAAAGGGGAATGTGTTTGGGGCATGTGAAATATAAAATAGATTTAGGCCTACAATTCACTATTGTCCTCCTGAGTCTTTATTGTGCCAGTAACTGGAAGAGCTTGCACAAAGCTTTGCAATGGTGTGGTTTTTGGTTCGCAAACTTTTGCCAGAAAGAAGTCTTAGATATTTGGTTTTCTGGACATTCTTTTGGAAAGGGCATCATGGACACTCAATTCACTCTTCTAAATGACATGCCTTAGTCAGCTAGCATATGTGTATTTGCCCATCACATCTGCCAGTGTGAGAAAACTGGAAATGTCCACTTCTGCAAAAGAACCTGCTGTATTCACCACTACTTTCTCTCTCTCCTTCAGTATTATCACATGTTAAACAAGTTTATTTTCACTTTGTTCCGTCTCCTGTTCCCTTTTTTCCTTTCAATTGTTCAATACATCATTTTTGATTTTAATATAAGCTCCCTGAGTGTGGATATTTAGGCCTACTAGTGGTGATTGTATTTTATGCTTTTTTTCCCTCATTTATAGTGGATTAAGGATGAAATCCTGTCTTCTAAAGTATATAAGCTGCTGCCTATTGTCAGTTTTCTGCTCATTCTGCTAATCCCTGGTTGACAGCTTCTGCTTTGCAAAGACCTTGTGTGTGGGTCTCTCTATCTCTCTCTCTCTTTTCCTGTCTCCTACTTTGTACAAAAGCATCCCACTCTATATTTTGTCCCTCATAGATTGCTGCTAATTTTCATATAGAACATAGAACAAAAATCTGAAATGCTGAAAATAAGTGTTGGATTGTATATTGAAATTCATTTATGCAAATGTTCTCTTATTTTCTAACACAGCCTTTCTTTGATATTGTGAACGTACCACTGCACTTAGCTCAGAAATATTCACTCAAAAGTCAAGGAAGGGATAGAAGCAATATTTAAGAATAGGGGCAAAATTCACCTTGATTTTGCTGACTAATTATTGCAAGAATGGCATGCCCTCCTACCTCTGCCATTCTGTCTCATGAAAAATGGATGAAACCAAGGTCATGTTAGGGGAGGTAGCTCAGGGTCTACTTCATGTTGGCGGAGACTGGCGGAGGATTTCACCACAAGTTAAAACATGTCTAATAGAAGACTTTAACCTTGACCTAAGCGTCACATCATCTAATCATGCCTGACTGGTCTCTGGGGCTGACTCACCTATCAGTTCCTCAGCACGGTCATGTGTGACCACACATACAACAATACCTAAAAGTCTGTGCACTCTTGCACACATATAGCCTTATAAAATAAAGTTGGACATAATGAGCCTGAAAAGTGAAAGGTAATGCTATAAAAAAAAAATACAATGAGCGTGATTTTGCTGCTCTTCAAAGAATAACAATCTAATCGTTTGCATGGCTGGTTAATTTGATTTGGTGTCAGCCTCTGTGTCAATGAATTATATTTGTTCGACACAGTCTGAATAAACACGTCAACAGAACTCAGTGTTTGTTTATAAGTTAAGAGGCACTCTATCCTTTGTGTTTCATATTATAGATAAAATGGAAAACATTTAAATTCTTCTTCTTTTTTTTTTTTTTTTTAAGTAAACTGTATAGACAGGCTGTCTGTCTGGCTAATAAAAAAGCAGGCAAAGACGTGGACTGCTGGTGGACCTGAGGCGGGTTGAATGACACCTGGGTGCTCAAACAAGCCACGTGTAATGGCACCCACCTGAGCCGAAAACTGTTATTAGTACCAGGCTGAAAACATGTTTATTTCTGCTGTGACATTAATGAAACCCAAGTGGCCATTTGAAGAACTGCAGTTTTTGACACTTACACATTGGCTTCATTTCACAACCATGGAGGTCGGCACTTAGTGAACTTAAAGCACAATTACACTTAGAATTTCCAACTAGAGTAACTCTTTCAGGAGGCAGAGGAGAGCTGTCAAGCATAGGAGTCTTGCCCAACCCCTTTATAGCCAAATCACTTTAACTTTGCTATATACAGTATGAAGTCATCCAATATGATTAGCAGGTCTGACTATTATGGTAATGTTTTTGCTATCATTTTGTCAGAGCATTATGGTGAATTTCTTGTCATAAAACCTGATCACATGCTCAGTGTAATTATTCATGAGGTAGTAGATATGAAGTGTCACAGTGACATGCTGCCTACACTGAAATCTGACATGTATCCATAATGCTTCGCATCTCAGCGGAGCAGTCACATAAAATCAAGACACTGTCAGTGGATGTTTCTCTTCAGGGTCCCATGGCAGAAAAAGATATATTTAGATTATTTGCACATCCATAACACCATAAATGTTTTTTATGTCACTATTTGAAATTAGATGCATGACTTCAGTTTATGAATATCTTCCATAGTGGGCTTCCATAATCACAGGTTCTTGCTCAATTGTGCGCACCACGTTGCTTGATCTTATGGTGAAATATCACTGTTTGCTTCAGTGAATGCAACAGCTTGCACATTCCCTCAGTGCACCATTGTGCACAGTTGTTGAAGAGAACAACAACAAAAAATCCCAATGAAGACATAGGTTATGAGGTAATATTAACCAAACGAAGAGATTAAAAGAGCCATGAAACTGTGGAGATTTCATTTAGTCTTAAGTAGTGCTCTTTCTTTTAATGGATTCCACTGATTCTCTAATGTTGTTCATGACTAGCCTTTCAATAAAAAGCCTTTAACAATACTGTATTTCTATACACTTGGGAGACAGAGTGTGACAGCAGAGAGCCGTTCGCTGAACACTTTTAAACCAGTTCAAGTACAGATTGTATTCCTCTTTTCAATATACATTATACACACCAGCAATTTCCCATGGGGCTGTTTTTTTTGCTGTTGTTTTTATAGTCTCCTCTGTTTCACATGCCCCAGCCCCGGATGGCACCAGGCATTGACCCTGAGGCCTTGTCTCTGATATTCATCCATGCAGAGAAAGCCGATTATAATGCAAGAGCTAATTTTCTCCCTCATAAACAAATATGTGCATTAATAATAAGACACTTCCCTGAATAAAAAATGCATTATGATAATGAAGCTAGGATTTGTCATAAAACAACATAATTATCAACCCTTGTTCACAGGGCACAAGAGTTGAAGGGGAAAAACATGCAATCAAGTGCAAATAGAATCTCTGAGTAAGTCACTCACTCATGTTGCATTTCAGCATCAACATTTTCTATTTTCAGAATAACCTATGAACAGTATGCTAATGAAATGTAATTATTGTCTGTACAATATTACTCCACTTACCTTACCTTATTTGAAAATAACAAGGTGAAAAAAGGTTCATCTCACACTACTAAACATTAATTAATAGTGCAGTCTTGTGTGATTCTAAATTTATGTTTTATTTTTATATGGAAAAACAGATATAAAGTGCTTATGTTTTAGCCACTTTCAAGATTCCCAGCTTCTTCGTTCTCCATTCAGTAAGACTCTGCAGTGAAGTGGTTGTGCAAAAAGAATATATCTTGCTTTTGTTACAGGCTTTGCTGCCTCTCAAAGAAGATCCTGGCTCAAAGTAGTGCCTAGAATTGGATTATCTTAAATACTTAGTTGCATTATTGATTTACTCATCCTTTCATTAGCACTTAAGTGGAAGAGAGGGATTCATACAGTATGCCAAGTTTGTTTTGGGAGAAAGATCTGGGAGCGAGGCTATAGTTCATCATGCAAAATTAAGCTCAAGTTTTATCATTTGGCAGACTGCACAGCCTTAAATCAAAACACAACCTACGTGATGTAATGTTACAACTTAAGCGGATGATTTATGCATTGGACAGCTTATAAATTATGGAATATCTGCACATTCTCTACAATCGGCTTGTGTCAACCTGTCTCACTTCAGTTAATTCGCAGCACAGAGGGAACTGTATTATAGATAAGCTCATATAAGTACATTTTTTGTGGCATTAATATTTGTTTAGTGTCATTGTCTTTGCCATTGTTCAGCTTTGCTATTTATACTTTAGTCTCTGTCATCTGTTTACAGTTTCTTACCGATGTTCGAGAATGAAAAGTGACACATCAAAAGTCATCATCAGACGTTGTTTTAATAATCTGATGTGATATCAGTAACACACAACTTTTCTTTTTACTTATAAGATATATAAACACAACTCAAGTTTATACTAAACATCTGCCTCATGGTTGCAACCACTGTTTTCTGAATTAATCATGTTTAGTGATGTCACATGTTTCTCTCTGTTCTATTGGTATGTATTACATTTAGTTCAGTAACAACAGCAATATTTTTATTAATTATCTATCTATTCGACGGTTGGACTTTCTATGAAATATTTGCCGGTTCTTAACACTGCATAAAATGCATAAGTAAGGCTACCATAAATCATTGTTTGTAATTACCTCTCTGTATTGTATTTCTAGTTTATTGTTGTGGTGTTCGTCATTCCTTTGCTTATTCAAAATGCCTTCACATGGACAATGGAGTCACAGGAAATGATGGATGTACTGGATGTAACTCAGTGTTCCTGTTAATAATATACTATAATATAAAATATATACTGTAATTTTATCTCCCTCATATTAACTTCACTGTTCGTGCTCCCACAGCTGTATCAAGTTGATGCAAAGCAAACATCCTACTACTGCTTGGAAAAACATGGAGAGGCTTTTATTTTGCAACATCCACAGGAAATTATTTGTCACCAAGGTTATGCTGACTGTGAGAGATCATAAAATATGTGTCTACTATTTTGGTAATTTTTGGACAGAAAATTTGTTTTAAATATTGCAGGGAGTAATGAAGAGGGAGCAACCATGGTGAGCTGCTGGATGAAGAGGTGCAAGCAACCGGCTGCACATCTCTGACTTTTCAGGGTAACCGACACCTGTGTTCTGCTATTGTGTAGAAACGTACTCATACAGTGCACAGGGTGAAATCATACTGTAGCTCAACTACTGAAATGATGAAAAAAGTGCAAAGGAGAGGGTAATTTATTAAAACAGTTTTGTTTGTAAAGAGATATGCCAAATGCTGTTATTGTGTGTTTATGACAAAGTAGCTTCTCGGTGAGTATTTACTGCCTCCAGAATGGGACTTGTGGTATTAAACCGTACTAACTGTTACTGTTACTTACTGTCACTGAAATCTTAAAGATTACATTTTTAAATATCTGTGATTAAATTATTACCCCACTGGATTTAAATAAAATCTCAAATCACATCTCCTTTTGTGGTCAAAATCATGTTAATATGTTTTTTTAATGTATTGCTTGTATTTGTAATGTATTGTTAATAGTTTTTTTTCTGATTGAAGGGAAGGAAAGAAGTATTGGGGGGAAATATTGTAAATGCTCCTTGTGGTCTCAGCCAGCTGGAGTGGGTTGTCAGTTTGATTTACAGCAGCTGGCAGGGTGCCAGAGTGCGGGTGTTACACCATAGGGAATGAGAGACAAACCTGCGCTGTTGCCTAGTTTCATGGGCAGACAGTGTGTTATGAGCAGTGATGCTGAAGAGTAAGAACCACACCAGCATCTTACTGGACCAAACTGACATTTGCAGATATGTTTACGTGCTGTTTCATGCTCTGCAGCTAAGCTGCTAATTAACTATCCAGCCTGCAAGTTAACATTAGCAGCGCATTTTTCCCAAGTGAAGTTTATTCACCGAGCTGAGGTGCAGGACAGGACATGTTCATGTCTGTAGGTTAGATAAGAAGGAGACTTTAGCAGGAAAGCTAATATGGATAGGTTCAAAGTCTGCAGCTCTTGTGCTGTATAGCTGCTGGCCTGCTCATTGTGACCATCGACTCCGCTTGTGATAGAACGCTTATACCACTGCTTAATACAAGATTTGATTGACTATATTGAAATAACATAATAATACAATAAGGTCTATGTGCATACCTGCAGTTTATTCTGTCAAATTGTTATTATTTTTTTTTTTTTTCCCCTTTTGGTTTCAGATTTTTCTCAAAGAAGAACACAGACCAAATGTTTTACAGAGCAGATAGGCCTGTAATTGTTCTGTAGTTGGACTTCAGTTGGAGACTGCCTATGTGAAATTTTATTGTACAACTTTGTTTATTGGTGGTACTGGGGGTAGGTAAGCAGTAATCCATGTTAATTACACATTCTTACAACTTCAAACATTTCAACAGACAGGTTAAAAAACAATGTATGATTATCACCACAGCTCCAAAGACCATTCGGGAAGAATCCTCATTTATAATTCAACATATAAAAACATTGGTACAATATAATACTGTTAAATAACAGCAGGGGGAAAACTGTTTAAAAGAAAATAAATAAAAGACTAAAGTAGTTTCATTTGAAAAGCATTAACAACTATATAATACAAGTCTGCCTCTTATCTGGATACAGGTCACAGGCAAGGCAAACTATCCTAGACGTTCTTCTCCCCAGACACCTCCTCCAGCTCTTCTTGGAGATCCTGAGGCGTTCCCAGGCCAGATAGACTATGCAATCCCACCAGCATCTTCTAGGTCTGCCTCAGGGGTTTGCTCCCAGGTTTCCAGAACACTAAAATGATTTTACAGTTTGTTTTATTATACCTTTGTTCTTTTTACATAAGTTTTCTTTTTTGTTTTATCCCCCCTCATATTGTGCAGTTTTATCCATTTTATGATTCTCTTTTATGCAATTTGCAGTTTGTTTTATAAAGCACTACAAAAATAAATGTATTATTATTTTTTTAATACTGAACAATATCTTTGAGAAAATACAGTACAAATTGTTCTCTTAAGTAACTACTATAGTGTAATTCAGGGAGCGATTTGGATACAATAAAGGATCTATGCTCATAATATTTATCTTAATACCTGTGTGACAGAATGGTACCTACAATTAAAACCCATCATGACTGCCAGAGTGAACTTGGCCGCCAATATTCTGCATGTCCTTTTATGCCTTGTGCTTTCATGTATCAGCTCATTAACTTTGCAAAAATGTTGGTATAGCTCGGGTCATTTCAGCCTGTCCCTGGTGTGTCCCTTACGCCACTTGATCTGCGTGTCACTGATAGGACTCCCTGCTGCTCATCAGGCTTGAAAACAGCTTGTGTCTGCATCTTTTCGGCGAAGCGTGATGGCTGCAAACAAGAGCGAGCACCTATTGCAGCGGTGGCAGTGGCCGTTCAGCTTCAGTCAACTGGCTCGCATTGTTCATTTGACAGATAAAGTAGGCTGAGCTCAACAACCTTTTTATTCCCTTGTTTTAGAGGACACAGGATAAGAGCCTGGGAACACTGTCTGTCTACATTAGACATACAAAACAACACTTAATTTAAGGATACGCCTCTTGGCTTTAACTTGACTTTAACTTTAACTAAACACTGAGAATCAGGACACAGTATGCTGTAACCATCAGGCAAGGAGAGGCAATCATTTATATGCAAAGAATTTGGAAGTATACCTTTTAGCAAAAGGCCCTTGAATGGTTCGGAGGCTTGCTGTCATTTATGCTAAAGTATCACAGGACATCAATTTAACCAGTCAACGTGACTGAGTATACTACTAAAAGTACTACAGCAGAACATTACCAACACTGCTGCTTTAATTTTGATTACTCTGTGTTCAGGAGGTGATGTCCTACCCAGAGAGGATGTTTATTTTTACCAGGGTAACCCGATTAATACAAACCGTGTCTGAGATGCTTCCAAAAGGCAATTTTCAGCCATTCAGATCTTTCCAAGTTCATTCTGCTAATTTCAAGTTGTTTAATGCCAAACAATAAAATCCATATAATCTCAATCTTCTCTACTTCTTTGGTAATAACATTTCAATCTTCTTGTCACCACTGTTCTGCTTTTCACAACACACCTACATTCAGAGGACTTGTTTCATTAGTGTTCATTTAGGTTGCAGTGCAGCAACAGCAAAGGGAAACAGATTAATGACATTTTGTTTTCTTTTATTAACAAATAGGCTTACACTATAGTCCCTTTCTTTGCCATGGGTTTTCTGCTTCCACTGGAGCCACTGTGATGTAGTATTGACTTTATGTAAAATTCCAGTTGTTTAAATACTTACTTCTACTTACCTTCTCAAAACAAGAATGTCCGTAAACCAGGGCAACAGACATGCTTGTTGTGCAATGTTTTGTATTGTAGGCTTTTACCATGCTGTTTAATGGTGATGTTAGGTGAGGCTGGAACATGTCCTGCACCTTTCGCATTCACTTAGTGTTCTGTCCAAACCTTAACAATCTCATAAGAATACCCTCCACCACAGTGGTTAAGTCCATTGTTTTTCCTGTAATTGCTATGGTTGCCCTGTTTTGAGGCGAAAGAGAAGAGTAGCAGAACCATAGTTATTAAAAGGGATAGTGGGTAAGTGCTTTTTATGATGCTCTGTTTGTAAAATAAAGAGTAATTAGATTGGAGAGACAGAGAGAGAGAGAGAGAGAGCGATGAGACACTGCATCTTGTGTCTGTGTGTGTGTGTGTGATTATTTTCCAAGAACATCCTTTGATCACATGGACTGTATTCTCTTAGTGCATTAATTACAGATGTGAACAATTTGACTTTTACTGCTTTACTTTTCACTGCTTCAAAAAATCAGGCACAGACAGAAGGACAGATAGATGCTCTTCTGCAGCACCAACATGTTACTGTATTTACAAAATCCACATAAACATCTAGAGACTTTAGCAACGTACAGCAGTTTTTAAGAAATGTCAAACTCAAGTAACAAACTCTATGAACAAAGGAGGATGTAAGTATTTTGTTTACATAATTAATATGTGTTTACAGTTGGATATGTTTGTCAGTAAAGTAGAGCAATGACACAACATCTGTTAAACTTACCAGTATTTAATTGAGGCAAAAAGGAGCATTTTGGCAACCCAGAGAATTATTCAAGCTTGCTTGTCTTTATTGGATTTGTTCTGATGTTGATATTAAACTGGATTATCTAAACAGTTACTATGGCAATCCTGTGCCAAGCACCTGACTCATATCCATGCAATGAGCAACTACAGCAATCCATAAATACTGCAAATCTGTATTACATATTTCATGTGACATTTTTTAATAAAATGCATTCAATGTATTATGGATCTGAAAAATGTCACCCATATAAACCCTGCTCAGCCATGTTATCAATTTACCTATGCCCTCTGTATTAAGGACACGCAGGAGCTAAGGATTGTAAAGATTAATCTGTGATCAATTAATCATTGGATTCATCTGTTACAGTCACTGGACTTCATCTTGATTTCCTTACATGCATAACTGCAGTGTGCTTACCCATGTTCTGGGCATTAGTGTGACATTCATTCAAAAGGAATTCAGCAGGTCAAGTTACTAGGACGAGCCTTGCCAAAACCTCTTACAACTGGATTTATTTACAACTGGACACATCTGAGCACCTGGTATCAATCTTCTGATGCCATTGGATGTGGCAGTGGCTCCAGCTCTGCCACGGCTCCAAGCCACAATCCACTGGCATTCTAGCAAGCAATGCCAATGCCCACTGGACGAGTGGAGCTTTCGATTCAATTGTTACTGACTGTCTTTACACAAATATTGCAAAACTTTTTTTTTTTTTTTTTTTTTCATTTTAAGTCACTTTTCAAGTTTTTTGTAACAGGGGAAGGGATGCTATGTTTTTTTTAATGCCTTTTCACATTAATACATTTAACTCAGTGATGGAAGAAGGATTTAGATCCTAAATTTAACTACAAGTTCACAAATACCATGGAACTGTGGAAATACTATGTATGTAATGTAGTAAAATATATGTGAGCAAAATGCATCAAAAATAGTAAATGGTTCCTGCCCACATTTTAGCATTATATACGATGTATGATGGCTTAATATTACAACTGCATTTATTTGTACCAATTTCTACCTACTTTTACAACAGGCATGCAAGGGTCACATATCTCTAAAAAGTAAACTTTTCATGATCTAAGAACAAAAGCTCTCTTTCCAGATTTGTGATGATTTTCCAGCTAATCCAACAGGATTTTTAAATAGTTTACGCAGGATAATATTCCCACCCCATAAAGGAACATTAAATCCTTCAGTTAATCACAAGAATTCACATTCAAAATTACCAGAATTCGAGATATGTGTTTTTTACTGGATAGTAATGAGTAAATAAAGCTGTCAGACAAATTTAGTGGAGTAAAAAGTAATAGTGCCTCTATAAGTACTTTGAATTTGTACTAAATCAATGCACTTTTTGACTGCTGGTCTAACTGAATGAAGCAGATGGGATAATGTAGGTAATGTGACCAGGTCAAATACTGCTGCTTGAACAGTGTCCCTATATTTCAAAATATGATAGGTTTCCCTTTTGCATAATTTTTTGATGTGTATAGCTCTGCCGTCAAGTTAGCATTAAAAAATATGCAATGTTCAGTTAGGCTTTCAAAATGCAGCTTGTGTGGTTAATGATGTTAAACAATCTAACTTTGGTTAAGTTTCGGAAAAGATACCTAACAGCTTGGTTCAGAGTGTGCATGACGAACTCCTACAGAAAACAAGGATCTATCATGATAAAAAAAAGAGAAGGCTGATCTGAGTTTTGAAGAGGAAGTTTGAACTTGCCAGCCACATGAAGAACCTTGCAGAGCAGTTTCACGGACTAACTTAAAACGCAGGTTTATACCTAGTCTATTTTACTTGCAAAATTATTCATTTAATGGGTTTCATCTCAGTCGCGATTGGCTTCAGCTCTTCAGAAAGCTTCACCATCTATCAAACCAAACTCCAGAGGCTACGTGCATTGGCAAGAGCTGCTGCCTTCAACAGAGGGCTGAATTTACCCTGTCCCTGTACTCACTTTACCCTTACCGTGGGGCAAGTTGTGCCATAGGACATAGTAACTTTTTTTGATGGGTCATTGTTCTAAAACTATAATAATTAGATAACAAACTTAGGATATATATTGTAACTATGTTTTGAAACAAATTAAACACTTTAAATTTGCAATAAAATCATCAAATGTAAAAAGTGGCTCATGTTGTGTTGATTTTCTGGTATGTTGAGAATCTGCTGTCAGATGGATAAGGTAAGCTACGGCATGATATGCAATATTTGTTGTTAGAGCTGCACAGCGCATAGTTGTCACTTTCAGTGGACCAATTCATTCAGATGACAGAGTAATGATAATGTGTCTAATGTGTCTAGCACATCAGTGAAAACAGACAGCAACATACTCAAAACTATAATCACAATCAGCCCTCTGCAGTACTGTGGATGTCCCCCCAACTTTTGAAGTTCATGGCTTACTTGTCTATCAAACATCATTCATACAGGAAGTGTGACATAAGGGTGCAGAGCGGTGATACAAGTGTAAACCCTAGATCAAGGCAGATAGAGAAGAAAGACACATTTCTTATTATAGGATTACAGTTGGCATTAAGAATACAGGCAAACAACATACAAAAGGTTTCACAGGCAAGCAGGGATGGTGGGAACACTGGTGTAATAGGCAACTTAGAAGATCAGACAGTAGTATGGAGGACGGATTGGTTTCACTGCAATAAATTAGCTACATTTACAGCTTATGTCATATTTCTTAAAGACAATGTAAAGAGTTTTTGCAGTTACACAATGTATGGGTCTATTGCTTTGTCTTCTATGTACTTTCCATCATTCATGGAAATGAATAGTCTTATTTCAATGATTACATTAGTAAGTTCAAATTTTAAAAATATATTTTTATCTGACTTATGAAAAACTTTTGAAATATTTCTTAAAGCACATCATGTAAAGTATTAAATACAGAAATTATACAACTTAATTAGATATAAAAATAGATTTGAAAAAGCAAGCTTCATGCTAAATTTTTAGGTCTCACAACCTTGGTTTATCCAAGAGTCAATATTCTTAGGCAAGTCTCTTTTGGCTTTGAGAGTCCCCTGTTCTTGAATGCTATATTCATCTTTCCATGTGAAGCAATTGTATGCTTTCCCCAGCACAATTACCAAACCATGACAGCCCATTTCGGCTTTGTCTAACTCCTCACTTACCGTTCCAAATATATCCATTACCATGCAGATTGGTCCATTATCCTCTGCAATAGGACACTTATTTTCAAGTGAGATGTTGTGAATTTCTGTATCAGAGTGGGCGGCTTTAAAACTTCTGGTCAAGAATCTTCCTGCTGCTTCTAACCAAACAATCTCTTGCCATTGTCTTTCAATTAATAAATAAGACTTGTTTTTGTAATTTCAAAGCAAGTTTGTAAAGTAACAGTCATACTCTAACTTTACAGGATATTGATACTATTTCAAAGTGAGCGTTGATTGACCTTAGCTTTGTCTTTCAAGCTACCACTGACAAATAGCCATTTCAGCAGTCATAGTATGTGGTCTCTCCACAACAGTGAATATTACTGTCCTATTTCCACTCCGCTACCACCTTAAAGCATTGGTGTCCCTCCTCTAGGCGTGGTCCCCTGATCCCAGTCCTGACAAAGACCTGCCAAACCAGAGCTACTTCTGATCCCCCAGGCTGACAAGCCAATCCATCTTCACCTGCAGAGTAACTTTACTCCGTTTGTCATCAGCACCCGCCCTCTATCAAGGAGAACTGAAATAGACATGCTAAAACATTCACTGGTTCCTCAATGATCATGACATTCAGGTATGTGTTAACGTAACTTGTGCTTCATTCATTTACAATAGTTGAAATTGCTATAATTTATACTTTTATACAGTAATGTCTACAGATCCACTCAATTAGACCACACAAACGTATTCCTCAATGCAGGTTTTGTTCCTCTTACAGCAAAACAGGCCATACCACTGTAATGGTAGTAAAGTATGACTGTAATAATTTAATTCTGTACAGTATATTTAGAGGGCAAACTGTTAGGTCCTGAATGTTCACACACTAGCACGGAGCCAATAAGCAGTGTCAGGTTTGCAGCACTAACAGGATTAAATGGCAAGACTTTATGTCTTTTACAGCTGCTGCCAGGCACAGGCCTGGAAATAATGGGATCAGTTTTGAAGCAGTTCATCATGGAGGAAACCATCTCTTCCCACATTAACTTAGTGTGAAGGGTCTCACTGCATATAGGCACCCTAGAAAGCGCCCATAAATTGTAAACAAGTAATGACATCATGAACCGCTAGACATGGAAACATCCAAAGTGGGAAGATTAATATTTAACATGTGGTAAGCAATTTCACTAACAAGACTAACTGCAAAAGGAGCAAAGGTTTGTGAAAAAGGTGGCTAGTCAATCACCCATGTACTGTTAATGACAGCAGTAACTGTACACAGTTCATAAAGTCTTTATTAATTGGAACTGTCCTCTAATCAGAGGTCTTGTGCTTTAAATCAAACCTGTCTCTCATCATGTATAACTTGAAAGCATCTGAAACTCTGCAGTATTACTGATGTATAACAGGGTGAAAAAAAACAACAAAAATGAAAGGCAACATAGCAGCAAAATGCATGGATTATTTTTATTTTTTGGCCTTTTCAAGCTTTTATTGTGATAGAGACAGCTGAAGAGTGACAGGAATGTGGGGAGAGAGAGATGGGGAATGACATGCGGCAAAGAGCCACAGGCCGGATTCGAACCCTGGGCTTCCGCAGCAAGGACTGAGCCTTCGCAACATGGGGGATGCTCTACCAACTGAGCTAAACACCGCCCCAAGTGCATGGATTATTAAGGTTAGAGCAATGTGCTCCTTAAATGCCAGATAGGAAAATATTTAAAGCCAAAAAAAAAACCTCCACTGCCATGGCTGTCTCATCATTGTCACTGATCAGACCGATAATGGTTGTGTCAACACTGAGAGGGCTGAGCACATACCCCTGAGGGACACTCGGTGTTAAGAGCCAGGGTGGAGGTGAAAGTGGTGCCTATCTGCATAGCCTGGGGTCTGCTCATCAGAAGTTCAGGATCCATTCACATAGACCTGGGTGTCTGAGCTTGATGATGAGTTTGGAGGGCACAGTGGTATTGAACACTGAACACTGAATATAGTCAATGAACAGCACTTTCACGTGTGTTCCTCTGGTCCAGGTAGGATAGGGCAGTGTGGAGGGCAAGGGTGATTGCGTCATCTGCAGATCTGTGTGGTCTGTATGCAAATTAGAGTGGGCCCAGTGAGTCAGGGAGGGAGGAGGTGATGAATGTTTTGACTCCTCAGAGCACTTCATGATGGCAGAGGTGAATGCTTCTGGGTGGTAGTCATTTAGACAGAGGGTTTTGGTCTTTTTGTGGACAGGGACAGTGATGGATTTCTTAAAACATGTGGGGTCTACGGCGTAGAGCAGTGAGATGTTGAAAATGTCTGTGACATCTGGCAGTTGATCTGCATGCGCCTTTAGAGCACAGCCAGGGATGCCATTAGGTCAAGGTGCCCTGCGTGGATTAATCCTTTTGAAAGGTCCAAACGCATCTGCAATGCATATGACTTGTAGGCAGGGGTTCAGGGCCTTTTGTACCTCCTCAGCCGGGAAGTTGTTTTCAAAGCAAGATTAGAAAGTGTACAGTTCATCTGGGAGAGGTGCAAACATTTTCCCAGCACAACTATTTTCCCTGTGATGTTTTTTTAGTCCAGACACATATTTCTGCTGTTTGTCCCTTTGTTGTCTTTTGGCACTGCTAGTAGCACTTGGGAGTGCATTACTGGCATGGTGTGGTTGGAGATTCCAAATGATTTAAAGGACAACCACACTGTGTTGTTGCAATCGATTAAAATTGCCTAAATTATCAAAGATAATCAGAAATAATAATTTAATATTAAGGTTACTCAGGGGCACATCCCTTTAAGAAAGGAAAATGATTGATTTAGTCTACTCTAAACAATTATTTTGGAACTTGATATATTATTGAATTAATAACTACAACCAAAATGACCATATCAACATATAGCTGGTTGAAGGGTTTGTAGTTCAGCATAGAAGAGACTGGTAGCATTCACTCTTGTGTAACATTAAACAGAACAGGATGTACTGTATAAATGCAAGCATTAATTAAAAAGTAAAACACAATATGAAATCTAATTATTAAGAACAAAACATGTATATGTGTGTGAAAGTGAGCATGTGTGTGTGAGTGTATGTGGGGGTACGCATGTCTGGGTGCATACAAGACAGAATCTGTCTGTGTCTGAGCTACACACCATATGTTGAGCATGTACGTGCATGAAATAACATCAGAGATAAAGAAACATGTAGAGTGGGGACTTTCTGTGTGTGTGGTTGCGTTTAAGACCAATTGAATGTGTACGTGTGTGATCTGTTGGGTAATGATGCTTAAGAGTTAGTTACTTTACATGCAAAGACCCTGTGTGAACCATAACGTTAATTAACATCCACTCAGCTGTGAATCAGAGAACAGGAGTTACATAGTAACCTCACACTAACCATCAAAATGATCACAGCAATATAATTCATTGAAAAGCACAGAAGAAACTTACATACATTATCAAAAGTTGAGCAGTCCTGTGCTTAGTCGTGTTGCATTACCAGTCCATAAAGGAAGAGAGTTGTGTTGATGTGCTGCTTGTTAGCTGGTGATCCTGTGAGCCAGGCTGGTGAACTTTCTGGTTCAGTGAGAAGTCTCTGCTGCACAGTGTCCACTTGTGCAGGTCACAGGAAACCAGCTGACTCCGTGAGTTGTCTGTGCAGAGTTAACAGCTTGGTGTTAACTTGTTTCTTTGCTCCATGTATAGTCAGCTATCAGACTAAGTGTCTGCTGGAAATGCTAACTTGTTTACTCCCGATATACAGAGATCTGAAGAACAGGCAAGCACTTGTGTTGTGGCCGTTATCCTTTCATGCACTTTCTTCGGCTTTCTGCTCTAAGCAGACCTTACCAAGGTTCAGAGACCCGTTAGGTCTGGTGAGAGTGGGATAAGGGAAGAGAAGAGAACAGATAAAGGGTGACCTGGTGTTTGGCTGACGAGGTCAGGGTGTTGGGTTATAGGTGCATGAGGTGACCTGAGGCGAGGTGTGTAACTGGGTACAAGAAAAGGACTTGTATACCTCTTGTATAGTATAAGTGGACACTAGAAGTAAACATGGTCAAGTGCGGGAGGAGGGGCTTGAGACAAGGCCTCCATCCCCAGGACCTTCTCTATCTGATTAGAGAAAGTGCAACATTAAAAACACAGTTTGTGTGACTATAACTTGAAGCAAGTTGAACTTCACAATGTTATTAAAGCTGTTGCTATTTGTGGAACCGTGAAAAGACAAGGGTGATGTGCATGGAGCAATTCAAAACCATGTTCATAACATATTAATAATGCTTGATTTGAAATAATGATGCTTCATTAGAACAGGGTCATAACCTTCTAAATACCAATTTATATTTTCAGTTTTGTTACCAAAGAGATCCTATTTTGAAAGTTTTACCAACTAGATGCACTTTGACATTTTCTACATATTACTCACCAAAACTGTTGCCACTGATATAACTTTTCTTTAATTAAAGTGTTTTCTGAACATCTGAGTAATTGCTTTTATGTAAAATAAGTAATATCTTACATTTAAAATTGCTTAGATTGAAGTAATGTACCTTGCTGTCTGTGTTTGGAGCTCTATCTGGGCTTCCTTCTGCCAGCAAACATTTATCCAGATAGGACCAACTGTCATAACAAATTGCTGGAGCAGTTCACAGATAAGTTACGTATGACATGAAGTAAGCTTGAAAACAAGAAAATAATCCCATTTTGTTTTGCAGGGGAACAAATGAAGTGTGTTTGTTCTACAAATAATGTACAAATAATGTACAGATAAATGCAGTATTCTTCTGATGAGACAAGATTTTACTGGCATTGGCAGGTGGTAATTTCAGACCTAGGCCAGATTGCATTTGTGAGATGCATCGTTCCCACAAGTCACATGTTTAAATCAATGAAACAGCACCCCTCAGGCCAGTCAGTACAATTTTTAAGTTCTACAAGATCCCCTGCCAGGTGGCACCACCATCAGCTGACAGTCTTGTAATCACTTTCTATAGTACACTAGGCTTGTGCACTTTGTACTTGAATTGTCTTATTGATTTTATCCTGGAAAAAAATCTCAGTATTTCTCTCAATACCAGAGAAAATACACAGACTAATAAATACCTTAAAATGAGAATACAGCTACAATTTTGGAGAACCCATTGCTTTTAAAATGACATTAACAGGCATGATTGAAGATTTTCACACAGTTAAAGAAAGCAATGCCACAATCAAATCCCCCTATAATTTCCACAATTTTTGACCTTCTTTATCACAGCATCTGTCAGTTTTATTTTGCACTCTTTGGGTAAACATGGGGAAATCATTTCCGAGGGCATACTGATTAGCCCAGGGGTAATGGTAATGAAATACACTACCTGCTTGAGAGAGTGCCTGCTTTATTACTCTATTATACATGAAAGGAGCTGAGGGCTCTTAGAAGCCCTCCTTCAAAGCAGGAATCATTGCCTCACATCTCCCTCATGCCAGTTTCCATTCAGGCCCCATTAATTGCTGTTTATTTTGCTCCAGTTTTTGCAAATGAAATGGAAGCTATTCCAGACTGAGAATGGATTTTTTTTTTTTTTTTTCAAAGTTGAGCTTTCTGTATGCTTCTTGAGATCACAGCAATGTGACTTATTCTCTAAATGTTTGAATGAGGGTCGTAACTGTAATATTCACTCACAGAAAGTGCTTATGGATGTAACATTTAGACTTCTGTCTATCAAAGGTTGGTTAACCACTTTGGTCCAGATTGATCTTAACAACTATTGGATGGATTACTATGAAAGGAAGACATTCAGAAGATGAATCCTACTAACTTTGCTGACTTTCCTTGAGTGCCACAGTGGGATTGGCTTTTGTGATTTTGAGTGAAATGCCTCAAAAACTGGATGGCGTTGATGGATTGCTATTTTGTTACCATCATCAGGTGACAAAATCTAATTTGGTTATGAAATGACTATACAAAGTAAACATGAGCCTTGTGTAGCACAAGTAGCACATTAAGATAAAAGCAGCAGCTTCAGCCCTCCGTCTGTGCCTACACAGGATGCATTCCAGGCACAGGTCACCTGCATTATGGCAGTGCCAATAAAAATCTATTGGTCAGACACATCTCAGACGGATGACTAAAAATGCCTGAAACATCTCCTATATAGACAAGCCTTTAGCCACTTGATTATGACACAGTGAAAAAGCAGAGAGAGCAGAGATGCAGAGAGAAAGAGAGTTAAACACCAAGGTAACATTAGGTTACATGAGGCAATTTATATGCACATTTCTATAAAAAAGACTTCCTTTTAGTTTGTTAGTTTTAGTTTTGAAGACCATAGTGCAATTTATACTGAAAAAATAGCAAATTTATTTCCAGACAAACAACATTATAACAGTAAATATTCACATATCCTGTATATAAAAGGTGGAAGTATGATCATAGATGATATGTACAAGAAAGTAAATGAAGAAATAATATTTTGTACAGAAACAAAAGCTGTGGAAAGAGTGCTGTCTGAAGGGTGTATGGGTAGCATGGGTTTTCATACTATGATGACATGTCAGTAGTGACTGCAGCCTGGCCTCTGTGGGTACAAGATGTCATTAGAGAGCTAGGACATGGAGGAATTGCAGCCAGGTGGTCAAAGGTTAGTGCAAGGATAGAGAAGCAACAGACCCAGAAGACGCATAGTGCAGCCCTGAGTAGGGCTGAAGGCAGCTCAGGGATGAGGGTGTTTTGCTCCCTAGGGGCTTGAGCAAAAACAGGAAGGATGTGAAATGCATCAATGTGGGAAGGCCACAGACAAGGACATGAGTTGCATAGGGCAAAGTGAGTGTGGAGAGAGAACATACAGAAATTCAAGCCAAGAGTGACTCACTGTAATCCAACAGTTTCATTTCAGTCTAAATGTTTCATTTCGCTTGTATGCTATGGATGGTGTGAGTGGGGTTGCAGTAATGGCACAGCCTTGGGGTGGGTTGAGGTGAGGAGAGGAAGGTCATGAAGAATGAAAGAGGTGAATGATAATAGTACAAATTACGTAAGTAATGTTTTGAGCCTGATTCTAAAAATAGAAACTGTGGGCGATTGCTTAGGATAGGTAGACAGATCACAGGCCACTCCATGAGTAGAGGGAAGTGAAGGAGAAAGAAACAACATCTGTTGACTTTCTAGAAATGACAGGGCGAGCTCGGCTGGAGCACAGGGCCCAGACAGGCATTGCAAGTCTGAAGCCATTCATTACATGAGGGAGCCAGTGTGTAATGATGTGTTCTGTCCTGGTTCCAAGCAGGATTTTGGCACCAGTTCTGGATAGGTTATCAGTGTAATATTGGTTGGTCTTGGTGTATAACACAGCAGTCTTTTCTCCATGTGCAAAAAGTGTTAATCATTTTTTCAGCATCATGTAACCATTACTTCACAAGTTGTAGTGTGCAGAATACTTTTTTGGTAGGAACATGAGTTCAATTGTTTTATGCTGTTTGAGGAGGACGCATAGATAAAAAACATTTTGAACACATTCAAAAGTTGCCCTTTTTGAGTGTTGTTGGACAATGGTATTACATAAATGAGTACAACCTGATAATGACCACTTGGTGACCTCATGGCAAATCACAACAACAGACATGGCAAATATGAGCATAATGCGAGACAGGTAATGTATCTTTGTACTTAGCTTTAGGCAATTAAATCAATTCGGTTGGAGAAATATTGTGGTTAAGAGAAGACTCCAAGTTTCCATCAAAGTCAAGCATTCCTTTCCATTACCCCTTCTCCGTTTTACACGCACAAAGGCGGCACTACTTCCTGCATTTGCACCAAATGTAGCCAGTGAAGATACCATCACCACTGCACATCATGTATACATGCATAGAATTTTTAGCTGAAATGGTTGGGTGTATAGAAGAAACTTGATTTTCCCAGACACAGTTTTGAGTTCACAAAAACTTTCTGCAGTCACTTGAATAGTCTTTTACTAAGCTGATTTAAGGAGTACTACTGCATGCAATATTCATTTGGCTTACTGAGCGGTAGCTGAGTAGCAGAAGCAGGCTTGGGGTTGACAGCAGGTCAAGAGGCAAAGGGAGCCAGGAGAGCCTCAATGAGGACAATAGGGCAGACCTCTACCCAGTTGACCTCTCTTTACTGTACATCTGTAGGTGGTAGGGAATAGAAGTTGGGAGATGAGCCAAAGAACTGACAGTGTGCCTATATTATCATGGTGGTGAGCAAGAGTGTTACCTGAAAACCAGCCTTTCTCAACAAAGACTGTTCACTTTATTCCTGAAATAGAAATTCTCTGTGTTGGCACAGGTGGTAAGTAATCTCATGTAAGCACACGGTGCACTATATTTTGGTTATGGTGTGCCAAATACAACTGAACAGGAATAAAATCACATCCTCTAAGGAGTCAATAGGATAAAGTAGGAGATTTACTGTGATGGAAAAATGCAGTACACAGTATTTAAAGGAGCATTGCAATGTATCATTACATACAGCAAAACTGGACAAGGACCAGTTGATTGGATAAAAAGTATCCGTGGATCTTTCCAGTGAAGACAGGTACGTCTCTGGAAATAACTATATCAAACACAATAGCCCATTTGTGACAACATCACTAGAGTGGATCCGGTGCAAACAGCCAATTTAGTCTTGGCTCAGTTGTGTGGACAAAATATCAAGAAAATCTCTTAATATAATGTCATACAATTCAACAACAACACAAACTACAGCCTCTAAAGTGACCAGAAAAAATGAATCAACAAACCTTTTCCTCCAACCTTAAGATAGATGGGATTCATAGCAGGGTTTCTGTATAGTTTTAGCTATGAGTACCTAATAAACAGGCTTATCACATTTCCTATGTAAAAGCGGGCTGAACTATAGTAAACTGTCAGATCAGTGCAGTGGAGTAAAGTGCGGGTAATTACAGGTAACATTTCCTGTCCAATTGTGGTTGATAAAATCAACTAAATAAGTTCTGCACCTCAAAATCTTATGCTGACAAAAGCTACCTTCTGTGAATGAAACCCAAAACAATAGCTGTGTTTTCAGAAATGTGTTTTGTTGTGTATTTTGAAATATCACATTAGTAAAGTGTCCTCTTTTTTGCAAAAAGTTTTTTTAACACTCATTTGAGGTGTGTTAATGCGCTTCATGGGAGATGGAAGCACTTTTCGAATAAGTTCTGATGTAGCAAACATTTAACTTACATGAATCATCATCTGTTTTCCAGTCAGAAAGTCTCCTTAATGCTCCCATTGCTCAATAATACATCCATTATCACTCCACACAGATCTGATAACTCTTTTCACATTAATGCATGAAACAAACAGCATTGTTCACCAGTTGAGGCTCGACTGACACTCTCTTAATTACATCAAATTGTTGTGCCCTCTGGTTTTCTGTCTGGTGAAGTGGCGCCACCTATATTTATTGTAACTGCAGTATATGTTGTGATGGCACCAGCTCTTTGTACACACCATCTCATGTTATCAGCACATAATCCTCCATGTGTGTTTAAGTAGTCTAAAAGGTCTGCCATGTTCACAGTAGGAACAGGTTTACAAGGTTACATTGTAATGAGTCTCTTCTCCAGGCCATTCTCCCATCTGATATGTTCCTGTTGCTGCTGTTAGAAGCCCAAATCATGCTATCAATGTGTATACAGGGCTAGCCAGGTCCATCATTAATACTGCTCTTATCATTCTGTCCACCATGATTTCCATCCAAGGCTTTGTTATCAGTGAGACCCATATCAAACCATGTCTGTCTTGTTGGGACATACAGCAGAAGATTTGCTACTAGGCACGCTGTCTGTTAGCTGTTGCCTGTTGGCCAACAGAACACACCACAACCTTGACATTAATGATTCAATGAGCACAGTAATTGAGTGCCTTTCTCATTTCCTGGCAGCCACAATACAAAGTAAGTGGTGGGGAGACAGGAGAGATATAGAAGGAGGAGGATAAGAGGGTGAAAGAGAAAGGCTTATGGAAGAAAAAACTTAATGTAGGAGAAAGAGATAGGAGTGAGTGAGGAGGATAAGACACGGAGGGGAGGAAATAAGGAAGGCGAGTAAAGTGTGGGGTAAGATGGGGAGAGGATCAGAGGCAGAGGACAGCGAGGAAAGAGATTGCATTAGCTCATCATCCCGGTGGACCTGGCTGTGCTCTGAGGTTGACAGTCCTGAGAGCTCCTGTCCTTCAGCCTTCCCATGTGCCTGTAGCATTATCTCCTACTTACCACAGAGGGCTAGGCATTCAGGGCTACAAATCACATTCTTTTTTAAACGTATTATAGAAATAATATAAGAAGTGTGCTATAATTCCTGCCATGAGCTCCATAGAGGCTTGCTGCTCAATTTCTCAGCTAAATCTGCCATTGAATGGCAATGTTTATTTGAAACACAGTGTTCCTGTGGTATTCCACTGAATAATCATCAGCATTACAATAATATTTTTCATTTGTCATTTCAGTAACAAATGATGGCCTTGCAGAGTTCCATGAAAACTGGTGGACAAGAGGTTATTTCACTAAGTGCAGCTCTCCAACATGGCTAGTTAAGAATCATGCATGTTTTCGTTCCAAACAATATTTCACAATGTGGCTTGATTGTATCTTGCATTCTGAGATGCTAAAACATGCTACAATAAATGTAACTAAGAAATCTACAGCTATGCTCACAACCCTGACAACCAACCCTGTACTGAGGCACAACGGTGCCTTTGAACTAAATGCAAACGTCATCATGCAAACATGCTCATGCTGGCCATCTTAGCTTAACATATTAGCATGCTAGCATTTGATGACCACGCAAAGTGGGTGTTGGGAATGTGATTAGTTTTGCATGCATTAAGTCAGTTTTGTGTAAATTTTAATTTTGACCTAATGATGGCACTAGATAAAGATTTTAGGGATCACCAAAGTTATTCCAATTCATCCTGTGGGAGGCATGGAGGTACATATGTGCCATGTTTTGACAGCAATCCATCCAATAGTATACGTGACATTTCACTACAAATATCAAATTGTGCTTAAAGAAAACTTGTTAGGAGACTTTGTCATGCATAAATGTATGTATACATATTTGCCCTAATCACTGCAGTGGACACGAACATATTTCACTGGATATATGACAACTTTGACCTGCTGTTTGCACGAAACTAAATGTAAAAGATCCTCTAACTATCAGTACCAAATTTTCTGTCCATCCATCCAATAGTTGTCAAAACATTTCCAAGAATGCAGGAGACAGAAGATTGTTTACATATGGGGATAACGATGCCTATTTTCAGTCAGTGTCATCTGGAAGGCATTAATAGTGTTGCAATTAATACAATGTTGGTATTTCACATAATAAGTGTCAGAAATAGTGATAGTTAATAGTGTAAAGG
This sequence comes from Sciaenops ocellatus, assembly GCA_033000465.1. Taxonomy (NCBI): domain Eukaryota; kingdom Metazoa; phylum Chordata; class Actinopteri; family Sciaenidae; genus Sciaenops; species Sciaenops ocellatus. The sequence continues at coordinate 18,005,835 of CP136871.1, read as the reverse complement.
ATGAAAGAGGAGAGCTATAGAGAAAGGTCAAACCCTGGCTTCTTGCACACCTCCATGCAGTTGGCCATGCATGTAGTAAATTAGGTGTGAATGTTAGATTTTTGCTTTCAGAAAGATGAAGAAATGGTCAGAAACAGCCACCCGTAAAAAAGAAGGGTGGTAATTTAAATGTTGGGAATGTGGCGGTGTATCCCAATATTTCTGACTAAGCAGCCAATCAGGCAGAGACACATCACAACCAGCTTGGCCATTTAGAAAAGAACTCAGCAAAGCACATCAGACACCTGTGGCACAGCCGCGCTGCATGCACAACTGGGAGATCAAATATGAGAAACGGAAAAAAATATGGATTCAAGCAGGAGTCGAGCTTTTTCCATTGCTGTACTGCTGGATGAGGAGAGGAAAATGCCCATAAGAAGAAAGTAAACACCATATTTCCTATGTGTTGCGTTTGTATCCACCGATATCTCTTGTTTGCATTTGCCATTGTCCCACCTTTCCTATCACATCTGCTAGCATCAAAACAGGATTGAAACGGTAAAGTAGTAAAGCCTGTTGCTTGATTTGATTGGCTGCCTGGGTCAATTGTGACATGGATGAGTGGTGTGACAACGCACCTTGCACTAAAAAGATTTTAACTTTTAGCCGCATTTAAAACCAATGGAGAAAAAAAATGTGTGCAGTCACACCATACAATAGGAAACCAATGGTTTTACTAGCAATGTAATTCAGTAAAACATCTGTGATAGGAGGGGCCCTATTGTTGATCCATTTATACACATCCTCTTCTCCACGATGACAGGCTTCTACACTGAATAACTGGAAAAATGCCTCTACTTTAAAATGCAAATACAGCCTTCCTAGTTGTATTATATTACATTATATTACATCATACAGTGTAAGTGTTTGTACTGTATTTCTCTATGGTGAAAGAGGTAATTACAGCAAATCATGTGTATAGGTGAATACAATACAAATATTATGATCTTTAATCATACTATGTACTACTGTACTATATGTCTCTTCAAAATGGATTTTGATTTGCATTAATTATTTGTATGATGATAAATTAACACATGCTAACAAAACATACATCAGTTGTGGCCATCAGAGTGATTTGTGATCTCCTCCACCTTTTTCGCCTCAACATATTTGCTTTTGATGAATAAATTAATGTCAGTCCTAATTCATTAGGAGATATAATTAATTGTTTTTCCTCACTGTATGCATAATGACGAATGGCAAACTAAAAGGCATTCATCAAATTTAAAATTACCAACAAACACAAAGAGGGAAAGGGATTTTATTAAAGGCAGTACTTGGAGACTGATTGTTAATTTCTGTCTACCTCAGAGCTGGTAGATAATTTGCAATTGATTTCAACTCATTAATTATAGGGTGGGGGATTTGTTCATCCTCTCTAAAAAGTAGAGATCACTCAAAATGTGTATGTTTCTGTCACCTGTGTTTATTTGTATGTCTTTTTTTTCCTTTTACCCTCAAGTCTGTTTAATATTGTAACCCCTCAGGTAGGACCTGCCATGTTTCATTATTTAAACTAAAAGGTGAAGCTTACAAATGTCAACAAAATATAGGGGAAAAAACTTGCCCTGGAACCAAATCAAAACATAAGAGGGTTAATTGCTTGAACCATGTTTGTTTGTTTGCTTGGGGAAGGGAGTCACGGGCCTATTCTTACTCCTGCTCTAAAGCCCTGAGAAGAATTGACTGGCATGGCTATAAATAGGATAATGTGTGGTAACTCAGAGTCTATACATGATTCTATAAATGTGTAGAGTGTTGCTGTGTGTTGGTGGTATAATTATAGTGGTTTAATTAAGATGTACATTTCCTAACCCCACATGACATTCCTGATGTCTGTCCACTGACAATAATTCACTCTGTCAGTGCAGCCATTTAAATACAAGGGGGAGTAGATTTCCCAGAGGACTATGCCACCTCCTGCTTCCTGTTGCCTTACATGGTCTGAGATGAATGCCCTCAGTGAAAAAGGAATATCCTACCTTTACTACGAAAATATCCACAGGCAACACAAACTGGCGCAAATTGAAAATGTATTAACTTGAAACTTGAGAAAAAGTAGCAGGCAGCTGAAAATTCAAAAACCCACAGTACACTACTTGACAGCACAAAATGGCAGACAAACTCAGTTGGAGACTAGCTGGTGAACACAGTGGAGCATTTATCAGATAAAGCGCCAGATATTTTCTACAGGAGTGGGTGGAGATCCAAAACACAGGGAAAAGAGTAGACAGAACCACAACTTCAAATGAGTGTTTCTCCAAAACTGCTGGATGTGTAAGTAAGCACCAAGTGAGTGTGCAAGTAACAAGTAACTTGTTTTCAAGTTCAGCATGTCAAGAGATGATTATAAGTGTGAAAAGTCATTATATGTTGTGTTGTGTCGAGCTCACAGCTTGTCCCCACTCCTCCCATGTGAAAGAAACACATACACTCAACACATATTGCATATGAGTGGTATATTAAGGCAGGTTTGAAGAAATTTCAACCTATCCTTTAAACACAGATTGAGGTGTGTTTTTAGCATTTACCAGCAATAGAAAACAAGCTGTATCATAATTCTTTTTATATTTGAAGTCAGACTAATCTGTCATGCCTCATGAAGCTTCAAATTGATTAAGACTGTGGCCATAGCCCCATAATCGCAGTTTGACAGACTTTGTAAGAAAACAGATTGATAACACACAAAAGTGATATATCACATGAACTGCATATTGTGTAAGTGAACAAATAAAAGGTAAATGGGTCAGTGAGTATGTGTGTTTGCGTGTGGTGCTATGCATCCATTCTCAGGCCAGACCGTATGACTCAGCCACCTGTCAGCAGGATGAGGCAGATGGGAGGCATAAAACGCTCCATGCCTTGACAAGGTAGTCTGTCAAAGTTAGGGAGAACAGTCGCAGGGGTAATGTTTTGACAAGGCATTAAATGTCTCCTTCACAGACGTCCTGTATGTCATTCCATTAGATTGATGTACAGATACAGATGGCTGTATAATGCATGCCTATGGGGATTATGTATGCTCATGTCTTTACTTTTGTTATCCTCTGGCCCACATTTACCTTACTCTGCTAATGATTAGCCATTAGCCATGTCACTCCAAATCTCAAAAGTCGCTGTATAATTGAGTGATTAAAATGCGATTAAAAATGACTTTCAATACATCTGTATTGCTTCATTCCTGTCATGATGTGATGCTTGCTTCCAACATTATGTTTCATGTCTTCTTTACAGATGGTGTTTAATAAATGTATGCCCAATTTTACAGGTCACTATCAGCCATTAGTTGGCGGTTCAGAGTTCACTGCAGTAAACAGTGTTGGGACGAGTCCTCGATACATTCCCTCTCTTTTCTGCTGCTGTTTTCTTTCACCCCACTCTCCTTCGCTCATCCGCTTTACACAAGTCTGTCAAAGTTTAGATATCTCAATTCAGGGTGAGACAATTATTTCCAGTCTTTGCCACGGGGCATGCCCTGAGCTCCAACAGACCTTTTACCCTGTATCTATCCATAATGATCTGTTTGGTTACCAGTGTTTTTTTTCCCCCTGAAATCTTTTAAATGAGTGGACACCACCTGAGGCAATGCCTGAAGAGATGAGTTGCAGTGCAGTATGTGGATGTGTTTACATTTATATGCTACTGTAACGTTTTAAAATAGGTAATTACTTACATTGTACACAGAATCTGTGGTAAAGAGGTAGCTGTAGATACTGTTACCAGAGCTAACAGCTATAAAATAAATTGTTAACAGTTGACTTGGTGTGTAGTAGACATATGACATGATCATTTAAGGTGTAGGCCATGGTAATTTTTACAGAACATCACATTTTAAGGATATGTCCTTGCGAGACAGTCAAAAAGAAGAGTTTTGTAGACAATGGCATATTGAATATGTTCAGTTCATATACTACATTACAATATGTTTACCCTAAAAGAGATAATAATTGATGTCCTTACAAAGACTCATTAGCTGATTACACTGAAAGACACTCCCCAGTGATAGCTTATGAAAGGACAACTAAGTATCTATAGCCACCATAATGTTGTTCTTGATGCTGAGCTAAATGCTAACATCCACTTGCTTACATGCACACACTGACAGTGTTAACAAGCTGCTATTTAGCATCTAACATTTACTACCTTAGTAAGGTGCAGAGATATTACAGTTTATTGGCAGATATATTGGCTGTATTAGACCTGTGGATCAGAGGATAAGGAAAGATACCTTGAGAGTCAGGTTGTTGGGAAGGAGGAGGGTATCTGGGTTTAGTTGATAGGCCTATTGTTATTTGGTTTTCATGTACTTTGAGGAGAGATTTTACTTATAAACCTTGAAGGCTGAACCACAGTGAAAAAGCTATTTTGATTGTGCAGATATTGTTGCCACTCATTTAAGCTCACATACCCACTCCTGTATTTGGTTCAGACAAATACCCACACACTGCTTCTATCACCATCTAATGCCATAGTCATGACACATGAAACAGTATGCTAACATTTGCTAATTAGCAATAAGCACAGCTGAGGTTGATGGGAATATCATGGGTATAACAGGTACCTGGACATAAACCAAAGTACTGAATAAAAAGAAATGTTGTCCTGATAATAGCTCTAGATGAAAGGTTATTAGATTAAGGGTGCATAAATGTGTGTACCAAATTTCATGGAGATCCAATATTTACCTAGATATTTTACTGAAAACCAAAGCTCTTGACCTCATTGTGAAGCTAGAGAAAAGATACCAGGGTCATCAGCAGGCTCTATCATGTAGGGACCATGACACAAAATCCATAGTAATTTTTCTAAATATTGTTGACCAAAGGCAGAAAGAGGGAGAGACGTGTTTCGCTTCAGCGCAGGAATGGCCATCCTCAGCCTGCTGCTCAAACCTGTGTCCTGCTTCTTCGTCTACCAAATGTACCGCGAACGTGGAGGAGATTACAACATTAACTTTGGTTTCCCCTCTGTATCACGAAACAGAGAGGCCTACCAGTCTATTGACCAGCAGGATGAGACTTCCAGCCCAGCGAATACCTTCAACCAGGCCCAGGACAGCAAACCAGGAGTCCGCACATACTGAGAGAACAAGGCGCTGAACAATTCAGCCAAAGGCTGATCAGCTGAGATACTGACATCCCCAGAGGAACACACTGTTAAAAATGTGTCTATTAAAAATGCGTAACATATCATCACATGATGTCATGCTATCCTCCTCCTCATAGCAACTCTGTCAGCAGTAGATTGTTTGTTTAGTTGATGAATTCAGTGCTCAAAACTGTTTCTTCTGTTACCAAACAAGTGACAACACAATCATGGAAACCACAGCTTTGACAATCTGTTGCCGTTGCTCTGCTGCTTCATATTCATGCATCAGCTAAAAAGGTATTGGCCAGGGAGCAAATGTTTCCATTTCCTGACAATCTCCTGGAAGGCCACCCTCAAGTCTTCTCTTGATAACACTCAGGAGGGTGAGACAGACTGTGTAATCATTTGATTACTTCTTCATCGTTTAGGGTAGACATGCACAAGTGTTTGTATGTAAACAGCACAGCTGTTCCAACACATTTCACTGAGCAAGTCTCTGAGCACGCACAACACAGTGACAGTGTCCAGAAGTAGACCACATATTTGTTATTCCAAAATTAAAATGTCCCCTCTGAGCAACAGCTTTAATCCAGTTCCTCACATGCCAGCGTGTTTACTGGAACCAAAACTGGCGCCAAGCCAGTGACTATTGAGCAGCACACATAATGTCTTAAAAGCATTAGGCTAATAAGCTATATTATTGTTCCAAGAAACTGCATAATGAGTCTGTGTTTTTCTAAATAACTAAGATGTGTGTGTTGTGTTTTTTTGTTGTTGTTTTTTTTACTATGGTTTTCTGTTCTCCAACCTCTCCAGTTGTAACGTAGAATAGGTATTACCTCAATGTGGTGCCAAATGTAGTCACTTCTCACCTGCTCCACGCCCCTATTCTTGAGACAGACCTTGTCTGCAATACCGCTGAGCAAATTGAATCTGCCAGTCAACTGAAGCGCCACACTTATCTAATCCGACCTGTAATACAGGGCCATGCTCTATTGGCTTTGCATAACATCCTCGCCGTGTTTGTAACCCCAGCCCCCAAGGTAGTGTTGAAGTATTGTCATTTCACTTTTTGAAAACCAAGGCCAGCTCCACCTCTAGCTACCCCAATAGTTTTCTGTGTCTCTGCCTTCTGTTATTGTCAGGAGTTCTCTCTGGGGCGCCAACACTAAAGTTCACATTACTCACATAATCACAAACACTTACTATGTAAATGCACACATAGCCGATCACAGTCAACGAGGGGAAAAAGATACATGGAGTCACTGAGAATTCATCTTGCCTGGAACTAATGCATTTCTGCTTAAGTCAGCAAGGGAGATGTTAATGCTGCTGTGAGAATTAATGGAAGTATTGGCTTACAAACATTTGGTGATACATTATTGTGGCTCCGAGCGACCAGCTTCTCTGGGGTTGTTTTTCAACTGCACAGGCCGCAAGGGAAGTACTTCCTGTTTTAATTAGATACTGGATAAGCAAATAGTAACTCAGATAAAGTGTGGGTTCTGTGGTCAGCTGTTTCTTATTTCACAGACATAGCTGATCAAAATCTATAAGACATGATTAATGCTAGTGCTTTGATAGTTGATGAACTAATATGTAGTGATCAATAAATATACTGACAACTATTTTTTTTTTTGGAAGGATGGAAATCGTCTTCCATACAACTGAAAAAAATAGAAGGAACAACTGTTGCTCAGTAGTAAGAACAGCTTGTTATGTGTTAACATGACCATATAAAGTACATTTTACCTGCCTTACTACTGCAGGGGTAGTGGGAAGTTTCTGTCTAACCAATGATAGTTTTTTGGGGAGAGAGACACCAAAACCAAAACAAACCATGTGAGAAAAACATTTTGTTTCCTCAAAAGCTCTTGCCATCTGTTGAGGTCCAAAGAATGGCTGCTCCATGGAAACACTGGCACTGGGACTAGTTTCAAAAACAGGTAGAGTGCTCTGTTTAGTCTGGTATGAAATCCCATACACTTCTCCAAATTGGCATCTAGTGAAGTGATGTCACACCTGTCAAATTCTGAAAAAAAAAAAAAATGCTAGTAATTTAGCTGTCAAGAACATTGTGTGCTGTTGCCAGTGTGTTGTCTGGTCCAGTGACTAAAATCACAGTGACCATTCAAAGCATTATTTCAGATAGAAAGCAAGAGCAGTTGTGTAATCGCTAAATTGCTAATTGTAATTGCTTTTTAATTAGTAATTAGTCTAATTTGCCTAAAGTTCACTGATCTCCTTAGTTCCTAGAACTATTTGGTTAAAAAGACCCATAGCAGTTTTCCACTTAGAAAAATAGTATAAAGTTATTGGTGCAATGGCTATCTGTGATCACATTAGAGAGCAAGGTTTCTATACAACAAACAAAAGGGACTTTTCTGCCATTACTCAGTCACTCCATAACTCAATAAGTGTAGCAAGTGAAGTAATTATGTTCCAGAACAACCTGGCATTTGGGAGAGTAATTGCCAACAGTGGAAGCTTAGTACCTTATCTCGCCAATGTTTTTATTCCAATTTTCTCTGTGTTGGCTTACAGTGTTTCCAAAATAGATGTTCTGGACTCCCTTCAAGCACCAAGGATGCCACTTGGCCCAGGGACTCTGGCCTGAGATCCAGTGCATTGCCCTCTGAATAGGCTGTTCCTCCAGGTGTGAACATGGATGGACCAGTCAATGTCAAAAAAGCCAGTGGTGTCAGTGCAAAGGTGTTTGGCTCATTTCAGATACTGACACATAACAAATTACCTTAACATGACCAGTACAGCAATAAATAAACAAGTTTGACAATAGTCAGGTAAATCTAAGTAAATTGCTACAGATGTTTGTAGCAATGCAGTGAGGTGCAAAAATTGGCGGATTTGAAAGAAGAGAAAACACAGTTTTAACACCAGTTTCTGCTTTATTGGAAAAAGTCATCAGAAATTTCAGCTTTCGCTGACATTCCCCAAAACAGTTTTGCTCATGAATATTTTACAGTAATTAGTTTAGTTTAGTTTTTCTGCATGATGATGCAAAACAAAATACATATATATAGAAAACAATAATCACATTGCATGAGAGGAAAGAAGACTTATTCAGAGTCCAAAGGCAGGCAAAATATACATTACAAAAATGTATCATTTTTACTAAACAAAAAGGAAACAAAACAGGCAAATGACAAAACAAAAAATACACTGATAGATATATGTGATTGAAGATATATGATTTCAGTGTTATATCTCATGAATTCCATAACTGTGGACTTCTAAATTTGCTTGAAAAATATGTCATTATACAACCATGTGCTAGTTGAGATATTGAGAAAGAGTGATATTGCATATATAGTGTAAAAATATTTCCCTCATCTTAATTTATTTTCCAAACAGAAGTGCAGAAGAATGTTAGAATAGGAAATCTCAATTTTTTTAGAATTACAAGTAAATTGGTAAGATATGATGGATGTGTAGTAGCCCACAAAAAAACAGTGAATTAAAACAGTCTTTGTGTGGGGATAAAAGATTGGTTTAATCTGCAAATAATATAGAAAGAAGATTTTTGTATGTCAGTCATTAATGTATTAGAAATATGATGGGCTGAGGATAAAACCCTGGGGTATATCACTTGTATTTTAATTTTTAGATATGCAAGAAATAATGGACTCCATTTCTAACCATTTAAAAAAGTAGAAATATTGTTTACAAGCTGCAACAGTGATAGTTCAGTTCATTTTTTCAAAGAAACAGTAACAGATATTAGTCTATAATTGCCATCACCTGATTTACAGAGAGGTATAACGTTGACTATTAAAGTGAGATAACACTCACATAAACTACAAATGTGAGTTCTCACTGTAATATATAATATATATAATCAATAATTTCCCTAATGGAATTGTTTCTAATACCATCATGTGTTTGTCTCTCTGAATTTTTTATATTCATATGTATACCATGCACTTTTTTAACACCTGGTGTCTCAAAACTGCAGAACGAAGGAAACTGACCTTTAATTAAACTACATGGGTTCATGAGTCTTTGATGTTTGATGCTAAAGAGGAGCTAACATTTTCAAAAGAAACTCATTAAAACCATCAGCTATTTCTCTTGAGTTATGATGAGTACCATCTCCCCTTAGCATGTAAAAAGGTGCCACTGCTTGAGGTTATTTTATTTATTTATTTATTTCCGATTTAACGATGCATTGATGTATAAAACCTGTATAAATTTGCCTGGGAAACATTTCTTTTTAGCTTTCCTAAATGATCGAATATTTGAAAATGTAAAATTTCTTCTTCATTTTCATAGTAGCCAGTGCAAAGCATTTATCAATAACCCTTGAAGTGTCTCATAAGCTTTTCTAACATCTTGCAATTTGAAAATGTCATTTCATGAAACACTGGTAATTGAAGAGCTGAAGACCTTCATGTTCTTTTTGCAGATGTTTTAAAGTTTTCTAATAGACAGTGTTTTTACTTTTGATATGCATATTTCCTTTGGTATGAATTAAGTGAAATGCAGGGAAATAATCAGAGAAATTGTACATTTATAATCGTAGTAAGTAAGTTTAGACAACCAATTGTGATGTCAGTGAGCACAACTAATACACTTCTGTTAGGTTTATAAATTACAAGATGACAAGGTGGAAAAAAAAGTATATTAAGAAAATGTATTGTATGGATAGCAAATGATTTTTAAGGAGACTAATGTTTAAAGTAGTGTACACATTTTACATTCCTTACATATCATTTCTAGCGCAGAATAAAGGTGCTAATATCAGAATCTGGTAGTGTATAAATAAACCCTATTATAATGCTTTTTCCATTAAAGGTAAGCATGATGGAATTTCAACACTGAAAAACGCTGAATCTGCTGTTTCTTATATTGGTATTAAGGTATGTTTTGTTAATAAATTGTTCAGTAAAACATTGTTTAGCACATATATTGAGAACTCCCCTTCTTTGTTCTTTGTTCTTTCACTATATCATCATTGCTTTTAATTGTGACAAAGGATAAAGACATGTAATGTCATTACTGAGCTATCTTCCAAAAAATGCCATCACTGAAAATGAGTAATTTAGGGTTGATAAATATTCAATCAACTGATGATTTTTTTTTTTTTTTTTTTGTCAGACACAGATATTCAAGTGCAACAAAAAACATTTAGGCCAAGATGATAACCATGTGATAGATTTTGTCTTTAATTGTTAAACTGATCATTGACATGGCATGATAATTATGAATTTTAGATTGTCATGACTTATATCTGGATTTAAAAATGTATCATAAACGCCATCATAGTCATTGTCACAAATCAAAAGTTTTGAAGGCTAATCAATCAGATCCACGGGGTGTAGAATTATCACCATTACTGTTAAAGCAGAATTCATTAAAACTTTTCAATGTGTAAATGGACTAAATAGGACAGAAAAAGAAATAATAAATAACCCCAATGCACACACAGCAGAACATGTTTTTAGTTGGTTCTCACACAAACCACATATTATTATTATTATTAGTATTATTATTATTTTTTTTTTTACTCAGTTCACTGTGTCTTCTTGTATGTTTTTTTCTATTGAATACCATTTAGCAATGGCATTATAACCTTGCATGCTAACATGTTCATACTGTGTACACACTGTGGAATACTCAACGTTTTGTTGTCAAAAAAAATACTTTAACATCATTCATGATCTTACCTCCGAATCATGAATGAAGAAACAACCTGTCCACTTCTCAAAGAGAGGAGGGTTCCATGTACACCTTAAGCAATTTTCTTTGTACTCCACATGAGAGCTGAGTAATATGCCAGGCGTTTTTTGTATTATGTATGTCAACACTGTACACTTCACTGAGGATGCATATGCAAAATGATTTATTCAGTTCAACACCATCCTTGTTGAACCAATGGCGATGGAGAGTGATAAAGGAGAAAGCAGAGTAAAATACAGTAGTTGCCATATACCCAAGGTCATAATTTGTTACACAGTGTTATACAATGCAATAAATCCGTGAGCAGAAAAAAAGGAAAAACACAACAACAACACAAGTTTTTTTTTAAATTTAAAACAATTTACAGAAATACCCTGGAATATGATTTTTTTTTTTTTTTAATTATATTTGGTTACAGCAGGTCTAGGCAACTATATGACATAGTTGTGCAGGTTTTCATTCCAACCCAAAACTACATAAAAAAAAAAAAGAAAAATGTGATTTATGAAGGGTGTTGTACTGAGCCTAGGTGCTGACTATCAAAAGTAAATTAAAGTTGAGCACAGAAAATGGCTTGGAGTGCTCTCAGTAATTGGGTGCAGTGAATGAACTTTGCTCACAAGTCTACCCTTATGTTCTGTGTATAAATATGGGGTTTTGCTTGCAAGCTGCAATATCGCTATACAAAAACAAAGTTCCCTCTCACGGGAAAGCTGTCACAGCACTTGCCGCGAGTACCCATGGGTGTGGCACTGCAATTTTCTTGCTCAGGCTGTTCTCTTGCTCACACTCAAGCTGTCACTCATACTTGTGTCATGTCACAGAGAATGCCCACTGAAAGAGGAAATTGGGATGAAACAAGTGAGTAAGATGCCAAAACACTGAGGTGGATGGGAGGCAGTAATGAATCAAACAGCAGAGGAAAGAAATAAATTCATCGTTTTCTTCTGACAACAATATCCTGCGTGAACTCAAAAACACAAAACATGAGTGCACACAATTTATGCCAGTTGCAGGCCTCAACATCTGACAACATAGAAAACAACATTGTTCCTGAGGCCAAAAGGCTTCAGGTCACAAGAAAAACACTGTCAACTGTGAAGTGCTGTGTAACTGAACATCGGGTTAGGTGGCCTCTAACAAAACGCTATCAGACAAAACAGCCTAAGGTGAGGCGGTGATGTCCCCACATGTCTGTGTTACACTGGCAACATGCATTTACTGTGACTTTTTGTAACAGTACTGCGTTACAAAAAAGTGTACAGGATTACAATCTGAAATTCAGTAATGACATTACAGTTACAGATCTCAGTAACATCCATTACTAATATTTTGCATGGTTTATCGGCTTGTCGTTGGTTAGTTGTGTGGACTTGACTCTGAAGTGCTGCTCCATGCAGTCATATGGGACTTACATTAAGCTAGATATTGGTTGTTAGTATATACCAACAAAACATAGGCTGACTGTTTTTCTATTCTTTTTTCTATTATTCTATTCTATATTTAATTCTATTACATGTTGAATACAGAAATCACGTGTGAAGGCTATGAGTTGTTTGAAGATGGGATAACTAAATACAGTAATAAAATGTAACTAATTATTTTTTGCTGTTGAGTAGCCTGTTAGGTTTAACATTTATTTTGAAGGCAGACATCCAAATTGGAAATGTTATTCCTCCAAGTGAAAATTTGTTTTCACTTGACAGACCACAGCAGGGACATTCAGGGAGTTTGCCTAAGGCTGTTTAGTCTGAGGCTGTCTGTCCTGATACCGTTTATCTCTGGTCGGTTTATCTCTGTCGGTTTGATACCGTTTTGTCAGATATTGTTTTGTCTGAGGCCTTTTGGTCTGAAGCTATTTGTCTAAGGCCATTTTGTCTAAGGCCATCTTATTTGATCTCCAATTGAAGCACACCTCAGACTTTACAAATGTTTTTTTTTTTTTTTTTTTTCTTATGGTCCGAGGCTGTTTGATGTAGAGAGTAATGCCACTTTGTATGATGTCTATGAACTGATATAGAATTCAGAGTATGCCCAAACACCCATACAGTACAAGTCAATATGTTTTTCTTCTGTGTTTTCTCTGGCTGTGTTCTGTTCCAGTACTGCACACTCCCAGCTGTTGTGTACAGTCAACATGCTGAGCATAATGATCTACTTGTGTAACCTTGCCGTGAAGTGTACACAGATTGGATAGGTGGATAGGTATGAAAGAGTCAGCCCCTAGCAGCGACAACACCCAGGAAATGGAGAGGTGAGTGGAGATCATGGAGGGCTCTTTGTGCTGTGACATGGAGAGGACTCTTTGAAGATCAAATGCTTGAGAGGGGCCACTAAGGTCCTGCCAGTCAAGCACAATTAAAACCTCTATGAGCCTGAGACACTCTAAAGCGATAATGAGAAAGGGCTTCCTCTAATCCTGCCTAATTATGTGTGGATGCGAGGTTGGATTGCAGTAAATTGCAGTAAATGAGGGAGAGGTAGGCGTCTCGATTCTACAAATTCAGTTTAGTTAACAGTATTGTTGGATTAAGAAAGATCTTCCAAGTTGCTGTTTCTCATTGATGCCACATATTAATATTTGGATTTTATTGAAAGCAGTTTGTATTTATAACACATTTACTGCACTTGAAGTAAATTGTGATTTGTGATTCTGGGTTATAAATAAAACTGACATCAATTGGCTCTTGTAGAAAATATAGTTTGAGTCTAACTGTGTTTAGTAAAAGGAGTTCTGCAATATTTGATCAGCCAGGCCATATGCTGCAATTCTTCTGTGCAGTATCTAACTTTTTGGTGACAAAACATCAAGGGATAAACAGGGTATAGCCTCATTGCCCTCTCCTGGAGGAGGAGTACACAGCACCATACATGTTTAAGCTTTACTGTGAAATATATATTATATTGGTAATGTATTATATTATATATACACATCAGATTGTTCAGACTCTAGATTTGGTCAAATACAAACCCTACACCATCATCAAGTCCTCGCTCCAAGGCTAAAAGGTTATTCAAGGGACATATAAAGAAGTCATAAATGTGTCAGATAATGTGATCCTACATCAGATGTAACTGAATCTGTAACTGTTTATATAGAGTTCTCACACAGCAGTATCATTATATAACATCTTAACTTTCACTTAAGTAGGGCAGGCAGTAGGAAGAGGACAATTATCTAACTACCTTTTTACTGTAGGTCACACATGAGAGCCTCGCCATGCAGGCTGCAAATACTGAGAACTATGAGATATAAGTGTGAGAACACCCCTGAAGTCATTTTTATATGCCACTTTCCCCAAATCAGGTTTCCAATCTGCACAGATAGACTCCTACTGAACAGTGCTGGTAAAGTCATCAAGGCAATAACAGGATTCCTCTCAAGGACTACACATTGTTGCACTGTATCTAGTTTACGTTTCTCTATAGAGATTCTGTCATCTTTCTTATCGAACAATCGTTTTGCTCCACAACGATTCCCCTGCAGTACAAAACCCCTTTTCTTGGCCAACTGTAGTTGCCCTATCGCTTAGTTCTAAGCCGCACTTTGCTTTATCGCTGTATGCTGGTTTGTGTCTCTCTCTTTTTCTTCACAAACACACACACACACACAAATACCACTGACACACAAAAGAAGCAGATGCGGTCTCTATTATTTGCTCTGGAAGTTAATTCTGAAGCCAGTTTTCATCATTGCAACTGTGCTCTGTGCAGTTATTCAAAGCTTGTTCCTGCAACATTTGTGGTGTTTTCATTATGCAAGCAGGTTCAATGATCAGAAATGATGCAAAACAGTGTCAAAGCTTTAGTCAGCTCTGCCAATGAGAGATGTAATTTATTAATATGAGAGTCAATACCAGCTCAGCTGTCTCAGACTTGGCTCCTTAGTTTCAAACCATTAAGTTAGTTAAGTGAGAAAATGAAATGTTTCATGTTAAATATGATCCAAGTGGAGCTATATATTTCATTCATGTTTAAACAGTAATCCATGTATTATTGAGTTCCTTGTTCCTCCTTTGCATCTTATTCTGCACGTCAAATGTCATTATTCTTATCTGAAAACAAACGGAGATACTCCTTAAGGGTGCAGATGCTTTATCTTTGATGTGATGCCTATTGTTGCTGTAATGCTAATAAGGCAATGATGCTAGTCAAAATGTCAAACAGAATTTTTGGTTACTATGGTGAATACTATGATATCTGTCATTTGTGAGTCAGCTATTTAAAACTGGAAAAGTACAAAGAAACTACAGCATGCCTGGTTCTCTAAAGGATCTATGTGATATTTAGGCCTCTCAGTATATCATTATTATGTTATGTTGTTTCCTGTCAACTCATATGTTGTTTCTTCATTGTGATTAAGGCACATTGACTTTCCAAATACTGCTTGCTTCCCTTTTTGGGAAGATACAGATGCACACACACTATAGTTCTATAGTCATATCTCTAATTAGTATTCAATATCATCTCAGATACTGGCCGTTTAAATATTCATGCAGTTGTCATTTAGCATTTTATCAGTATTGACTTTGATAATGATGTTACAGAAAGAGGAAAACTGATGCACTGAGGTATACTGAGGAATTATTATCATTCTCTTATCAGGCAGTTTTTCTGACCTCTCTGGTTATTGTACTGATTATTATTGGGTGTAAATGCTGGACACATTGAACCTTTGTTCTTCTATGCACAAAAGTGTGATTGATTTTACCTTAAAATGAGCCTTCTATATCTACAGACATTATTAAACCACTTCAACTTTCTTTGAAGCTTAGTTACAATGCAATTTAAGTGATAAAACAGATGAGCTAATTAGTGCAGGTCGACACATACAGACACTCCCCCGTTTAGTGTCAGCTTTTCAACAAACCTTAAAATGCCAGTCACCACATGGTAGTGTCAGCCCAGCTTGGCATGGCATTTACACTGACTTATACCGTTTACTGTATATGCAGAGCCATGGACACATACACACACACTGATTCTGTGCAGTTGCATTAATTCTGCAGATTACTAAAACAACAATAGTCATGCTAACAACAATATTTCTGCTGTACCCAGTTTGCCAAATCCATAAGAGCCAAGTTGGTCCCTTGGAAAGAAGTCCTACAACAGGTGTGTTTATTCTCAGTTTTACCATCCCCCTTCTGCCCGTGTCCAACATTTGCAGCGTGCAGCACAGCACTATTTTCCCACTCTGCTGTTCCTCTTGCAACATGACAGAATGACAGCCCTTATAGAGAAACAACATGCCACTAGCTGTCAAACGAAAAATGAAACAAAACTCCGTTCTTCTTCTGTTTCAGGTGCATAACAGAAAGACCATTCATTCAGTTATTCAGTATGTTCTCATGTACATTATTATTGTAACCTGTTGCATTTTCCATGTCAGATGGGAAAACTACAGCATAGGCCCTCTCTTGTTCCCTAAATAAATTCAATCATGGGCATGCATGAAACACTAATTGGATTTTATGTCACCTTAAGTGATTCTGAGTGCTGTCCTTCACCATACAGTGTCCTTGACTTCAGAGGGCAGAGGTCTCCTATCCCAGACACACAAATGGTTTAGTAACAAGATGACCTACATATTATAATTGATACTTAGCATAGTTAAAGGCTGCATAACTTTTCTTAAAATGAACACTCAAAATGGTATAGTTGAAGCACTTAGAACAATCACAACACTTTGAGCCTATAGAGTGTTTTGTGTGACATGATTGTGAATGCATAACATTTGTAGTGGGACTACAAAAGGGCAAGTTCCCTTCACTTGAAAAAGGAAAGAAAGAAAAGGTGAGAAAGCACTCAGTAAATATTACTTTAATGGTCTATTCATGATCTGTCCTATTCCATTATGTGGTTGCTATATTGATTTTCAGCTCAAGTCTAACCAAGATAGAAGCCATGTGGTTTTTGTCGTCAGATTACTCTTCGATTAGTAAAGTGGAATCTGGTCTCCACAGTTTGTCTAACATATCGTAGGCCAACAGAATCTGATTGCTTGAAAAGGAATTATTTTTTGTATGGATTAAAGCAGATAAATGACTTTTGGCTCACCGATTTAATTTAAAAAATGAAACAGATATGCCTGTGTTGCATGCATAGTTGAAGATCTACCTGACATGTTGAAAAGTTGCAACCGACCTCAGTTAAGCCATTATCTGGACAACCTGAAAGCCATTACTAGCAATGATGGAATGGATTCCCATGGGGACAATAGATGGACAGTTACATAGATGGCAGGTGATGAGGTGGACAAGGGGACATGGGGAATGGTTATAACCCCCATTCCTCATACTCAATTACTGTTCTGGGCTCACTGAAACCTACAAATGAATTCAACTTATGGCAGAGTTGTCATTTTGATCATGGTTGGATGGGCCAAAAACCTTTAACAGTTGCCTGCAGAGAGCTAGGTGGGAATGGTTTGAAAGGGTATTTATAAGATGAAAGCACTCTGCACCTCGAAATCTTACTAGTACCTGGATACTACAGTATGACAGTATCCGTTATAACTGTAATAAAAATAAGTTTAAAGTTAAACTAATGTGCTAAGAATACCTTTATAAACAAAAATTAAGTCAATATTTCAAGACTCAAGGATTATAACAGAATATAAATTAAAATTAGAAGAGGATATTTAGAGTGTAAAGTCAGCGAATAGAGTCAAACATCAGGCTAAGCAACATCACCATCAAATTTGATCAAGTGCAATCATTGCAATGTCTGCATTGACACTATTACTCTTTTAAAGTAAAATCTGTAGTAATGTAATGTACTAACTTCTATATTTTGGGTTATGTCTATGTTATTCTTCTATAAATGGTGAATTTGGTTGGCTGTCAGTTGAACGATCAAATTCCACATTTATGCCATGTGGCTCTAACTTCATGTAGTTACAGAAAATATAAAAAAATAAATAAATACATAAATAAATAAACAGAAAAGGCTGTGCCTGCTTTTCAAAGGGAATGTCCTTTTTTGGTTTTACAGGATGTACTGTATATTTTACAGATTTCCTGCAGCACTGCATGACTAAAAAATATCAGCCAGGCTGCTGAATGCTAGTGAGTAAAACAAAGTAAACAACTCACAGTGCATCTCCTCTAGAGACGTTTGCGTTCATTCACAGCAGGACCAGCAGGGCCCAGGCTGTGTTTTTTGTTGATGTTTGAAAACTCATTCATGACATGCAGCGCTCTCAGCTCACATTCACAGTCCTCCACTGTCCAAACTGTCCAACTTCACCTACAGGCATCTTTGGGTTTAGATGTGGTGGGTCACTTTATAGGTTTCAGTTGTGTAATATTCGTAACTGGCACCTAGCATGAATATATACAACCACTGTCACTTCAAAATGCTCCTGAGCAATGCTACTGAAAGAAAACACTGCAGTGGGCTGCCTGCTGTTTTGTAAAATGTCAACCTTAAACATGAAATCAGCAGTATCCTTGTACCGTAAAAGTTATACCATATTTTTACAGTAAAATTCTGCCAACTGTAGCTGCCACTTTTTTTACCGTTTTTGTTTTTTTTTCAGGGCAGGGCATGTTGAACCACCAAATATAAAGGATCAAATCTATCAAAGCAAATGGTCCTAAATAAACTTCCTTTTGCATGATATTGCAAAGTAACCCATTAAAAAATGCTGAACACTGAACAGGCCACCTGGATCTCAGGCTCCTTTGACTTCGCAAGATGAAGAGGAGAATAAAATAGTCGGGAGCTGTAGCCTGCAACAAGGTGAGACATTTTAGCTGTAGCTTCAGCAATCTGTAGCACACTTCACAGTGGTAATATTGTCTCAGCAGGACTTTAAGTGTTTCTATTAAACATGAGGATTTGTTCCTTTTGAACGAAAAAGATGAATCACTAGTAAGCCTCGATTTGCTGACAGAGTATTGTATTACAAGGTAACTTAACATTTGATCTGCCTACACAGCACTGTCGCTCTTTGGTTTTCCATCAGCATCACAGTGATAACAGCATGTTGGCGTTTATACACCACTAAAGCTGATTAATCTCAAGCCTGACAGTAAATATGCTAGCGTTTGAGTCATGCACACAGAGGGGAGAAAAAACTTGGGCCATGAAAACATTACTAAATGGCTCAAGTATATTTTTGAATGATTTCGCTATCCCCCAAGCACTTGCAAATGGCCACTGGCTGTCAGAGCAGAGGAAAAAGCAGCTGAGGACAGGTATATGGTATATTTCATTAGACACGGAGCCTTAGGGGAGCTGACTACACTGTATGTTTGTCACAGAGGATTGATGACTGCTTTCTATAAAGGTAAATAAATAAATAATAGCAGTAATCCCAGAGATGTGATGGCCATAATGTGTGTTGTAATAAAAAGCTGTGGTCTGAGGCTTCTGATGGAAGTTTAATTCACCATGGAACGTCTCATTTATATATTTATATAACAGTGGCATTTATTCATGTACCACTGCAAACATGTTATGAAAAAGATTGGATTCTCTTTGACTATAAAGCTCAGTGGGCTATCTGGTTTAGTGCAACTCATTAAAGCGTCCTCTGCTTTCAAACCTGAAGAGATGACTAAATGTTTTTTCGGATAAATGAGCACTTAAGCAAACTTCAGACGAACAGCACACCAGCTCCTAAAATATCCTTTTTTTCTATCATCCCTCTTTTTGATATATTACAGCAAAACAGCAAAAAGACATAAAACAGAAATGACATGTCAGTGTAGCTGTTGCTTTACTTTATGGCTGTGAATGAGTATACAAAGTAGAAAAGAGAAAACAGCTCAACGCCTTTCTTTTTGTATAACTGTGCATTAGGTTAAGGTGATAGAGCACAGGTTATTCCAAGTACAAATGAACTCTTGCACACTGGTGTTCTAACTGACACACACAAAGCATTTATAAATAGAAGTGGCTCCTCAGTTCATATCAAAAACCTTCTCAGTTTTTGGTTGATGTTAATTATATCTCTGTCAAGCACATATTTCTTTCTTTTTTCAGACAAACTTGGTTTTGTGTAAAATAGCTCCCATAGGCAGCCATTGGTTTGTGTCATATACTTCATATGACAGAGATCCATTTCAGTCTTTCGTGAGAATGCGCTGCGTTGGCCTGGAAACAGAACACACTGAATCATACATAAATTACATACTTCATTAAATGAGCAAGCTAACTTAAAATTCTAACTGAAATCACGTGAAGTCAATCATAAAACATAGCTGGGATGAATGTTACAAAGATGTACGAAGATGCTCTATGTACGAAGAGGTGCAATTGACTTCTTGCATTCTTGTACAAAATAAAATGTTTTCAGTCACAAATAAAATATCAAATTATGTAGATTAACAAAACTGAAAACAGCCTTTGCACATAGATTTAACCCCATTATGATAAATCCAAAGTACCAGAATTGCTTATATACTTTGAACTACAGAAAATGATGCTTCTGCACCTGTTTGAGGTCTAAAAGACCCCAGCTGTAAAACATGATTTTGAACATGGATTTCAATCTGCTCTATAGTCAGTTTGGATTTCTGTTATTGGAGTTTCATGACAGTTTGTTGTAGTCAGCGAAGGAAGCTGTTTTGTGGCAAAATAAAGGTTTACCACTTTACCACTTTATTCTGGCCTACATAGTGGATTTTAATGAGATCAGAATAAAATTATTTAAAGTAAATTTTCTTTTTTTCTTATTTTAACACAGCAGTGGGATTTGTGAGGGTCCAAGTAATGAGAAAGTAAAGCCAATTTCAACAAAAAACAAGATATACTGAGAGGTGAGAGGAGTAATGTAAATTGTAATCAAGAGTGTAAACTCAAAGCTCTTGTGGTAATTACATCTCAGATCAGCAAGGCCAACACTTCACCATCCTGGTTTTACAAATGTGTGGAACTAAAGTAATAATATTGAACTTAAAGTTAAAAATAGAATTCAGGAGCACTTCTCATAAACTGCTTTTTAGATTTGCCTGGAACAACCGCGTCTTCACATGTTTTACTTATTAATGTTTAAGATGCTCACTCCTAACACCTCCTGGAGTTTTTTTTTTTCAATATTGTGTGTATTACATTTTCCCCTGAGCCTCCTGATAACTGTAAAATAACACTTACATCACCATCAATGATAACTGATTATTTGCAAATGTTAATGATCCCTAAAATACATTTTCAGAACAGTTCAATGTAATCACATTTAGTCTATTTTTAGTTTCAATTTTTGACAAACTAATTGCCAATTATATAATTTAAAATAAACTAATGGGAATTTTAATTGCAACAGCACAGTGATGAAATTTGGGGAGTGTGAGGCTAAATTGTGAGGCTGATGTAATAAGAAGAACAATGGCATTGACATTTTAGAAGCAATAACTCACTCCAGAATGATAAGGCACACGTTTTGCCAGAGCAGCACTTCTTTAACAAAGAAAGGATTGTACGTAGAAGTCATAAATCCTCAGGATCAGATATTATAAAATATGTCTTATCTTTATGATAAATTTAATTTGTCGAGGAATGTTAAAAGACAGTTGGAAATCAAATGAACTAAATGTAGATCCTAGTATGACTAGTTAATAGAACAGTTGGGATTTTTCTGCTTCATGCTCAATAATAAGCACATGGAAAAAGTAATGTATTTAACCATTTGGCCTTCATAATTAATTTGGTATAAAGGCCACAGAACACAAGATAAGCTTGTCCAAGACCATTAAATGCAAAATCTATCATCTGACCTGAATAAACATGAAGATCTGTCTTACTCTCCTACAGACGAATTACAACAATAATGCACAACAGCAATATACAGCATCCATCTAGGAAATGGAAATACAAGTAAACTCTGTATTAGGTTAATAACACTTTAACCTATGTAGTCTCACTATGTGAAGCAAGTTTCTCCATGCACACAATGGAAGGAATGAATGGACACTGGACTTGCTGTGAGTTTATCACATGGACAATACAAATATACAGAGAATAATTTCTGCTTCACTAACTGCGGGTGACTCAGTGTCTCCAATCCAAGTGAACTGCATGTATTTGTAACGTGGGAGAAAACCAAAGCGTCTGCAGGAAGCTGCCAGGGACTCAATCAGGTCTGAACAAAGAATTGATCATTTCTGTATACTGTTACTCTGTTACTTTGTGATTGTGCCCAAAAAAAAAAAAAAAAAAAAAAAAAAACAGCATTGTTTTAAGCTGGTCTGAACAAACCCGAGATCCTTTACACAATATGAGTTTGATGTGATCTGCTGTGCTCAGTTTAAAATTGTCTCATGCGGTGTAAATTCATGTAATTGCGGACCAAGAGTGAACAGCAGTGCCCATTTATAGTTGAAACACAAAGCGCTGCACTAGGCATGTACGCCAGAACAGCTGACAGTTGTAGATTAGGAAATTCAATCATTCTGACAGGCCAAACAGGAACTTGTCACAAGTATTGTATACAAAGTACATGTTAGCGAACAAATTAATTTGCTATTGAGGTTATTAGGCAGCTCACAGATTTTACCCCCTGTTCACTAACAAGGACTACGCCAATATGGATTAAAGTTTAGTCAGGTTTATTGCATGTTATGGAAAAGGTGGAACCAAGATGATATACTGTGGGAGGAATGAGGGATGGAAGGAGGGGGATGAGGGATGAAGGGATGAGGGTACAGGGGAGGGAAGGTAGAGGGGCAGAGATATTCTGTAAAAGACCAGCTACCAAGGATTTGATGATGTTGTCTGGAATTCCCTGTTTTGAAGATGTGGAGGCAGCTCTGATTTGAAAGGAGTGCCTTCTGTATAAAATCTGGCAAAAGTGGTGGTGAAACTAGAAGGGTGAAGCCACTCTGCCGGTTTCTGTGATGAACAGAGGGTCTTGGGGTGGGGGGCCTCGACAGGCTAGTCGGGAGTTCACGTAATTGTGTAAAGGGCTTAGATATGAGTTCTGTTGACAGAGGTAGTTGGGTTGAGTTTGGCCGGACTGGTCGGCCTTGCTGTATTTAAGAGACTGGTATCCCTCACAAAGGGATTTGATGCAATAGGCAAGGAGATTGGAGGTAAGGGGTAATCGCTTGGACGTAAGATGGGGTTCGGCCTTACGGAGTCCTTTGAGTAGCATTCTGATGTGTGCATGGGAAAAAGGCGGGGCACGGAGCCTCCAGGGATAGTTTTATGAAGAAATTAATTCCACGGTGGCCAGATATTCCAGCTGTGGAGCAGGTTAAAGATTGTAGCTAAAAAAATTGTGTTGTGTGTTGTACAGTGGAAGCGGATGTTTCGTTGGGTGATATATTTGTGGCTGAGGGGCGGTCAGAATGTTAGTGGGAGAATTTATGTTGCAGTGATTTCGCTGGTCGCTGGAGTACCTGTCCCTCGAACAGGTCAGAGAGAGGAGTTTGGAATCAACGACATCTCTTGGACGCTGGAGACGGGATCTTCCCCTGGAGCTGCTCTGTGGTGAAGGCCGACAATGTTGGAGCTGTCTGATGAAGACGGCCGTGAGCGTCTGGGAATCAGGACTGCTAAATGCAGCCATGGTCATTGCCTAGCAGGGATTATGGGAGATTTGGAGTAGTCGGAGACTTCAGCAGTTTGTAAAATTTCATCAAGCAAGTCGCTGTCTGAAGCATTGAGGGCTAGATAGATAAATAAATAGAGAGTCAGAGAGAGACAGAGATGCACAGCGGCATCAAAACAATAACTGTAACTATAGACTTTAATGAATATATCTTAGCCATAATGATGATAATAATAATAATATATGTAGTGGACATCATGCAGGACCACAGCAGCAGCCACGATCCATGAGAACCTGTGAGATGAGAGAGCACAAAAACTGGGGAAGGAGCTATTAGTTGTTAATGGGACATGAATGTTTATAGATAGAGATGGAGTGAGAGGAAGAAAAGAGCTCAGCGCATCACTGGAAGTACCCCTGCAGTCTAGTCCTATAGCAGTATAACATAACTAAAGGGATGAGCTCTATCAAAAAGGAACGTCTACACTTGTGTTGACGGTGTCTGCCTCCAGAACCCAAAATGAAAGCTTGTTCCACAGAAGGCTATTACCAAATTCAATGCACAATGCAAAAAAATGGCTAACATGTGACACAATCTCAGAATTAAACATATGACAATATGGCAATTAAATGTCATTAACAGGCAAATATGCTCAGTATAATATGTAATATGTATGTTCCACTTATGTCTGCAGGTTATGCCTTAATTGAAGTTTCAGCTATGTTGGATTACATGTTTCTGTTTTTGGAATTTACTGTTAAAACTGTGCTTAATATACAGTATGCATCACACAACCCACTGAATGAAAATAATTCCTGATGAATATAATTCCTTAATCCTCATCTTCAGAGCACTAATTGCTTGCAAAAGCGACACACGCCTTTTCTCATGACAGGAGTCTGGTCTCTGTTCTATAATTTATTGGGCGGGTCAGCCATTTCGCCAGCATTTATCCTCATTGATTTGTTTAACTCTCAGGGGCCCCTTTCATTCCATAGCTTTTGGGATGTAATATAAAGGGGCTTGTTGTATTGGTCCCTCAGTCCCAAAAGGTAAGCAAAGGTGGGATTTTATTCATCACATACTCTCCTGCAGCATGAACCAAAACCTTAAGAAGAGTGTAGAATAATGCAGTTTGCAGTGCTATGTTTTGAATGTTTCTTGTTGTATCCTATTTAACTCATCTTATCTTGCCCTGTATAAACTATACCACTATCTAAAATATTGTTTAAGAATATTGCAATGGCTTTATTTTGATTACTTTATGTTTAATCACAATGTATTTGACAGAGTCTGAAGGATGAGGACGTGACACAATCAAAAAGGCTTATCCCATATCCCAAGTGATTATTAGCCTTGTTTCCTAATAGAATCAAGGTCTTACAAGGTAAACATACACAAATGGGAAGAAGAAAACAAAGAAGGCAATTTAACCATAAAACAACAATACTTTTTTTTTTTCAAAATAATTTCTCTAACAGGCTTCTGTAAGACCCTGGTGCTAAAAAAAGCAATCCTCCCATTGGATCAATACTTCACTGATGTCTGGGTGAGTGCAATGGCAACCAGTGCCCCCAAGGGAGCACAGTTTTGTGCTCAGCATCAGGCTCCCTGATGACCTGAAGACCTGGCCCACATTTGACCTCAGAGCTAACCACCAGGCCAATTAGCAGTGGCTCTCTCCAGGGCCTAGCTATCTGTACATCTGATTAGGATGCCACAAAGTCAAGCTGAAGCCTGGCTCTCATTCACTGTGACCACAGAAATCCCAGGTGGGTTGTATCTTTACCAGGTTTCTGATCGTGTTCTATTTACTGTATACAGTGCTGTATACTTAACACAACTCAAATGATGGAATTCATAATGTTCATACTATGACATCATACATCAAACTGTTGTGTTCAGCATCAGTTACACAATGGTGTTAGATTCAAAGTAGCATTGTTCTCTGGGCTTATATGCCAAGAAGCCATTCAAGATAAAGCAAGCAATCATACCAATGCTTTAAGATTAGTTAGGTATATCATTCATGAGGACATGTTTTCAGAATATGTCTACAAAAATGTACAGGCATTACTTTTGAAAAATTATTCTGTTGGTAACTAAATCTGTCAAGGCAGAAAACTGAAATAGTCTATTTCTGGACTTGGTGCAGATTATAATATATTCACCTCTATTAGTCATGCTAGCATGCTGTTGCCCAAGCTAACAGCAGTGTGTGACACGCTGTCACACAGTACGGTTGCAGGGGCTGTGTATGTGATGCAATTGAACTTTCGCCTCGAGGCTCTCACAGCAGAGATGCTGTTAGAAAACATAGTTTGGATGCAGTTAAATTTCATTTACCTAGGCACACACCGACATACACATCTACAGGTGCTTTCTGTGAATTGGCTTCCGGTCAGTTCTGTCCTTCTGGACGGTTTCTGCTTTGAGCAGTACACAGAATAATAGCACTATATATATGTATTTACTGTTAGCTACCACAAAGCCTCTGCAGAATCCCCCTTGTATAACAGAGCCAGTATTCTGATCCTGCACAAGTGACATGCAGACATTTGTCATTGTCTGTGTTATACTGCAGTTCCATTATACAAACGGTTTACATTTTTCTAGATATTGTCTTAGAGTTATATGATCTATTACTTTTAATTGCTGTTTTCTATCTTTATACCCAAAGAGTTGCAAAAGAGGGGCTCAGTAGGCCAACATGTGCAAAATTGTTAATTTACAACATATTCTATAGGTTTTACTGAGATGAAGTAATTGCGTACTTATCAATAAAGAGTTTAATAGACATTGTGCATCTTCAAAAATGCTTTCAACACATTTCAACACTCAGAGTAGTAATGTTTTTTTTTTTACATAAAACTGCACTGCTGTAATTGGGGGTTCTTTCGGCCAGCCAGTAGCTTCCCAGATATAAACAAATAGTAAAACAAAAGGGCCAAAGCTTGCAGAACTATTTTGTGTGTTTTTTTTCTAAAAGCTTTTTTCCTTGCAAGTCACTGTGCATTTGCTTTTGGAAAATGATATGCCATTTTGAATTTGATGCATGCAACATGTTGGTGACAGTTGGCACATGGTCATGTTAACCACACTTGCATCACCTCTTCTTTTAACAACACTATGTAAGCATCTGGGAACTGAGGAAAAACCAATTGCTGTAATCTTGAAAGTGGAATGTTTTCCCATTCTTGCTTGATGCAGGATTTCAGGTATTCAGCAGACATCAACATTAACAACAGCAAACATTTTCAATAGGTGACAAGGCCTTCAAATAAGCAAACAATCAAGGCTGTCCCTGAAAAAGACATTGTCTACTTGGTAGCACATGTTTTTCCAAAACTTGTTTTTTGATTACATTGTTAATAATAGTACCTTCCCAAATGTGCAGGTTATCCAATTATCGATCATGCCATGTGCACAAATTCATACCATCACGGATGCTGGCATTTGAACCTCCCCTTCTCTTTAGCCCCGAGGATGCGGTCATGATTTTTTAAATTTAAAATTTTGACTCTGCAAACCAAAGGACAGTTTTTCACTTCACCTTAGCCCATCTTAAATGAGCTCTGGCTAACGAAAGGCAGATCTAGTTTATCATGTCGTCCTCTCCGCATGTCATACAACACAAACATTCAGTTTTGCCATTCTGGACAACATAACTGTCTTTTTATATTTCTTTATGAAAACAACCTGACAGAATGATTCCTCTCACTACATGGTTTGTTTAGGTACACTGAAAAAAGTGTAACATGTAGTTGTTCATTCAAACTAATAACTGTCATTGAAGACAGGATAAAATTATTGATTTGATTGTGTAACTCATTCTTTTTGCATTTTGAGACACCAAGTTTGATTTAAACTGAACTAAATATACGTATTATACAAAACAAAGTTTTGATTTCTCTCAAAATATATATTTTTTTCATGACCTGCAGGTAATAGTTTTAGTTTGAGTCGAATGTGAATTGCGCATGCACATTGCACACTGCACAGTCGGAGCACATGTTCAAGTTCAAGTCCCAGTCCCAGAACGTGAGAGCTCTCTTTCAGCCGTTTACATCCTGGGTGGATTTCGTCCAAAAATAAACGTAAGTAGCGAAGCAGTTGCAGATAATAAATGTTTTAGTATTTTGTGTTGTCAAAAGAGGTTAGCATCGAGCTAGCTCGCCACAATGGCCCTCATACTTGTTACCAGTCGAGGCTTTAGTTGTCGGTGACGGCCGGGTATCGGTCCGTGGCTCCAGAGCTTCGCTCGGACTGTATTTCTTTTTCTTTGCGGTGCTGCTACTGAGAGAGAGAGAGAAACAGAGAGAGACGTGCCAGCACTCGCTAACATCCGGGGCAGCTAGTGGGGCTAGTAGCCCACATACTCTGCTGCACGTAGCTTCACCTGAGCTCTGTCATTGGGTGGAGAGAAAACACCGACTCTCTCGCTCTCCACCCAGAAACGTTTATTTCTTGGTGTTGTGCTATGTGGTCTTCAGAGAGTAGTAATTGTTTGTTTTATTTTGTATGCTTTCAGAACCACAAGGTCGCTCTCTTCAGTTCCCTGTAGCCTATATCTTCATCCAACTTGAACAGGTAACATCTTGCATCTACACTGCACATTGCCTTTTTTAACCATTCACCAAATCACCCTTGAATATTAGACCCTCCCTCATTTATACATTTTCATAGCAGCAGATGGACTACTTTATTTTTTCAGTTCTGTTGATTGAACCAACACAGATCAGTGTATCACCTGTGAAGGAATTTACTATTACTTCCTTTGTTTTCTCAGGTATCGGATGTGGAAATGCAAAGACTGCAGCCTGTCATTTTCAGAACGATCTGAGCTACTAAAACATTACCGCATTGACCATCGGTTTCACGGTAGGCGCCATCCTCCAGGGTTACTCACATATTGACTGGACAATATCTGCCCTCTTAGGCAATCGGCCTTCATTTGTTTTAATGTTAAATATGTTACATATGGTTCATATGTTAAAGATGAATAATTACATTTAAAGTAATCTGTTGGCCAAGTGTCTTTTTTTATATAGTTTATAAGATGGGAAATGCAAATTATTTTTGAAGTAAAGCCAAATGAAATGTGAAAATTATAGTTTGGTTATATGTAAATAAAATAAACTGGTGTCAATGCAAACATTAATTCATGTTAATTTAGTTAAAAGTAAATACATAAGGTTGGTTCAATTTCAATATATTAGTTTGGTTCAACAACTGAAATGTTGAGAAAATCATTTGGATCAAGGCAAAGATTTAAGGTTGGGTCAAGTGCAGTATTATTGTTTACATCAACATAAAATAATCAGGTCATAACAAGTGACTCAATTTAGATTCTGTGAAGTCAAATGTTTTAGATGTGATATCTGGACATCATTTTTTTTTTTTAATTTGAGCAAGGTTATTCTTCTTTCAGTGTATGCTGTAAACAGATAGAAGTTGCTCTTCTTTGGTTGCATTTCGTATCAGTAAACATGTCATTTCAAACAAACCACCCGTATCATTATAATGCACCAATAACCACTTAAGCAGAAATGAAATCTCTTCCACTGACAGAGTCGACAGAGTCTTTAAATCAACACATTAACACCTTTGCCAATCTAAATGTGCAGTGTTGTCTGGTGCTAGATGCTGTTTATTGTTCGAGTAAAAACTACTACAACTTTTCTTCACTGAAAATTAGGGTTATACAAACTATTTCCTCACCAAAGATGCACATGCTAAGAAGCGGTCAAATTGATCATTCTGTTGTGCCAATAAGGCTATTCCCCTGGGCCTCCCTTCACCTGTTGTTAACAACATCCTCTTAGGGGTTTCTGTCAAGTGCTGACAGAGAGGACAAACATATGGCTACCTTCATCTGTTAACGCCGCATGAGAAGAATCCCTGGGAGGCTAGTTTGACCCTCTCCAACAGTCTTTAAACCACAAATTAAACAGAAATTGTTTTTTTACCTGAAGCCACCGTGCTTCCCTGATGTCTTCGTGCTTAAGGGAAATCGTACATCAGTTCAAGGTAAGGGATGCAAAATGCTTGAAAGAACGACATAAATGATTAACAGACCATTCAGCAGCTATCAGTAAAAGATCACATCATTTTCAACACCCAACTGACAGCTAATGATCTAATTTTTTCTTGTTTTTCTTAATTTGTTCATGAGTTCATGAGCTGTTTGAGCAGTATTCAATAACTTACAAAACAAAATTACATTAATTAAAGAAGTGAGACTTGGAATAACTAGCAATCTATATTCCTACATGATGTCTTTCCTCCTTGAAGTGACCCTGTCGTCCTCCTCTCCTGGTGATGATCTGCATTTACTGCTTGGAGATAGATCTACGCAGAGCGCAGAGGTTGTTTGACGGCTGATGGTTGCCTGTGGGCTGTATAGTTCTAGTGGTACTTTTTAGCTATTTGAAGTGTGCTGCTTATGTGGTGGATAAAAATTTCATGAAAATAATTGAGAGTAAGAGGTCTCTCTCATGCAAAGGTTAGCGTGAAACAGTAAAGATAGTTTCCACACCACCTGCACGGTCTCCTTTGCGTGTCCTCTGCTCTTTTCCTGCTTAGCATGTGAAATGAAGGAGAAGAAATATTGCTGATCAAGAGTTCTGTATGAGAACGTAGTATGATGGCATATAATCACTGCAGACTTACCCAGCCCAATCAGGCACACACAGATACCTTCAGATAATATTCAGTCAAGGACAAAAATACTTCCATTTATGTCTTTTTCAAGTGAAGTGCTTTTCTAAACCTTCATGCAACATGTAAGTTATTGCAAATACAACTTAACCATATATTTGAAACTAAGACTTCAGAGTTTAATCTATGTGTATTGCAGTGTAATTCAGCAAAACTAAGCAAACAATGAAATAAGTGTGAACTAGCAGCATGGCTAATATGAAATTACGTTTATCTTCAGTTTGTTGCCACATGCATCAGTATACTTGTTTATACATATAAATTGTTTTATGAAATCGAAAGGAAATGGCTCAAAAGATCCATGTAAATAAAAATGGAGAGTAAATAGACATGGAATTGTGTTGTGGAAATTGAGCTGGCAAGGTAATCAGAAGCACACAGAAGACACCAATAACTACTCCAGGAAAGGACCAGCCACTTCCAATGGCACTTCTTATTTCCATTCTCCACGCTATGAAATCCTGTCAACTGCAGGATGAGACAGCAGCTGCATTTTCATGCTATTCTTTGTACAACTGAGAGTTACCCACTCACTTTATTGAGAACAGGGTGTTTATATGCCACGGTTAACTGCTCTGTAGCTTTATTTCTTTTTTTCATATTTGACAATGGTCAAAATCTAAAAGATCTCCAAATGTCTTTAAGCTAAACTGTTCTTCTAGATGTCAACTGTGTGCAAGATTTCTAAACAATAATTGCATCCTCTACTGAAAAACTTTTGCCAAGATACAGATTTTGGTTTTAGTATTTTGGACCGTAATAATATGAAAGTATGAAATGAAGTTGCTGAACACTGAAAGAGGAGCTCCACTCTATCTCATTCTACTGTATGCAGAATTAGACATCATCTTCTGCTTCAGTGCTCCTTAAGAAATATCACTCTACAGTAAGATACGTGTTGTTCAGTGGATTGCTGCTGAAAAATATCCCCTCTGCACTCTCATTCAGCTCTAAAAACTCTGCACGCTTATAGCTGTTCTGTTATTACCTTTGAGCTTTGCTTCTCTTGGTTTTAGCTGCATGTAATTTTTCTGAACAAAACTGTACTTTTTACAGGGATTTTAAATGTGGGCATGGCTACCTGCCTTAAATAAAATATGGATGTATTTCTGCAATCACCCATCATTCTGTCCTGAAAGTGTTATAAGCAGAAAGTAAAAATCTGCCCGTCATAAAATTACCGTTCAGTATTTGCAAATATGTGTTGTCCTCCACAAGGACATAGATATATAATTCATGCTAGGATCTATGTTGTGATCAATACACATTTATGCTCTTTGTAATATTTTATAATATGGAAAGGGTTCATTTAGTTTCTTTTTACACCCAGAATTTTCCCCAAAAATGTAGGACTTCATCAATTCCAATTAAGCATACAGTGTAATAGTTAAGATGCTGGGAGAGGATTTCTCCTATATATAACCATTTCTGTGCATTTCTGTCTTGTTAAAGTCACAAGCCTACGTACGTGACTTGTAAGCCTCAGGGTATATTGCATTATTTGTTATAGATGATTGCAGAGCAAAGCCTAACAATAGAAATGTCAAAGACATCTACTTATAGTCCAAACCACACCCACTGCTTATGCTATTTGAATACAAATACAGCAGCTTGGATGCTAATAAAACTCCTACATAGCACAGATATGCAGATGGAGTATCGCCTTCTTCGATGTTTACTGTGGTCATATTGCAGATCAAAGAATGATTTTGGCCATTCAAGTACTCATTTTGGCTTTAATCCCCTTTCTGAAGGAGCCTTTTAAAGCACAGCATTGTGCTGCATTGATCATGGTGGCTACTGCCTTCTGAAAAGATGAAAAGAACGAGTCATCATTTCAGAGAAGAGCTTGAGATAGACAGCCATTACCTCACCTCTCCCTTCATCTGCTCTTACATCCATATATGAATGCACTCACATCAGTTGGTACAATAAGAGACCTTGTACAGACTTATTGTCCTGCATTCTGGATATATCAGGATTGTGTCTGAATTAGGTTTAAGCTGATTGCCAATAATACTGGGCACTACAATGTTAATCAAATGCATGTCATTAATGTTGTCATATGTCATATATCCATGTATATATCTATGCATATCATATTTCAAAATGGAATCAGAAAACAGGTTCAAAAACTGTTGCAACCACAAGAAAAAATTCTGGCACTACATTATCCAAAATATATTTCTGGTCTCAAGTCTGGTAGTCGCCCTGGGGATTGCTATTGGCATGACTATCAAGACCTACCTCACTGTTTCAGACCATGGCAATCTCTACATTGGCTTTCCAGGAGAAATACTCACATGGATGATTCAGTTAGTTACTGTTCCTCTCGCTGTGACAGGTGTGATAACAGGAGTGTTGACACCATTGTCTCTGTGACTTTCTGACTATAAGACTAATATTGGTAGCACTGATGAAGTCTTGGGTTGCTTATGGTGTTGGCAAAAATGAGACAGAGACTGAGGAGAAGTTTTTCACTGTCGACATCTTGTTAGATTTATTAAGTAAGATGATGCAGCAGAATCCAATTCAGGCTTGCATAATTCAGGCAAGAGTGCCAGAACACTGAAGTTTGAAATCCGCAGCTGAATCAAATTCTAGTCTGGAAATGAAAGCCACTAAAGTGCAACCGGTGGGTCACTACATTCAAGCAACCAACATGCTTAGCTTGATTGTGTGGACCTTGATTTTTGGACATGTATGTATGTCAGGCTGATTTCTCCCGTCACTGCACTTGACTAAATCTGCACCATTGCTGCCCACTGTTTCTAATAACTTGTACTGTGAATGACTGTTCATGTGACAAAAACTTGATAAAGAATGAAAAATACTGATAGTTTCATACCGCAGTAGAGTGTCATGCCCAAGTTTTATATTTAATTTGCTTCATGATTCACATGTAGTTATAAATTGTATGAAAATAAAAGTGTAGCTCAACAACAAAAGGACCACAAACAACTTTGATCATTACTTTTCATCATCTGTCGAATTCCTTGTTATGTGTCATTATGGATACAATTAAATCATAAGACATCATAGTGTCAAAAGACACCAGCATCATATTCTGGGTTATTCAATAATGAATTCACAATCAGAATATTAATGAATACACACACACACACACACACACACACACACACACACACAATGCATCTCTCAATGCATCCTGGTGGGAGGGACTAAGATGCAAGTGAGGAAAACACGTATGCAATTTAAGAGACCGGCCCAAAAGATGGCCTTTTCAGTATCAGACAGACATCCAATAGTTTATGGTAGGGGAAGAGCAGACAAACATTTTTCTAGGTGGAAAACTGAAACGCTTTTATTAAGTGTCTCTTACTTGTTAAATGCTTATTCTTCTCTTTTCTTTCATTTGCCTACTTTGAAGAAGAACCTCCTTTTTAAGTACCCTCAGCGGTGTTTTGCTTTGTTCTGTGTGCTCTTCCTGGGAATGTTGACATATGTAAAGAGGCTAATGGGTGTACCAGTCATCCAGGCAGGCACGGTGTTTTATGCTTTGATGTAAACATTTGAAATGTCAACCCGGTCCATACCTCTGCATGGGTAAGCTCCAACACAAATGAGACTGTCAATCCTTTTTTCTTTGTGTGTGTTTGTGTATTAATCTGAGAGACATGCTTCTGCCTTGTTGTGGGTTTGTTTACTTTATCAGCAATATACACAGAGCCTCTGCCACTGTCTTACAGCTCTGCTACTGGCCATAGTTATCCCTGTTCACTTCTTATCAAAGATCCCTGAGGTGTGACACCAAACTATTCTCCTTTCCACTAATAACCCTCCACTTTTGTCTTCATCATTCTTGCATGAAATTGGCTATTAGATGGTTCTCTGGGACAGATAGAGAGACTTAATACTTTAATATGTGGCCCTATGCACAAGAATATGTGCTGGAAAAATGCTGAAGATGTGAATGCCTAATAACCAAATGTTCTGACCCAGATCAACCTGAGTGAGGAAACACATACATGCACAAACATGTACGCAGTAAAGAAAAAGATTTAGAGTGAGAGGAAGAGAGTAGAAGGGAAGATAGAGCATAAACAGCCTCCTGTGATGTGTCTCAAAACTCCATAAAACGGCTTCAAATCACAGCAGGGACATGTTAAGGAGAGAAGAGGTCTTTTCAGTTTGATTTACTTTGAAGCCATCGCTTATCCCTGTGTGGTGATTACCGTGGGTCTTTACAGTCCCCGACCTCACCCCAATCGCGTTAACACAATCAAATTTCTGGGCACTATTCGAGTTGCCACGAGCCAGCTACCTAATCATGAACAGAAAAAGAGAGGAAGAATTATCTATGAGAACTTGGCTGCTCGAAACCCACATACTGGGTCAATCATCATTATCAAAGCCTGTCCTTCTGGGCTCACCAGAGATCATAAAAAGAGGGGCTGATGAACTGGGATTAGAAAAAAGAAAACAAAAGAGAAAAAAAGTCTCAGTGTGCCTTTCAAAGTTCAAAAGATGGATACAAATTGCTGCTTTCAAAATGTGTCATGCTTCAGTTTTTCTTCCTTGGTGGCATCAAAGCA
Organism: Sciaenops ocellatus; assembly: GCA_033000465.1. Classification (NCBI taxonomy): domain Eukaryota; kingdom Metazoa; phylum Chordata; class Actinopteri; family Sciaenidae; genus Sciaenops; species Sciaenops ocellatus. Next base: position 17,971,232 of record CP136871.1, on the reverse strand, counting down.
GAGTGATTATTTAGTAACGTACAGAGGATGAAAAAAATGACAATGTTACTCTCAGTTGACGGCCCATTAATGGAAGCTTTTGGAGAGGTAACTACTACATAAGAAGTGGGAGTTTCTTCCTGTATCTTCTGCAACTGTTTTGATATAGAATGACTTCATATTTTACTCTGCAATGTTAGGAGCATTGCCTGTAGCTGTGGGAGACAATCTGTATCTAGAGTGTGAAATAAGTTACTGCCTCTCTTTAACCTGGCATTTTATTTTATTTGGCCACATATGGATTGCTGAAGGAGTTGTGGATTTATTGTATTTTTGAATACACTCATAGAGCTGCTGAAATATGCTTTACAGAAGCCATGTCTTTTTAATTGTAATCACATTCTCATCTTAAGTCCACGATCTCTTCCACTTTTAATTCAATACCTCTTCTCACTTGGGGTTTTTCTATTTCCTTTCCTTTGGTTCATGGAAATGAGACACAAGTTCCCACTTTTGTCACATAAGATGTTGAGATAAATATGGAACATACACTTGAATAAATGAATAAAAAATCTCCATTGTGCACTACCATATTATGCTTGGTATCGTGCACATGTAAATCCCACTAGATGTGCTGAAATCTAAAGCAAATAAATCACGGTAGGAATATTCACTTTGTTTTTTTAAATATGAGGTTTTCTGCTCACTGATATTTGAAGAACATTGTCCACACTGTTCACGGTACACTAGTGACTGGTGTGTGTTTTAGCAGAACACTATATTCCTACCATATATACAGTAGCTACATTTTTATGAACTGCTATACGCCCATAAACCTGATAAGGACAATACTGTGCATACAGCCTTTCTGTTGAACGTTGCTGCTCAATATATTTACATTAAAATATGAGTGTGTATAATGTGAAAGTGCTTGCAATGACAAACCGTCACAGAACAGCCTATGCATTTCTGCAGATCTTCTTTCAGCTTATGAATTTGGCTTCATGGGACACTATAGCTGTGTTTCCATGAGCATATTTCGATGTGCATTTTGCATTGTGTCACATTAGAAAAGCTTGATGGAAGCAGCCAGTCGAAAAAGCCTCCTTGTTCTGTACAAAAGGTTTGTACGCACGCTTTTTCCTAATAAGTTCTGACGTAGCTAACATGACTGATCAGCTGTTTTCTCCTCACCTTCTCGCTCTCACACATCTGTTGTAACATTCCTCCTCATTCCTCCTTCTGAATTATTTCTCACTGTTTGAGGTTCGACTGGCACTCTTTTATTTTAGTCACCTTGTTTCGCTTTCCTTCTGTTTTTCCAGCTGGAGAATTGGCGCCACCTACTGCTTATCTTGATGAACCAACTCCTAATAATCGCATAACAGTAGTCGATGGAAACAATCATTTATTTGTTGAATCGTTTGTTTTTGATGGTTTACTTGGAATTCTGTTTAAATTAGTGACACATCTGGATTGAAACATGGCTAATGAATGAAGTTGAAAAAAAAAAGTAAAAATGTGAACCCTACTAATCATGTTTAGATCTTTATAATACCTGAAACTTTCAATAGATAATGTTTCCAACAAATTGCAAATGTTTGAACTTATTTTTGACTGGTGCTAAATTCTAGCATCTTTAATACTTATAAATAAAGTAAAACATATAGATATAAGGATTTTTTATAATTTTTTCAACCCTAAGTAGTATCTGCAGGTATTCGTTACATAAGACCCCAACAAACTTTGCTAATAAAGTAGGGCAGCTTGGATGTAGCCTGAGAAACAAAACCTGGGGCAAAAAAAGTCCCCAAACCACTCATTGCACCACACTGCTACTCATTAAGCTTATTGCTTTGAGCACAAGCTAATAACTGAAGGCAACTCAGATGAGAGTACCAACATTTTTATCAACTCAGATCTTCTCTTGTCTGCATTATGGTGACTGGACCATGCAAACTGAAATCAGATGTAATCAGTTTATATTTATATATAGCTAAAAGGGGATACTCTGATAGTAATTGATAGAAAAATGCCTTTACTTAATAAGCTAATAATACTTTATTACATATAAATGAATATTAAGCAGCTCATTAAACATACTGTTTTAATATCTGAATGAAGCAGGCAGCAAGAGATGAGCGAAGGTTTCACCTTTGTCATTCAAGCTACTTAAACGCTAGCAGCTTCTAGTTGATATACAGATACATAGATATATAACAATGGAAGCCATAATTACATTAATCCCTTGCATTTGATCGCAAATGTCACCTTGGTGGTGCCCCTATGTGAGTTTTATATTTGTGAAGACATGGGCTCAGGGGAAATCTGCGAGTAGATACTGAGGACAATATTTGGCAAGAGAGACATCTGACAATCCTCCAGCACTAAACCTGTCACACTGTCAAAGCACCAGCACAACTCCCATGTCTCCAGGCACTGAGCACTGGCCAAGGGTACAAAAAATACATATTTATTAGTTTCTGTGTAATATAAAAGCAGAACTATACGACTTAAGATATTCTGTTTCCTGTGAGTCTGAGGAGGAAACTAAGCAGTAACACAGTCATGCAGAGAAATGCATGCAGTATAATAGCTAGGTGGATATTTTTGTTTGAATTAATTAAACCTTGCCATGGCTATCCCAATGTTACACCATTTACAAAAGGTATCTTCTTGTTCAGTATGGGTGAATGTGATACAGGCTCTTACCCCAACAGCTGAAAGGCCACCTTTTATTACCATGCCTATGTCATCCCAGAATGAGCAACGAGCTCTATCTCTACTGGAGCAACATTTAAAATATTAATATGTCTCAGAGGGGGAACGGACAATCAGAGAAGAAAATTGGGAATAAATTATGTAGGCTAAACTTGTAGGTGCTTTTATTTCCTAATTTATGACAGTGGTTAAAATCTCATCTAGCTCTTAAGATTTAACATCAAATGCGACTGGAGACTATATACTATGTCTTAAATTGTTTTTCGGAAAACACTTGCACCTATTTTCATTATTAACTAAAGACCACAACTAAAACTACAAGACAATTTAATGTGTTTCCTAAAATATATTGAAGAGTGCTAAATGCACCATAGCATGTTTATGTATATTAGATGTAGCAATTTATAGTTTCCCTCATATGCGAAGCGTGCACACTAGGTCAAGGTGGACAGGACATGGGACTAAGAGAGATTAATCATTTGAGGGATTTTCCTCACTGAAACTCGCATCTTTATATTTTGTCTCATCCACTCTAAATAGGTGAAGGAAACTAATACATTTAGGATGTTACAAAGTGTAATAAAAATGTATTTCACAGACAAAGAAGGTTGGTGAAGTGCTTACAAGATGTACTTCCACACTGAGTGAACAAATTCATCGATTCTCTTATGTTTCCTTCAGCTGCATCATCACATTTTTATCTGCTTAAAGCAACTTTTCTACCATAAAAATTCTAAAATCTTTGTGATGCTACATTGACTTGTAATCGGTTGAATAGTGCTGCTGTCATTCCCAGCGTGTGCCCCGTTCGCCTGTTCTCACACTTTGGGCTGCAGGTACAATTACCCACGAGAAGTGTGTTACACTTTATGGCACTAAGTCATACATCACCAACTAACTGATGATAAGAGACACCAGAATAAGCACCAGAACCTAATTCCTGCGAACGAGTAACATACCCAGGCTTATAAGAGGCAAGGAGGCCAAAGGTGGAGCTAAGAGGAGAAAAAGACTAGACTCTGACTGGCTTTTAGTCATTGGCAAGAGCTTTGTGAAATAAAATCTGAAAGGCAGACACCAAGCTGGGTGTCTTGCTGTTGGACTAGTAAGTAATATTAGCTGGTTTGCTGTGTTTTGTGTTGTTGCACTTGCTTAATGTTTGGTTAAGTTTTTGATCATACATAATAAAAGCATTTGTCAAGCTTCCTATATTTATGGCAGCAGTGTATAAGTGAATTGCACTCTGAAACTGGGGGCACAAAAATACCATATCTTTAAAAATACCTTAAAAAATAGTCACAGTTGAGAAACATATTTTCTTTCCAGCATGTGTTAATGCAGTTTCCTTATGTTGTGAAGTTATCCACATCTAATTAACATGAGTGGTTTGGGAGAAATAACATTATGATCTTTCCATACACCTAGCCAAGCTTAAAAATTAAAACACTGGCACAACTAATAGGCCCTATCCTTTATCACAATATGCCACCCGTGGGGTGACATTTAGCATCATGCACTCCCTGATAAAATGGTTGAAAGTCTGATCATCAGCAGGTTCCTTGAATGTTGGGTCCTGAGCAGCTCCTCCGTCTGTTTCTCTGGTAATGCAATTTGCCTTTAATTTCCTAATGTTCCTCTAATCACCAGGCCGGGTGTACGAGGGCTAATAGAGGGGTCACAAGTTGAAGTCTGTCCCGAGGAATGGATTTAATGGGGAACAGAGAATGCAAACTGCATTATAAAACACAGCTGCTTCTGTCTAACAGCAATTCCAGTCAATGACTGTTGCACAGATACTATGAAGAATGGACATGTTGATGAAAAGTAAAGTCATGCTTTTTTGTATGATGATGATTTAAGCAAAGGCCAGACCTAAAGATCCCACAAGAATGTATGTTTAATCTGGATAATTAGATATCTCCAATACTCTCAGGAATGCCACGTATTTTTATTTTGAGTCAGTGCAAACCAAGCATCCATAATGGCAAAGTATTTCTGACTCACAGTCGGGAAAAAATAGCAAAAGGTTTATTTTGTTTTTATTCTCATGATGATGAGTACTTTAGTAATGAATTATAGATTAAAGTGAAAAATCATGAATATTTCCAAACATAGATATCAAACATAAAATCAGATGTTATATGATCATTAAAGCAAAGTGAATTAGCATCTCTTATCATGAAGCTTAAATAACTTTAGTTCGGCAATTCCACGATTTCAACACATTTCAAACTCACAGCTCAACATGTATTATATATATATATATTTTTTTTTATATTCACAACTCTCCATCTCCAAATCTTCAAAAATAAAAGTCTTCCAAAGATATGCCTATGTATGCTGGATTTATATCAATGGCATAAAGCCCTGGAAGAACACAGATGGGGTGCTGAAAACATCTGATGTGAGGAACTAAAATAAGCAGCCAGGCAACTGCATCTGTTTAGCCGCATCATCTCTGTGCCTTTAACTAATGGATTTTCATAGCCAGACACAAACAGAAAATTATTTATTAGAGATGCTCTTACTGCAAAGTATTTACACTTGTGGCATGTTGGTCTCTTTAAACATCTTAATTACTGTGTTTGAAGTGTCTGGTAGAATTACATCTCTAGTTGTTGCAAGCTTTCTTGCTTTAGTGTGGTCTGTAAAGAACTCAGTGCAAAGAGTGTTATGGTCCCTCACCATACTCTTTTTATTAATTCATTTTATCAAATGTGGAGAGTGACTTATTAAAAGCTTGTTTGCCTTTAATAAGAGAAGAGTCATGTCCTCCAGCAGAGGTAAAAAAGAGGTTAGAGAGCATAGAACACTCTTTGCAGGGCACGCCACACATTCATCTGAGCTGAGTCTAATCATATAATGCTTTTTTTGTGTTTTGTTACATAGGCAGACTGGCTTAATTTAACAGTTGGCTTGATGACCTCTGCACCAGTGGTGATCCAAGCAAAACTAATCCTAAAAGATATGTTTTAAGAGTCTTTTCAGAGAGGGGTTGTCATACAGCAAATGCATCGCTAACCCATTTTTCTCATCTTGACTACTCCACTTTTATACACTCTGCCTTTCCTGTTCTGAGATGACAGTGACAGACTGATTGTGCTGCATCTTATTTGCAAAAAGCAGCAGAGCTCACAAAAATGAGAAGAAAGGAAAAACACAAAGCAGACCCCAAGTTGAAAAATCAGGGACACTTTTTTTTTTTTTTTTGTATAGCTCTAAAACATCACTGCAAATGCAGCAAGTGTAATGTCTCCACTGAGTAGCGTTTGTGATTGTGTTTAAAGGCCATGTATTTAGATAGATATTATTATTATTATACTACTTATACCACTTAGTTATGTTTTAATAAAACCACAAGCAGTTTAGGAGGACAAAACAAAAACGCACACGACTCTATCTTAGAAATGCAGCAGATTCTGGCAAAATGTTAAATTATGTCTAAGGTTCTCTTCTGAGAAGCATATAACAATGCTTGTCTCCATTTTTCAGATTTTTTTTTCAACATCTCATTGTAATACAGGGTGAACACTCATTAAGGTGAACTGTCTCCTCACATAAATTTCTGTAATAGCACCAGCTACTAATAGCAACTACTAGGTTTTGCAGTTAGTAATTTCCAATGTGGCATTTATTAGTTTACATCCATATTGTAGCTTTTCCCTCGGCTGAATCAACAGGATTGGTTCCTAAAATATATTCTGGCAAAATGTCTATTTTAGCCAACTTTATGTTTATGGATGCTAAACTGAATCAAAAGCAAAGCTGCATTATGAATTATTGATAAAGCCGTGTTGAAATGGGTGCATTCATAATGTCAAAGTGATCATTTAGTGCTTTGATTTTGAGTTTTCATCAGCATGCTGGGCATTTAGTAACCAACACTACCTAAATGCTAACAGCTGTTAGAAAGTAATGAACAAGCCTCAGTGTTTGATGTAAAGGTAAAATGCTGTGTTGTATTTTGGCAATTCATTAAATAAAAAATAAATAAATAAATAAATATATATATATATATATATATATATATATATATATATATATATATATATATATATATATATATATATATATAAAATATACTTCAAAAGCTGATGCAAATAGCTACTGTTTTGAATAAATTTTACATTTTTGCTGGCATCACTGTTCTCTTGTCAGTGCTGCTATTTGTTTAGGATGCATTTCCAACAGTAGAAGGAGAGAGGGCTTTGGAAACCCCAGGCTGTTTAGATTGAAGGACTCCAGCTGAGTGGAAGAAGTTGCAAACAGCAGGAGTCAATTTCATGTCTAAGCAGGGCCTCTTCCTGTGGATATAATGCACTTTTAGAACGCTCTAAACTCTGCTGGTGTGATTCTCCACAATAAGGGCTTATCCCTATTTTTCAAGCACAATGATCAAACATTGCACCTCAGCAGATGCTTATTCAGAATCAGGTAAAATATTTTTGAACACTGTCATCTGAAGAAAACAGAGAGGTAAAACATATGCAAATATTTATCAAGACGGAAAGAAGCTTAAACTGTTTGTTATGATGTTTTCACATGATGTCTTAACAACAGCCTGATGTTTGTTGATGATGTTGACAAAGCAGGGCTGTACATTAATGCATGCATTAGTTCATACTAACACCTCAGATCTTTATGGGCTATTTTTGGACCTCGTTAATGCATGTGTCTTTGTGGTTGGTAATGTATTACCAGAGGCTTTTGATTCATGTATAGTTCAAGTGGCACTTAACACAGTTAGAACTTACTTCAAAGATATTCAGATGTGTTTTGCAACAGCTCAGTTTACCACAGTTTAGTAGCATATACTGCAGAGGTAGGAATTATGGCAATGTGCACTATTTCACACTTGACTTTCACTATGGGACAATAATTGCTAGCACATCTAAGTAGCCGGTGGTGAGGGTGTCACATGAAAATGAGGTGACTAATAAAACTGCTACAGTCTCTTGTAAAACCTGCTGGATAAAAAATAAACAGTATAGAAGATAAACCGGACAGACACTGAATAAGACTAATAAAACTTGGCTTTAAAGGGTCAGTGTGTCTGATTTTGTGTCATATAACAGTGGAGTTACAGATTGGAACTCGCTCTCCTTCCTAGTTGGAAGGAGAAATATTATCTAGAGCCTTTCTTTCTTGGCTACTGTAGAAACATTCAACTATAGAGTATAAAGAATGGACATTGTATACGTGACGCCGCCCTTAGAAGACTTTTCTGAAGAGCCATTTTATGCTCAGTGTGTGGAGGCTCTGGCCATTGCCATCTTGGCATCTTGTCTCTGCCACCCCCCCAGTTAATCTAAAAATGGGCAAAGATGTGGATCGCTGGGGGAAAGGAGGCGGGTTAAATGACGCATGGGCAGCTATTAATTGAATTTAAATTTAAGCTTTAAAATAATTTGAATGGGTGAGTTAAATGAGTTAATAGTTGTCATGGATGGGGAAATTTGCTATAGAGACCAAAACCGTTTTTAGTACCAGGCTGTAAACATGTTTATTTCTGCTGTGAAGTTTTAACATGGGGGCTTATAGAGATTGACTTAATCTGTAGCCAGCCTCAAGTGGCCGTTTAAGGAACTTCAGTTTTTGGTATTTCCGCATTGGCTTCACTTCACAGCCGCAGAGGTTGCCACTTGAGTTTAACATGCCAGACCATGCTTTCTAGAGACATGTAAGGCATATTCTGGGGTACAAAAAAAACATAATGATTTTTATTTTTCATGTGATTATACACTAATCAAAAAACATAATTATGCATGTTATATATTATATTCCATTTCTGCCATATTGTATAAATAGAGCCTCCTAAATCTGACACACTGGACCTTCAAAGGAAAGTTAAAAAGAAAAACACAAGTTCACTCAAGAAGTGTGTTTCCTAGACTATAAGATACACCTCCTGGATCTCTTCATATAAATCATACATGCAATATTATGATATATATGTTCTGGTTGAGCATCCAACTGTAAAGTTCTTTTATATTTTATGTTTTCCTACTTCCCATTATTGTTCCATTATTTGAAGATCAAAGAGACAAATCCTCTCTGGTTCAGTTTATCTAATCATATTAGCCTAAAGCTACCACTTTTCTCACATACCCACACAGAGTTGGGTATGATGGCACCTGTATGATTATATGTGGCAATTAAACCAAATTGAATTGAACTGAGTCAATGACTAATAATCATATCGTATTAATTCAAGTGGCAGTTTGCCATCTCTCAGTAAAATACAATTTAATTCAACATAATCACAAACTGTGGCCTCCAAAGTGACCATAAAGTTGAATCAACACATCTCTGCAACAATTTCAACAAAACTCAACTTTATTACCTCACCCCTAGTGCAGTAAAAAAAAAAAAAAAAAAAAAAAGATGAAATCACATTAACCCTCTCAAAGATATGATTCAAATCTGAATGAATGCCTAACAGAAAGTTGATGGGATAACTGAAAGTATAGTCACACATTGTCCTAATAATGTAACCTAGTATCGGAAGAATTTTGAAGTGATCCATGTATATTTAGCCTTGCAAAGCAATTTAGGTGTGCAAAGGTGACTCTGGAGATGATTCTCAACTGACAGAGAGACTCTAAGGATCCAGCATTCAGGTGTGCAACACCTACCTACCACTGCCAGGACAGAAATAGAACCGACAGGCAGTCTGATGGGGCAGTGTGAAGTGCAGGTGCAAGATGGGGCCCTTGTGAAGCAAGGCATCTTTATTAGGGAAGAAAAAATACCTGTAAACAAGAGAAGGCATCTCAGCCATAGCAGGGTCAGTGAGCCCGAAGAGAGTAGTGAGGAGTGGAGAGGGTCCTCATCTGGAGACAGTACTCAGTGGTGAAGCCAAGTCCCAACCAAAGATAGCAGTCAACACGAGCACAACACATTTTTCTAGTACTTTTTTTAGTCATACACTGTATACCATTTTCTCCTCACAAGTCAACACATGGCATGGAAATTTTGATATTTTATGTTAGACAAATCCATGATTTATTTAGTCTATGGCTACATTTATAGCCATAGACATTTTGAGATTCATTATAATGCAGTTAAAAAATCAGACAATGGCTGGACACATACATAGAGAAGAAGTGTCGGTGACTGTGAAATTGGAACTATAGAGAAAGAATATAGAGAAAAGAAAACATTGTGCTGGGAGGCCTGAGCAGTGGCATTTCAAACAGAAGGGTGGCAGAGGGTCATTGACATGGTTAATTGTGTGTGTGTGTCTCTCTCTTGCAGCACACACTGTAAGAAATTAAGAAAAGTGGTCTGACAGAAGAGCCAAATGCCTTTATGTATCCTGAAAGGTTTATGATTATCTTTGGTTTTGTACTTATTTGCATATTTGCATTACATTTAGATGAACTCTGACCTTGAGGTATTAGTACTCACTCCAGATTATAACACAAGCAATATTAACTTACCCTGTGTATTGATTAGTGATATTATTTTTCTCATAACCTGGAGTGTCAAATGTAAGTAATTTACATTCTAAATTTCATCTGTAAATCTGTAAATGAAAACATTGTGCTCACTCTAAGTAGCCCTCCAATATAACCCCGCCACCCTGCTTCAAACAGGTTACATCCTCATTGATTGCTCACACACACAAGGCACAGCTCAGGAGTAAATCTGCATACACAATATAGCAGGAGGAAACTGTACATTTAAAAGAGCAAAGTGATCCCAAAATAGCCTTGAACAAATATACCTTGTAGTTAGACTTCTTCACTTTAGAACACAACGGGGGCCCTTTGCTCATACATCTTCACAGAGAAAATTTGCATTTGCTCAAGGAAAGTGAGGTCAATGACCTGCTGTGAGATGTGCTAAGGAATATGCTGACCACCAAATTAATTGCCATCTCTGAAAGATTGCAAGCTCAGGGCCCTAATTTCTATTTGTGGCACTTTAATGACTAATAGTCTCAGTTAAAAGGCTAGCATGATGGCCTATATTTCAAAAGCAATATGGTGCATTCAAATATAACTAAAAAAAATCAAATAAAGCAGTGAAAAAAATAAATGTGAGCTTAATATCATATGTAGAGCTCTTAATGTATAAGTTAAATTAGATACATTATAGATCTAATTAGCACATAATTTATTTTGTATTTAGGAAGCAATGTATTGTGATACTGTCTTTTAATTGTAGAAACAGAAATTTATATACAGTTCATATCTGCTTAAAATATAAGACATAATAAACTTCAAGGACATCAGCATATAAAACTTGCAAAATTAATTCTAACATGCATGATGGGGGCAATTAATGGTTGCAAAAAACAAAGCATGTTGTGGGACTATGAGACTGCAGTTGTTTTGGAACAAAATCTAAGCTTAAAACCAAAAACTTGCACATGCTTTATTCTAGTTTAAAAAGACAGAAAAAAAGTTCTATAATTATGTCTGCAGAGATGTAAAAGACAGTCTTTCTTGAGAAACTCGTAAAGAGAGAAGTTATTTTTTCCTCTGGGCAGATCAGAGTCATAAAGATTTGATTGCTTTTTAGCCTCTCCTCACAGTAGCCTTCTGGTGTCATTAGTTTTCTGCGACATACTGAATTTTTGGTATACAACAAACTTTTACACACAAAGTGATGATACCCTTAAGTAGGGAAATGTAGATCACAGGAGAAGAAGATGGTGGTCTAAACCCCTGCTGTGATGTCTTGTTAACCGTGAGCCAAACCTAAAATCTAAAGCTGCTTTTTAATAGAACTGAACACACAAGGGGACAGTGTGCTCCCCTATAAGGCGCTGGAAGATCAGACTGAGGTCTTGTTACAACTTCATGATTACCAAGTCAGGAGGCCTGAAGTCATACTTTAGCTGCTGTTGATTCAGCATTACTGAACAGCTTATCAAAGTCTACCTATGGGCATCCAAACCTGACAAGCAAATTCAGGGGTTTATTCCGAATGCAGATGAATTGCCGACAGATAAACATTAGCGCTGTGCTGGTACACAAATTTCACAGTTTGATACGTACTTTGGTTTTAGGGGTATATTTCGGCACACCGGGGAAAACAAAACAAATGCAGAAGATAACACTTTGGCCACTCAAATTTAAACAAGTTTCAACTTTATACAAGATAAGCACAACAGAGAAATGTATAGGTGAAATAGAGCTCACTTTGTGCATATGACCATAATTATGTTGGCATATCATTAAAGATTCCTGTAGCTGTGGTTATTATTGCTTTGGCATGGCTCAGTCTGCTGTCTGAGGCTGCTTGAAAACTATGGGCAGAGGGATTTGTTTTCCAGGCTATTTTTGCCTGCTTCCAGTAATAGACATACTCAGTTGCTGACATTGCAAGTGGTTTAGCATGTTTGAATGTTTGTCTTTGCATGCTCATCTTTGGTTGAACATTGTCTGCATACCCCCTGAAAAGTACATCCATGTTAGACCATTTTTTAAAATCTCACAATAGACGTCAGACACAAATTTTCTGAAGTGTCTCAGTTGCCTAACCCTAACCATACCTCAACCGTAATTTAGTTACTGTCATTTTAAAATAACCGTACAGTAGTTGCCTGTGTAATACTCAAGAGAGAGAGAGTAAAATAATGTAAAAGAAAAAAATAACAGAATCTTTCAGTCTTTCTACTCTAGTCCCTCTTTCAATCTTTACTTTAATACACTAGTGTCTCCTTCATAAAATCAAGATTGCTTTATATTACTACACTGGAGGTCTGAGGAGTGAAATATCCAAGATGACATGGAGATTTCCCAGTCATCTGTTTCTCTTCCCTCTCTGTCAGCCATGAGGGTTCTTGTGCCAAGGTCTTCAACTCCTCCTATCTCCCAGGCTTTCAGCCTGAGAACTCAAAACAGTCTCACCAAAGCTCACCCACATGGCCTGGGTCACGCACACAGTGGCATGCCTCAGTGACAGATGGAGCTTGCAGAGAGAGAGAGAGAGAGAGAGAGAGAGAGAGAGAGAGAGAGAGATGCCCTGATTGGATGCAGTACACAGGCCTGGTGCAAGCTATGCCACAAAGTACAGTTTCTGTGCCCAAATCCACAGTCCCCTGATGTAAATGAAAGGCAGCAAATGTGTTCTCCTCATTTTTCTTTGCTCATGAGTGAAGGCTCAGAGGTTACAGGTGGAAGTGAGACCTACCACTCTGACTCACATCTTCTTAAATCCCCCAGGGAAGTGACAGGGTGCTGTGTGGCTGGTTGTTGCTGGATTACTACCACTGCCACTTTTAGTTTTTAATGTTGTATACTGGTATCAGTCAGAGATCCCTTCTCAGACTCTAGTACTGAAAGCCAACTCACACTAGCTGCCCTTGTGTTCCATATTGATTTTAAAAGTCTACTGATCACGTTAAAAACATTAAATGGCCTTGCCTCAAATTATATCAAGGATTTATTGACTCCCTATGTGGCTAGGCGTTCCCTAAGGTGACTGGATGGGGCTCTACTTGTTACTCCTAGATGCCAGCTAGTGACCAAAGGTGACTGGACCTTTGTTATTAGAGCTCCCAGACTGCCTGTTGAGATCAGACAGGCCATGTCATTAGTGTCTTTTAAATACCTTCTTACCTTCTTCTAGTGCTCCATAAATGAAGTTCATTATTTTTAAATCCAGGTGTATTTTCACTGAATTGCCATTCTGAAAAATCAAATGTTTGGATGATGATATGGATATAGCCATTAACTAATTTCACTGTTATCTACAGTTTAAAACATCACAGTTTAAGGCTCAGCCACAGAAAGTGTCACTGACAATCAACGCAATAGAGCTGATTTAAAAGTTGGGCTTGACAAAATCTTCTCCAGACCATTCAAATACATGTACATCTGTTTCTATGCTGATGACACACACTTGCTAGATTAAAATATCAGTGTTGATTTGTGCATTTAGGGCATCCACATTTCTGCCACTGAACTATAAAAGCAGGAGGGTAATGGATGAATCACATCACCACTACTGCAGACTACTAAACACCTGTTAGCAAAGTCTCATCCAGCCAGTTTTGTGTTGTTACTCTTCTTGCACAGAAGTGCAGTTTTTCACCTCTTGGTATGCAAATTACAAATACTATATATGCATTTTATCATTTTATATAGAATCCCGCTTTTGGATGTCAAAAACTAGAAGGGAAACAGTATATGTATATATGGTGCTAATTATTTTAAAACACACATTTGTACGATACAGTTCTTAGTTTTGGTTGATGAGCAAATTTTAGATGCTGCCATGCACATGCTAGGGGCACTACATACTGTAGAGGTAAACCAGTTAATTGAAAGAAAATTAAAATAGCAATTTTTTAAACTAAATTCTGAAACATTGGCTGCTGCTCCAGTGTAAGGATTTGCCCCTCTTCTTAGCAATGATTGTGAATTTCCTTGGGTTTTGGAGGGAAAGTCAGATTCAAACAGGTAATTTTAATTTGTCATCTTGCACTCCAGGAAACTGTAATATGCATTTTGCACTATGTTCTGACATCTTAAAGATGAAGTCATTAGTTGATCAAAAATATTCAGCAGCCCTAAATAAAGAACTATAGAGAGAGGTCCATTTTTGATATGTACAATTTTCTACACTGTCACTCAAGGTCATAAATCCACCAAATATAAAACTGTTGTTATATATGGATAATAAAAACAAAGCACCATTGTAATTTGGAATATATGAAAATATAAAACAGGTACAGGGAAAGCTTTTGATTTACTGTCACATTATGCATTTTATTAAGCATGCCTTGATTTTAATACACCTGCAAAAGTTTATTTTCCTTTCAACCTGATCCTCCCATCTGGTGGACTAGATGAAAAGACAATACTGACTTCATTTGCATGAAAGCTTCAATGAGTCAGCCGCACAATTGGAAACAGCTGCACCTGCTGTTTTTTGCACAAAGTAATAATTTGGGCCTTTTACTACAACCAGCACTGTATGCATTGTCTGCATTGCTTTGTTTTAACATTGTGATTTTTTTTATCCTTTCAACAGCTTTGATGAACAAGTCAAAGAAACTGCTCTCTGGATGATGACTGCGATAATTCATTCTCTAACATGTACTGTATTCTGCAATTCAATGTGGGGAGAATTCACTTTATAGTAACAATGAAGCTGCATTTTGAGAGCATCATGCCTCCATAATTTAATGTTCAGTATTTATTGTTGATAATGAGTGGAAAGTTTAAGTATCTGAATGTACTGCAGGTATTCTGCAAAATTCCATGTGGGTGTACGAGTGCACCCTCTTCAACAGTTTCAGTATTTGGTCTTTATTATTCAATTGTCAGCTGAAGGATGTGGATGATAAACTACTTGATTTTGGGGCTGAAGTCCCTTGAGCATGAAAGAGTGAGCAAAGTTCTACTTTCAATGAAAGTCAAATAAATCAGAACATCAAACGAACGCCGAAACTTCTTGAACTTGTAAAAATTCAAATATCTTTACAAGCCTGTGATCTTCATTTAAATTTGTGAGATATCTTTCTTTCTGCCAAATCATTTAAATTACACTGTGCCCCCTCCAAGGCTTGCCACACACACGCCTCCCCCCAGCATCTTGTTTTCCTGCTGCTCTTTGATCTTATAAGTAACTCAAATTCTCTCAGTGATACTTTTATTCAGGGAATACAGAGATGGATCATTTTTGTATACAAAAAGGTTCATGTTGCACAGTATTTGAGTATCATTATTCTGCCAGTATTGCTAACAATTTGCAGGCTACAGGTTTTTATCACATTTTAATGCAAATTAAGCACTTTGTACTGAAAAAGGTGATATGTCCTGCAAAAAGGAAAAAAAAATCCTTAGTGTAGTTCAAATAGGAATGCAGAGTTTCATGATGATCACTTCACCATCTGTTTTAAAACACTATGATAAAAAAAAAAAAAAATCATAAACTCGACTTCTTACTTGTCCCTCTTATCCCAGTGCTGTAAACACGATAACATTTCGCCCTCCATCTGTGGAGGAAAACAAGTGCTACTGTGTATATAGTCAATATGAAAGTGTCACAATACAAATACAGACATACAGAAAAAAAGGTGAGTTCTAACAGAAAGGTATTGAAAATATACATGTATTTCCTTTTAGGTCTCTTGTTGTTATGGAATCTACAGTTTCTCAGTTGTTATTATAGTCTAGCATTGCAATTTATGTGTTTTTTATGCAGTGTGATGAAACTATTTTCACTATACTGTAAACATTCGGTGTTGTCTGTGTATTGATTCATATGTACACTGATACGTTGTGCTATAATGTTCACATTGCAGGAAATGCATAGAACTAGAACGGCACTCAGAGAGACCCTGTATACAGTATGTCTGTATTACTTGACCTTGCAGCATTATGTTTATATTAATCCGCTCTGAAATTGAATGCGTTCTTGATTTTCATGAAATGTGGTGGAAAGGTGTAGCATCCTTCCAAGTTTCATGAAAAGTGGGACAGTAGTTTTTCAACAAACAAATAAACAGCACTGAAAACATAACCTCCTTGCTGGAGGTAATAAACCAGTTTTACAGTAATGGTCTTAAAGCTATTGAAAGTGTTCAGAAAATATACATGTATATTAATAACCTCCTGCAGATAGGTGGTTAAAGGAAAATAGGAAAGAAAATATGTACAATAAAATAAAGGGATTTAAACTATATTTAAGTGCTTACTCTTCATCTCAAGAGAGCTGTTTACTTCCTTTTAGTGCCTCTGAGATTATGGCACAGTGTGACCTGAGTGAGACATAAAAGAAATAAAAGGTTATGGATGAGCTACCCAGTGTAGTAATCTGAGGTCTGCAGGGGGATCGTCGCTTGATGTATTATGTGTTTCTCTTAGTTAAAACACTGTGTTTCAGTCACGAGGGAGTGCAGGTGACCATGGTGACCAACTTTAATCTTTGTGGGTCCATCCTGAATGACTGAATGGGCATAAAACGATCTGGACAGTGGAGCTCTTAGATTGGATGCAACAGCTGCTGAATGCTGAGACTCCAGCTGAAAACTGCAGGGGGAAAAAAAAAGGCAAGTCGATGATGGATGATATTGATACTGGTAAAAACATCCTTACCTCACACTGTCTTCACTGAATGGTTTTTGTCTCAGCAAAATGCAGTATCTGTGTCTATGAAACCTCTGTCCTTTTATCTCTAGTCTGGTTTGCTGGTCAGAAAGAAAGCATTTAGAGTCTACCGGTCTACTCTTGACCAAACCATCAGAATGATAAAGTGGCCTGACAGCCATTGAATAGGCTGGGATACACACCATCTTGCTGTAGTGCAATCTTCATTGCCAGAGGTTGGTGAATGAGCAATAAAAAAGGGAATCACTGTGGAAAGGAAAGTGGCCGGTCAGCATTTGAGATGTGCTCGACCATGTGCAGGGAGTCTTCTCACATGTAATCAAGACAAAGTCGAGAACACAGGACAATGGGGTGGCTCATCTCTCTTTGCTAGAAAATGTCTCCAGTGAAATGGCAAGGATGACTGAAAGGTGCAGTTTTTGCTTTGTTAAGTAGACAGCCATTTCCCTCTAGCTTCACAGATAAGAAAAAAAAAACAGTGTACCAGAACAGAGTAGACGGATTGTAAAGGCAGGTGGGGGAAGGGGGCTGACTTGGAAGACTTTGCTGCGACATCAGGCAGCTCGGTAGAATGGATGGCCTTGAAAGAGCCGAGTTAACAGAAAACAGCCAGAGAGATGCATCATAGGGCTCTAGCTGGAGGACGTCTCTGTGCAGTGCCGTATCAGGGGGCCCGAACCATGATTGGCTCTGCCTGTTTTGTCATTTGTTAACTTCACTCCTCACCACCCCAAAAAAACACAGCCAGCCTCAGAGCAGCATGGATAATCTTGACAAGAACCTATCAGAGGCATCTGTTAACATGGAGCGTGCTGCTTTGTAATTTAATGTGACTGTGGCTGTTAGTGCAGTGAGCTGAGCAGCCGCCTCACAGTGGAGAGGAGCTCAGTTCAGTTGAAATAGTTTTCACTTTCTGGATTAGGACATCCGTTGAACTTATAATGGATTGCATTTATTGGCCCCATCTTGCCATCCCAGTTGCATTCAATTTAACAGAAAGCTTGAAGGCATGGAAAAAAATTATACCAAGATTTTCAAATACATATTTTAATGCTGATTAATTTATTATTGAGAAACAGTAGGTATTCATGGGGTAGCTGTCCATTACTGGTAAAACAAAGTTCCCACAAGGCCTGGAGATAACCAACACTCATAAGGACTAATAAACTGGATTTAAAATGTCCAGAAAAGTAGACTTGGAACAAACGGCACTGGACAGACATAGATTAGTGGCAAGAAGGGGGGCACAGTGTCCTGGATGATATTTAAGCAGTGTACTGCCACAATCAGAAGCAGAGCATTTCCACAGCAGAGTTCATTTTCAGGATATCTCAGAGTGCTTTATCACTCTTAGTGATTACTCTTAGACCATGACATGACATGGGAAAATGGAGAAGCTGTGCTCAAATGATCATCATATGTAGTTGTAAATTTAGCAACCATCAGCACCATCGCATGTAGTTACTGGCACTTTAAAGGCTTCCCAGACTTTCTAAATACAACACTTAAATGGCCATATGTATAGTGGATTGAATGAGTTCCTGGTCACTGTAATTACTGCTCCTGTCTATACTGACTGTGAAGTGATTGCATCCTAGCATGACTACTGTAATAAATAGGGGGCATAAATGTATTCCAGAGTTCAACTGAAGCTGATATGAGGCTTCAACAGTCTGAGATAGCCAAATTAAGTAGGTATCAATTTTCAAAGCCTTTATAAGAATTGCAAAACCCTGTTTGAATAAAGAACAGAACAATCAGCATACCAACTTAACATTTATTGATTTCCATAATTTAAAAAACACAGACAGAAATAACAGATGAGAGTCACTGATGCCTGCCAAATTCCTCTCAAAGACACAAGTAAAGAAGCAAAAAGAGCAGTACTGCAAGAAAATGATGAAATTAGAGCGATTGGACTTGTGTGGACAGCAAAAAGGGGAAATGAAGGAGAACAGGACACTCACTTGGGAGTAGTATATTGAACAGGACCTCAAGGTGCACTGCAGATCAACCCCTCTTTGACCCGAGGGGCTAATCACAATTTTAAAGCATCCCTGTGCCCCATCTCGCCATGACCCTGAGGGCACACTCAGAGGCAACCTCTCAGGATGGTGTCCCCACTGGACTCATTAGAAATGGATGCAGTGTTTCTGTCAGACATGCTGGACGTGAGTTTTTTGATCAGCTCTGCCAAAGGAGAGAATTGAGCCCTGGGCTTGCACCTTGATGTACAGAACTCATAATGGTGTCTCCGGACGGTATTGGCATGAAGAGAATCCCAGAGTTCAGCGCAAAGCTGTGTCCTCGGTGACTGCGCAATCTCGCAATGATTATTTTCTCTTTTTAGTGTTTAAGAAAAAGCATCTTCCCCCTCTCCTTGAAGGTTAATACTGTGGGTCATTTCATTCTCTGAAGAGGAAATTAAACACAGAGAGTAAGCCTTGAAGTATCTGGGTGCATGGCTCCATTACTTATATCCCATAATACATCTTTGTATTTCATTATATCCTGTGCCTGCTTTCGTCCCAGTAAGCAGTCCTGGAGTCAAATACAAAGATAGCAGTTGCTAAGCAAATGGGTCCCTATGCAATAGCTTTTCATTTTATTTTCCACCCGTTTTATTTTTCTCAGTCAACCAATTGCTGCACTCTGTGTGAGTGCATAAGAGCATCCTCTTTTTTCTTCCCTTAGGGATAAAAGTCACCTTCTCCAAATCTCATTGAACAAAAAGTCACACAGAAAATAAAAGCTAAACTCTATATTCCGCCTGCACACAGAGTTCAAGCTTAGAGAGAACAGGCTTGGCACTTTTTAGTCCTCTCTTTGTCAGCAGGAATAGAGAGAGAGAGACAGTGAGAGTGAAGCAGGGAGAGAAAGAAAGAAGGTAAGCGCCAAGGTAAGCGTGTGAACCTTGAAAAAAAAAACAGCATTATTTTTCTAATTTACAAAAGAGTACATGTATTCAGTTGGAAGCACTTGACTGACTACTTCATAAACTCCATTTCCTTCCATAGTTCACTCCACCTCGCTTACTGTACATAATTCACTCTCTCACACTCCCTGTCTTTCCCTCTTGTGCATTGTGTCTCATCCAAGATGAAGGAGCAGAACAAGTGATTCAGGTCATTCTAAATCATTGATGAGACATGAGAGGCATACCAAATTTGAATCTGACAGGGGAGCTGTAATAAGCCCCAACCAGGTATCACTGAAGTGTTTCGATTGACGGGTATTTCTTTCTCAAGGGCTTTACTAAAAATGATCCTGTACTTTTGGAGCGGGGCCCACAGATGCTCTTTAAAAAGCCCCTGTAGTGTGAAGTAGAGGTTGGGATTTTAAGGTATTAATGATTATTATGGTTTAATGTGATTTATTATCATTTAAGCTGAACCTGAAATACTTCCTATGTCCTTTTTAGATGCAGCATATTGATTCTTATTTATAGACATATTTTCTTAATCACATTATTCCTTTAATTAAAAAAACAAGGACCATCATATTATAACAAGGTAAAAATGTTGGAAAGGCCAACAGGGACCACTGCAAGCCAATGTGACATTGATATTTCTGTGTGTTTCAAGAGACACTGGCAGCAATCATTGCTCTGACCACTGTTACCATGGAAACTCGTGTCTCTGGTGTTGATTGACAGCTGACACAATTTGAAGACTGACTCACCTCTAAAACAGAGGTACAGCTACTCATTCAGTGAAGCAGCCAGGAGAATATCACATGACAGATCTCAATGATTATGTGTATTGACTTTTTTTTTTAAATCCAATTTCAAATGCATGGCTGATATAAAAATGTCCATACCTAATCAACCATATTTATTCTATTCATTTGATTGAAACCGGGACTTTTCTAAAAACAGTTCATAGAGTTGACCTCGATTAGAGTTTTCTATTAAAGCAGTTGGCACTACTCAGTTTTGTACCGTGTATTTCTATTTTATATAATATTATGCATTACAGAAGTGCTTTAGTTGCTTCTGCACAGGACTACAGCTGGAACTTAGCTGGAGCAATCTTTAAATTGTGTATAGACCCTGTGGGAACTAAAAGTGAGTATGGTGCTAAAGTTTGAGGGGGAATAAAATTGTAAAAGATTAATACAGGGTTGAGGAACGGAGGGTAGAAAAAGAGTAATGAACGTATCTGTGCAGATTTGCATTCGCATGAATGTTTGTGTGTGTAAATACATTTCTGCATTCGTCAATAACAAAAAAGACTGAGGCAAAATATAAATTTAACATGAGTGCCAGGTTTAAACATGATTTTTTATTTATTTTTTATTTTTTATGTATTCGTCCTCTGCATGAAGAAATTTTTTCTCATTAGGGCACTTGCACATTCAGGGGCAAATTCATAAAAGGATTGTGAGGCTTTTGCAGCCACCAAACCTGCACAAATAAGACCAAAATAAAAACATGAAATTCACAAAGCACCCGCAAAATCTGAAATTGACTCCAAACTGCGATGGCAAGTAAATAGTGTCTTGGTGTTCTAGTGGTTTCTGCATATATTTAAATGAGATAATATCCATACATTTGCCACAAAATTGCCCCCTTTCGATGCAAATGAGCCTCATTGCTAAAACAAAACAAAAAAAGTCCAATTCACAGACACCTAATAGCCACATGCAGTTAAAGTGAAAATTATTGCATCTTCAGACAGTTGGTGGTAACTGAAGCGCATCTAGTGATCATGGCAGCAGTGATTGTAGCAAGGCGAAGCAATAGCGCATCACAGTGCATCATAAGCACACAGACAGTAGAATACCTGACATTCACCATGAGGGAAAGAAACAACATAACGTAACTTATGTTCACTCAGTACAGAGTGAGTCACAGGTAATTAGAATAGGTATAATTAGAATTAGTCACATCATATACTACTTAAGTTCACCTTAGGAATAAACATTACTGGACCACTACAGAAAATTTCAGCTGTTGAACAGACGCAGAAACAAAGATAAATTGCACTCAGCTGCAAAACTTTATAGGCGCGTCAGCGTATTATATCTTGGAAATAGGGCTTGAGATAAGGCCAGTGCACAAGTGGTGTGCAATGGTTCTATCAGCAGCTTCTGTTTTCAAATTCACCCCTCAATCAGATCAAAGCTATTTAAAAATGGTGTTAATTGTCCACACCTGTAAATCTTCCATTGACTGACAGAATGAATTTCTCTCCTGTGTGGTGTGTGTTTTTGTTTGTTTTTCCCATCCCACTCGCCTCCTCCTCCTTTCACATAAAAGGATTCATTACTGACCGGCTCTCCTGTCTGCTCATTTATCCAGAAAATCTGCTCATCAACATGTGCTCGCCATTGACTCTGATTACATGCACAAACAATACGTTTACAGTTCTAAATTTTCCCCATAATGAGCTGACACTAAGTACAATATTGTCCACCTAACAAGCTCGTAAAAGCAATATGGCATCATTCTGGAGGCAGGATTTAGAGTGTGGTGATGAACTGGGTAACAACAAAGAAATTCAGCTGGGAAAAAATGTAATAAAATAAATAAGTGCATGTACAATACATGCGTAAATATCTTGACGGAATTAAATATGCTGCACTCACAACACAAAAGAGTGTGTTGTAATAAAACTGTAACCTTTGTAAACTTAAACTGAAATACAGGCAATTCCGATTTTTTTTTTCAAAACACATTAAATACGTTGCTGAAAATGTGAAAAACACTTTGATTGATATATTACTGAAATGTGGAGTTAGAGGTAAAAACAGTTTTTCACCAGTTTTCAGTCCAAGATTTTTGGGCAGTCCTAAAAGGTGGCTCAATGATGCGCTAAGGCCACCCTGAGCATAATCCCCCCGCCTCCCTAACCCACAATAGTATAAAAGCCCTCAGCGTGTTAGCATCTGTGCTTCTCCGTATGCTAGTTATTATTCTTGTTTAGACTCAGTTGCTAGCTAGCTCTGCCTTCGAAGTACTGTTAATGCATCTTCCCTAGATGAACAGCTTTATTTACACTTCCCAAACACGAAGAGATGAAGAAGAAGTGGATTTATTTTTGAAAAAGATCCGAAGTTTACGTGTGCTGGTAATGGCACCTCCCTGGGCTGCAGGTGCGCCATGCTGCTGGTGTTTTTTTTTTTCAAAACAATTCCACACAGTGCGTTGTTTCACTAAGGTACATGACACATTGAGACAGAGAGAGAAAGACAGACAGTAGTAGTGTGTCGGTCGTGAACGTATCGTTCAATATGAACTAATCTTTTATATGACTCAGGAGTAATGAGTAGTCTCAGTGAGTGATTCGTTCATTTTGATACGTAGTATCAGTACGTTCTCTCGCCACAAGGCAGCTGCATGGCCACTCAGGCCGTGTGAGGAGCCATAAGCACAACAGTTCGTTCATATGGATTGGCCTTTCGTTCATTTGTCACGTGACGAGCAGTGCGTGCAGCAGTTCGTTCATTCGGATCGTTCATTTGTCACGTGACAGGCCGCTCTGGCTGTATGAGCAGCAGTACCCACAGCAGTACGTTCATACGGATCGGTCTTTCGTTCATTTGTCACGTTTACATCGGCCACAAGAGGGCTACAGCGCTGCACTAGTGCATGAACAAAATGACTCAAAAAAAGATTTGTTCAATTTACCGTCCAAGAGTAAGTGATCCGAGTCAGTTAAAAGACTCGAACTTCCCATCACCAACGGACAGAGAGACAGTCCCACGAGTGGGCGTGGTTTCAGCACCTCCAGTGGACACGCCCCCACAGTCCTGAAGCTCAGAGTACTTTCACCTGATTTGACACCTAATTTCATAAACTTTTATTTTTTATCAATCAAATTTGGCTGGATGGTTAATAACACTTTCTTCTTCGGTCTGATGAACTCACACATATTTATTTTTACTTTACACGGACTTAAGAAAATTATTCAGCACAATGTTTTTGTGATCTGTGTAATGGTCAGGTCACACGTCTTTCTCAATCTATCAGCGCCCACCTGTTCCGTTGGCATGACACTAAAACTTCACGAACAATCATTATCAACAAAGTTTGTCATCTAAGTTGCCAGAACATCTATGAAACAATCTACGCACAGTCCACACGCATACATAAATCATGGGCTTGTTTTAAAAGATTGTTGTTAGTAAAATCTGAGAAGTGTCATGATCTCAATTGCTTTGATTGACACTGTTTGCTCACAGCATCACAATGGTGATAATAAGAGAAGTTAAGGGAGCACATGATTCTTTTTAGTTTTCCTTTTTTTTTTATTGGTGTGTTTCCAAGTTGTAAGCAAATACACACCAAAGAGTCACACCAATGCTAATAGAAATTATTTCTGTTTTTCAAACTCAAAAGTTGTTTTATTTTCATTTACATTGAGGCCATAACTGGCCATATTTTTATCAGGGTTGTTTTTTAAGCTGGTTGCTTGTTTGCAGCATTGGATAGCAACAGTAACTTAACACAAGCTGTTATCAAAATGTCAGGGTACCACTTGTGTCCAACCTAAAACATGTAAATACACCTGCAGAGTTACAGACTGGAGACTGGAGTTTCTTTTAACAGTGGCAAACAGAGAGATAGATCCATGTTATATACGCTCAATGGGGCTATCATTTAACGAGATAGTGATTAAAAGCTGCTATAATCATCTTGAATTCATTTCACTTATTAAACCCTCCTCAGTATTCAGTTGTGTTTCCACCTTTCATATATATTCGTTGTGAAGAGCCATTGACATTTGGATGCATTTCTCAGCCAGCACTAAATTGAAACAGTTGTTTTCCACAAACACTGACGAGAGCCATGGTGTAAAGCTTCAAGCAGAAATGCAAACCTGGAGTTTGTAAGAGGATAAAGAGGGTAGAGGATTTACTGTGCATTCCACCTCTCTCCTCTCATCTTTTTTTGTCTCTTTTTCTCTCCCTTACTGCCTGCATGGGCTTATTGACCCTTGAAAGGCATAGGAGTTAACAGCCAGAAACAATTATAGAAAGAAAAAAAAGAAATATGAAACATAATACAGATTAAAAAACTATTCATGCTTTATGCTTCTTCTTAATTTAACCTCCATCTCCACACTGTAGATCTATCTTCAGTTCTATATCACTCTGTTACCACCAGCCTGATTCACTGAACCCTGTCTAGTATTTCCACTGGTTGATGGGTTAACCCCCACCCTCTCATTCTCAGTCTTATCTGGTCACCCAGGTGTATAAGATAGGGCCCACTGTGCAGTGGTCCGTTTATAATGGTAGTCTGTGTTGTGTGCTCAGTCACCCTGCTGTTTCACAGATGCAGTGCTTTATCTGTGGCAGACTGTGGTTATTATTATATTATTATGGGAGGTAGTAAGAGACACTGGTCTCCTGGGTAAATGTATACCATGCAAGTGGATAATTTCAGTGATTAACAAAAACTTGCTCTTGCATTGCAACCTCTGCTCATGTCCACTTGTGTCCAACAGACACTATGCACATTTTAAATACAGACACACTTGTACACCTAATGAGATATGTAGCATCAAAACAGCAGAATAAACCTGAAGTGCAATCAATCATGTGAAGGATTCAAAATGATTAATTCCTTGTACTATACAGGAGAAAAAAATGACTTCCAATCTGCACACACAGATATGTCCAACAATGCACAAATCTGTTAACATTATGTTTTCGCTTACCATGCTCTGTCAATAAGTGTCTCGTAAGGCTGACAGGATAATAGGATTGTCATGTTGGAATCACACCTACGTACTCCAGCATCAAGAGCGACAGCTGCTGCACAGACGTCAGAGAGGTTACAAAAAAGAGCGGTTTGTTGCTTCAAGCTATTGTTTACCGCACAGCCTTTACTTTACACCCTTCTATTTAGCATGTATAAACACTATTACAATAAAACACAATAATGTAGTTGTCAACATCTCTATCTCATTCTGTACCCACAAATGGCAGCTGGTAAAATAAAATGCTAAAAATACTGTGCATTAATAGACACTAAAATATGCCTTGCATATCATTGTGTGTGTTATAAACCATTTGTTATTTTTTTGTATGTTGCTTATACATGATGAGCAGGGGGACTTGTTACTTATAGCTTTACTTTAAATGTATCTATTTTATGTAGGCAAAAAGCACAAAGGCTGCTGCTATTTAAATTCCAGCTGTTTTGGTGGTCACACGATGACTTGTCTAGTTTAGTGAGAGGGACTAAGGCCGTTTGCTTGCCAGTACAAAAGGAATGTGATACCTGCCTCCTCAGGGGGGAAAAGAATGATAGCATTTTCTTTTTTCAGAGGTTGAAGTACACACTGACAGTCGCTTACAATCACAAACACACATACTGTGCAGTGCACATGCTCGATATATGTACCTAGATACAAAGCTATGCCCAGATAAATCCATCTTTTTGAGCTATTATGCTGCTAGCAGTGCTGGGGAGAATTGCATGCCCCATCCCTCATGTGTGCTTTATTTCCTGCTAAAAATAAGCAGACAAATAAATAAGTCTTAGCTCTAGTGCGACTTAAGCAGTTGGAGAGGCTCCGCGAGTTTGGGCCGACAGTTCAGGACATTCGGTGGAGATTTGAAGTCTCATCGGCTCTGAGGGTCAATTTGATTTTGAATGCGGTTTGTTTGTCATTCCATTACACTATATTTGAAAAACACAGCATGACCCTGTGAGGATAAATCGAATGAAGTGAGGTGATATGACAAACGCTATTCAATTCAAAGGACTTATGTTAGAGGCCTGATAAAAATTCATGCTTAGATGTGCCCTGAAGTGTTGTGATTGGCTAATGCCGTGTGGGAGTGCGTCTCCACGTCAACAGGATCCTGGTTATGGTTGATAGGGAGAACAAGCCTGGCAGCTAATCTCACTCATTCCATGCTCACCTCTTTAAATGGGAAGTACCAAAAGAAAAAGATACCATATTAAGTTCATGCACATTGTCAGTCCTCCCTTGTCTCATTTTTTTCTTTACCTCTGTGAATCAATCATTTCTGTTCGTGCATATGTGCATACTTGCATGCTATGTGTACTGCATTGCTGTAGGCTATGTTAGTGTGAATGCACACATGAAGCGTGTGGAAATATCAGAGGAATTTAAATTGTTTCAGGTAAGTCTCCAGTCGCAAGCGTACACACACTAAAAATTGCTGTATATACAACTGATGCATTACAGTACGGTACAGTGAACTGAAGTCTAAAGTTGTCACATCCACACAGATGTTAAAGATTAGAAAACAATCTTTGGTGCAAAGTTACCCACAGCTTTAGTTCGCAGTTAACTCAGCTAGCTTACTGCGTGTTGCAGCAACACATTAACTTGATGTATATATGGTAAAAAAAAACTTATCAGTGTCAACAATGCAGGCTATTGTCAATTACTTAAGATATTATTAACCACTAATCCAGCTGATCTTTACTGTGTTACTGTGGGAGCTGATTTATAAACACCCACACACATGCAGACAACTATCACACTGTTATAAACAGAAATACAGTCAACATGGCTATTACAACATGACAAACATGACCATGACCATAACCTGATTTAATTAGTTCTACTATGTAATTAACAGTCAGTGTTTGTCTGCTGCACTTTCTTCCAGTTCTGTCAGTCCTTCACATAGTATATTATAAAACTGGTCAGATATTAGTAAAATGTAGGTGCAAGGTGCAAGCAGCACATGTCAATCTACAACACATTCTCCCTTCCAGTGTCGACAGCAAGAGACAGGACAAAATTACAGAGTCACACTTCCCTGTTGCTAAAACGTGTAAGGACAATAAAATTCAGAGGATAAACATATTATAAACAACCAGTAATAAAAAGTGTAATGTAAGCTCAAAGGTCATATATCTGTCATAACAACACATTGTCTTGAGTTTGATTGGTGACCCATTGGTTTTCTACCATTGGGTAGTTAGTAGTAGTATATTGGCCCAGACTGGGCTGATTTTACAAAATTCACCTTTCAATTAAACTCGTTCTTCTAGAACTCTTTCATTACCATATGTGACAAAAACCCTTCATCTGGAAACTAAATACATTAAATCAACAAAAAATGTTGTGTAAGAGAGAGGGAAGGGGAAGTCTACAATGGGATGAAGGCTGGTGATGGTGTGTATGTGTGGTGGGCTGTGGGGCATTTGGTTTTATAACCTGTGCAAGGTCGGGGGAAGCTTCTATCGAAGAGCTCTCCCGCCCCCTCCGCCTCATTTCCTGACCCCTCACCCACCTTTTGAAAAGAGAGCTTTACTTGCATAAAAGCATCAGCTCCAAGCAGCAACTCTGTTTATTCCTCCTTTTTCTCCTTTTCCCTCACTTCCTCACCCTGCTTCCCCTGATACCGAGCCCTGTGAAATCTACACAGCTTTCAAAATTAAATGTGAATGAAGGGTATGTTTCCTTAGGATTGCGTGGCATGGTGGTTGAAATCCCATAGTAAATATAACTTTGGAACCAACAGTATCTCTCTGGTGGTGAGCTGGGAAATATTCTACACTCTTGCACTACACACAACCTCTTCAGAGAATCTGATCCGTTCCCGAGGCTTATAGAAGGTGTCAGTAAAGCTCCCCGTTTTAACAGTCCTAATATAAGTGGAGGATGATGGGAAATGGTGCAATTTGCACCAGTATTATTAATGCAGCTACATGTTTGGATGGCCCTAAAGCACCTTGATATTTCGTGCAGCAGAACTGAAAGTCAAACTGTATTTTTGTTGTCTTATAAGTCCATGTGGGCCAGGCACATATGCTGACTTTGTTTAAAGATTAGAAAGATTTGTCAGGTGCAGTAAACCTTCTTTCTTTAAAGTTTCAGGTATTGTAGCAAGATAGGATTTTATGTTGACTCACTGCAGTACGAGAAATCTCTACAGTATTGGAGTAGCGTGTTGGAGAGTAGAGCATTGAAGATATATATGCTGCCATGTTTTGGCAGAACAATGATTGTTAGAAATATAATGAGCATGCTGATGGACAGTACAGAAGATTATTCTTCAGGAGTGGTGTGAAAAGTTTTTTTATGGATGGACGGAAAACTTAACTTCACAATTAGAATTCAGTCTCTATTTTCTGTTTGTAGTACTTTTCCAGTCTACAGAAGCCTACAAGGGGTCAGTGTTTGACACTTTGGCATCTGTATGTTTACATTCAAGAACATAAAATCTGTGAAATGTTTCCTTGTGTTGATGCAGTCAACAGTTTTTAAGGTCGTGTTACTAATGGAGAGTTTTATTTTGATTGACAAATAAAGGTGTAACAGTAACTTTTAACCCTCAGTGAAATGTAATATGAAGTGTAAACAATTAGGAAAAGTTATGTAATTTATGTTAATTAATTTGTATATATATATATATATATATATATATATATATATATATATATATATATATATATATATATATATATATATATATATATATATATATTCAACCTAATTTCCATGAGGGTTAAATTCAAGGTCCAGCTTGGAGCATATTTTTTTGCAAAATCAGTCTCTGGAGCACTGACTGTGAACTATTTTCTAACTCTGACTTGACAATGTTTGATTTGGGACTTAGGTGACCTTCACTACAATTTTGCTATCATCATAGCAAAATTGATAATATTGTTCATCAGTTTACCACATAAGTTTGGTACATTTAGGTTACACTGAAAAACCATTCTATAAACCGAATACAGAAATGACATTTCATAAATCTCATAATTTTATTATTCCATTATGTACTTTGTGCACACACTGGTGTCCAGTCCAAACATTTCTTATTCTGGATTTGCTGATGATGAAGATGTATATTTTTTCTGTATTAGTGATACGTAGTCTGGTCTATTCCTTTTTATATACTTGCTGTAACACATGTTGTAGTGTGTTGTGTAACTTTACGTTACTGAATATGTACCATCAAGTTGAAAGTCTCACAGCCTAAATCACTAGGGGTCAGCAGTGCACCGGGGGATTAGGCAAAAGCTTGGGTTTGAGGATCGTTAGCCAATTAACTTATCATTCCCATGCCTGAGAAACATGACAAGAACAGGCCACATTGATTTTCTTTGGTTTGATGTTCTCTATCTCTTCCTCCATCCTTCTTTTCCTGTCCCTCTTACTGCCCTTACCATCTATTTCTTGGCAGATCTATCACTATGTCCTGTACTTGTTTCTCTCATTGACAGGGCTCCCTGATAGCACCAGCTGACAGGGCTGTAAAGGGCTTTCAGGCAAGGCTCCTATACAGTAGGTCATCAGTGAGAATGGGTTCTTTAGCTCTGCAAAACCTTTCCAGATCGCCAAGACACAGATAGCTTGACAAAAATAACGGCAGGGAGAAAAACAAAAGCCAAAGCACATTTGCCTCTAATCTGCACCACAAGACTGGATTTAGTGCTAATTGTCTGTGTTGTTGGAGGTGTTCAGGGACAGGGCAGGTTGACCTTGCCTGTTCAGTGGATGTTCCAGGATTCACATGGCTGAAGTACAGAGATAAATTACTTTTTATTAGCTGCTCATACATGTGTAGCAAACACATATGGATGTATATTCATCTCTGAATGAATGCATGTTCTTGATTACATTCTTGTAAGGGCATAAACAGGCATAGATGAACAGACACCTACACACCAATGCGCACACGGAAGTGTCTGTCCCCACCAGGCTTTTGTCCTTGTGTGGTTTCTGTAAGTACTTTCAATGGAGTCTAAAGCTATGTGAGGACCACCTGCACAGAATCTAACTCCTTGTACTGCAGGACACATATGGCAGCAGACTGACCATAAAAAGAAATAAAAAAAACTGCATCACACATGCTCTGAAATATTCTGCTGCTCAAGTAGCACCCAGTACTTTCTGCGTATGGTCTATAGAGGCTGGTGTGCGGTGTGGTCACGCACATGCACACCCGCACGCAAATCGATACACATCAAATAATGTAACATTGTTAGGTATGAAAAGATAGCATGCTGCCATTCATCTGACACTATTAAGAGAACAATCTCCTTTAATGTCACAGTGACAATAGGGTCTCTTTCAGGTGTCTTTCCGAAACCTGCGGCTCACCAAATGGTTTCTTCATCTTGCAGCCTTCAAGAAAAATTACCTTGAATCACATTTTCTCCAGATAATAAGAGAGTAGTAGACAGACTTTGAAGACTAACACGAAACACGATAAGTAAAAATTATATTATGAAAAATACTAAAAGTGCCGTTGCTGCCCTGTTGTTACTTAGCAAGACAACCATTCTGTACATAATGATGCATTTTCTCCTTTGTGAAGTGCAGTAAAACTATTTTTAACCAGCAATGATAGTGTTGTCAAGTCCATGTTATGGAGCTCATTAAATCTGGTCTCAGCATAAAAACACGACTAAGCATCCACACCACGCACACACTATTCAACACACTCAAATCATTACCACCAGCAGCATTACTCAAGCCAACACCATTAAGGACCATGTGACCCCCACTCAGTGTGGAAGCACCCTTAACCCTTTTACAGGAAAATATCAGGTGCTGCAAATACCCCTCTTATTCATTCATTGAGCTATTAGATACCAAGGTACATATGCAATATACACAGAACAGATTAGCTCTTTGGATTATGTATAATTTCATATCAGGAATCTTGTAATGCCACTCTGAGGGTGTGTGTTTGCCGTATGAGCAAAGGAAGTGCAGCAGCTTAGAGAATGTGATTTGCTGGACTTCTCTAAAGACCACAGTGACCCCTGCTGGACGGGTCAAACTGTTTAGCTGCAGTGAACTTGGAGTCTTGGAGGGAAAAAGATAAATAAAGAGACAGAGACAGAGAAAAGCAGTGTTGGAGTATTTGGATGTTTGTTCTATGGAAGTGAATTATCCTTGTGAGGGTCAGCAAGGTCAAAAATACTTTCATTCATAAACTTCACTTAATGCGTTCTATTGATTGTTGTAATGTAATTAATGCATTCACTGCTGACATTTGGTGTGTCTCTGTGTGTGTTTGAGTGTGTGAGAGAGGTAGACAGATCCTTATTTCAGTGTTTGGGAAGACAAATGATTGAGGGGCAGCATGTTGAACATTAATCTGATTAGCTCTCACAGCTTTATATTAAATCATGCTTTCTAATTGTATAGCATGCAGAATGGACGAAGAAATTTACAAAAAGAGGAATGAAAATCATAAATCAAAGCAGCCAAACAGTACGACAAGTGTAATATCAATAATTAATTTTATTTGTCCATTCATCCATTTCAAATCTGTCTTTTTACAAGAACACAGAAAGCGACAATGGTAAAAAAAAAAAAAAAAAAATTATAATAATATGTCTTAAATATAGAAATGATTTATATGTTGCTGTAGTGTGAAAGTGAGCAGCACATCCTATCACTACATCAGCCCCAACTCCCTTAACATTATTCAAATGACTGACAGGGCCTAAAAAATTGACAGCAAAGAGCAGCTTGATCAAATGTGATCTGACTTGCCGCTAAATGTGTAATTGTGGCATCTATCAGGGCGAGGAAGAAGAGGAAACTGTCAGTGGATGTCTCCCCCATGGGAGGGCTAATGGATTTACAGTACTGCCTGACAGACTTTAGAGACCTTACATCATGTTTTTCAAATATGTATTTCTCTCATTTATTTTGAAAGTGGAAGTTCAGGCTTGGCAGTCAAGCATGAAATGAGTCAAATCTGTTTGGCTTTTGGCTCTGTTCATATTTTTCTAAACGGTTATAATAGTTATTTACTTTTTATGTTTCACTGTTTTTTTATTTAGGTTTTTTCTTCATTGAAATAGTAGCGCAAGTGTGACCTTTGCTGATATTTCTTCTCATGTAAAGTAATCTTAACTATACTGTCTCAACAGATGAGATTACACGGCGGTGTACAGACACTGCATTCCTAATAAGGGCCTCACTTCCTAACATCAGGTGTATGTCAGTTTGCAGACTGAACATAGTGGACTGTGCATGTATATATTCTAGTCGAACATCATGTCCTGTTGACTAAACACCAAGAGGAATTGTCAGGTGAGCAGGTTCACCAGCTGGAATCAAATTAACATTCAGATCACTCCGCTCATTACAGTAATTTTCATGTGGCCTCCGATGAGGATCAATTATAGGGGCAGGACAACTGCCCATTACGAAGCTAGCATGCTTATCTTCTCATGTTGAGCCACAGGCTTTCAAATGAACACAATGTAAATGAGCACACAACCCCCAAATACTCATTATCTCACATTCACAAGCAATGTGCCATTGGATATTGATTACATTATTCTCCCTGCAGGGTCTCCAAAAGGTTATTTGGCTACTAGTCTCTAACATTCCTTTTAGAGACAATTTAAAAAAAAAAAAAAAGCCTTCCAAACGTTCCCAGAACTGCTTCACTAATTGGGTTGTGTGTTTGTGCACTGTCAGATAATATCTCTGAATAATGACTTTTTGATGGAACATCCAACAACATAACAAACATGGAATAAGTGGAGAATAGTCTGGATGACAAGAGCAAAAATCAAAACGTATTCTCATTGAGCAGGCCTTTATGCCTGATACTGCTGTTTGACCCCACAGAGCGCAGTTTCCTTTACGCCTCCCGCTGAGAAACTGAACAAGCTTAAGTGCAGTCTGTTGTCTTTGAAGCCTTTGTTGTCTGGGCCATTTGCTTTCTCCCAAAATGGCTGCACTAATGAACTCTGGGAAGCTGAACGTCATTTAAAAACACTATAATACTTATCTCTTGTGTTCTTGAGCGGCACTTCAATTATGTCTTTGGCTGGATATGGTCTTTGTGCCATTATTCAATATGATCTAAATTTAAATCTACACCAGCATCTCTGTGACACTTCTGTCTTGAAAGAGGTCGGATATACTGGCGTCTTGAATAACTTTCATTAGTTTTGACACGTAGCTTATTTCAGTAAGAAATCATTCAGTGTAGCTAGTTATCACCAACTTTACTGAAAAGGAGTGTGTCAGATATTTCAACTTTCATTCAGTTCTCACTGCTCACTTTTAAAGAAGCTGAAATTATTATTATTATTTATTTTTTTTTTTTTTTTAAATACTGTATGTGACATTTTAAGTGGCATCCAAGCCAACGTATTCTTTGCTGTCATCTTCTGTACAGTATATGACTTATCATTACACAGAGTTTGAAACTCTCACTTAAGGGCTATATGTCATTTTGCTGTGATTGAACATTTAAGCTATTCCTCTTGTCACCAGGGAGTGTGCGATTTGTCTGCTCTTTGGCTGTCTTACTCCTCTTGTGAAGCGGGAAAAAAACTACATTCATTTCCACAGGGGGCTGATGGATTATGCTCACCTTCAAGTTGCTAGCATTATTTATCTTTTTGTCCTGCACACTACATTTTCATCAAACAGTTCTCCCCTATAATTTGCGACCATGTATCCCTCAATCAAGAGAGCAAGGCTTAATGAGACACGTACAATGAGGACAGATGTAATTCACACCCTCGGACTCTGTTTATTGGACAGTCGTGTCTCTTCACATCCTAACTTGGAGCGATGAGATGCTCACTCATCCATCTTTATAGAAAAAAAAAACAGCATCACTGCAGCATTAAATATTTTTTACATCCTATCAGAATGCAGAAGCTGCTGAATAACTTGTGAGGTACATTGCAATTTAATGAGCATCCCTATTGTTCAGCCCAGGTAGGATATACTGTTTGTTTTGTTTGTTTGTTTGTTTTCTTTATTTGAAAACAGACAACGTACATTAATCAACATTGAAACAAATGTAAATGCACCTGAGTTAGCTGAAAGGCCAGTTTTGGTCGGCAGTCCCTTTGCCTGATGTTGTTAGGCATACGTCTTATTCGATTTAGCAAACCATTTCTTAAATAGCAGGTGTGTTAATAAAAAAAAAGCCCATACTGAAATACTTTAAATGCAGACAGAGTTATAGGATTGGAATTTATTTTGGCCTCCTTTCCTAAGCTTAATGAATCATCATAATTCAATAGTTCACAACCTTTTTGACCTCTTTGACCCTTACTAAAAGTTGCATACCCTTTGAACCTGAGTGATGTTTTCTTCTGAGATTCTTTGATGTAAAAGGTTTTGAGGTCTGAAGAGATAATAAAGATTACACATTATGTTGTTAAATATGTTATTATTTGTCATTTTCTATCCTGGCAAGCTGCACAGATAAAATGTTTATATATTATAACAAAATCAAATTAGTATATAACTCATTTCACTTATAGTGAATTATCTTATGTTCCTTTTAGCATCTTTCAGCTCTTTGTTTTGGCCCACTTAACTGCTTTGGTTCAGTCTTACTGTTTGAGTCATTGTGACACAAGTTAATTCGAGTCACTACTTTGATGATTTGCAACTTGACTTAACAGAAAATAAATGACTTGAGACTCTACTTTGAAGTTACACTCGTGATTTGACTTCAGATACATGGCATGACTTATATGTATTAATTTTATGATTTCAGTCTGAAACTTGGACCAAATGATTTAACTCACATTTCTGCTCACTGCTCTAATGCTTTCCAGCCATAGCCCGCAGGTCACCAAAAACATGACTCCATTTTCTAACACATTGGCTGTTAGTAACTTTATGAGACACATACAGACACATACATTATGTTCGCTTAATTTAGATGTCAGCCTCCATGTAGCCAAAAAATAAACTATTGCTGTTATTGTCATCCCGTCAGACTTATCTCACAGTCTCTGGGGGGCTCCTGAACCCAGAGGTCCACACTGGGAGTCACTGTTGTAACACTGTTAAGCTGCTGGTCATACCTGGTTTCATTTGAAAAGCCTTGTAAACGTTTACTCAATTCCAGGTTGGTGTTATGTGATAATATGTTTTAGCCTTTGATAGCGAAAGGACGTATTAAGATATCATCTTCGCCAGTGCCCCTCATATTTCAACTGTGTACACCCACATTAGTTCATCTAAAATAATGCAAAAACATTTTCCACCTGTTAGATTTAGGTTCCCCACATGTCCAAATATTCAGTTACTTTAAGACAGAGCGGTAGTTTGTTGTGGATATTCTTCCTAATTTATCCTGGCTTTCCACTTCATCTCATCTCTTCATCTGCTTATCACTGAATGCATTTTGCACTCCACACATTCCTGTAGTCATTTACACAGCAGATTATTGCCCCTGTCTGTTCATGATAAAATACTGCGATAAAATGAATACTGCGATAAAATGAATTAAAGCTTCAAGTATTTCTTCCCAATGCTTATGAGTGAGGCTGGTATATTACCATGTTTATATGACACCCGTCCTCCTGTAAACTCTAGTAAGCGGAAACAGAGGCAGCCAGCCTATAAAACATGCTGCCCTCCCCAGATCCAAGTATTTATGGGAATAAAAACAACAGGCTTTAAATCAGACCCCAAGAAGAACTGGAGACTATACCGAGGAGCTATGTTTTGTCCAGTCTTTCACTGAATCCTCTGATGAGTTCATTTGGCTTCGTTTAGTGTATTAAATGTGTAAATTCTGATTTGCGCAAGTGGAAGGCATTTAATGGTTTTAATTTAGTTTGGATGTATTGAGAATTCACCTCATTCCAAGCCTCCCACCTCAAGTCAAACACGGTGTCTCTATTTGCTGCAACAATGCCAGTAATCTTCAGAAGGCAGAGTGACGTTCTTTGGTTATGTTATGTTTTTGATTATATATTCAGTGGATACAGGCCGATGCTCCTTGGATTAAAAGGTTAAATATGTGCCTCATTTGTGGGCACTGGTGACAAACGATTGCTCTGAAATATCCATTATACTGCAGGCTCATGTCTTCCACATCAGTTATCCCCACTGTCCCTCTCTACTTGCCATGGCTTTTGTTTAAAACAGGAGGAATAATATAGTCAAGCCTCAAAGCAGCTTTTGCCTTTAGGTGTAGAAAGGGCAACATAAGATTGTTCTTGTAATGTTTGTTTTCTGTGTCCAGAGGGATGCTATCAATCAGGAGTGAGAAGGAAAGTATAATAATCATACTGTAATAAGAAAAAAAACAGCCTGAGTACAAATGGTTGGCTCATGTGACAGGTGAGTGAACACGTATAGCAAAAAAAAAACAAAAAAAAAAACATGGGGGAACACCAGGTTATGAAATCACCTGTCCTAGACTCAGAGCAGTTAGCAATCATCTGTGGAAGACCTTTTTTCTTATTATTTTTTAAGTCAACTACAGCAGATTCCTGACATGATTTCTTCTACATTCACATCATATTAACCTGGGTCTTAGTCTTTTAATTGTTGACTCTAGGTGGGTTTCTAACATGTTGTGACACAGTACAAAGCAAATATATCATGAAGTGCATGACACATTATTTAAACGTCCACTGATAAGAAGATTGACAACATCAGATCTGTGCAAAATGATGAGAAGTCTATAACGTTACTCAAATGATTGAACAAATCCGCATTAATGGCATGTTTCAGTTTTTTTTGTTTCGTTTGCACCGATTTGTGCCTCTTACACTATCAGCATACATTCAGGTCACAAATTTCTCAAAAAGATAATCAAACATCAATGCTTAAAAAACCCAGGTTGTTAAAAAGCACTTCAAGACTTTCTAACCATGTGGATGATGAAACGGAGATGGAGATGGAGATGAAGATGATGAAATATTTTGTGCTCTGAATGATAAAACATTTTTAAAAAATAAATAGATTTCCCAAACTCTTTCTGTATTTCT
Organism: Sciaenops ocellatus; assembly: GCA_033000465.1. Classification (NCBI taxonomy): domain Eukaryota; kingdom Metazoa; phylum Chordata; class Actinopteri; family Sciaenidae; genus Sciaenops; species Sciaenops ocellatus. The sequence continues at coordinate 17,933,780 of CP136871.1, read as the reverse complement.
AAACTGAAACAGAGGTGCTAGCCCACTGCTACCTGACGTACACAAGCCGCAGTGACAGTTGTGCTAGTACACGCCTGTTCAAATAGAGTGAGCCTTTGTAAATCACTCACTCAATAACTCATTTCTTGCTTGTTTCTCTGGATTAGTTATTTTCTACTAATTGCAGAGGGATCTACTTACAAGGCAACCATTCGACTAACCAAACAGCTGCCTGTTCATCTGGACACACTTTGTTTGTTTACATGTGTGGGATTGTCAGTCCTGTCGATTTAAGTTAAGTTGAAACTTTATTAATCACGTTATACACATGAAATTATTCCTCCGCATTTAACCCATCCAGCTGGCACCTGTCGGAACACACATGCACATGCACAGGATCACACACATAGTGACAGATGCCATATACACACACATTTAGCGTGTGTGCATGCTACAGAAGTAGACATTTGATTTAGTTCAACAAAAATGGTGGATTGTACAATTTCCTTTAGTTAATGTTGACTATTACAGTTATTTGTACTATAGCCTGTGTTGATGTCAAAGCTTCAGTATGAGTCTTATTGGCTTGGCAGAGGTTTTAGGTTCCATAGTTTGTGTCATCTGTCAGTCTGAAACTGAACTACAGAACTAAACTGATGGTTTCAGTTACTTTCTTTTATCTCTTCCAGAGCACTGTGGTTTGTTGAACACTGGGGCAGCCATTCATGCTGGATGGACAATCTACCTCCAGGCCACCTGCTCAGTTCCCCAACTGATCTGTTTGAGTCTTTACACAGAGTTCACCTTTTTTAAGACACAAAGGGGAAATAGATATAATTAAAGTTGGGGTTGTGGGATGCAGACATAATGCAGGGACCAAGACAGCTACCTTGACCAGTGTATAATTAATTTGCTTTCACACCTTTACCATCTGGTCTCTGTATAACAGCAGCTTCTGCGTCAGTTCACCTTACATTTTGAAAGGGCTGTCATGGTATTACTCACTAGGTTTAGGGGTAATACTTTGTCTCAACTGTCAATGATCCCATCATAAATCTACATTTACTTTGAATCCACTGTGTGTGGAATGGTAATCAATACCTGCCCACTTGTAAAATTAGGAGGTATTCTACACTTCACATGTTCAGGGCATTTTCTAAATCCCAGAGGGGATTCAACAACAAATTAATCTCTCAGTGGATGCCCTAACACGTTTCCCACTCGCGTTACCTCCATTCACAAAGAGGTGAGAATCAAAGGAAGAGTATAAAAGCTAGGGTAAAAAAGAAAAAAGACAAGGCCATTTAGCACAGCTGCAGTAGAGGATTATATTTATTTCAAAGAAGAAGTGGAAGTGTAATCCAGTTAACATTTGGGTGTCTCCGCCCTTGGGGAACACAGGGCCTTCACAACCACAGTGTTTAAGCAGTCATCATGGCCTCACAGAGCAATGTTCAGTCTCATTACCACTTAACGGCCTTATTAAAGTCCAGCTCCAAACCCCTTACATGACATCAAACGTGTTTCATTAAATTGTGACATCTTGTACAAAGTTGTAGAAGCCATTAAAACGCAATGGTGAGGAAAGCGCTGGACACAAAAGTGAGTGAAACCTATTGAATGTTTTCTTTTTTTCTATTTCTAAAGCTTCATTTAGAAAATTAGTGCAGCTCATGGTGATTGTGAAAAGCTTACCACTGAATACTTCCCTTGAGGGAGAGTCTTATAGTAAGTGTGCTTCCCACATGATCATTAACCATAAACATCAAAGACTCTTGACCCAATCATTTCTGGTGTGGTAGAGCTAATGCAGCTTAATTAAAATCCTCTTAAGGATCACGATGGGTGACCTCTGGAATATACTGTCTGGATCATCACAGGCAAACTTCTCCCATTTATAGTCTACATTAAGTCCTCACACTAATAGACCAGATATCCTTAATTTGTTTTCTAAATCATCATGTCTTTCTTCTCTCACTGCTTTTAGTAGTTTTAAGACATGCATCAACTGAAATAATGAAATAATGTCTGATCACTGATGGGCATGACCAAAAACTATATTACCAAAGGATTTTGAGATTAATGGGAATCAATCAATTTAATGTTTTTTTTATAATTTTGTTAAAAAAAAAAAAAGTTGAAGAGACTGTCCTCATGAGAAAGTTAAAGTGTGAATCTTTTGTTGACTGCTATAGACTCTTTTTTTCACAACAACATAACATTACTTTTGGTATCACTCAGTCCTGTCTATTACTTTGCCAACTAGTTCAAAACACAGCAGCAAGAGTTTTAACAAGGTCAAAAAAGAGGGAGTAAATTAGTCCCATCCCTGCCTCTCCACACTGGCTGCCTGTTAGCTACAGGATTTATTTTAAAATCCTACAATGTTCATTTTTAAAGTGTTAAACAGTCTTGCATCCTTTTACATCACATAATTCCTGAATTGACATTGCTAGAGAACTAAGATCATCTGACTAGAGACATCTGTCTGTACCCCAAGATTTAGGAATAAGTGGAACAGGAACATTGCTACCCCAAATTATGGTCAATAGAGCCAGTACCTTAATGGTTGTGAATGGATCCGAGTGCACTCACATAATAAATCATAATGAGCCCCAGGCAAAAATTTTCAATGATGTAGTCTGTGCTCAGGTCATTAAAAAAATGTATTTATGCACCTCTGTCCTTTTCAGATTGGGCCCAACAGATAGATAGATTTCCTTGAAACAATTGCTTGATTTCCACACACAAACATATGTTTTCATTATTCCTATGATATTGTATTTTTGTATATTTTATTTCAAATCAAATGTTGCATGTTCAGCTGACCAATTAAAAACACATACACATACATTTGAACTCTAATTAGCGCCAAATTATGTGATAATTTTCCAGGAAACTTTCTACAGAGTTATTAAGATATTATTGAGAATTTATGCAGCGAGTACTCTTTGTATGAAACAACCAAACCATAAAAATAGAGGTTGTACTTTTTTTTTTTTTTTCGAAAATCGCTGAAGAAGGCATTGAAAATATCCTCCTGTCAATCACAACGTCAGATGAGAAATTGCAAATATAAGTCATTCTGGGAGGCAATGACAAAGATATATTTTGTTGTTTACTTTAAGGGATTTGTTGTAGATAGCAGTTGTTTTATGTGCGAGTTGATGCAAGCAAAATATTACCCTATTTACACTTTATGTACATTTTCTAATCTAGACATATACAGATAAAAGTCTGAAAGATGTCCGAACAGCAATTTTGTATCTCTGCCGTTTTTGGTTTTTTGTTTGTTTGTTATTTTTTTGTTTTTTGAGCTTTTTTACTTCTATCAAAGCTCACACCTAAAATGTGAATGTGGCACCTTCAGTTGGTGCACATCTGCTGAACGCTGACCTTCAAAAAGGTCCTCTGAGCCACATTCACACCTTGCTTCCAGTCACTGCCATACAATAGGGAGTCAGAGAATACAAGGTGGGATGACAAAAACGTAGAACTTTGTACTTATTCCACATTTCTTTTATTAGATTTTCCTTCAAAATATATCAGAGACATTTGGAATAGGAACAATGCCCCAGAGGCACTTCAAACCATATATCAATAGTAGTCATGACATTTAAATGTCAGACAGAATTAGATACTTGCGTCACCGTCACACCTGGAGCTCATCCTTACATAGTAGTAGTGCTCCTCTGTCCTTTGTTGTACACGAGCAATGTATAGTGATCCCTAGAGAGCACAAGAGAGCTGGTACGAGCACCAGAGAGCCCCCTAGGGCAGAGCAGTCAATGCAGAGCTTGCTGCCCAATGTGCACCTTTCTTTCTCCAGCCTCCCTACCTCCTCTACCTTCTCCTGGCAAATGATTTGGAAAGGGACGGATCATGCAGAGCCAAACCCCAGTAATCTGGCAGAAGATCACACAGATGGGCCAGACTGAGCCAGCTGAACCCACAGGCAGCTGGGAGTGATGATGCACAGGATGCTTCCTATCAACAGGATGTACTGTAGCGCAGAAGCTTCACAGGCTGACACACCAGACAGAGCCGCTGAAGGAGGGCCTGCAAAGAGACCAAAGAGGACAGGGGAACAGGGAGGGAGCAGCTAGATCAAGAGGAGGGGGGAGATGAATTGGGAAAAGAGGGAAGAAAGACAAGTAAGCAGGTTAGGCCTAAAATTAAAGAAAAAATAAAAGAAACGATATCAGCAAGATGATATAGAAAGAACTTTGAGGGAGATGAGAGATAAGATAAGAAGTTAAGCTAAGGTGAAGTGAAGGAGATTGACAGGAAAATTTAATTTGTGAAAAAAAAATATTTAAAGGAGGAACATCAGACCTAGTATTTGGACTACAAAGGAAGGAATGTTTTGTGTTTTCACAAGGATATCAAAATGGTTGGGTGAGATGGAATGGGGGTTGGGGTGAAGGCGGATTGTTGTTGATATTTCATTTAAATCACCACTAGGTCATGTTATTTCTTACTCTTACTCATGTATTACATAATGAGGCTTTAATGAAGCAAGCACATGCAGCTAACTGCAAATGAGGAAGCAATTCACAAATTGTTTCTTTTATTAAGTGCTTGGAACCCTGATGTTTCTGTTGGGATTCTTCTTCTAAATTCTCCACTACTCTTCTTTTTTTCACTTTCTTCCAGAAATCATAACTCTCAGCAGCCAAAATACCATAAAAAAAACTATTGCAGCTGTCCCCCATAAAAATGCAAATAAGACAAGTACAGTGTGGATGTTCAGTGGCTGCAAATGGCATACATCTGCAGAAGAGATGGCGCACTGGGCATGTCTCTTGTACATACAGTATCATCAGCTGGTGATAATCACTGCATTTAAGGAGTTTATTGTGATTAAGTGCTTTAATTTGCTTTTTGGTGTGCCTATATTTCTTCAAGCTGCCTTGTTTGCTTCTACTTCATTTCCCAGACTAACTTTCCACAACCTCCAGAAACTGGGAGTGATCATTCAGGTATGTATTTTCAAAGTGCCATAAGTGTAGGAAGAAATGACAGTAATGATACAATACAGTGCAAAGCTACAAAGGAGGACTGATGCCCCTCATTCATTGTTCAGATTTCTTGTGGCTGCATTTCACAGTCGTCCCTTTAGGTTGCTGTTGTTGAAGAAATTGACATCTCTGCCTTCTATGATGGATTCCTGTGAGAATGATTATTTAATGTTGGTGCAAAACAGTTGTTATATAAAACTCCCTTGCTCTTTAACTGTGAAGGTCTGACACCAAACTAGACATTCACTGGTGGAGTTTTAGGTGAGGCTTTCATAACTGTGTGGTATATATCACAAAATCATGTCACCTCTTCTATTTTTGGCCATTTATCTGTGAGAATATAAAAAAAAAAAATTCTGCATTTCCCCCAAAAATGGGCCACGAATTTCAAGGTACACCACTGCTAGCTGTATTAAACACTTTAATCCACCCTTTAATCCACCCTTAAACACTTTAACAGTGAAGGATGGATTTTTGCCTGTCTAAAACGCTGCTCTTGCAAAGTGTAAAGACAGTTGGAGAGTCTAGCCTTTAAAGAAAAATATGCTTGGGTGACATCTTTCTAACAATGTGAGAGCACATTACGCTTGGAAATAATGTGAAGAGAAGCAAGTAGTGTACTGTACCTTGTGACAGGAAACTCTGTGGCACCTGACAGCGTATACAGCAGTATGGAAGGAGAAGGACATTTTACCCACTGAGACAGTAAATAGTCTATAGGAGACAGATGTAGAATTGCACCAGTGTAATGGTGTATCTAAAATGCCAGGCTAAACAATTGTTGTGTTTTTTCACAGAGTCAGGTAACAGCATGACCATAAAAAACTGTGAAATTTAATGAACGGACTTTTACTTCTAAAAAAAAAAAAAAAATGCAACACCACAATATCTTTGGACAACCAGGCAAGGCATTTTTACACAACATAGTCACACTAATTCCCTTTGCACAGTATTAATGCTATTCCTCTCCTTCCTTCGCTCCTTGTCATTTGGTCTTGGCAGTACCATGTACTCTATGTGCTGCAGATAATATGTAATCATGTCCTGGCAAGCACAGCAGTTTGAATGAGAGGAGAAGCTTTAGGATTTACACAACAGTGTGTATGTGTGTGTGTGTGTGTGTGTGTGTGTGTGCCATGCAAAGGGCTGACACAACATTTACATATTTAGTGAAGCCGAGATCTTGCTTAATATGCTTAATACCCATATGGGACTATGAGAATGCAAACATTTCTGACATATTAAATATAAATTAAGATATGCATATGCAAAATAATTTCAAATATATAATATACACAAACTTGCCACTGTATGTGGAGAAATATGCAAGAAAAAATGTGTGGTGTTTTGTGTTTTGTAATAGATTGTGTGAAGAAATGTGTGACTTCAAATCAGAATTCATGTATCACTACATAATAAGACTGAGTGGGAAGAGTCAGTGAGAAAAACACATAGCAGGCAAACTTACATTTAATGAAGTGACACCAACCTGCATATGAGAAATAAGTTTCATACAAAATTGTAAGTAAAATCAGCACTAATGCAGTTTAACAGCCAGTAAAGGTGCGAAGATGTACATGATGGCAAAGTTCTAGGTTCTATCGTAATTTGTTCTGGTTACAAATATCCTTGAATTACCCTACAGTAGCTACCATCTCTTATACATAGATTTGTATATCTTTTAGACCAATACAGTATTTACTATACATAACCATGTGTTAGTCAACCTGTCTCTGATCCAGCAAGGTCACAAAGTCTGACACTTCGCAGCTTTGGTAAGAAACAGTGACCACTAGTTTATATAATAAATATACATTATCAGTACAATTACAATAGAATTACAGAAAATCTTACAATTGTCAAAATTAACACTTTTATTATTTTTTGTATTATTTTTATTACACTGTTCTGTGTAGATAATGTTGAGTCAGGTTATTAGATTGTCTTAAGCTAGAAACATCTTCATGATGAGAATGAGGTGGATAAGAGCAGTGAGACTGAGCCATAGAGGAAACTGTGTGGGCCATAAAACCAAAGGTTGACTTAAAAGTCACATCACGCTTTGATTTATAACATAAAATCTACTGATTAGTGAAGCTTTAAATATCAAACAGGAACTATTGTTGTCGTCTTAACCCTCTACAAGCGCCAAAATGGCATTTTATTCCCAGGGTGGTCATAGAAATTGGTTGAGACTGGTTTATGGTACAATTCTGATATATCCCTAAATTTCTTTACATTTCGGTTGAAGGCTTTTTACAGTCTCACCAACAGAAATGAAACTGCCATTCTGCTTGCCAAGAGTGGGAGTAGAGCTGGCATATTAAAAGACTACTAAAGGTTAGGACTTCACGGGGGAATTCTATGGAAATAAAATCACAAAAGAGGTGCAATAACAGTCTGATTACTGGACAGTAATAAAGACAGACATACAGACAGGCAGGCAGGCAGGCAGACAGACAGACAGACAGACTACTTAGTACTTTTGACATACAGTTGTTGACATGAACAAAAGATTCCAGATTTTCCAGAGCTTACTTTGATTTAAAGGCTATGAATTCCACTGACGTGGTGCTTGTATGGTGGGCTGCTTGGAGGAGAATGAGAACCAATAATTGTTTACAGTACTTCATGCAGCTTCATCATGGCCACACTCAGATTAACAGATGTTTGATAGCGTCATCCTGCCTTGGAGGAAGATATTATACAAACAATCACACAGTAGAATGCATGCAAAATGGATGGATAACTCAAATCAACTGCCAGGACACATCCATCCATTATGGACCTAAGTAGTCAAGTCAGCTTTGAGTCAACACAGTTCTGAGCTGTAACCTGAAATGTAAATAGCTATCACTATTATATCCAAATACCAGAAACTCTCAGCAGAATAATATTACAGCTGTTACCAATCTGACAGTAAAGCTGATATGTGCCATCATTACTAACAGTTGACAGTTTAATTGTACTACAGAAATTCTCATTTACGAAGAAATACAGGCTGTTAAATAAAAGTGACACGATGTGAAAGTTTGATGTCCTCAGTTGGAAGGTACCATGCCTGATAGCAAGGGCATCTCTTGAAGCCATGGATCTCTGTTTAAAACTCTATTAGACAGAGATCAATATGTGACAGGACTTAAGAATTCCTCACACTGGCCTGACATTTATTTTGGGATGGCCAGCACTACACCATGAATACAGAACAGTCAAGTGAAGCCACAAGATCTTTTTTAACTTTTCACATCTTTCACCTCTCATTTAAACTGAGCCATTTGCACATTTTGATTTTTTTTCAAAGTCAAATTCTCATAAATTAATTACATTTGGGTCAGTTCACGACAGCTCTGATGTTTTATGGGGTTAAGGCCAAACCACAACATGTGTTCATAAAGTATTTATAGTAGCCAAAGCAAAATGTTCTTTTTTTTTTTTTTTTTTTTTATCTCTGATGTGCCTTTCTACAATCTTACACATTAAATTGGCTTTGCAATAGAAAGCTTATTTAATGGAAATGCATACAATGTGAAAGCGGCGAGAAACACTTTCTTTCTTGTATACCAGAATAGATTGCCATTCCTTATTGAAAGACAGGCATACAAAAATACATGTGGCACCTACACAGGGAATACATGAACCATGAATGTGCTTATTATTTTATTATTTGAAATAAATTGTAGAATCCAAGATGCCATTACCACATTCCTCTATATTTCAATAGAGACCAGATGCAAGGCTGCAGAGCACCATAATTGACTGTTATGGACAACAATACCGCCCAATCAACCTGAATCCACAGCATGTTTTTGGGAAAGAAACCATCCCTGATCTCCTGCTGTTATAAACCTCATACATGTTAACTGTGTGCCACACACAAACACACACACACACACACATATACTGTAGATATGAATCAAAAAACGATTGAAGGAGAATACATTCAAAGCACACTGACCCATTTACTTGTTTTCCCATGTTTACATGAAGCTGCATGCACTGTATCATACATACCTTATTACCACTGCATATTTTACTACAGAGACAATATTATTTAAAAAAATATTAATTCACTCTCATGCTTGACAGTCCAACATTTGTTCTGATCTCATGAAGATGGGTATGACCTCTAATTTATAGTCTTCTCGCCTCAGATGCAAATTAGTGGTGAGCAAACAAAGGCAAAAACTCAACAAAAAAAGATTATGAATATTCTTTTAAAAAATCAAAATCCACCCCTACTGATTCTCAACAGTTCAGTATGTATCCCTTTTTGTTATGCTGAATTTTATAATTTATGTTCTATATTATTAAATATATGACAAAATAACACGCTGTGCTAACACAGTACTCTCTTTAAAACATGCCCAGTGGCAAGCTGAGAGACACAGATACCTTAATTCATTAAAGATAATAGTACTTACAACAACATATTTTTCCTCTCCACAACAGCGTCTGTGGAATTAATTTCAAACAAGTATCCGTGCTAAATGAATTCATTACAATGTATAATGTATACACACTTAAAAGAACATTACTCTAAGAAGACATTTATTGTGACTGGTGTGAAATTTAAATTGAATAAGAAAATAAGGAATAGCAAACTTTATGGCTGTCCCTTGGGGAGAGTTGATTTAGTAAATGTCACCACACGCTTCCTTGTCAGCTTTTAACAAACACATGAATTAAAAGAAGTCTTTCATAGATCATCCAGACACGCTCTTGCTTTAAAGTGGTTTTATAAGGTGCCATATCACTTTAGTACATTAAAAGAAGTGTTACATATTCAGTAATGGGATCCCATGCAGTCTTCAGTAATGAAATGATTAATTTCAAGACTGAATGAGCTTACAAATGTAACCAACATTTGTCTTTATTACAAAAAACTTCTAAATTATAAATATATATATAAGAGACTCATCCTGTTTGCTTTATTACATAGCAATGAGACACTGAGCATCCAAAACAATGCTTGGATTTCAGTTTGGTAGGGAGTAAATTCAAAAATCTGGACATTAAGTTAAAGTCACAATAGATTCATCATGTGAGAGATGCATAATTTTGTCCAGTTTTATGCAGTTTGTGTGGTTATATAGTCTTTGGGTATAGATTTTTTGCACCACTGAACAAACGAATTTCCTTAACCTGATAATGGAGTACTGATTGAAAACAACACACAGTGAAAAACAGTAAAGAAAATACATGTCAGTCAATTTCAACTCGACAGCCAAACCCTGAACACTACGGTGAGTAATGGACCTTTTACAGATTAAGGACTGTACAGGCCATGTAACCCTATCGATCGATAAGTTTGGATTTGGTGCTGTCTTGGGAACAGGCCTGAACGGAGGAAAAGACCGTGCATCTGCCTGTACTGTTAAGGTCCTGCGGAGTGGGTGATCAGTCTTCCTTACAGAGGCGGTCTGACTTACTCTGAACTTTCTGCCAGGACGTCTCTGAGCTCAGCTCAAGTCCTTCAGGCTCCCAATGGACGCCCCCCTCCCTGATGAGATGCAGGTAAATTCATTGCTACTGTGCAGGTCTGCAGAGCTGCCAGGGCTGCTGGCTCATTATGAGATATTTATGGATGTATCTTGCTGCCCAACACAGGGCATTGTTTGACCAACTCGAAGAGCATTTCTCTAACTGTCTTTCATGAAGGTGGCCTCATTGAAGTATGCTGTAATTCTAAACAGACTCTGTAGTAATGCATTAGACAGTAACAACAGACAAGCTAATCAATGCTTTAAAAATGGACCAATTATGTAACGGGTCAAATAAAGCAATACGGACTTCAATATAGGACTGTTTGATAATTCAAAGTTACGGTTTATTGACTCAGTGGAATTACATGTGACATTGTACATCATAGTCTATTTGTGCAAATTATACATTTTTAGGGAAATTAATAAAAAAGTTTTTGCGTTTTTGTTACATATAAAGATTTTTTATATATATATATATATAATGCCATGACACTTGAGCAACCTGAATTGACTTATAGAACTTTCTACCTGTTTAAACATATTTATGAATGTGCTATTAAAAAACAGATACATGTAAGCTGAGTATCTAAAGTAGTAAACCTAAATTTACCTAAGTCCAGCTGAGTTTTAACAGAAGCTTAAATATCTATTACGTCACCAAATTCTCAGTGGTGGCAAATCTAAAGTTTAGGAGAAGAGAAAGCAAGCTACACAAACATCAGAGTAGTATTTTTCAGCTTCTCAGATGGATTCTTTTAACATTTTATATAGTATCCCATAGTATTTGGCTGTCATTCATCCATTGTGTTATGAAGGTTTGGACAGTGTTTGTTTAGAAAGCCTCTCCAGCGTGAACAAAATACTGAAGTTCAAATGCTGTTTTCAGACAGTTATTGAGAGTGAAGCACTACCAAAGTCGCCAAGGCTATGTTAAAAATCATTGCAAGTTTGTTTGTTACTAATCATCACCAAATCAACTAATGAAAAATAATGTTGGCAGGGAATCCTTTAGAGTCAGTCAAAAGTTGTTACATTGTTCGTCTTTTCTCCCAAAACTGATCAAGACAAATTTCCAACTAGTGTTTTAAGACTGAAAAACATCCACATTTACATAAGCTGCCTTCATCCATCAGTGGGGACGATGCCAACTGTGATCAATCCAGCCATGCTTTCCCTGTCAGTGAAACGTGTTCAGCTCAACTATGCCTCTGCAGTAATGGCAGCGTCACTGGAGAGCACAACACATGAATCAGCCAGCGGATTACTCTATAGACAGTGAATAATGAAAGAGCTGCCAGAGGGTATGACAGCAGGTATGGTGAGTGTACTAGGAGAAGTGCATCTTCTAGTTCATAGCTGTATGTTCTTCATTAAACAAAAAGAAAATACATTTTGATCAAATACCTCGAATAAGCCCATCAATCATCAAGTGTCACCTGATGACATCAGTTTGAGTTTTAAGTGGACAATGACCACATTGTACAGTCTAACACTGAATGGAGATGGTGTTATGAAGGTAGCTGTGCTATGTGAGGGAGGGAATGCCACAAAACTGCTGGAGAGCTGGCGAGCTTTGAAATAGGATGTCGTCTAATCTGACTAGTTGCATGCTTGCTGCCTGCTTGGCATTGTCAGCTTACATAGAAAATAATGGGTACAGGTGTTTTGGCAATGTGTACAGGTTTGTTAACAGCACTGATTTGGAATCAATGAATATCAGATCATCCAGTTTCCATCTCCAAAGCAAATGTAATTGATATATGGTATCCACGGATATTGCTGGATAATGGATATATGCCGAGACGATACAAGAGACATACACTATTACAAGATTATTTAATGCATTGATTTATTCATTTGGAAAATGATAATGTTCCTGTAACATTTTCAGAAGTTGTTACGCATTAGCCTGTTGAGAGCTGCTAATACGGCAGATTCCAGTGGTTAATTCTTAGCTTTCCAGAAGTCAATTCCAATGATGCGCACAGAAAAAGCCAGCCCAAATCGACTCCAAAAAATTTGAGTGTCATGCACCACTAATCTGCTCAGCTTCATCTGTGGGTGGCAGCAGGTGCAGAGCTCAAACTAATGAATATGCAAATCAACAGTGATAGTGAAGAACTAAAGCTGAGGGGCAAAGGGCAACCAGTAACAAAAAACAAAACCTGAAAAATAATAGCCCACAACACTGTACATGTTGATCTAATTGACTGTAGAGTATTTGTCCTTTTCCCAATCTGAAACTCAGTCTACACACTAAAGACAGTAGCTGATAAGTAAATAATCAAATAGTGTGTGTTTTTTCAGCCTGCAAAAAAGAGAAGTGAATGAACAAAAGTAAAAGCAAGAGAAGTTATGGCAACAGTACTTTGTTTGAATGTACTATGACCCCCAAAATCCACCGGGTCCGTCCGCGGCACGTCGCGTGAGCGTTGCGTCATCGTGAGTAATACGCGGCCATTAAAGTCAATGTATCAACCTCCACCGGCTCCGAAGCACTCCGTCTCAGACGCGTTCCGGACGCGTCTCGACGCTTGGCCACGCAGGCATTACGCGTCTGTTCTATTTTTGACGCTCAACGCGAGTCCCACGCGTCAAGCTGGACAGAGAGCGGATCGTTCTGACAGGAAGTCAGACAGAAATTGCAGAGCGAATCCGGTCGTTTTTCAAAATAAAACACCATGAGCAGACTGCGGGTCGTATTTCCTGTCGCTAGATCAACATTACTTCATAACGTAACTTTAAACAGTCAGTACACAGACACGTTTTCGTCGATATTTGCTCTGGCTTCGTAGTTAAATGTCTTTTGTGTTTTTTGTGTCATTTAACTTAACTGTGTGTTTATTGTTGTTTCATACCTTTTATGCTATAGCCTGTGTAATTCTATTTACTGCTTAAAGTACAGTTATAAGCTACGTGAATGAAAGCTTCGATCAAATCAGCAAGTAAACACTGTCGGACATGAGGTAAACACTGTGACGCTCGCAAGACGCACCGCTTTTTAAACGCTCCCAGTGGGTGTTGACGCTGTTGTGGAGAAATTGCTGAAGTCAAAGGTCAATGGTGAGGTCAGGAGGGAAGAAAGTGTTCCGGAGCCTCTGATGTTTTATGCTGTAATATTTATTGACACTTGGCCAAGGAGAATTAGAGACACTCTCAAAGTACATCAGAAGTGCCTGAGTCGGTCTCACATTCTGCCCAACTCATCATGGTGGATAGACTTTAAACCCCAAGATAACACTGCAAATACTACACGCCCAGAATTAGCCAAAGAGAATGTCTTTACCCATGGAGGTGTTATTGTCAACATATTCTAGTCACATCTAGACACAGATGTCCGTTTACGCAGATTGGAACGTCAACAGCCAGCTATCTTTTATGTCTAAGAAGGCAGCAATAGGTCTCTTCGACCCTGGCCACCACAGTGTTGAGATAGACTGGCACCTCCTGTTCCCAATCAAAGCCAAACAATTAATACTGCTGAGGACCTCAAGGCCCACACGTGACCTCGTGTAACCTAAGGATAGAAAATTCCATAACAGACACCATGTGGAGATCGGACCAGATACGGCAACCCTATCTTTATGCACTGAGTCTGCTTTTGATAAATATGATACAATAAAAACCTTCTTAACAAATGAATGGTCCACAGAACGACTAGAGGTGTTTCAATCTGAAATAGATTTAAAAAATAACAATGTTTTCCTATCTGCCACATATAGATATTGAAACTGAAGTAAAAGGTGAATGTTGCTGGTATAATGTTGATATGAATATAAACAGATAATTTATACTCATTTTTCTTTTTTTGCTGAGAGCTCTGCAGAAAGAAGTAGGCGAGACCTTGACTACTAGTGATGTGCCAGTGTAGCTGAATGAAACGTGCTCCATATGCAGGTTGTGTAGCTACTCTAACCTGTTAACATGGACACCAAAATGAAAAGCAAAAGAGTTTGTAACGCACACACACTGCCCGGACAGGCAGCCCGAGCATTAAAAAGCATGTGAACAAATACCTTCATTGAATGTAGCATTCAACTTAAATTGATGTAATTTAATGGGTCCAATTTAAGACAATTTAAAACGTTTAAAATGTTTTGAATCAAACAGTCACTACAGGTTTGTCACATGAAGCTTGAATTTGTCTTGAATGTGTCCTTATAATTGTGTTTCATGACTTTGCTTCTACGGTAAATGATTCAAATATAACAAAAGAGCAAAATGACCCGTAAAAGGAATGAAAACACAAATGCTTTATTACAATTTCATAAAATATGATGTCCTAGATTTTTTTAATAACACTAATACAGCTAATACTGTTGAATTCAATATTTTTTAAACAGCAGTAACACAGTAGAATTCAATACCGTAGCAAATGGTACATGGTATGATAACCATCCATTTTCATTCAAACCGCGAAACCACTGCTTCAATCCTATTACATGCACAATTTAACTGGATGCAACTAAAATACTTTGTACGTTTATGTGTGTGTGTGTGTGTGTGTGTGTATTTCTACCCTCTACCCTATTTCAGAGCACACAGACACAAATAACAGTAAGCCTAGTATAGGCACAATCACAGCTAATCCAAATCGACAGCTTGACTCAAACTTGCGGTGATGTGTTGTGTCGTTTTGACTGTCTTTTGTGCAATCTCTGTATCACTCATGAAGACAGTTTATGCCATCCCCATCGTATTGCTGAATTGAGAATGCACAACAGAAGTCTTTCATTGCATTTCAGAACCACAACATCTCCCTTCTTGCATTGCAAAGCTGCTCTCTGGAAGAAAAGTATGACTAGTAAAGAAGCCAATTTAGTGGATGCACTTAAAGCATAGCCTTGATTATAGCAATAATTCAAGAGAGGGGCTATTCTCGAGCCCACTCTCAGTATGAACGTAAAGAGGAGACAAACAGATCTGTACATTGACGCTGGAAGGTTGTTGAGGCGGGTATGGGAGGGGGTAGAGATGAGATGAGAGGGCTGCGAGGAGGTGCAGGGGGAGGAGGGTGGCATCCGCGTACAAACAAATACCTCTTTAGAATTCTACACAGCACTCTGCTGCAGCGTGTTTGGTTTCCAGGCAGCACTGCATTATTAATGCACCCATCTACCCCGTACTCCCACCCCCAGAACACAGAGGGTAGGGTGGGGACAGAGAGAGGAGGAGAAAGAACAAGTTGGGGTGGGGTTAAAAGAAAGACAGAAAGTTATATGTAAAGGTTGCTATCAGCATACATTACTTTCAGCACTGTCTGATATAATAATGTATGAAATTATAGGGAATTTAATTTTTAAGACGTATTTGTGATTATGTGTGTAAGCAACCGATATAATGGCAATTTTAATGACTTTAACGATAAGGCTTCTAACTCAGCAAGACCAAAGCCAACAATGTGTAGATACGCAGGCTAAGCCTATTCATTCCTACTGAAGGCACTTAAAGACATCTTCTAAAATGGGTCACAAATGTATAGTTTCAGGTTTCAGAAGGTAGAAGAAGTAAGCATTTAAAAGTTATTTCCTAAAGCAGCTGGTTTCTGTAGTTTTTAGCAAATTCTATTCTAACTTATTAGTTGGAGAATAGTACACATTAAAACATATGAATTCATCCACTGTGGCATATTTATGTGCTTTTAAAGGAGAAGTTTGAAATGTTGTAAACATTCTTATTCACTCCCTTGCCTTCTTCTTAGAGGAAAGATTAATACCAATCTCATATCTGTGTGTCAAGTATGGAACTGGAGCCAGGAAGTGATTAGCTTAGCTTAGCATAAAGCTTAAATCATCATTAAACCACCAACCAGGCTCTCTCCAAAATTAAGCCAGCCTGCCACTTAAACTCACTATTATGTAAATGGACTGTACTTATGCAGCACCTTTCTAGGTCTACATACACTGATGGCATTAGCTGCCATGCAAGGTACTAACTGCTCATCAGTTTTAGGAGCTAATACACATTCGCACACATTAATACACATTCATATAGCCTTCAGGGTTCAGTATCTTGCCCAAGGACACTTCAACATGCAGACTGGAGGAGTCGGGGATCGAACCACCGATTATCTGGGTAGTGGACAACCCACTCTACCTCTGAGCCACAGCCGCCCCGTATGTATTTTGTTCATATGTGTAAAAATCACCAATTTACAGTCTGTATGCTAAGCTAACTGACTACCAGCTCTAACTCCATTCATTATTCAGTTATTTTCTTTATGCACAGACATGGGAGTGGCATTAAACTTTTCATCTAACTCTAGAATAACTATTGTTCCAAAAATGTTGGCGCAGGGTAATAAGCCACATTAGGTCTTAGCTACACAAGCAATATATATTAACAGGATTAATCCAGTGTTTGTTTTGGTCTTTTCATGAGATTTATTGACAATGACTGCCAGCCTTATTCTTAACTCTGGTGAAGGTATTTGAACTGTTTGTTTAAGAGATGAAAATGTCACACTATATACCAACTTGATAAATGTATTTTACACTACAAAGTTGTACAAAGTAACTTGTTTCAAGTAAGAAATCTCATGTGAGTTGAAATTAAGTTGTACTACAGGCTTTGAAACACTGAGAATGGCTGAATTGAGGGTTGTTGTTTTTTTGTAGCCTACAAATATTATTCTGGCAACAATGGATCACTAAGATTATGATCTCATGATATCTTACTTCATAAAAAACGATAACTGTTCAGACAGATAACTCCTGGCCAGACTGCCAGAGATGGAATCCTTACCATGATAAACAGTTTCTCACTCTGTCTTTCTTTCTGTGGCTAATTAACAAACTCAGACATATTTGGAATGCCAGGAACCTGGCAGTCTGTGAGACAGAGACATAGACACTGAGATAAAGATTCCAATTTCCCCATTCACTCACATCATAAGGTACACATTATGTCTCCTCACACATTGGCATCGCCTTGATGCTGCAGCCGCCTCTTCGAAAATGTTAAGAGTTAACCTTTGGCAGCCCAAATGCGGTTATGTTTTTGAAGCTATAGCACATTTCCCTCAGTTCTTTTAATTCCACCTTTTGCGGGGACTTCATTTCCTATTCAAGGTAATGGGGTTGGAGTAATGAATTCTTGCACAGGCCAAACTATGTCCCCCTCGTGACCTCCTGTCTGTAAATGAAATAGTCAGCAGAGCACCAGGCAGGAGGTTATTCTGGTATACAGCCTCGGCACACTGCTCTGCAGGGAACATTCAGGGAGATTCTCCTCTCCATCATCTCTAAATGGAACTATGCAACCTTTGTTTTTTGTTTTTTTTTGTTTTTTTCTCTAACCAATTTTTAGAATCCAGCTCAATTTGTTCTTATTTTTCTTGGCAATGAAATTGTGAGGCAATCCACAAAGGATGTCAATACCCATTATCTTTTGTCTTTTATTCCGTTGGAGCAAACAAAAGAAAACAAGGCACAGCAGAGTTGAGCTTAGAGACTGACTGCTCACTGTCTTGTGTCTGTGATGTGCTACTTGACCAATCAAGCTATTAAGACAGCACTATTTTCCACCAGTGGAATTGAATGCTGTGAACAGAAGAAAGCAGTAGCGGTGAGTGGCCATGTGACATCACCTTGTCAAAGCAGTCAGTCTGGATTTGCCTAGGGAGAATTTACACTGCTGATCCCCTCATAACACTGATGTTCTAACCCCCTAGTGCTATATTGATGTCATGTATGGATTTGTACAGAATTATTGGCATAAGTGTTTAAAGTTAAATACAGTCATCATTCTTAGTGCCTTGAAATTGGGTGATAAAATAAAATCTCTATTCCCAGTGAGCTGTATAACATTCGGAAATGTTGGTTTAACATTTGTTAAACTCACAGAATTTATAGCATAAAACAAACTAAGCTTGCCTATTAACTGCACTTGTACTGTAGGTCATTCAAGTTATTTGTAAAACTTATAATGTGTGATAATATGCTAAATTCATTTCCTTCAGTATGAATGCTGTTCTTTGCAATTCTTTTACATTAGCAGAATACATATAGGAAACAGGATATGAAATTTCCATTGTCTAAAAAACTACTCAGCTAGAACAGGCAGATGGCTGTCAGGGTACCAAAGGTGAATCTGGAGCCAACTTGAAACAGTAGTCTGGAGTGCTCCCATATTTTAGACCTCAGAGGATTCATTCAGAAAACACTGCTGAATTCAAGTCAGAAACTGTGGCCCCTTGGCAACAGTAAAAATACTAGGTGCATGAACAGTGCAGGGTTTGTTTTGTAGCTTTTTGTTTAGTCCTGCACTGCTGTGTTGTTGAGTGTGTGTCGATGTACAATGACAAGTTGATGACAATCAACTCTGCAACTCTGCATTGCAGTGACTACACCACAGCTAATGGATGCAATAGTTTTACTCAACTATGGTGACAAGAAGTTTAATAATGACGGCGTACAAGAAGGGAATCAAATACACAGAGAAAGAGCAAATTAGAGAGTGTGGAGTCGGTTGACCGATAAGAGTGGAAGAAAATTAAAAAATGAAGTACAATCTCTTTCAGAAACAAAATTACTTTGTGTTTTTTAATATCTGGCTATACCTTTTCAACCTTTACGAGTACTTAATTTAAGTCGGTGCTTTAATGTCACTATAACTGCATGTTGAGAATCTGGGTGCTTCTTGTTTGTTTTATAGAGAAGTTAGCTTGCAAATGGAGGTGGGATGCAGACCAATAAATTGATTAATAAGCAGACTGTCACATACAATTCAAGATGAACTTCTCTACAATGACATTTAATGCTGCCTTTCCCTTGTGGCTTAGAGAAAATGGGGATGATAAGGGCACTTTTAACTATTTCTGTTGCTTTTTTCCCCCCTGTCCATTGCTCTTCTTCTTCAAATAAAATGATAACAGTTCCCCCAATGGCAATCCTGTGTTTATAGTGAGGGAAAGCAACAATGTAATGAGCAAGATTTGTTTTATTGCTTCCTTCATGCTCTCCATCCTCCCTATTCTGTCATCTCACTGTGCTCGTCTTTCTTTGTGTCCTTCACCTTGGCAGGAAAACTGCTGTAAACCTGTTTCTTTGAAAAAGTGTCTGGTAAAATTTCAAGTCTTGTGCAAACAGAGCAAACAATTCCAGGAACTGCTGTGCCGTGTTTGCTGCCCAGAGCTCACTTTGTTATTGGTGATGTTTTTTTTAAAAGAAGATTTGGCAGTCCACTCCCATTAATATTTTTTGCTTGACCGATTGAAGAGACAGCCTAGAGCGATGAAAGTCACTCAGGGAATTGAAACTTGGTCACTCAGCAAGTTGGATATGGAGTTACACACAAAGTGGAAGTCAAATACCTTATCCCCATAGCCATTAGGAATGCTTCTGAGCAGTGATCCCACACTGATCCTTTATCTTTCGCTTGTTTTCTTTATCTCTTTCCAAAAAGACTGTGAAACAAGTACTAATTCTAATCTTACACATGCTCGCTGGAGACATACCTGGATACCTACAGTATGTTATCTGTAACTACAGACCAATCTCCGTATTACATCTTCCATTTGAATTTCATCAGCTCTCATTTTACATGACCTTCGCAAAAGCATACATGCAGGACATTCAGCATAGAAATTGTTATTCTCCTTGACCTGATTTCATTTAAACAGGGTGTCATGAAATACTTTTGGATCTGTGGGATCCAAATGGGGCAGCGACAAATCCCATACTTGTTAAATAACAAGGACAATTACAAGTTTAACTGTGAAATTTTGATTCAGGATGTGACGCAGTCTGCTAAAGAGAAAACACACATACCACTGTTGGAGTAATGGGAACTTCAGAGGCAGCAGTGTTACAATCAGTGTCAGAGTGATCTTTGAGTAAAGACACTGGCTTGCAGAGAGAACACAGACCTGACCTGAAATTTAATGTTAGCCCAACATCAAGTAACTCTTGGAACTAGCAATAAATTCTGACAGGTCATTTGGTGATGAATAATCAATGGTAAGTGACACTTAAGAATACTAAGCTGTTACCTGAATGTTTTCTTCACTGCTCTTTGCCAATGAAAAAGGAGATACAACACATTTGTTAGCACCAGAGAATTTCCATATTCACACGCTTTAATTCTTACTTGGATATGCAGTAAAATGCTTGTACCATGTAAATCGGCTGTGGTAAAGGAGAGCAGCACTGCAAGACCAGCAGTTTTAAGTGGACAGAATAGATATTTTAACTAATGATCCATTAAAATATGCCTGGATCTTAGAGATGAATGAGTACACCATTATCTATAGGCCTATCTGTATCTGTTCAACCAACCTTTATCTTTGTTTGTATCCGTACTAGGAATGGGCAGGGCTTGAAACAAACGTGGGCGGAACTCAAGTTATTAATTAAAGCCCGGCAGTAATATGGGTTCTCAGAAGTTGCTACATTTGTTATAAAACTATTTGCAGAATAGGCCTAAAATGAAGCAATGTTTTGATTGCAATAGTTAGAGAAAATAGCTATTGACACATTTTACTCCAAAGAGTCTCTTGGATGAGGTGATTTATAATAAAAATACATTATCCTTATCTGAGCAGTACTCACTCAGGTAGATCATTCCCGATAGCAATCTGCTCAGGATCTCTGCTTAAAACCCAGTTCTATTAAACCACTGCATCATTGAGTAAAACTGACTCTGGTGAGACTGTAAACTGCACATTTAACATGGCAAGAGCTCCACCGAAGCTCAGGACTCTGTTAAACATTTCTGTTTTTAGGTTAACCTACATGTATCCTGTATCCTGCCTTTTGGCAGCAACACCGTGACTGTGTCTGTTTGAGGGTGATTTGAGAGTAGCTAAAAAGCATTGTACAACACAATGCATGGAGTCTGTATGGAGAAGGTTTTTGCTTTGTAAAATGGCAGGAATGAAACTACTGCATTAAAGAAGGAGTTCAAATCCCTAATGCATAATTCAATTCAAATGTCTTTACTATTATAGTCTGACCTATAGATTTTATGTTTTTTTAATGCACCTGAACAATTATGGAACTAAAGTTCCTGTAAGGGTATATGTGTTTGTTCAGTGTATTTTCATAAGAACAAAGACATTTAATACAGACAAAGCTGTGTGTTTCAGTATAATGCAAAGGTCAGAACATCCTCACACAAGAAGGTAAAGGTCTGTTTTGTTAGGAAATACAACGTAGAATCACAGAACACAAAACGGAGGAAAAGCCCTCTGCTTCAGTTATCTGAGTTTCAGCATCACACAGGTCATTGTTGTTGCATTTGCTTCATTCAGGGCTTTTCTGTGGGTGCGTGACCTCGACAGACTGTGCTCAGGAAGGCAGGAAATGTGAGTCCTGCTGGCAGTGTGTATATAATCACCTTTACCCCCAAGTCATAGTGAGACGTCACCTTTGCCTTCAGAGCCACATGGACCAACTCTTCTACGGTGCAACATACTTTTTTTTATTCTCCATTTGCTGGAGAGATGAAAGATGCTTTTTTGTTTGTTTCTTTGTTTTCTTTAATCACAGTTATAAAATATTGAAGAGCTGAGATGTAAAGTTCATTTATTCTATTGCATACACATACATTTCCATCTTATAAGACTTATTACTTTCACTTGTCTACATTTCAGATATATTTACTTATTTACTACTTTCATTTAATGGCTCAGCACAGCAATTGCTTTGTAGACAGTGGTTTTATATTTATAATATAAAATAAGTAAATAATAAGCATTGCTGTATTTCAAACTACCCATCTGGCTGCTTGCAACATTAAAATACTGCATACTGATACAAAACTACCTCCAACTCTGGAAAAGGCCATTTTCTGAGTGAGTACTTTCACTTTTGACAGTGAAGTACTCTTGATCTTTTAAAAACTTTTCCACAACTAATCTTCAGGCCATCTTGCCTTGAATATATATTCTCAGTGCACATTGAAACTCACTCTTCTTTTGCTCAGTCCACTTCTTAATCAACCTCAGCCTCAAGATCAATAGCCTGCAAAGGACAATCCAATCAACCACTCATAATAACAGACCAATTAAAACATAATCCATTTATCCATCACCTTTAATAAGCATATTTAATGTTCAGTGTGATTCCCCAGCATCCTGACCATCCATAATGAGAATTCTTCTTTCAAGGGCAATGTGGCAGAGGTGCCGACAGCACAAACCAAAACCCCCGAATAAGGGATGCACCTTTCTCCTCATTATGAACTCAGCAGCATGTTGACCTGTGACAGAAGTAGCCTCATTGAGATGCTAAGCATTCTCTCACCTTCTAGGGAGTGAGTCTGTCGACCATGTTAGGCCAATGAGGGAGTGTCCATCAAACACTGCTATCTGAGCTTTGATATACTACTAAGAGCACACATCCTTAATGGCCCTTGTCTTTGTATGTTAAGAAAAAAAATAAATGTTACTGCCTTCACTGAGCGAACAAGAAAAGAAAATCTTTCACCCGACAGAATAAGCAGAAACTACAACCTTTTCAAATGCATTACGTAAACCACTAAAGATCACCTTGAAGGCATTCAAATTCACAGTGATGAATGGACCATTATTGATGGTTTGACAAAATTGACAGAAGTGGAGATAAATATGGCCAAAAGCCTGCCAAATGCTGCCATAACCACTTGGGCCTCCGCTTGTCAGTTAACCATGTGAATCTATGCCGCTTAAGCAGGCATTATAAAACAATTTCCATCCCATTAGATCTACAAATTCAGGAGTCATTTTATAACAGTATAATAAAAATGATTTTGATCTACTGTACACCTATAGTGTATTTACCACACAATGAATCATCACTGCAGCATTTCAGATTACAGAAAAATGTGGAAAAAGTACAAAAGTGAATTTCAGTAAATACAATCCATTCACTGTACCTGAAGGTCAGCGTAGTTAAGTGTTTTACAATTGATTAACCTGAGATGGTTCTATTGGAGGAATGTGTATGCAGTTTCCTTTTGAGGTGATATGATTAGTTGATGAATCAATTAGTCATTTATGTATTGATTGATAATCAAATAATCATTTAAGTCATTTTTCAAGCAACAATGCCAAACATTTTTATTCCATCTTTTCAAATGTTGATTTGTTGCTTTTCTTTGTCTTAATTGATAAGAAATGCAATTTGTTTATGCTTCGTACTGTTGGTTTGGACAAAAGAAACAAATTGACAACATCACTTTTGGCTCTAGCATATTGTGACACATACAGTACATGTTTTTCATTTCACATTTTATAGAAAAAAGTTGTTTACTTTTTATCTCTTTTAACAACTAAGACTTCCTAGTTTCTTATACAGTTGGCTAACTTGTTCATGGTAAGTTTGAAAAATGACTTGATGTTGTATTTTATACTGATACATCTGTATCTTAATTAGGATTGCATGTGTATTGTGGCTGTATTGTACGTTGGCTTCTTTTGAATTAAAAGAGTGAGGAAAGTCACCGTTAACAACAAATATGAATTAAACATAAAAACCGTAAAGGGTCCTCTTTTTTTCACGAATCTGTTCATGAATATTATCAGAGGATTGGAGAGAATTAAAGTGGCCTTTCTGATGTATCAGATAACACTCTTAGATTAACATCTTTAAGATAGGCTTAACAAGTTGTTACCAAGTGACTTAGAGTACTACTTGAAGTTAGCGGCCTCTGTCTCCAACCTCCTCTCTCACACACTCACATGCACTGTTATGCAGAAGGGGTTCTTTCCAAATCCGACATCTCACTGCACTCTGGCATCAAAGCCCTTTGTACGAGAGCTGACACCTGGTCCCTCTCTCCTTGCCAAAGAGGCCTAGCGAGTGGGCTCAGATGCCTGGAAGAGCTGGGAGAATTTACACCACCCACCTCCTGCTCAACACAGAACCAGACACAGGCTATTGGAAGTCCAGGCAAGGACAGACTCTGCTGCCCTAAGTTGCACCCCTGAATCCTACTCTACACTCCTTCAGGCAGAGACACACACACTCAGACAAAGACGCACACTGTACAGCTGGAAAGCTGATTCACGCATGTTGTATCAAGTGCCAGGCAGAACACACTATACTGCTGTGATAGCATGGTGTATCTAATGGTGCTAAATTAACGTCATGAAGGTCAAAGTGAGTGTAATCCGTTTTGGATATGGACTAGTATTTTGCCACTTGAGGGGTTTTGGCTGGAAATTTCAACCATTTTCTGCCTTGATGAACCAAATAATACCCTATACACGCAAGTCTTGATCCTAACCTGAGGCTGCGTGGTTAATTCGGCAAATGATTTCTACTGTTTGTCTGTCATGTGTACAATAAGCCATTTTTCTAGCAACACTGTTTTTCAGACAGGAACCAGTCTTACATTTGTAACATTTGGGAGTGAGATGAACTGAACAACCATCAAACAAGATGTTAGGCTGTCACAAGGCCTAACCTTCACTCCTATGTTTGATGTTGCAGGGGGGGAGCAGCCTGAGACAATGCCCAAGACATTTCAAGACTTTACTGTTCTGCACAACAACAACAACAAAGACTAAACTATGACCACTAAACATCAAGAGATCTTTTGCCAAGACTTTTTTTCTGAAATATGTTGCATCTCCAAAATTATAGTAAGGTGTATCAATAAATTAAAAAGCTTTTAAAATGAAGAGTGCAGTATTGCAATTAGTTTTATAGCCAATTTCTGTGTAGTTTCTGTGTTTCATTCTTTAAAGTGTTACCAAATAGTGAAAATGTCCATCACCATTCCCTCTGAGTCCAAGGTGACGACAGTTCAAAACCCAAAAATGAATTAAAATCATGTCCAATACAATCAAAAGAAAACTGCAATTCCTCACATTTTATAAGCTTGAACCAGCATTTCTTTAATATCTTTTTGCATTTTTGCAACAAAAAAAAATAATGTAATGACTAATCAATTATCGAAATTGTTGGCAATTAATTTTCTGTCAATCAACTAAACAAATAATTGACAAGTGTTTGACACACCGCCATGCCTGTGGAGAGCTGCAGTTGAGTTTCTTTTATGATGTTTATGATGATGTGCAGGCACAGACGAACAGTGATGATGTCGCACAAGTTGTGCTTTTATTTTTTAATAGAGTACACTTAAGAGGCAGACATGAAATGTGAGCGGGAGAGAGAGAGAGAGAGCGCGCAGGGGATGGCATGCAATAAAGGTCTGCAGCAGCATTTAAAGCAGGGATGTTATGGATACTTTTTTAAACCACAATGATGCCCACAACATTAATTTAAAGATTGATTCTCTGCATCATTTGACGTGATGATGCAGATATATTTTTTAAAGGCAGATATTTTGGAAAAGCAATCGGCTAAAAAGTACTCATTGTTTGCTAAAAACTTGTGTTTTCATCCTACTGCCAACATTAAAATAAAATTTTCATTTTGGGCACTTTCAGCAGGTCTAGAGATACACTGGTAGGATGAAACCTGAATCAGACCTGCCCTCATTTGATCTGCAGGATGATATTAAGTTTTTTTGTGTGTGTTGTATAAAAGCTTTTTACCCATATTTCTCCTGTGTATATACAAAAGTTACCAAAGAAACTGGTCTCACCCAACCAGCTTTATCTAAGTTTTGCAGCATTATACCTGTTGGCAGGCCAACTGTGGAGCATATACCTCATTGCTACACATATATTGTAGGTTTCTTGGCTCCGGAATGCAAAATGGGGGTGGGAGTTGCACAGAAATGATACAGAGTTAAAAACATGTTGAGTTTTTGTTGTATGAAACTTATACATCCATTCTAAACAAAGACATCTCAGTGGTATGTAACTTTAGTGGTTGAACAGAGAATTTATGTGTGTGATGACTGCTGCCATTTATAGCCCAACAGCTGGCTGATGGGCAACTGCAGCGCTACATCCCTGGAGCTGCTGCTACTGTAGCTGATGAATAGCCACAGTAGTGACTATCTGCCAACTTATCTTCTCTTCACTACACATAATTCCAGTTTACAGTTGTCCCCTGGATGTGGCATTTTTATGTGAGAGATGTTGTGCTCTGTTCCAGATAATGCTCTATATGATCGGAGAAGGTGTGTGTATGTGTGTGTGCAGCATATGTTGGAAGAAAGGGGCATACTCTGTCTTTGATCTAGATCTTGACATATTCGTTCAAAACTAATGCTAATGCTATGAAATATCTATCCAATGGTATGAACACACCAATAGTTTTTGAAAAAGGATCAACCGACAACAAGCAAAACATTACTTTTCTTGGGTTTTTCTGAACCTGCTGTCTGCTCTGCGCTCCACAGAACTTCAGGTGACATTTTCCCTTAGGTTTCAAGAAGGCTGCCATTGTAAAACCCACTGGAGTCTGTATCTGGCTGATTGTTGTGCGAGCTGGAATCAATTGGATTTTTGCTGCGGTTGTGGGCCACCTCTGGGGTTAGCTTGCCCACAGGCATGGCTATGTCTCCTCAGCTGTAAGGTTGGGCACTGGGCCCTCTCCATGAAGCAGAATGGTGGAGCACAATGTTAATCTCTCTTCTCTGCTGAGTCCCAGCTGTGGCCCTGCATCCCCATTGGGACCTTTAATGTGGAATGGACATGGGGTAAGGAAGGCAGCATGGACCTCACCACAGCCATGGTTACAAATAAAGCCACAGTCACACATCATTCAAAAATGATGTTTGTTCTTGCTTTAATTAATCCAAGTTTTTTTATGTATGCAATATTGTTAGATGTATATGTAGAACATTTTAAATATGGTCTGAAGGTACAAAATGATAGCTTTCTTTCCATACAGTTAAAATTATCTTATGCTCTGTATGCCTCCAAGCTTCTGTTTGTTTAGTTCTTTCAAAGTATGTACATTTTTGTATAGAAAAAAGGATTCCATAAATATTTAGAGCCCACTTGAAAGAACCTTCAGAATTCATTCAGTTCTTGTCCAATGGTCTGTAGTTTCCATTGCATGTCTTGCAACGGCCTTCAGTCTGACACACATTGTGTTTTTTCAAAGGCATTCATATATCTTTCAGCATTATGCACTTAGACAGTCAGACATTTTAAACAGTTAGGAAACTTTGTAGCCTACAGAGAGAGATAAATTAAAGTTTGCTCAAATGACATTAAAAAAACCCCCACAAGGATAAAAGCACATATATCTGAACTTTAAAGTAACTTGGAAGCCAAGTTCGACAACAGAAATTAAATAATAATTGGATCTTTCATTGATCATTGTGCATGTACCCTGTTTGTCCTCTCACAGGGAGGTCAGAGCTGAGACTCAGGTACCAACTGGCAGGGATTTTGCATTTTTGCTCACGGACACTTCAGTAAGACGGATGCTTGCCAACAGAAGGGCTTGAACCTTTGTCCTTTGTTTGAATAATTGTCTCCCTATTCACAATGCCACCCTCCTGCTCCAAAAAAAGCTGCTCAGCAGGCAGCTGATGAGTAAAAGAATAAAGAAAAAGTTTAAACAAAAAATGGTTCGTACTATACCTTCTCATTCTGACATATTTGCACTATAAATCAACCTCCTGTTTGTAGAATACTAAGTTCAAAATGTCAATAGAATCAACAAATACATTCCTGTGTGCATTACCTTTCTTAAAAATTACCACATACTATATTGAACTCAGTAGGTAGCCACACTTATGGGATTCAGTGAATTTATGCATAGGCAGCCTAAGGAAAATTGCTCATTGTTATCTTTCGTAATCCATAAGGTCTCTGAGCTATGGCATAGCATGGTCTGGGGCTTGGTTGCTAATCGTAAATTCACAGAAATCTACTTAGAGAGAGGCGAATATCAACAAGTCCTGCACTGGCTTCTCTATTTTCTCATTAGGCAGATAGATGGAAGATAGCTAGCACTGGGAGAGGTGGAGGCAAGAACAGATTAGTCTCCCTTCACAAACAACCACATATCCTTGACTTTTAATTAAAAATGCCATTGCAATTAGACACGGTAGTTTAAAGGACTGCCGAAATAAAAAGAGTTCAGGCACTGCTATAAAGGCAATCCGGCGCAGTTCCAGGAGAATAAAGCTTTTCACTTTTCTTATTGTGAATGTGTTTTTTTTTTTTTTCTTTTTAAACGGAAACTTAAATCGGCTTATAGGTTTTTCGCAAAACCACTGAAGTAGGAGCAAAAGAGAAGCCAAAGAGGAGAAAATAGATCTCAAAGTCATCACAGTGGTTACAAAGGACGTTGAAGATTGAGGTCAGGGGAGGAGGAAAACTATTCTGTCGGCACAATAAATGAGTACAATTAATCAAAAGTTAATGTGAATTACACCATTTATCCATCTAAACAATCTGGTTTCACCAAGTCACATTACTGATGTAATGAATCTGTGCAACTCTGACATTTGAAATACGTTAGAGCAGGACAATAGCCTGTGGTATTCAACATAGAGGCATCTGCTGAACATGAGCAAACCACAGGGTGACGCATACTGTGCTTTTCTCCATCTGAGTCAACAACACACACAAGTCCTAATCCTGGAAATAGCAGTAGCATGTATTGTGAAAACAGAAACTGGGTCTATTAAACCTGGCCTATTTAGGGTTATTTTCCAGTTGCACTGCCTTATTTGAAAGTATTGTGAATAAAAATAAAGTGATTGCCCAAAAAGCAAGTTTAGTACAGTATATTGATGAGAGCTGTTCCTTTCAAAAAACCTGTGAGTAAATATTATTTAGCACTAGTAGTAGTAGCAGCATGATATTAAATTAAGTACTTCCTTGTATTATTCTCTATTGGTGTGTTTTACCTGCATGTGAACAAATAACAGGTTCCCACTCTTATCCTGTTTTTTCCGCTTTTTGCAATAGAATAACAAATCGGTCTTGGTGATTTAGTATTCCCTTGGGTAATTGGTTTTCTGGAGTGGTGACCATGTGGAGATGAAAAACAATCAGCAAAGCTCTTAACAGATGCTGTAATTACCTGAGCAGACTTGCACAAGCGCTTGAACACACCAGAGTAGTAGATGCACCTTCTGTGATCTACCACTTACAGAGAGGGAAGGGCAGAATCCACTTGAGCACTTAAAGGCTTCGTCTTGACAAGCAATGTAATACACCATCTAACCATACTGTGGAGTCGTACCAGACATAAGGAGTGGATACAATTATATGAAGTCTATATGATTCAATCCAATACTACCAAAATTAAGTTAAGAGAAGCTATTGATATATAATACATTGTATGGAAAACTTTAAGCCATACATCTACAACACTATGTCTGTTCATTACCTCTCACAGAACATCAGGCACTCACTAGCCATTTTATAAGGTACACCTATACTGTAAAAACAAAAATCTTCAACAACAGTCAAACAAAAACAGTCAAATGACTGGCAGCAGCAGCAGCTATCAAACAAAAACC
Source organism: Sciaenops ocellatus (assembly GCA_033000465.1). Classification (NCBI taxonomy): domain Eukaryota; kingdom Metazoa; phylum Chordata; class Actinopteri; family Sciaenidae; genus Sciaenops; species Sciaenops ocellatus. The sequence continues at coordinate 17,903,968 of CP136871.1, read as the reverse complement.
CTAGAATTAAAGTAAAATACCTAAATTCAAATAAACATCAAAAACTATAAATTTACTGACATTTTGAATTTCTCTTTACAAAAATAGTTTGGTTGTTAATTCACAGATAATGTCCATAATTTTACCCACAGTACTGCATATGCTTTTCAAAAACAGAAACCTACTGTAAAAACTTTTGTTATTTTCCATAAATATATGATTTCTATGATTTTCTTCTACATTGTAGCTAAAATGAATACAACATCCATACAATAAACAATATATTCAGAAGGTTTCAATGTTCTGTTTAGATTGAAAACTGTTATGGTCATTTCGTAGGCTGTTGTTATTGAAATTGTATTATATACTCAAGTGTTTCTTATACACTGTGTTTATATCAATGAGTAAAGACTAAATATCAAAGGGACTTCTCATCATAACACAATACAGTGCAATAGCATTACAAACTAACTCCAAACTAATGTTAAAGTTGAACTAACAACTCCCTAAAACAGTTTTAACAAAAACTAAACTTTATAACCTTCATGAAGGGACAAATTATTGCAGCTCTGTTGTATCATTCAACATTAGTTTTATATGTTTATGGCATTAGAGGTAAATATTGTGCTGTTCATGTTATTGTATACATGAACAAAAGATGAATCCTTATACTGCAATACTGCATTTCTTTCTCTTGTTTAAAGGAAGGACAGTAATATAAAATATTATGGTATAATGAATAGCAATTTTCACTTAAAGAATAAAGAGGGCAAAATGAAGGTCTGACTTGTGTACACTTTCAGCTAATTACAGTCAGCTAGTGCGTGATGTTATGATGTACTAATCTGAACACAAAGGTGTAACATTTCGACAACGGCAATCTGTTATAATGACCTAAATTAGTCCTAATAATAGACAAATTTAAACAGGCTCCATCCTTTGTTTTCAAACTGCTGAGAAATATGTTCTCTCACTGCTCAGCTTGATCTGCCCGTGGGGATTCATCATTTTGCACAGCTATGTAGATGATTAAAAGCTAGATTGCGTAAAAGGTCTTGAAGAAAGGAAAGGAGAACATTAGAGCTAGATGTTAATGTTTGAAGGATGTGAGGTTAATGTGGTGCCATGCTGAGAGAACTTGTTCCTTTCCTTCAGCCGACTCTGTACTCCTGAAGTCCTGAGCTCTAAATGACCTCTGTTTCTAGTCACACACACATTATTATGGCTACCTGTGGCAGCAGTACCTCGTCTACTCCAACTACTGGCAACAAACCACAACATGAGGTGACTTGAGACAAATACACAATAGATGTAACTGCAAGTAGGGGGTAGACTAAAATATTTTGAATAAGGAAAACCAGGTTTGGGTATTCAGAATACTGCATATTTCATTATGGATAGATGCAACATTTCATTTTATCTTAGTTCCGTTGGTCTCTATGTTCTTCCTTTAGTGCGATGAGTACAACAGGGCATTGGGGACTTTTCCACTCACTGAGCTGAGTCATAACTGCATTATTCATTGATTAGACATGACAAAAAGTGAATACATTGTAGAGATATACTCCCTGTACCTTAGTCGCTTGGTTGTTGTTGATGTATCACCTGCTCACCTACAGTTTATTTTTAAAGACTGTGATTATACAGTAAGTGCTATGCTGTATATAACACACCTAAAGCCCTTTAATAACTACAATAAGGGCCACGGCGGCCCCGGGAGGTACAGATGGTAATCCACAGATCACAGGGTTGGGGGTTCGATCTCCACCTCCTCTTGGCGTTGTGTTGTTGTGTTGAGTGTCCTTGGGGAAACCCAAATCACTCTCAATGGTCAAGCACCCTGTGTGGGAGCTTGCTGCCATCATGTGCAAGTGTGTGCATGAACGGCTGAAGGAAGAAAAAATTGTAAGGTTCTTTGGATAAAAATGCTATTTTAAAGTAGCCATTTACCATTTATCATCCATTTATCAAGGACTTAAGTTCAGGTGAAAAATAGGTGATTTTCAGTGTTTCGGTGATAGTGTATTTTACTGACTTAGGATGTCCTGTTATTTGTTTGACTGCTTCAACTATGAGATTCAAGAGGAAAACAAAGACTGCTGTGTTTTGTATGAAGATTCAAAATCAATTAGCACAGATGTGTATTGGGCATTCATGTATCTACTGAACCACTGATCATGATCGAAGTAAAGCAATACGCAGAAACAACACAGCGTTTGGCACAAAGAACACAGTTGGAACAGAATTTGGCAGCAACAGCCTTCATCCCAGAAGAGATGGAACAAAGCTTTTCTCTAATAACACACGGCTTACAGCTTCATCCATCAAGCCAGTTTGAAAGTGATGTTGGGTGAGTCGGTCCCACTTGAATGATATCGTTCCTCCCTGTCTTAATGACATTCACAACCTACTCTCCCCAAATGTCTGAAAACCAGCATTAGTTTTTGATCCGTTACTTCAGATAATCTTATACCAGCTATTACTGCAGGACATGTTTTCTACAAACTCACAGAATTTAATACATATGTTGTGAATCATGCATTATGTTTAATGCTTAAAATAGACTTACTTCATATTTCTGTTTCTCAATTATCATAATTGGTTCATTCTTGTTACCTTACATTGCATAGTAAAGTTTCTAGTGCAACGAAGCAGTTAATTCATTTTTAAGTTGGCAACACATTCTGCTGCATCTCAGATTGTTCGCTTCTCCTTGCTTGATGATGGTTTTAATTGTGACCAAACTGCACTTCTACAATGTTATAGATTAGAAATTTACATTTCTGTGAAATTCACATTTTTAAGATCACAGTATATGATGCTTTTTTAACAACCTAAAAATGGTCATATAATCACCTTTGCATTTGACTTTGTGAATATTCCCTATACACACTGTTGTTGCCAACATTCAGAAACCACATGATTCTTTTTACCAGTGTGCTTTTTGATTTATTACCCACACTGTGAATTTACAGTACACTGACTGCACATACTGTACTGAAGTGTAAACAAATATCTACAAGACCTCTCCCCTTTCAGCTGTAAGAAACTGTCAGAAGTTGAGGTGCTGCTGTTGCACATCCTTTAATCACAGGCACATCATGGTGACAGAGCCGTGCGTAGTTTAATAAAGCCCCAGGAACAAAGACATTCTTCTCTAAACTATCTTTCTCACACAACGTCTGTGAGCAGGGCTTAGGAGAACTGGTTATTACCATCTCATTGAAGAGGGACTCTTCAACAGCTTGTAAAGTTGCTTGGCATCATGTCCCTACTCCACTGTATGTTGACAGCCCAACCATCAAAACTAGACACTTTTCTTTGGAGACTGTTTCAATTATTCACTCTTCCCATAGAGTGTCAGTGCTGTCTCTCTGGTGACACCACCTCAGCCTATCTTTTTTTTTTTTCTTCATCGTTCTCAGTCTCGCATCTCCTTCTTCCTAAGATGGGCAGGTACCACACTCCAGGTACAGCTCGGAGTCAGAGAAAGAGACGAATATGGAGGATGAAAGAGCGTTGTCATAAGGGTTACAGAAAAGGGCCCTTAAACAAATCTTATCACAGCAGAGGGCCCAAATGAGATACCTAACCAAAGGGAATAATTATCTTTCAAATGAGGCTAATCTAAAGCTATCAAATAAAAACAAACTTTACCGTGAGTGTAAGGAAATGCAATTATTCAAATGGAATAGAAATGCAAATGTGTGGTCTTATGTGGAGGAAACAAGGAGCCAGGAGCTAGTGTCCTCTAAGAACTAGACTCCCTACTGGCTCATAATTTTCTGTAATGGATGTCAATGTCCTTGTGGACACGTGCCATTTTTTAAAGCCAGTAGAGTTGTAGGGAGTCAGCTGGCCCCTAATCAAGGATAAGTGTCTCTAATTGTGTTTATAATGCCCTCATGCAGTGAAAATATATTTTCATTACAAGTAGAACCAATAATAATGATGCATGCCAGGGTATTAGATCCATGAAATATATATTTACACTGTTGCCCATAAAGTTGGAATAATTTTGTTTACAGACACATTCCTGATCATACACATCAGGTTAACTGTGGTTTAATTTTCACTGTGACATGTTTCGAAGAGATTCATCAATAAATTGTTGAGAAGATACACTTTTATCAAGAGTAAATCATATTGTCACATTTATTTCATGAGAAGAGGTAAAAATATTTTATGTCATTGTAAATGTATTTATCAATTTATCTATAGGTTCGGTGACATACAAATAAAGAAAATATTTTGCAGAACATACCAATTATTGCCATTCTTGTAAAATGCAAATTGTTATTATCAAGTCATTGTCAAATCAAATCAAATCAAATTTTATTCTAATTCACAAAACACATTTTCCCTCAGAGGGCTTTACAACCTGTACAGGGAGTGACACCCTCTGTCCTTAGACCCTCGGTTCGAGTGAGGAAAAACTTGCCCACAAAAAACCCTTATAACCTCAGGAAGAGCCACAGAGGAGGGATCCCTCTCCCAGGACGGACAGACGTGCAATAGATGTCACATGTACAGAACAAATCAACAGAGACATATTGTACAATTACAATGAATGATAAAATTATTACAGTATACAGAGTACACAGAGATATGGTAACAATAATGACAGGAATAATATAAGTAGTGGACGTCGTGCAGGACCACAGCAGCAGCCACGATCCATGAGAACCTGCTGGACGAGAGAGCACAGAAACTCCGGGGAAGAAGTCATTGTGTGTCCTTTTCTCTGGAATCTACATAGGGCATTTCATGTTTCTCACAGGTTCCACTGTCACTGTATTTTCTCCTTTATGCTTGAAAGGAGACGGTGAGGAGAAGGGTCCACTAAATTCTAAACACTGGTCTATTAAATTTGGTAACTAAAAAAAGGTAGGCAAGACACATACTGAGTAGAACATACTAGAACAACAGCTAACCATGACTAAGAGTCTACAGCTAAGATGGTGATTCGATGAGGCTGTACTTGGCGCTTTGAGCTAAATGCTAACATCAGCATGCTAATATGTTCAATGCTAACATGTTAATGTTTACCAGGTTTATGGTCACCATCTTAGTTTACCATGTTATCATGCTTACATTTGCTAGTTAGCTCTAAATGGAACTAAGCCGTATGAGGACACCATTAGTTTTGCAGGTATTTGCTCATAACCCAAAGTTCTGGACAAGTCGAATTTTGACTTTACGATGAGGCTAGATGAAACATGTATCTTTGGTATTACTGTATGGCAATTTTTTCTTATATTTTGGCAGACATACATCAAGTTGTGAGGCTCTACTTTTTAATTTTTTTTTTTTACTGTTAATGATACAATGCAACTGCTCTCTCCAAAAAGAAGAGTAATATTCTTGATTTTTTTTTTTTTCTGGAATTTTTTATTCTCTGCATTGCATCCCTACAATACACACATATGCCCACACAAACACACACACACACCTGTCCCACTCTGTCTTTTTAGTTTGCCTGCATTGTCCTTCATGCTGTCATATAAAACACACACTGCAGGCTTATATAAGAGCAGAGAGAAGTTTAAGAAGACTGTGGAAAGTATGGCAGTGCTTATTTTGCCAAACACCACAAGCCAAACGAATGAATTAAAAACATGGCTCCAGACTTGGCCATGATTAGTTTTAAAATATTAGACAAATGAGAGAAATAAGAGGAAGAGCCCGTGGATTAAGCTGACAACACAGAGCAGGTGGTTCAGTGGATGCAGGGTTTTATGTATCATTAAAGTATTGTGTGTATGTAAGTACTGTGTATTGTGTGTTAGTGTATTCTCCAGGAAGAAAAAAACAATGACAGAATTGCTTGTATTAATTTAAATTTCACATATGTATTCAGAAGACATTGTGAGCATTTGATTCAATCTATGAACACTTTGTGAAACCCGTTAACCACAAAGAAGGCCTTCAAAATGCCACAGAAAGCTCAAACTAAAAGGCTCTGTATCTTTTGCTGCAGGGTGTTTTATATACAGTATACACCTGGTGAAGTGCTGCATCTGCACTTTCTTTAATTTATTTCTATTGGTTGCAAGGTTGCTCTAATCGAGTTACAGAGATCCTTGATTGGCTTCCAGTGGCACAGCAGGATCCCTTTAGATTACTGTGGTCCAACAGAAGCAGCTGAATGACAGGAGGCAGAAGATGAGTTTGGGAACAGGAGCACATGCACTCAACATGCTCAGTCAGCATGGTACCACATTAACCTCACATCCCAACTCTCTGTGGTTTTTCTGCTTTTTCACTTTTGATCTCTCACTCTTCTTTCCTGAACCACATTGCTTCTCTCATTTGACATTCATCACAAGCATCAACATAAATACTCAATACACACATTTCCTTTAAAGATAAAAACAGAAAAAAATGGAAATGCAAAGAAGTTGATCTTTAAATATAGCTTCTTGGCTCTCTTCAATACATAAATAATTGATCACAGAATGGCTCCAGGGAGAGTCATGTTCGCAGATATGTTGATTTCACACCAATTTCCTCACATATATAGCCCAAGCTCCGTGTTTACCCTGCATAAAATTAACACATACTGGACAGTATCTCCAGAGCTCAGTGGAAGATGAAGATGACAAATAGGCCTTCAATGAGTAACATTTGCAAACTGTGTGGAGTAAAACGGCTTGAAGAATGAGGCAGCGGAGGCTCTCAGTTGCTGACGGGCCAGATTCCATGAGTCATATCTTTTGGAGAAATCAACGAGAAGCAACATAAACAAGAGTGTTAAGTCGCTGTGAGATCAAAACAAATGTTAAACGTCACAAGACTCAACAGAGAAAAAAAATCAATGTGATGTACAACAAAACAATCAATGTAATATGCTATAGTTTCTATGACTGTGCAAGTAACACAAATCTAGAGCAAAGCGTGCTGCTGGCAAAACAACAAAAATCATCAGTTATGTGTTCTACAGAGAGGAGAACGTTTTTAGAGGTTTTCAGCTTAGCGATACTGACAACACCTCAAAGATTTTACTGCACGATGCCATGAATAAATATGCCCAAAAGTTTTGTCTAAATACATTTCTTAAAGGAGTTGGAGAGATGAGAAGTCATGTTTTCGGGATGTTTTCCTAAAATAAACACAGGCTTATTCCAGGCACATAAATGATGACGGAAATATATTTATTATGAATTTGTTTGATCTCATCAACAAAACAGCTGACAGCAGTGTAGTAGAGTTAGGAGGGGGCAGATTAGGTAGCACCCTGATGTGAAAGAAAGCTGATAAATACTGAGTCACCTCAGATGCAGGAAAGGTACAAAAAAGGTCACTGAAATGATATTTTGAGCTGGAATAGAAATTATTATTTTTACTTTTGTTACTAATTAAATGTTTATGGTGTGTGATTTCCTCTTTCTTCTCTTTTTTTATTTTTTTTATTTTAACACTGTGCTGCGCTGCCGCCGCTGCACATTGCTATTTGGATGTTATTGTATGAAATAGTCCTCTCAGACCTCCGCCCATCTTTTTCTTTTTCAGTTGTAAGTAAAGGATTGCCTGGCTGCAATTTGTTTCTGTCAGGATGATTAATGACTCTCAATAATATTACAGCTTATATGGATATGGGAAGGTGCATCTCTACGGCAGCCAATCGATAAATCTGTGATCCTCCAACCAACCACCCTCATTGCGCCAAGAGATTTAGAGGCCCTATGAACAGCCTTGAATCTGCACTAAGTCTTATGCAGATTGATAAAATGTTTCTTAAATGTGCTCTAACTTTGTCTAATAATACCTTAGGTGTTAATTCTCCAGGCTGACAGTCTATGGGAGCTTTTTTTCTGTTGTGGAGCCTGTACGTATATTATATGTTTCATGTAATGTAATGTTATGTTTAAAAACTTAAGACATTTGCTCTGTGTGTGGCTGACAACTCCTAAGGACAGTTCCTACTTTATCACACTATTATTAGACCCTGCTGGCCTTCATCCATGTTTTAATGTAAACAGTGACATGTCCCTTGAAAGATGCATACCATTTTTGGTCAATAGGACTGGTATCATCACAAACAGCCTATAAAACCAGAACTCAAACACTATACCTCCAGAAATCCATCCTGAGGCAATACTTTTCAGATTGTACAAACTCCAACTACGAATGGCCTTAAACTCTGCTAGGACACTGACATCCTCAGACAATAAAACTGTGATTTGATCAGATCGACCCTATCATCTCTGTGTTCTTCTTTATAATACATTAATTCTTTGTTCCCATTATTTATTCTGAAACAATAATCTTTTCCTAATCAGGTTATAGTGGATGACTTGATAAATGTTTTGAATTTGCGTAAGGTAATTTACTGTACTATCTGTCATAAGAAATTGAACCAATCAGGTGATTTTTGAGTGACAAATCAGAGCTTGCTTGAAATATGGTCTCAAAAAAGAAAAAGAGGGGGGAAAAATGCCAAAAAGTGCAGAGACAAGTTAATAGTAACAGAAAAGAAAGTAAAAGTATGTAAGTATGTAAAAAAATATAATAATAATAATTAAAGTATGAGTAATAGACAATTGTAGAAAATTGTCCCCTATGACTTGTAAACTGTTATATAAGATATCATTACATTATTATTATTCATGCATTAATGGAAACACAGGATTTTACTGTTCTGGTGACATCTTCATAATGCAACAGGCCAAACTTTAAAGTGATTGCCAATAATTTGAAAAATAAATCAACAAATTGTTAAAATATTTAAAAATTCCCATGTTCTATCATGTTTGAAGTTATTGCAGCAGTTTTTTGGTTGATACCACTTGTTACACAGATTTGGTAACCATTTTTGCCCAGACACGAAGACCTTGAGGAACACCATAGAAAGATTCATACTGTGATTCAGTAACAAAAGCATTTGACAGACAGACACAATCTTTCAGCCATATACAATACAGTCTGAAATTCACTTACCAGGCAGTTCAACAACCATCTACACCCATGTGACAACGATTCACGAGGTCGGGATGTGTCAACAACCCTCAGGTCCTGTTGCTGACCAATGGCCAACTGGATGGAGTGTATCCATGAGTCACATGCCTCTTAAAGCATCAACAACCCCACAGGGAGAAACACCTGGGATTCCCCACCGGTCAGTTAGAACTGAAGAAGCCTCTTGGATGAGAAGCAAAACATCTTTCCAGTCCTACCAAATCTATGCAATTGCAATACTGTTTAGGTACCCCAGTATGCAAAACTTCACATTTACGAACACATTTATACTGCATGCAAAAAATGCATGGTTTTTGCCCCAAACTGCATAGAATTAGCATAAAATGGCCATGTCTGTAAAGAACAGACTCATGGATACCCATAGAACCCATTTTCATTCAGGTAACTTGAGGTGAGAGATTAAAGAAAACGGTCATGCCAGTTTTTTCATCACCAAGATGTAATTTTGTGGTATGCCTGTTGATAAAAACACAATACCTAAGAAAATGTTAAGAAATGTTACGTATGTGACATAAGTGTACATGACGGATGTACATGGTTATGTTTCGGCACCAACACTACTTGGTTAATTGGTCGCTGGGGGATGCAAAATATTGGGGTTGATTAAGCTCAATCATTTCAATGTCCTAACCCATAATAATGATATGCTAAGGCAAAGTTTATGTATAGCTACAAATTTCCATATGTATATAGATGACAGACCTTTTGATTTATATATACACAACTCTCAGAAGGACTATAGGACTTATTTTGAAACATTTTACAAGTAAATGTCTCCAACAACTCACACAATGGGTTATTTATGTTCAATATTGTATTACCATTTTTAGAAAATATATTAAAACTTTATTATTGATCTACGTTTTCCCCCCCTAGCAGCATGAATGCTCATAGGCTTGAATGTCTTCACGTTAAACTGTGCATTCTGCTTTATATATGGCAGCCTCAAGAGGTTTAAAGGACTTAGTGAGAAGAAGTCAGTGTGAAATGGGATGTGATGCTGCACAGAGGTGTTCCAGTCCCACAGGCTGTGTTGCTGGACTTCACTGACTCCTGCCCGCCTCTCAATCACCTCCTTTCCCTCTGCCTTTCTTTCTCTCCTCTCACTTTCCCATCCACCTGGAGAGAACCACCATTTTCTCTCCATAACGCTCATTTTCCTTTGGCTATCTTTCCTGTGAATAATACTCTGAACCATGCTGAGAATTTTCTGTTCTTAATTATTGCGTAGTAATAAATGAAGTCTGAGCTACAACTCTCCAGAGTAGCTCATGCTGATCTCCACCAGAGAGGCGAGTGCCTTACCAGAGGCACTGCTGCTCACCCACATCAGTCTCATCAAGCGCTGTGGTTTCGCTTCACTTACAGCTTCATATATATGAGAGCTTAATAGAGACTGATTCATTGATATTCCAGCCAAACTGCCCAGGGATTTGGCAGAACAGGCACCAGCAGTGGAAAGAGACAGAGAAAACAAAGTGATAGAGAATGAGTGGGAGGGGGGACTGAGAAAGTTACACCAGATTTCCAGTCACACGCTGAGATGCCAGGGATGATAAAACCATTGCTCTCAGACAGGCAACTGTGATAGACTTGATTCAGTCCACTCAACCACCCACCCCCCACCTCCCCTTATTCTCACAGTATTCTCCTTCATTTTTCCTTCTATTCACTGACTCAGACATGATGAACAGGAGCAGGGGAGAGATGAGCAGCTGGCCTGGTCTCAACAGGGCGAGGGAACACATTTGGCAAAATCAAATCAGGTCGGTCAAAGGTGAAGCCTGCCTGTCTCTCTGTGGAACAGTGAAAGGTATCATTGCGGCACAGATGACTGAGAATACAGTGTAGCTCCAAATGAAAATGTTGCAACACCACATCTCCCTCTTTCTAAGTAAAAGACTCGTGTTTATCTGTGATCTGTTCTAACATCCGTGCATTTCAAAAGGCTGCTTTAATTAATCAGTTTGATTAGATCCTCTTAACTGCCTTTACTCTTTAAATTATATTAGAAATGTAATTACAATGTTGAATGTCCATTAACACAGCTTCCCATAAAAGCGCACAATTTTTATCAGACAGATGAAAGACATGATTGTATTGCTCCTCATCTTCATTGTCTGTAGAGAGGAGATGACATCGTACAGGCCTTCAATTTCCACAGATCCACCTCCTTGCGGTTGGAAGTCAGATGTCGGTCTTTTTCAGCTGCTAACACTTTGATATGCAACACCTTATAGAGCCAAAGCACCAATTGAAGCCATTATACAGTGTTCATCTCACTAATAGATTTATTAGAGGGCTGGAGCAGGCTTGTTACGGAGAGTCTCAGGAAAAGAGCGGAGGGAGTGATCTTTGCATCTGCATGCTAAGCCAGCCTAAAAAAAAAAAAGGGACCATAAATGAGTGCTGTGGGTGAGAATGTGAATGAGATGTAGTGAGATTTCTCTGTTCTCAAATCCCGATGATGGTTGAGATGCCATCTTTCTCCTTCGATGTGCATAGTCATAGAATCACACTCACATTTCCCTTATCAGGGCCCATCACCATGCCTCACCCTTAGTCATCAGCAGCAAAGAAAGGTCATTACCCAAGTAAATTACCTCTTTAGCATTTGATTATTCACTTTCTCTTCTTTTTTGGTCTCTGTGGACAGGAAGCATCAGGCAGCCTGCCATTTGCATATACAATACATCCTTCTGGATGCTCACCTACAGTATGGAAACCATCTACCCACTTTTACTTCAAATCAATATGCTGTACTTACCAGTAGTTCTCTGTAGATATACACAATATAATCTTCCAAATTAATTTTGTTTTTCTCTTTCTGAACAGTTTTCATTTTTGTGTCCTTTTAGAGGTCTCCATCTCTACATCTTACCTCCAATGCCCTCTGTAGCCCTAATCTAGTTTCCTGAAAGAATGACATAGAGTGAAAATTGTGAAGTTTCAGGCTGCATATTTGCATTTATGGAAAATACTGAATGATAAAGTATTCTGACAGTCCAGTGCACTTACGCAGCACACACCGTAAAACATCTGTTGAAAGCTGGGCATAATTCATTTCCCAAACACTCATACGCGTACGCTAATAAAACTCACACAGTCTCTCTTTATTTATCTGAGGATAGATGTGTGTGTCAGTTGGTCTGTCTCTCACTCTCGCTTTCTCGCTCTCCCACACACAGGCACTCTAACACAAATCTGTGAACTTACATTATGTGGCATTTGCAAAGAGCATGGTCCAGTCAGAAATATTATAAAATGTTAAACTTGAGGGTAAGATAAAAAAGGCATTGTCCCCTTTTGACATTTAGTTGCCTCCATGGGGTTATAAATGTTATCAATTAATGTGACAGGTGTAAAATTAAAGGTTAGGGTCAGTGATAAAATGCTGAATTTTAAGGTCTCAAAATTGAATTGTATAAACTAGCATGTAGAAATATCACGGTCCATGTCATATTGTTATTTTACAGGGAACTGGTCATTCCCTAAACCCATTTCCCAATCAGTGATTGTACAATCAGTTCTTGACAACCATAAATAAGGATTTATCTAATTAAGGCGAAATGGACAGTGATAGAGTTTGTGTCATTTATATCCAAAACCAAAACACAGGAGCAAAAAGTGATGAATGGATTGTTTGTCTTCTCAAATGTAAGCCGTAAACATGAGCATGCGTAGATGTCAGGTATGCTGTTCCTTTATTTCCATGTCCTCTTCTGCTTTAAATACAAGTAAAAACATTAAAAAGTCAGGTGAGGATGATGTTAATATTAAAAGCTCTAGCTAATAAAATGCACCAGTTGGCTAAATCACTCATCACTGATTGAACTGAAAGGTGTGCTTCTTGTGTATATACTCCTGTCTGAAGTCAAGGACCAATTGTTTTTAGAGACTACCATGAATTTTTGACTGGTAAACCTGCCAGCATAATTACTGTAAAACAGTATGCAGACAGTGTTAAATTGGACAGCACAAGAACAGTTTGGTGTAGTGAAGGGGATGTAATATCCATCTCCATCTCTTTAAATATTAAGCGATGGATAAAATGATATGCGTGTCGGTAGCTCTTTCAAACCACATAGTGTCTGCATATGTACATGCAAACTGACAAACACAAGCATTACTAAACATATGCTGCACTTGCCATCTTGATCAGCTTCCTCCATATGCTGCTGGTCAGGTTCGAATCGCAAAAGCTTTGATTGCTTTGTGAATCGGTTGAACCTCTCTTGTAAAGCTTACATTGCTGGTTACAGGACATATTGCAATGTGCAGCACAGCCTTGATATTTGCACCCTTTTCCCTGTCCTCTCAAAGAGTACTAGATACTCATTTATGGTTCTGAGCATTTGTCAGCCATTGCCTTTCCCATCCACCTCACTGGA